>CM037876.1:55821235-56536345 GCA_021292165.1 Shinisaurus crocodilurus | reverse complement strand
GAAGACCACCTGTAAAATTCTGTGAATGAGGCAGTGCAATTGCGCAACAAAAGCCTTCGCTGGAGCCTGGAAGCACCCTGGGCATTTGAAGGACAGCCTTTTTCTGTATGTACCTACTGTATGTCAAGATATTTGGTTGAGGGCCTTCTGCAGGTGGCAGGTGCCCCCACCATCTGAAATGAAGTAGGGCCTTCTCAGTGATGGTGCCCCAATTGTAGAATACTCTCCCCAGAGAAGTCCACTTGGTGCCTATTTTGTTGTCCTTTCAGCAACAGGTAAAGACCCTTATGTTTCCTCAGGCCTTTAAGACTTAATTTTAGCCCTGTTGATTGTTTTTATCTGCTCCTAAGATATTGTTGCCTTTTTAGTCTTTTTTTAAATACTTGCTCCACTTGTTTTACCTGTATTGTAACTGTTTATGTAACTTTCTTTTATTAAAGTATCCTGGGAATTTTTATTCAGTGTTAGTATAGAATTTTTTAAAGAATACATAAACCAGCTCATGTGAAAATTACACGTAGTATAAGTGTAAAATAGGAATTGTTTGGTAATGATACATATATTGGCTTGGATCCCAAGATGCATTAGCTTAAGGAAGTTCATGGAAGGAACGTTTCGCATTCTTTACTCCCATCTGCATCCACCTGCACCCCGCAAAAAGTCTCTCCAGAAGAGCGGGGGCGGGAGCGGCTCCGGAACAATGTGGGATGTGCCAGGGGGAGGAAGGGACAGGAAACTCTCCTTCCCTGAACTTCCTTAAGTACTTCCTTCCTGTGCCATTTGTTGTTTTTATTTATTTATTTGTTTGTTCATTCTATTTTTTGAATCGCCCATCTGGCCAGTCATCTGGCCACTCTGAGCGATGTACAGTCTAATGAAATACAAACAGAACGTCAGTTAGCCCTGGGGGGGGGGGGCAGTCCAACTGGAGCAGGTCCTGATGTTCCCTCTGCCTGCTCCTGCCGCCTGTATTCACTGTATTGTATTTTATTCTCTTAAATTTTTTTATTGTATTTTATATTTTTAACTTTTTATGGCACTATGGCATTTTAGTCTTTTAACTGTAAACTTCCCAGAGAACATAAGTTATTGGGTGGATTAGAAATTTATTTATTTATTTCATTTGTACCCTGCCTTTCTATCCAAAAATGGCACTCAAGGCAGCTAATTAACTAATTATTATATCTTAGGAACCAAACCTGTTTTGGGGTGATTCCACCCTCCCCCAGCAGCCCCCTGGACTCCATCCCACATAATTTACAAAATTCTCCCACCCCTCCAGAGAGTCTTTGGGGGAGGGGGACACAGGAGGCTATATGGGAGAGGAGGGGACGGGAAATTTTCCTTCCCTAACGTCTTTAAAATAACATATTCCTATGGATGAGACTGTAGGGCAGGGGTAGTCAACCTAGTGCCCTCCAGATGTTTTGGACTACATCTCCCATAATCCTTAACCATTGGCTATGCTGGCTGGGACTTATGGGAGTTGTAGTCCAAAACATCTGGAGGGCACCAGGTTGCTTACTCCTGCTGCAAGGCAACATGAGAGCTAGGATAATGTGAAGCTGCCTTACATTATCACCCTTCCATCATAGAATTAGGCCCTGACTGGAGACAGCAGGGGGACATCGCCTGGAGCACATGTACCTAAGGCTATATGTGCACAGAATGTAGTACACTGCTGAGATCTATGGGATATTGTAAATTACCAAATAACTAAATATTTTCAGAGTGAAGATTTATAGGCAAGAAATGGGAATGGTTGGAATCTTAGGCACTATGAAAATGGTGCCTCTAGTGCTCAGTAAGGGCCGAAACAGGCATTACTTTAAATCCTTATCTAGCAGCTATGTTTTGGGATGTGTTTTTTTTTACTGTAGAGTTAGGTACAAGGGCCCTAATCCAGAACTTTTTAAAAAATCCTACCTCCCATGCTAGTGTCCAAATCTGGATCAGGGCCTCTGCATCTAGAGTAAAAATTAAAAACAGAAGACGGCTACTAGAGACAGATCTAGAGCTATTCTACGCGAGGCTCTTAATCGACTGGTAATCTGCTGTATCTACTTTCAGTTTTGTTGCATAATTGAGATCTGAGCACTACATGAAGAGCATTTCTTTTCCTGCTTTTCTAGGTGGCACTGTAGTATAGTGGAATAGTGCAAATACACAAGTGAAAAAAGCAGGGGTGGTGGTGTTTGCTTTTACAATTAAATGCTGCATGTTCCCTGCTCTAAAAAAAACTTGCCAAAAGTGCAGGTTAGACACAGAAGCAAAACTGCAGGGTCATGTCGTTGTCTAATGAACCCCTAAACAACTGTGAGTAGGGAATTACAAGTGCCCGATGAATGCCTCGTGTAGAAAAGCCCTTAAAGTAATGTATGTTTTGGCCCTAACTCTAGCTTGGTTTAGTGGTTGATGTCCACAAAGACTGAAGACTTATCTAGCCCAGTTTTCACCTTACCTCCTTTACTTTGAGGTGGCAGCAACCCTGCCTTGAGAGAGGCAAAACTGCTGCCCCTGCTGAGAGAGGGGAGAGATGTCTGGGCCTGGGTCAGTGCAGTCAGGCTTCCTGGGCTCATGCCACCTCCCCGCTCTAAACCATGTATTATTATCTGTTTCATAGATTCATAGATCATAGAGTTGGAAGGGGCCTACAAGGCCATTGAGTCCAACCCCCTGCTCAATGCAGGAAACTAGAGGAGGAGTCTCCCATCCAAGCAATAACCAGACCCGACCCTGCTTAGCTTTCCACGCTCAGGCAAGCTGAGCCAGCATTTCCTGTCTCTTTCCCCCTCCCTCGCCCTCTACCAGGCACAATCTGTCAACCAAGAAGCACTTTGCTCATCTGCATTATTATAAAGTTTGAGATCAAGGGGCATCAGCATTCATGCCTGATTAACTGTCTAACTCTAAGGTCTTGTTTAATGGTGAAAAAGAACTGCCACTTTCAAATGAACTTATGGACACTTGACTTTTGGAAGTCTCCCCACCCCCTTTTTTTTAGTTGTCACAAAGAGACTAAAGAACGAGACACATTTGTTTTCCTGACTGAAACGGGCACTTGACAAGTTGGTAAAACAGAGATGGAAGCAGGGCTGGCATCAATGGTAGGCATCATTAGGCACCTACCAAGGGCCCACAACCCAGCTTGGGTCCACCAACAAAGGCTCCTTGGACTTGCTCCTCTTCATCATTGGAACCTGCTTGTTCACCTGCCTCTGGCTCAGGCCCAGACAACAGTGGTGGTGTAAACGAGGAGCAGCAGATGCCATTGCCTATTTGCTCACTGGCTCCCTGCCTTTCAAGCATGTTAGTTGGAGCAATGAGGAGAAAGATGAGGAGGAGCAAGAGAAGCTGGTGACAATGGGCATAAGAACCTACACTCACTGAGGGAAGGGGGCCATTGAGGATGTCTTGCCCAAGGGCCCTCAAAAACCTGGAGCCACACTGGATTTAAGAGATTAGGTGTGGCCTAAAATGCACCTTGATGGTAGTAGTCTTGAAGTGGCAGAGTAGACTGTACTGCTTCATAAATGGCAAACCCACCTGCAGCCTAAAGTGGTACACAGTCTACTTTGCCACCTTGGGGTTCTTCCATCCTCACTCCTACCTCATTCTGCTACGTGTGTAAATCAGGCTTGGGATGTACAGAAGTGGTTCAGGGTGTAAGACTCTTGGCCAGACACAAGAAAAGGAATGTACAGTGTTATTACAGGTTTCCCTCTCTCCCGGTCATGTCTGTGTGTGCTAGCCAGCAGAGCAGAGGATTAAACTGTGCATGGAGCAGAAACAGAAATAGAAAGAATGTTTTGAAAGAAAGGCTGAGCAGCGAAGGTCATCTTGACTCTTGCACCTAAATTTGGAGTCCAGTGTCGGAACTCTAGAGGTCAGACATCTGAGGAACACATTTGTTCTCTCTGTTATCTGAGATTTTCATAGATAAAGATACCCAGTGCATACCTCTGAGGAGCCAAGTCCATTCTTAATGCACAGCATTTGGGAGGTTTACCCTTCACCCTCTCAGTGCTGCTGAGCGGAAATCATGGGGAAAGGGAAATAAAAAGTGATCAGGAGAAAGAAATGCATTGCAATACTTCTAATTTGAGGAGAGAACTAAAAATAAAAAAGACTGCTTAAGTTTGAAATAAATTAAACAGCTTGGAAATATGGTTATCTTATTAGTATTTGTGCAGTGCTTTAAAGTCAAGGACTGTCAAAACAAAGGACAGAAGACCGGTTTGTTTGTTTTTTGTTTTTCTTTGCTAGTAGCTACTGTTTTGGATGCTAAATACAATAAATATGCTCCCCCACCCCCTTTTACCATACAAATATGCCTAAGTCTGCAAACTAGGAGTTATTATTATTGTTATGTGAATAGGGCTGCAATCCTATACAAATTCACCTAGGGGTAAGCCCCATTGAACCCAGTGGGACTTGTTTCTGAGTAAACAAACATAGGATCAAGCTGCACGCCACAGGGTTGTTATTTCTATTATTAGGCTTATGATAGCTCCTTTATGAATGTGGCATTAGGTGGACGTAGTGCCATTTATCACAAGGCCCTCTCTTAAAAATCACATCCTTCGTAGGAAAATGCATGTCTCAGCTTGACATTTAGCAGATGGATAACAATAAAAATGGAAGTGGATAGAAGGGGTGCGTTAGTATGTTACCAGCTTCACTGAGGCAGAGGTGAAATGATGGTGAACTGAAGTTCATACAGGGAAAACAGTAGGGTTCCCAAACCATACAAGTGGCTTATTATTGCAAAGGCAGGATTAAGCGCTGTTTCATACACCACTAGTTCCTCCATTGATATCTCTTCTACATAGAAAATCCATATGTAGACCATCACATATTATGACTGCACATGTATCCATTTATATGCACATATACTGTACATGTGTCAAGAAGCTATGCCCAACCACATGTGTACATTCGGTGAAGTAGACATGCCTGTCTGTGTTTGTCATGCATGACAGTGTGCATGCAGTTTGCATGTGTATTTCCTACACAGAAATAATATCTTATAATACTTTTATTATTAACTACAATTTGCACTAATTAATATGCTATCCCCCCAAATTACGCCCTCCCCAGAAGCTCCACACATGTGTTTGATGAACTCATTTAAAACATAAACTTAAGGTTCAAACAGTGGAATGCAGACTTAAATTTCACTGACTGTAGTTTACTTAATAGAACTTACACCGATGCTGTTTGGTAATGCAAACAAACCAAACAAAACACAACACCCCTTCCCTCTCCAGCTGTCAAAATTGTGACTGAAAACAGGGTAATTTTAGCCCTGTTCAGGCATCTAAGCCCCACATGTGATTAGAAGTACATGAAGGCAGCCATGATGTAGTAGCACAGCTCTGGGACTATTTTCAGAGCAGGATTAATGACATCACCCAGGTAATTATCATAGGATTGCAGTCATCCCCTGTAAACTTAATTGTGAAATTTTATTAGTGATTTGTTTGTGTGTTTTTGTTTTATGATGCAGTTTTTAATCAGCATGTTAGTTCCTTTGAATATAAATAACAGAAAAGGGGTGGGGGGAATGTAGCTCTGAGGGCTGTCATGATGAGTTCCTGAACTTCAAAATTCACTACACCATTGGAGGGGAGAGCAGGGACACACCTGGAGACTCCCAGCATGATTTAGAACCTGATACGTGAGAATTGTAGTACATGAGAGAACGCCTGAAAAGTGCTTATGTGTGTGAGTACCACTTTCCTTACCTGATAGGTCTTGCTGGTAAAAGTAAACCAGTTCTCCTTCACTGTGTTTAGAAAACTGAAGCTAGTTGTGCCCTGTGTTACACTTCTGTCCCAGCAAATAACCTGTGCCCCCCCTTTCCTATTTTGTTTTCTGCCTACTTCATGTCTCTCCAGGAGGAGGATAGAAGTTGGTCTCTTGGGCCACTGGTGACACAAAAAGTGTCTGTTTCTACTGTTTGAAGGCAGTGACATTAATTGGCTGCTTCACAGCCTATCACCTGTTTTCAAGCAAGAGAAGGACAGAGAACTGATCCGTTAACATTTGACCTCTTCCAGTCAGCCTTGAAACCAGGTCACAACATTGTAAATCATGGCACATGGGATGGACAACTTCATGGCACTCAGTAACAGTAAAACAAATGAAGATGCTATTTCATCTGTCAACTGCTTTTGACATAATAAAGTGAAAGTGACTCCCCAAGCTGAAATAATTATTCTTTTCCCACCATTTCTAAAAATGTTGTGACAGGCAGTTCCTCCTCTTCTAAACTGCTGCTACCAACATTTAAATTTCTACAGGCAAATGTAGAACAACGTTGCAGAATGATCAGGGGGCGCCATGACATAGCACAAACATTATCGTGTCAGTAATGAGAGCAATAGGTGACATGAGATGCTGCATCTTCTAATGAGCATACATAGGCTGGTCCCGAAGGTATTGCACCAGGTGTAAGAAATAGGTGACTTAAAAAATAAAGCAAAAAAATCTCGGAGCAAATGGATAAAATTCAAATTAGAGAGGAGAAATTCCTAAGCAGCTGGTAAATGCCATTTCTTCACCATCCATCCTTTGTCAGTTAAAGCATTCTGCATGCTGAAATCATTTAGAGTCCTCATCAGCTCTGGATATTGGGAACAGTGGCAGCCATCTCTTTTGAGCTTAATGTTAGATCCATGCATGTCCATAGAACAGGGGTGGGGAATGTGTGGTCCTCCAGATGTTGGTGGACTGCAGCTTCCATCAGCGCTAGTCAACATAGTCAGTGGTGAGTGATGATTAGAGTTGCAGTCCAACAACATCTGGAGGGCCACATATTCTTCATCCGTGCCATAAAACTTTTGGGGTTGCTTAGCTTAGAAAAAAGGTAAGGGGAGACATGACAGAAATGTGCATGGTATGGAGAAAGTGGATAGGTCTCATAATACTAGACCAGGGGCCATCCAATTAAGTTAATAGGTGAGAGATTCAAGACAGATAAAAGGAAGTACTTCTTCACACAGCCAGCACATAGTTAAACTGTGGAATTCACTACCACAAAATATAGTGATGTCCACCAATTTGGCTGGCTTTAAAAAGGGATTAGACAAGTTCATGGAGGATAAGGCTATCAGTGGCTACAAGTCATGATGACTATATATTACCTCCAATATCAAGGGCAGCATGTCTCTATATGCCAGTTGACGGGAACATGAGCAGGAGGGTGTTGATGTCCTGCTTGTGGGTTTCCCATAGGCATCTGGTTGGCTATTGTCCAAACAGAATGCTGGACTAGGTGGACCCTGGGTCTGTTCCAGCACTGCTCTTCTTTTGTTCTTATAGCTTGTGGATTGTAAGCATCACATACATGTGTGAATTAGCCCTCACAGATTAATCACGATAGGTAGAACCTTTGTATTACTTGAGGTCAACTCAAACAATACCTTTCATTGTAGACTTATTCACACATTTTGCAGACAGTCATCCAGTGTTGAACATGCCTGTGTGAATCAGCCCTTAATTTATCACCATTTAAGTGATGACAGCATGACTCTTCTGTATGGTATCTCCAATTCTGATTGTTGTAACTCATTTTATCTGACTCTGAAAATATAATAATGAAGAATGCCCACCTAAAGAAATCTGGGCTGGCTAAATGGTATTATCTTTTGGATATAGGAGTCTGTATAAGACAGGGATGGGGACTCGGACTCCAGGACTCGACTCGTGAGTCGGACTGAGTCCCCCCTCTGACTCGAGTCAGACTCGAGTCCCAATATTTTTAATGGGACTCGAGACTCGACTCGGGACTCGAGACCAAGGACTCATCAACATCCCTGCTTGATGCCACCTGCAGGTGCTGTCTGGACCTAGTTGCAGTAACAATCGAAGTTTATTTTTTAAAATCATTTTCCTAATGCAACCTTTCAGACATTTTGGGTTTGGCTGCCTCTGCCTGCCTGTTTGGGGTTCCCTGCCTCCTCTGCCTGCCTGGTCTCTTCTTAACCAGTTCCACAGTTTGAATTGTCCAAGACAAATGCCTCTGCCTGCCTGCTTTGGGGTTCCTTGCCTCCTCTGCCTGCCTGGTTATTTTGGGTTTGTCTGCCTGGTCTGTTCTTGTCAAAATCAGTGGCAGAGTTATGAGATAAAAAGGCACACTTGTGCCTAGAATTTATTTAAGCCACACATCTGAAGTAGCCTTATTTTGTTGGGGGAAAAAACCATTGATTTTAATAGGGACTCATGGAGTCAGCTTTGGGAGTGACTCGTGACTCGTGAGTCACCATTTTGGACCTCGGACTCGAGACTCGGGTCCAAAGACTCGTGACTCGACTCATGATTCGAGACCAAGGACTCTTCAACATTCCTGGTAGAAGGTGTTTGCTGCTTTTGGTGGCTTTAGTTTTAATTGTGCTTTTAGATAGTCCAAAATGCAATTTATGAGCTGTGAGGGCCTGTTGAAAGTCATGATACAATTGTATGCACACACTTACCTGTGCACAAGCCCCATTGAAGTGGGACACTTCAGAGTAAACATATTTAGGATTGTGCTATGTAAGTTTCATTGAAAATGATTAACTGTTCACATAGGTTTCATTGATTTCATTGAGCTCTGTTTATACTCTGTTTTATCCACACAGAGTTGATAATAATGCCATCATAATAAGAAATAATACAGGTATATACATACTGGCTTTTGGGGGATTAGCAGACCCACATTAGAATTTTCATGCTGAGCAATACACTCCGTAATAGGATAGGGCTGAGTTGTCTACAGAGCTGTTTGCCCTTCAGAACCTGTCATGGCGGCTAAAATTGACAAAGCTCACATATGAGAGAGTCATTATCAGCAGTAGACCCAAAGCTCTGGAATCCCTCTGTGGAGATAATCAGGCACAAGCTTCAGACCCGTGCTACCTCTGCCCTTTCAGTGATACTCTGTTTGTACTGTGCCTAGAACAACATTGCTTTTCAGTCTACACACTGGTGCAAAATAAACATTATGATCATACATACACATCATGTCTTACCACAGCAAGAGACCAGTGCACTCTCCTGAAGCACTTACTACCAGTTATGGCAGCCTTCCCCAACCTGGTGCTCTCCAGATGTTTTGGACACCAACTCCCATCATCCCTGACCATTTGCCATGTTGGCTGAGGCTGATGGGAGTTGTAGTCAAGAGCATCTGGGGGTCACAAGCTTGGGGAAGGCTGCAGTAAGCTATATATCAGGAATAAGCAACTGTCCAGAAGAAGCTGTTAAGCTTACTTGGAAGGCTACAGAAGCTCCATGAGAGCTTCTCCCTTGCTGCTGCTGCTGCTGCTGCTGCTGCTGCTGCTGCTGCTGCTGCTGCTTTACATCTTCCCTCAGCTCCTTTATAGGTTGATTGCTTTTAATTAGCAGCATCCACAGGAATCATGAACCAGATCCTAGTTCAGTTTCCAAAAGCAAAGTTGCCTTTCAGAGCGGACCACCTGCCTTACAAGTTGTGTGTGTGTGTGTGTGTGTGTGTGTGTGTGATGGTCAAGCTTCCTTGAAGTGCAACCTTTGACATATCTTTGAAGTGAAGGAGAGCTAATACTTCAAAAGAAAATGGTCACCTCACCTGCACTCAATACCAAAGTATTTTTCAGCAACACAGACTATTCCAAGAACTGCAGCAGAAGTGAGAAAGCTGTTCTTTTAGTCTTTTGTGTCCTTTTCTTGAATGAAAGGGGCTTTAAAATGCAGGGGGAAAGCATAGCAGAGAAGAGGGGAACAAAACCTGATGACAGTCAAGAAGAATTTTGCAAAATTCTTTATTAATTTTTTATTATTAATTAAATAATAATTTTAAAAAGCTATTAATTTTTTTAAAAAACCTTATTTCTATTGTTAAACAAGTTTTGGGAAGGGAATATGTAAATAAATAAACAAGAGGGGAGACTTTCATAATTGATTTATGTTTCCTTTTATTATTTCATACATTTTAGAGTTGGAAGGAGCCTACAAGGCTATCGAGTTCAACCCCCTGCTCAATGCAGGAAACTAGAGGAGGGGTCTCCCATCCAAGTAATAACCAGGCCTGACCCTGCTTAGCTTTCCACGCTCAGACAAACTGAGCCAGCGTAAGCCACAGGCCTGTATTTATATGGTGCCACCAATCCACATCGCATTTTACAGAGTTTCTTGACAAACAAGACAGATCTATCGAGTTTATTATACATATGTATGTGTGTGAAAGAGAGAAGAAAACATTTCTTCATTCAGAGGATATGAATATTCCTATTCTCAAAACTTTTTTACAGTAATATTTGTGGGTGATTTAAAAAAATATTCTAGTACAAAAAGAAGAAGAAAAAGAAGACAACGAAGAATACTGAAGTGTTGTAGATCGTTGACTTTAGTCATTCTTCTATTCATATGCTTTGCAAAAATATGAATTGCTGATATTATTACATGGTACTATTATTGTTGTTGCATAATAATATGTAAAACTAGTATATGCTACTTTTAAATGTTAAATTAATATTTTTAAATAGTTGAGCCATTAAGCAATGTTCTTATGTTTTGTTTTTTTCAATTAACTGTTTGTAGCGGAAAGTTACAAGGAATCCCAGACGATAAAGATTAAAGAAGAGCCAATGGAAGTGGATATTCATGATTCCCAAGCCTCAGTTTCACCCAGCCAAAACATCAGTTATAGCACTTTACTCAGGCAAGAGATAACTGAACACATACAAAAGATACCAGAAGGCCGAGTGCTCCCTGAGAGAAACCTTTTCAGTCAAGATATATCAGTGAAGATGGCTTCAGAGTTACTTTTTCAATTGTCAGGTAAATATCATAGTTGGAAGCTCCCAGTATATTTTTCTGGTTTTGTAACAATCTGAATGTGTATGTGTTGAACTAAAGCTGCAGTCCTAAGCATCCTTACTAGGGCCTTATGACTGCAATCCTGTACACACTTACTTGGGATTAAGTGAGTCCCATTGAACTCAGTGGGGCTTACTTCTGAGTAGTCATGTATAGGCTTGCAGTAAAACTCAGTGGGACACCAACTACCTAGGGAGGTGGTGGGCTCTCCCACTCTGGAGACATTCAAGGTGCAGGCTGGACAGCCATCTGTCGGGGATGCTTTGACCTGGATTCCTGCATTGAGCAGGGGGTTGGACTCGATGGGCTTGTAGGCCCCTTCCAACTCTACTTTTCTATGATTCTATGATTTCTGAGTAAATGTGCTTAGGATCACGCTATAAAGTCTTGAAAAGTGCCCTTGTTAGTCATCCATCATCATCAGGCGATCACTCGTGACCGAGTAAGATTGTCTTCCGGGATAAAAGGAGGAAATTCTAAAGAAGATTGTGTAGACTCTAGCGATGGGTGCAGCAGCAAAAGGTCAAAAATACTGTTGCACATTAGAGATTAATTAGAGACCCTGGGTGCAACCCTATCAGCTGGTTTAGGAGTAAATTCTGTTGTGTTCAGGTCGTAAATTTAATCTGGATCTGCACTAGAGGCCAACACAGTTGTAGTTCCAGCATCTGTGTGGTGCTAGTTCATCCCATGCCACTCTGGGAAGGGGCCATAGCTCAGTGGCAGAGCACACACTTTGTATGCAGATGGTCCCAGGTTCAATCCCCAGCATCCCCAGGCAGGACTAGAAAAGAATCCTGCTTGAAACCCTGGAGAACTACTGCCATTCGGTGTTGACAGTACTAGACTAGATGTACCAAGGGTTTGACCTGAGTGCGGGTTATCGTGTTGTTTGTACCCCAGCCAGTTTTTAAGGCAGCTTCCTATTGCTAGAAGCTTTCCTATGTACACACTGTTCCTCTTTTTTTAAAAGATTTAGCAGCATACACTGTGACCCTTCCTGCCATGTTGAACCTGTGGTCCCCAGTGGGGGGGAAAATACACGTGGCCATAGAAACTCTTTCCCTTGTTCCCTCAGTTTTGAACAAGGAAGTTTTAAGTCACAGCAGGGTTGCAACATTTGAACTGGATGTGGATAGCTAAAATTTGTGTTCTAGAAACATCATGAAACCCTTTATGCCATCCGCTAGACACACTTAATGGAAAAAAAGGGGAGAGTGCCTTTCCTAGGGTTGCATCCAATTGTAGTCTTACTTAGAGTAGACCCATTGAAATGAATGGGACTTAAGTTAGATTAACATTGGATACAACCCTTAACACTTTCCCAAGAGAGGCTTTTAATTTTCTGAGTAAAAGCCTATTCATATATTATGTAGAAACAGGAAAAATGAAGCATGCATAGCTTGTGTTTCTCCTTTCCCCACTTCTGCTGCAATGAGAGCCAGTGTGGCATAGTGGTGAGAGTGTTGGACTGGGACTCGGGAGATCTGGGTTCTAGTCCCCGCTCGGCCATGAAACTCACTGGGTGACTTTGGGCCAGTCACTGACTCTCAGCCTAACCTACCTCACAGGGTTGTTGTGAGGATAAGATGGAGAGGAGGAGGAGGATTAGTATGTAAGCTGCCTTGGGTTCCTTTCAGGAAAAAAGGCGGGGTATAAATAAAATAAATAAATAAATAAAATGTACCGTATGAAGTGGAATATAGGGATCTGACCTGCAGTGAGAGCCATGAGCCACAGATGACCTCTTCTGAGGCTTCTTACAATGGCTCTAAATAATGCATGGCTAGGAGCCAGTGTGGTGTAGTGGTGAGAGTGTTGGACTGGGACTCAGGAGATCCGGGTTCTAGTCCCCACTCAGCCATGAAACTCACTGGGTGACTTTGGGCCAGTCACTGACTCTCAGCCTGACCTACCTCACAGGGTTGTTGTGAGGATAAAATGGAGAGGAGGAGGAGGATTATGTAAACCGCCTTGGGTTCCGTGCAGGAAAAAAGGCGGGGTATAAATATAATAAATAAAATAAATTCTTAGGTTGGTTTCCAATTAAGCTCTCATGATGACAGAACTGCTTCCATCAGCAGAACAGGAAAAGGGGCAGTTCCTCCTCCACCCTGCAGTCCTCTATGTGCCCTCAAAATTTGCTTTAGAGGGCTGGGGAACCCTACAAAGCAGATTTTCAGGGGGCATGTGGGGCCGCAGTGGGGAGGGAGAAATCACTCCTCCCCAATTCTGCACACTTCTGCTCACATGATGTTTGATTTAATCCTTAGAATTCATTTGTTCTAACACCAAGACACCTTGTCCCCAATTTCCAAACTTGTTATAACATATATGCCAAAGGACAGCACCTAGAGATTGCCATTCAAGCCAAAAATGCACTGAAAATAGAATTTTTAGTGACGAACTCTTCAACAAGACAAATACTGATATATGTTTTATAATTTAGGTAAATGAGAGGTTGGAGGGAATGTTTGGATAATAAGTTGATAAATCCATTCAAGTACTGTATGATTTTCCTCAATGAAAATGACCAAACTGAAACTTACAAAGGAGGAAGTCTTCTTGATCTTGACTTTAAAAAAATAATAATGTATTTTTCTGCAGAAAAAGTGAGCAAAGAGCACAATAACTCTAAAGATAACACCATCACAGCTACAACTAGGTAAGTATATCTATCCTTGGTAGTGCATAGTAGAGCATGATAAAGCACACTATAAAATGACAGAGTGTTATAGATACTTGGTATTGATGTAATATGAATTTTATTTCAGACTTTAATATGCTCCTGTCCATCAAATGAAAACTCAAGTATGGCATGATCCAGCCAAAGTTAAGCACTTCTAAATCTTGTTATTTCAATAGTTCATACTTAAATATTTTCCATTCAGACCAGTGGGACTTAAAATTGCTTAATGTTTTCTGGATCATGCTTGCTTTGTTTATGTAATTAGTTGATATATTTCAGTTCGACTTATGATTAAAAATTCAATCAATAAGCTCAATGTATTAGGCAAGCTAAGGAAATAAATCAGTAGAACTGTCATCGATACATTCAAGATGTGCTTATAAATCATAGGATTATAATGCAACAAGAAAAAAATAGATCATACTCTGTAACAGTAGTCACAGTGGATATGAATCTGATTCTGTAACAGAGAGTCGCAGTGGACACACAAATCCCCATTCTCTTTAGGGCCAAACTATGCATTATGCTTAATGCAGCGATACCTCTGCTTTTTCCTTCATTAATGACAGGTGTGTGTGTGTCAGGGATTATTATTCGAACCACCCTTTGTGTGGAGGAGAGTTTTATCTCTTCCCACTCCAACTGCAGTCTGAATGAAATCCCCCCCCCCCCCATCACTGCACACCTAGGAGATTTGGAAAAAAGTTCCCATTGACACCAGTGGGAACTTTTTTCCCTAGGGCTCCTAGCTGTGTGTGTATGGGGGTGTACGTGTGTGTGTGTGTTCATTCAGATTGGAGTTGGAAAGAGATACGCCTCTCCTCCCTGCACAGGGCGGTTCTGATAACTATCATCCCCCCATGCGTTTGTAATTAATTAAGGGAAAAACAGACATACAGCTGCACAGTACACATTAAGCAAATGTGTAGTCTAAACCCTTAATTCTTGCTCTCTTTGGTCTTTTGGCTGATTTTTGCAGTTACTGGAAGTTGATGTTCTGAGGTGTGGTCATTTCTCTGGTCTCATGCCTCTCCTTGGGATCTCACTTTAGTTCATCAGTGATCCCCCTATACCAGCGGTGGGCAACATGCAGCCTATGGGGCGCATGCACACCCGCTGGCTCATTTTGTAGTCCACGCTGCTGCCACGCTGCCAAATTTGCCACCAAAATTTGACAGTGTGGCGGCATGGGAAAACGCTGATTTTCCTTTAAAACAAGATACACAGGGAGTGCATGCTTTGTTCTGAAGCAAAATTGTACACCCAGAAGTGTCCAGGGAGAGCGATTTTGCATTAAAACAAGGCAGGTGATCCTCCCACACCTTGTTTTAAAGGAAAATCAGTGGTTTTTCCCACTGCAGGGCTGGCAAATTTCGGCAGCACATTTGGAGATGATTTCATAGATCATACAGTTGGAAGGAGCCTACAAGGCTATCGAGTCCAACCCCCTGCTCAATGCAGGAAACTAGAGGAGGGGTCTCCCATAATAACAGTGATGACTAGGAAAGTTCTCCAGAAGGCGGAATAGAGAGAGGCTAAAGTAGCTTCCCAGGTCCGAAATGGGGAGTAGCGCAGGAGGACTCCTTTTCTGGGTTCAGGGAAGTCTCTAGCTTTTCTAGCACAAGTTAAGTCTAGTACCAAGCTAAGACACAATCCTTTTCCTACTTGTAGGCAACCAGCTATCTCTAATGAATTAACTCACATATTATAGTGTGAAAACAGCAGAAGCAGCAAAGGCACATTATATCATGGCACAGATTATTCTGTCAAACTGACTATGCCATATAATAATAGAAAACTATAGGATATGAATCTCCAATCAGTGTGATTTGCGGAGTTAGAATCCTCCCTGACCCTCAAAAATAGGATTCAGATAGATCCAAGTCATGAAAGCAAATCCATCTGTTGAACACCCCATAGTGTTGTGTACAGTAGAGCTGGGATAATAATCCATTTATATTCAAATTCCATTGTGAAATCCTTCCCAAGTCATACTCCCATCATTTTAATTCATCATTCAAGGTGCAGTTGGCATGCAACATACCCACACAAAACCTTCATCATGCAGGTGCCAGGTTTTACCTGATGGCTTGACCATGAACTGAAGCTTTTTTGTCTATGTAGAAATTAGCTCAATGAATAAGCTGCATTTAAAAAAGGCACACACGCTTCTCAGATAGTAACCACTACCTAAATGGTTTCTTTGAAAAACAAAAAGAATGTGTTGGTTCAACCAAAGATGAGGGAAAGAACTATGACAAGAACACTTAGCTTCAAAAGGTTCCCAAATGTTAAATAAGTTTTCCTGAGATATATACGCTGGCTCAGCTTGTCTGAGCGTGGAAAGCTAAGCAGGGTCAGGCCTGGTTATTACTTGGATGGGAGACCCCTCCTCTAGTTTCCTGCATTGAGCAGGGGGTTGGACTCGATAGCCTTGTAGGCTCCTTCCAACTCTATGATCTATGAAATCTATGAAATCAGCCTCTCATTAAGAGCTACATTGGAAGGGAGGGAAAAACATTGTCCTCCATGTAGAAAAAGATTTGGACAGGGTATGTCAGTCTTCATGCTGACATTTAGTGTATCCACACCAACTGAATTAACTTGGCTCAGACCTGCTGCTGGCACACGTGTCTGAAGCCTGAGCTCTTTGCAATGTGGCACTCCATTAAACCTGATATACTGTGCCATGTCCTGAAATTCCTTTGCACAAACATCACTAGGCTTCAGCATCACGCATGTCTCCTTAAAATGCCTCTGCCAAAATGTCTCATTGGGGGTTTATTAATTATGGGTCAGATCCAAACTTTGTTGTACTTAGAGTAAGACCCACTGAAATAAATGGGACTTAAGTTAGTCATGGATCCAACCCTTTATCTCTTTTCCCAAAGTATCTTTACAAAAGTCTTGCTTTTTTTGGTTTTGTTACATAGCTTCATGCATGGATATGGATGATGCATAGCTTGATGCATAGTACAGAATTTACTATTGATGATATAAAGTAATTTTGCAAAACAATTGAAAATGTGATCCAAAGGGTGCCAGAGAAACCAGTAATTACTATAGGGTTAGATTCAAGCTCTACCTTCTGCGGACAGAATAGATCAGTTCATGGAAGGTGTTTCCACCCAATTTTCAAGGAACCCCCTTCTCCCTGTTCCACAGCCCAGCCCATTAAGCAGAGCTCCCCCCCCCAACTCTCTGTGTAGCATGGGGTGTGGGGAGGGCTGGAGGGGCTGCTATAGGGAGGAGGTGGTGGGGAAATCAGCTTCAACCTCCCAGTTGCATGTGCTTAAATCTGCACCCAACCCTCTAGTTTCTAAAGCATCTTATATTTTCTAGACTGTACACTTATGAGCAATGAAATTCTGATCAGAAGCACCAGACATATTTAACTGTGCATTAGTGTGATTCTTTTCCTAATTAGTATATTGTCTTCTTAAAAGAAAATTAATCATTTTTCCCTTAGCCCTTTTTTTTCTGAAGATACATTTAGACAATCACCATTCAATTCCAACTCAAAAGATCTCCTGTGTAATGAGACTGCTGTTCATGGAAGGACAACAGTGCCAGGTATGGAACATTATGTCTTAAATATTGCAATAAAAAGCCTTAGTCATGTTCCGATCCATCAAGTGGAAACAGCTCACATCTTGAAATGATCAAATCTTGAAATAAAATATATCAGTCACAACTAATTAAATGCATTTAACAGTACAAATTAATGTTATTTAAAATTAGTTGGAGTTGGATTCTCCAGTTAGAAAAAACACACCGATAATTATTTTCATGTGTTGCAGAAAATGGCAGTGTGCGTTAATATAGTCTTTTATGGTTAACAAGGCATTGAACCTAGAAAAATACTGTGGAAAGAGATAAAAAATACTGTGAAAGGGGATATTGATTAGAAATTCCTCAGCTCATAATATTCTGGGAAGAATGTTCATGTGTAACATTTACTTTATCTGTCAAACTCATTGGATTGCTTTTCCACCTACACAAACCCAGTTGCAATTTGGTCGTGATAGGATAAAGATTGGCTGTTGTTGGCCACGTTCACACATTACACTAAACCATAGTTTAGCACGATGTGCACGACAGGTACAAACTGCAGTGAGCCTTGGGCTTGCACACTCTCCCACATCTCCCATGCAGTCGGGAGGAGTTTGGAAGCTTTTTTCCGCTTTTGGTTAATTGCAGTTTGTTGTGTTGTATTGTGTCGTGTCGTATCATGTGACAAATTGTGGTTAGCAGCGCTAACTGGTTAATTTCAAACAAGCCAATTTCAAACCATGGTTTCTGACGCTAGCATGTTGAAACTAACCATAGTTAGTGTTAACCACAATTCTGGGTCTGGACAACACAGCAAACTGTTTAACTAACTTTGCTTCCAGACAAGGCGGGGATGCAGACGACAACATCTCTCCAGTCAACATCTCTCCAGCGTTTTCCACCACTTCTTTCACCTTTTTAATGCAGGAAATCTATTAAGGAGGAATAGCTGGCATTGCTGACAATGGGCCGGTTCGCACGACCCAGGCTGCGAGTGGGGGAGGCACCACGGGGCCGTCTGTGGGGTCCGGCGGGGCGCCGCAGACAACCTGCGCCTCGCGCGTGTGGGCGGACCCCGGTGGAGCCGGCAGTCCCCGCACCGCAGTGTGGGCCTCCCGGCGCTAGGGGGTGGGGGCTCGGGATGCCCAGAGGGGCCGTTTGCCTCTACAGGCTGGAGCGGCCGCAGCTCCGGCTGCTCTGGGCTGCCGCCTCTGTGCGGCCCCTGCGGGACGGCCGCCCTCTGTTCGCACAGTAGGGTGGCCACACGCGGTAGGGGCTTACCCCTCTACCGCCCATGGTCACTTTGCATGCGTCCCGCACGCAGCTGTCCCGCAGGGGCATCCCCGATCGGCGTTCGCACGACATGGGAACCGCGGGGGACTTCTGCTCCCCCGCGGTTCCCGTGTCGTGCGAACACGCCCAATGCCAGAATGGTATTGCTAGAAGCTTTCTGTGTCTCAAATCACCCTAAAAGCACATGTAAAAGCTTCAGAACTCCTCTCTCAACCATGCATGAGGAAGAGAAGGAATCAGAGAATACACAAGCTATAGGCTCATTGTGACTCATGAACATCACACTTAACTCTGGTTTAGCATGACATGTGAATGCAGGCACTGTGACAGTTAAACTTCTAGGTATTAGGATAGTCTGGGTTGTTTGTTTGTTTTAGTTTTAGCATTTATTATCATCATTACACCTACCTAGAAAATACATGGTCACATATGAAGCATTTTATATGTTCAGTTGAAGTTCCAGGTTTGTAAATGACCTTTTCTGTTTTGGAGCAATTTGCCATATATCCAAAAATATTTTCAAAACTGGCTAACAAATTTAAAAGGACTGGAATTCAACTTTCTGTTTGTGATACTATTTATTGAGCAGATATATGCCCTCCATATAGATAAGTACTTTGCTACTGCTGCCCACTTGTACAATTTCCTTCTTTGTAGGCCGCTAATAGTATGTATGGCTATGGTCATTAGTACTATAGTTAAATCAACTAATAAGGTGGGAAGTGGCAGACCAGGCAGGTGCTTCAAGTAAAAGCACCTGGCAGTTCAAATGTTTTGTGGGTATTTTAAAAAATGGGGTGATCATACAGTAATTTAATCCATACAATAGAATATGCCTCAGATTCAAATCCCTCTAATAGATAGGCTAAGACTCTGTCAAAGGCCCTCTCTGCATCAAAGGCTAGCTAAGCTATAGGCTTTTTAGAGTCCCTCGTGGCTACTAAAATATTGATTGATTGATTGATTGATTGTAGCCCTGCCTGATCTATCTTTCTAACATTAAAGAAGGCAGGATGTGATCACTATCTGCAGTTTATCTAGCCAACAAAAAATATTATCGGATGCCTGCCAGGATATCTAAGACACTGCTAGAACCTGACACTAACTCCAGTTGAAAATGTAGCAGGACAAATTCTAGATTCACACATGGGTTGTTAGATTGTCTTGGAATCCAAAGAAGAGGTATTGGTGTAAGGGGGAGAGAACACGTACAAACACAGAGCTGGTGGTTTGCTTGCTGTTTCTGACAATCACTAAGAGACAAACTAAATGCTATGAGCTGCAGAAAAAAGTGAAAGCAAAGCTGTGGTTGTGAGCATAGTTCTTCCCTTCCTATAAATATTCTTTCTTTGGAGCCCAGCTCTTATCTTTTTGGGAAGGAATTCACACATGAATTGGGATAGTTATAAATTTAGACCTCCAGCTATACAAACAGCATCATATTCTAAATAACACATCCAAGGGCTCCCAGGTAACCATGTGTTGGGGGGAGAGGTATAGTTCTACAGAGCTACACAAGTAGCATAAAGGCTGGTACTAGTAAAGTGGAAGCTCATTTATCCACCTACTGGGAGGCAGAAACATCTACATTATGAGCATCATGGAAGTTTGTGTGGTAAGCTTCAAGATGTCAAATTGCAATAAGATATGGAACAGTGTATGAAAGCCTTCTTGTAAAGAAGAACAGTATATAAATGATTTGGCATGACAGGTTTGAGGAGGCCCAGGGCAAGGTGTCCTCCAGACCCTCTCCCCACCAAGAGCCACCCTGATGGGCTCCACCCAATACTACCTTAGTGCCCCCTCGGTGGGCACAGGCAGTACTGGTGATGGGCAGCAGGGATAAGCAGTGGTGCTGAAAGGAGTGGCAGCTGCAGCTACCCCGGCACTCTTCTCTGTGACACCAGATGTTGAGAGCAGAAATGCCTGGCTGGATGTCTGCAGCTGCCACCATCTTCATTCTCCCACAATGGCCCTGGATTCCAATGTAGCATCCCAGAGGGATGCTATGTTGGGGTTGGGGCCTAGAGGCTTGGGGAAATTAAGGTGCCCCACTGTTTCTCCTCTCAGCACCAGGCCCTATTTTAGAAAAAGAATATTAAAAAATAAATGGGTGCTGGCATCAGCTGCAGTGGGCCTTCCAGGGCCCTAGTGTTTGCCTAACCATGCTGCATACTGGCACCAGGTCTGTTACAGCTGCAAAATTGAGGTACTTCCCCCCATCCCTGTTCCCTCTCCTTTTTCTTTTTGGATACCTGATTAGTAGCAATGCAGTGTGGAAGGTAAGACTGCTTTTCATGTTCTTTGCAAACATGGAAGGTTAATATATGATGCTTGAGCCCATCAAAATACATGAATTGACCATGATATGATATTATCAAAGGAAGATCAAATTATAGTCACCAGACGAGGTCATTGCTTGATGTTAACAGTGCTGCAAGAGCTTAAGCTTCTGCCTGATTGTCATATGTGGGTTGGGGTGTGTGTGCTATAAACATGAAAGTGTTCACTAAAATTAGGAAAGAATAATCTCCTTTCCTAAAATTAGGAAAGAATAAAAGATTCCCCATCATAGTTCCAAAATGTGCTGCCAAGACACAAAACAGCTTTTATTGGGCTAAATGCCATGCTCAGAAATACACCTCACAGGTCTTGTCATGTTATAAAAGTGATAGTCTCAGAGAACAAAATAAACATTTCTCACCTTCCCAAAAAAGCTACCATAAAAAAGTACCACTGGTGGTGGGAAAGGGGCAAGCAGGGGAGGAGACATACAAAAGGACATACAAATGCTTGGCTGAAAGAAGAGCAAGAAAAACTGAAGAGAAGAGGCTTGTGTACAAGTACGGCTAACCCAGGGAGGGGATGTGGACACGCATGCAAACCCTGCCCCCAATGTTCCCACACACCCAGCTGCTTTAGAGGTCTTTGTGCACACATTTAGTGTGAAGAACTGATAGTTGTATATTTGTTTGGCTTGCCTCTTGGTTGGGTATTTAATGCTGAATGAGGACCCGTGAGGAGCCATTACAATTTGTTCTTCTTCATGGTCTCTGTGCATCACACACATATGGGCTCTGCGCCTGTGCAGAGGTCCCTTAGGAAACTTCTAAAGCTAAGGCGTTTTGGGCGGGAACCCCTCCCCCATCATCCCACTGAGCATGCCTCAAGGGGTTCCCGCCCGTTCCCCTCAGTTCCTCTTCGACCGCCATTGTGGCTAATCGCCTTCGGGACTTCTCTATTCAAACGGTTTCAAACCTGAGGTTTTATTCTTCTCTTTCTCCCTTTTTCTCCTGTTCTTCTGCCTTTTGAACATTTTCCATTTCTGTTCGTTGTTTTTTCTTTTAAACTCTCCTTCTTCGTAGCCGCGGAGGCCTCCGCGACCATGCGCCTGAAAGACAAGGCCCACTTCATCTCCAGCTCGCCCTTCGATGCCCACTGTGGCCGTTGTTGACCCTTCGTCTGTGCTGTCGAGGTCGCCTTCGATGTCGATCCCAGCTGCTTCGACATCGAAACCATCCGACTTGAAATTGATGTCAGGAGTCTCCATGTCGAGGCCATCGGCTTCCTTCTCGATCTCTGAAGGAGAAATCCTGGAGACCTCCCCCCTGAGGTCACCTCAGACCAGGGTCAGCTCCAGCTGCCACCTGTAGACCCAATTCTTCCACCGCCTTTGCACATGATCTAGCCCACGCCGCAGATATCAATCCCCATCACTCGATAGGTCCCGCTATGGACCACACCGTTCACGCTCCCCTATCTCTGATTGGGACCGTGCATCTGGTTGGTCTTACTGCTATGGTTGGTCTCGCTACAATGCCTACACAGGCCACTATGACAGACGGTATCGCAGTCCGTCCCCATACCGATGCCACGGCTCCCTGGTCTATGACCCACGCTCCCCTAGACAACATGGGACTCCGAGTTGACATAGACCAGTAAGTGCCCAACCACCATCTGCATCTGTCGGACGACTGCCTTCCCCAGTCCCCAAGGATCAATCACAGGACCAGGTTGTACAACGAAGTCCTGCCTTGCCTTCCACATCGCCCACCTCACGTGCCTCGCCACGTTGCCGGTCCTCCTCCTCCTCCCCGGGCTACGCCTCCGATACCGACTCGGTGGCTTCACTCCCACTTTCTCAGCCCTCACCAGACCCTCTTGTTTCCTCACGAGATAGAGACTCCCCCAATGAAGACACCGGGTTGTTCTCCAAGAGGATCCAACGCATGGCTCAGGCCCTGGGACTAAAGTACCAGACGCAATAAGAGAATATCGAAGACCCAGTCTTTGACGTGGTATACACGGAGTCGTCTACACTGATGGCAATCCCATTCTTGCCAACACTCCTCCACACCGCAAAACAGACCTGGAAGTCCCCAGCGACTCTTCCACCAATGGCCAAGCGTCTTGACAGCATGTATCGTGTGAGCGACGAGAACACTAAGTTTCTCTCCTCCCATCCACTGCCAAACTCGATCATTGTGGAGTCTGTCCAAGGCAAATCGTCCTGACAACACTCCACACCGGTCGACAAAGAAGGCAGAGGACTAGACATCTTGAGACGCAAGATCTACTCATCCTCTTCCCTGGGTCTTCGAGTGTCCAACTATATACAGGCCTGTGCCTTACACTGGCTCAGCTTGTCTGAGTGTGGAAAGCTAAGCAGGGTCAAGCCTGGTTATTACTTGGATGGGAGACCCCTCCTCTAGTTTCCTGCATTGAGCAGGGGGTTGGACTCGATGGCCTTGTAGGCCCCTTCCAACTCTATGATCTATGAATCCTATGAAGCCACCATGGAAAGGTACCAGTTGTTCCTATGGGAGAAGATGGGGTCCCTCATCGCCCATCTCCCGAAGACCACAGGGAACTGGCATGAGTTTTCTAAGATGAAGCAGTAAAACTTTCCAGGCAGCAGATCAACACAGCTCAACACCATGCTGATTGTGATGCTTGGGCCCTGGTTGGGGCCGTCTCCCTTAGGAGGCATGCATGGCTCCGTTCCTCCACACTGGCTCACAAGAACAGAACCCGCATCAAAGACCTACCGTTCGACGGCGAGGGCCTGTTTCACACCAAGACTGATGAGACAATGGATGCACTCCATAAAACCAGGATGAGGGCGAAGAAAATGGGGCTTATCCCCCAGTCGACATCCAGGCCTTTCCACCAAAATAGGTGGACTCGTCCCCGCCCATCATTTCCTCAGTCGCAGCAGCAGCAGCAGCAAAGACCAGCACATCCACAGCAGTAAGTGGCCCCGAGACGCTCATACCAACAGCCTCAGTACCAGGGCTACCGTAAAGGTGGGGACTCCTCCAAGTGACAGGTTTGACTCCTTTGTGGGAAACACGCAGTCACACCAACCTTCGGCACCCACCTTGCACTTTTCCTCCCCAGCTGGCAAGACATCACCAGCAACCACTGGGTCTTGAAGATCATGCAACACAGCTACAAGATCAAATTTGATACCCTTCCACCCTTCGTCGGCATCCAATCAACACTTCCCTCTCCTCCTCTCCTCGAAGAAGTTGACTCCTTACTTCTGAAAGGAGCCATCCGGCGAGTGCCAACGGAGTCTCGATACTTCACGGTGCCGAAGAAGGACGGAGGGCTCCGACCGATCTTGGACCTACGGGGGAGTCAACAGATACATCTCCCTGAAGAAGTTCCGTATGACGACTCTCCAGGCAATCCTTCCCCTCCTCAGAAAAGGGGACTGGTTTGCCTCGATCAACCTCAGGGACGCATATTTCCACATCGCGATCCACCCAGAGAGTCAGAAGTACCTCTGCTTCTGCATCGGGACCGACGCATTCCAGTTCACAGTACTCCCCTTCGGCCTCTCCACCGCACCGAGAGTGTTCACCAAGTGTGCGGCGGTCATCTGCGCACAGTTGCGGTCATGGGGCATCCATCGTACCTGGACGATTGGCTCCTGGTGGATTCGTCAGCACATGCCACTCACCGTGCGCTGACGTCCACTCTCAACCTCTTGGCACCGTGGGACTATATGTAAAATGGAAAAAGTCGATCCTGAAGCCATCGAGGTCGATACACTTCATCGGTGCAACCCTAGACTCGATCAAGGCCTTTCTCCCCGCCGACCACAAACTGCAGATACCGAGGTTGGCTGCCAGACTATACCGTGCCCACATAGTCTCTGCCTATGCCGTTCAGCGTCTCCTGGGTTTTATGGTGTCAACTGTCACAGTGGTTGCCTTCGCAAGACTGAGGACGCAACAACTGCAAGCATGGTTCTTGCAGAACTTCAACCCAGGAGCCGACGCTCACCAGACTTTCCTTCCTCTCTCGGCTGCCATTTGGCACGCTCTTCACTGGTGGATGGACTCTACCCATCTGTCTCGAGGGCTCCCGTTCCTCCCGCCATGCCCTATGCACTCGCTGACCACTGACGCATCTCTGCTGGGTTAGGGAGCACACTGTCGAACCCAAACGGCCCAAGGCCGTTGGACTTGTCCAGAACGACGACACCACATCAATTATCTAGAACTTCTAGCGGTATGGAAGGCCCTCCGAGCCTTTCCCCCCGACTTACACAGCCATCACGTTCTGGTCTTGATGGACAACACCACAGTCGTTGCTTACCTAAACAAGCAAGGAGGGACGAGGTCCACGACTCTCAACGCCCTAACTCAGCGGATCTTCAACTGGGTGATCCCCCGGGGCATGTCTTTCACTGCCATCCATATTGACAATGAGGGAAAGACAATACCCTTGCGGACACCCTCAGCAAGAAACCTCGCTCATCCCACAAGTTGCAACTGGATCCGTGAATTCGGGACTCTTTCTTCCAGACCTGGGGAACCCCGACAGTCGACCTCTTCACGACAGCAGGGAACTCAGCATGCGCGTCGGTCTGCACCAGGGCAGGGGCGGACCCGAGGTCGCTGGGAGTCGGAGATGCCTTCCTACTCCAGTGGTCAGGTCACCTATTCTACCTCTTCCCCCCGGTCCCGGTCCTGACACGGATCCTTGCCAAAGTGCAACACAACTACACGAACTGCATACTAATTGCCCCGCATTGGCTCAGGCAACTGTGGTTCTCCACGCTCCTCCGTCTTCCCCTACATGACCTACTACTGACCCAGGACCACAGACGGATGCATCATCCGAACCTGGCCTCTCTCCACCTCTCCGCGTGGAGGATCTGCCCCTGAACCTGCCTTCCTTTCTGCCAGACATCTCAGCGGTCTTGCTAGCAGCATGAAAGCTGTCAACACGCAAGTCTTATGCGGCAAAATGGACTGCCTTCTCCACATTGTGTACTCCCCTCAACGTCGACCTGTCCACATGCTCGATGACGGCCATCCTCCAGTTTCTCCACTCTTTCGCAACAAGGCCTGAAGCTGGCTTCCATCCGGGTTTACCTCGCTGCTATTTCCGCCAGCCTTCCCTCTATTGATGGCAGGACTGTGTTCTCCCATCCTCTGATGCGGCAATTCCTCACGGGACTTCGCAATTTATTTCCATCAACACGGCCCCTGGTGCCACCCTGGAGCCTCTCTGTCGTTCTATCAACCCTCACGGCACCACTGTTCGAGCCTCTGGTGACGGTCGAACCTCGACTCCTAACCTGGAAGGTTACATTTCTGGTCGCCATCACATCAACACGGCGCTCTGGGGAACTCTGCGCCCTCCGCATCGATGCACCGTACCTCACCTTTCATTGGGACAAGGTGGTGCTCCACCCCAACCTCACTTTTTTCCCCAAGGTGGTCACTGAGTTTCATCTCAACCAGCCGATCATCCTCCCAACATTTTTCCCCTCACTATCCTCCCCCCTGGAATGCTCCCTTCACACCTTGGAAGTACAGAGAGCGCTTGCCTTTTATAAGGCACGGACAGAGGCTTCTCAAAAATTGCAAAGACTCTTTGTCTGCTACGGCGGTAACCAGGCAGGTCACCCGATCTCTTCACAACGTTTCGCGAGGTGGATTGTGTCCACGATCCGGCTGGCATACGACCTCGCTCATCTTCCCCTGCCCAGTGTCGGAGTGTCTCAATGTCGATGACCTTCAGCGCTGGTGTCCCCCTGCTGAATCTATGCAAGCTGCTACATGGGCCTCACCCTCGACTTTTGTCCAGCACTACCGGCTCGACGTCAGAGCACGATCCAATTGTGCATTTGGCAGGGCAGTACTCTCCTCGATCGCCCTGTGACGACACCAACCCTCCTCCAGTAAGTTAGCTTGGTATTTCGCCCTGTGTGTGATGCACAGAGACCACGAAGAAGAAGAACAGGTTGCTTACCTGTAACTGTGGTTCTTCGAGTGGTCATCTGTGCATTCACACAACCCACCCACCGGCCCCGCTAGGTGTCTGAGACAATGTTGCCTCTACTCACTTGTCTCCCCTGTTCTCTACCATTACTTTCTGTATTGCTGACACTACCCCCTGCAGTGTCCCCCAAAATTTCCTCTCGATCCTGGGACCACAATATAGGGTCTCAGAGGAACTGAGGGGAACGGGCGGGAACCCCTCGAGGCATGCTCAGTGGGATGATGGGGGGAGGGGTTCCCGCCCAAAACGCCTCAGCTTTAGAAGTTTCCGAAGGGACTTCTGCGCAGGCACAGAGCCCATACGTGTGTGAATGCACAGATGACCACTTGAAGGACCACAGTTACAGGTAAGCAACCTGCTCATGTAATGTGTCAGGTTAAATTTCAGAATTCATTCATTGTGATGAAGAGTAGGCAAGTGAGTTGTTTAAAGACATGGGAATAATGTTATACCGTATCGTTTGTGGGATCTACCTCTTGTTGAGTTAGACTTCCACCCATGTATGATCCACATCATCTAGTAGATCTAGTTAGATGGATGTATTTTTCTTAATGGAAATGGAGACTGCTTATGAAAATCATGACTATTAACCATTTTTATTGCTATGGCCCATATATTAATGTAATCCTGTGGCAATAAGTTCCACAGGTTGATTACACATTGCATGAAGAAGTACTTCACTCATGTCCTGCGTGTGGGATTCTGTGGGCAGCTGGTTGGCCACTGTGTGAACAGAATGCTGGAATAGATGGACCCTTGGGGTGATCCAGCATGGCTCTTCTTATGTTCTTACTTTCTTTTGCCTTCAGCCAGGATACATAGCGATGGCAGTTGTTGAGGATTTGCTCTTGTTATTGTTATTATTAATTATTATTAATTTAGTATATTCCTGCTTTTCAAATACTGTCTCCCAAAGTGGCTCACATCAATTAAAAAACGAGAAGCTTACAAACTGAAAAGACAAGACAGATGAAAGGGGAACATAAATAAAGATGTGATGAATTGTATATTGGTTATCCCAGTGAGGGCTCCTCTTCCTTTTTCCGTTTTGTGTGAATTGTAAGCAAGCATTGGCATGCAGTTGGAGGGAGCCAGGTTGATCTTTCCCAGCTGGTGGTCTTGCCTGGATAGAGGTACTGCAACTGAACCAGCAGCCCTTGTTCCTCTGGCTGATACCAGGCAGAGGTCAGAGTGTGCTTCCTGACAGTTCTGTGGGTTCCTGAGCAACTGGGAGTTGGACCTGAGTGTTCTTTCTGGCAGTGGGGTGGAGGGGAAGTTCCCTGCATCTGCTCCTTCTCTGGCAGATTGATGGAGCCAGCTAGTCCCTCTCTTTCTGTGTTGTTCTTCTTGGGAGGCAGGGAATCCCCTGGCTGGTGGCAGAGGTTTCCTTCTGCTCCGTAGACCCAAGACCTGGGATGTTGTTTGGATGTTGCTGTGTTTAATTTTGAGAGAGTGATTAATACTTTCCAATTCCCTCTTTCCAAACCACTTGTGATTTTTATGAACACCAATTATGTCTCCTTTGCAGTGATCTTTCCCCCCACTACTAAAAAGCCCTGTTTAAGTTCTTAAGTTAATTTAGTTTATTAATTTATATCCTGCCTTCCTGTATAAAATACACACCAGAAGGAAAAGTCACCCATCCCACTGATTGGCCATTTCCGTTGCCCCTTTCCAGCTTTTCTATAGCTCCATAGCTCAGGCACTAAGAATTTCAAACAGTATTCTCTGTGTGGGTATTCTATAGACATTTAATGGCAATTATAATAACTTGCTGTTTTAATTCTCAATATTGAGAATTAAATAGCAATTATAATAACTTGATTCCTTTTAATTCTCAATATTGAGTTTGTTTTGCTGCCACAACACACTCTTGAAATTTTCAGGGAGCGATTTAAGGCACAATCCTATGCAAATTTAGCTATGGCGGCTGGGGCACGCTGGGAGTTGTAGGCCTTTTTTCTCTCTAAACTTGCATAGGATTGCTCCCTTAGTAGAACTGGACTCTTTTCAAAGAAATGTACAGTAGAAACTGTGACTAATATTGAGAGTCCCAAGCTCCTCAGAAAACATTCTTCACATAGGGGAACATGGCTCATGGCTTGAAAACCTATATAGCAGCCAATATGAAGTATAATTTACCTCATTCCAGTGATAGAACTACTACTGACAGCACCACAGCAGCTGACTCTTAGACTGAAAAGAAAAGCAAGTAAACCTCATGCAAACAAGAGACTGAAGTATCCTTTCTCTCCGTGATGAGACATCATCTTGAGGACAGCACTGAGGAAGCTGTCAGTGCCAATAGACATATAACACCTAACATCCTGTGGCTGTGAGTGATAGCATACGTGCTTCTTTACTCCTAAGACAGCTGCTGATGTGTGTAGCTGAAAGTCCTGCCAGCATTTCCTGCTTGGTTTAGTTAGCTCGGTATGCGGATTGGCTAGAGTGCTCCATCAGAGCTAAGAATAGTATGAAAGGAAAGGAGTACGTTCACCTGAGCAGAAACTAAAGAGCAAGAAATGGCTAGGGTGGGATGTGCCAGAATCGAGTGCTAATCCAGGGTCCCCAGCCTTTGTCGGCCTGTGGGCATGTTTGGAATTCTGAAAAAGTGCCCTGGGCACCTCCACAAATTTGCTGCAGTAGGGGAGTGGGGTGGCCAATCACAAAAATGTTGGGAGCATCCCGTTTGTGTGTGTGTGTGTGTGTGTGTGTGTGTGTGTGTGTGTGTTTCTTTCTCTCTCTCCACCCCCATGCCAGAAATTGGCTGGTAGAAATTGGCTGGAGGGGGGTAAAAGCCCACCCCTGCCAAGGACCCTGTTACACCATGGGTCCTTGGTGGTGGGCTTCTACCCCCTCCAGCCTGTTTTTGGCAGGGAAGGCTTAGATTTCATAGATTTCATAGATCATAGAGTTGGAAGCAGCCTACAAAGCTATCGAGTCCAACCCCCTGCTCAATGCAGGAAACTAGAGGAGGGGTCTCCCATCCAAGTAAGAACCAGGCCTGACCCTGCTTAGCTTTCCACGCCCAGACAAGCTGAGCCAGCATAAGCCTTTTTTTTTCAACTTTACAGTCTCTTTTTTGAGCCGCAGTGACCAGAACTGTACACAGTATTCCAAGTGTGGTTACACCATAAAGGCATTATGATATTGGCAGTTTTTGTTTTGATTCATCTCCTAATGATCCCCAACATGGAATTTGCCTTTTTCACAGCAGACACCCATTGGGTCAATGTTTTCATTGAGCTGTCCACCACAACCCCAAGATCCCTTTCTAGTCAGTCACTGCTAGCTCAGACCATATCAGTGTGTATGTTGTTAGGATTTTTTGCCCCAATATCCATCACTGTGCACTTGAATGGATCCCATCTGGACCCAGTGATTTGTTTGTTTTCAGTCTGTCAGTAAGGTCTACAATGTTATTTATTATCACCAGTATTTGCCTCAATTCCTCAGACTCCCTTCCTGAAAATAACAGTTCAGACATGGGTACCAGCCTCCTGCTTCTGATGTATTTAAAAAATTCTTTATTGTTGGCCTTGATGTTATTAGTGATATGCTCCTCAAAATACTTGTTTGCATCCCGTATCGTCTGCTTGCATTTCCTTTGTGCAAGTTTGTGTTCCTTTAAGAGCCAAACTACATGTTCTACTAATCGTGTTGCTGTAGATCAGTCTGGTATTTTTGTTTACTTTTGTGTAAGCGTGTGCAGTCCCTATCTGGATCAGGACCATGACGCTTTCGGAAAAGGAGGGTTTAAGCCCCCACCCACCCATTTTTCCTGAAATTCCCTCCATGGGGGTGGGTAAAAGGAAAAGAAAAAAGGATCCATTGGAATGGGGAAGGTGAAATTTCGTGGGGAAAACAGGTGGGGGGGAGCTTAAACACTCCTCTCCCGAACTGCCATGTTCCTGATCCAGATTGGAACTGCACACGCTTACACGAAAATAAACAAAAATAGCAGACTGAACTACAGCAACACGATTAGTAGAATGTGTAGTTTGACCCTTCATTCTCCTCATTTGTGCAACACCTCTGTTTCATTAAGAATGTCTTCTTTTCACTAATAGCTTCCTTAACCCTGCTGGTTAACCCTGCTGGTGACCTCTTGGATTTGGTGGCACCTTTCCTGATCTGCAGTAGACATTCTAACTGAGCTTCTATTATTGTGGTTTTGAGTAACCCCCAAGCATTCTGGAGAGATTTAACCCTTTAGTGAAAACAGTAGGTCTCTGTGATCCCAAGTAACTGGGGACATCTCAGCATGGGCTTATACAAGCAAAATAAAAAACCCTAATGAAAGAACATTTTAAAAAAAATAAACAGAGGAAAGAGTCATAGTCAGGAGGTTTTAACAGAAATGGAATAAGGAAGAAAAAGTTAAAAGAATTACTTTGAAAAACAAAGGTCAGCAGGAATATCACAACAGCCCAATATTGGGCAGGAAACCCGTGAAATATGATTGAATTGCTAACGGCTGCCTGAAATGAATCTGTAGATTTGAAAATCAGAAAGATGACTCTCAGTTTCCAGAGTGGATACTGCAACCCAAGCACATTGATAGTTTTGTGCTGAGGTCTTGTATAATATGCTGAAGGAGACAAGAATAATATGTTAGTGGGAGACACAGCGTTCCCACACACAAGGCCTCAGGACTATCACCAGCGTAGCAGCAGCCAGAGCAAAGTATGATGTTAAGATGGCATGCTTCCATTCACACTGTCTTATTCTAGCACAGCCTTTCTGTCTTATTCTAGCACAGCATGGCCATGCTGGCTGGGAGTTATGGGAGTTGGAGTCCAACACATCTGGAGTGCATCAGCTTGGGGAAAGGCTGCACTAGCATCTACATCAGGGCAAATAGTTAGGATTGTAGTTCAGGTTAACCCAGCCTCATAAATAAGCCCACAAAAGGAACTAGCCTGCAATATTTTTTTTTAACTAGGCTACTAAGAGGCTAGTAGCCTACATTCCTATGCTGGCCATGGAATAATTGGAGAAGCTCCCTTCTCTGTGGCCGGCATGGAAGTGCAGGCTACTAACTTTTTGGCAGTAGGGTGGCCACCCACTCATCACCAAAAAAAACCCAGAGAATGCACCACCCAAAAAAGGACAGAGGGCAGAATCCAACTGGCACTTCCGCCCTTGTCGATCCCCTTCCACCCCGCCAATTCCCCTCTGCAAGCAGAGGGTCCCACTGATTACATTTCGCAAGCAGGACCCACCACTTACGCAAGGGAGATTCAGCACTTCCCAGAGGAAGTCCCAAAATGAGTGGAGGCACTTGTTTCTGGACGGAGGCAGGTTAGTGGCACTCCCTTATGTGAGCTTTGCCAACCTGCCTCCTTCCAGAAATGAGTATTTCTGCTCATTTCGGGTTGCCCCAGAAGTGCTAAATCGCCAGTTGCGCAAGTGTTGGGGGCTGCTTGCGCAACAGAATTGGTGGGGTGTAAGAGAATCGGCGGGGGCATAAGTGCCCCATTGGATTCTGCCCACAGATTTGTATAACATTTGCATATACTGATTTATATATGTAGATGCAAATTTGGAAATACTGTCATTTACATAGAACTACAATACATCTCACCATAGTGAGCAGGGATCTTGTGTGCCTACTCAGTTTGTTGTCCAGGTGCTAACTGTTGATGGGCAACTTCAAGGCCTCTACTGCTCCCCTTCTTATGGTGTTTTATCTTTAAACTGGATTTGGACTAAATAGAGGACACCTTCAGATAAAGGGCTGTCCTCTGACAGCCCTTCAAAGAGAGGGCTGTCCTCTGTAAGGTTGTGGAGGAAGAGACTTCCCTTTCTCTGCAGCTAGCACAGGAACCAAGCAGGATGGCAGCGGCAAAGGAGGGATGGAGTGACCTTCCCCCCCCCCCTCCTCCTCCAGCTCCAGCCAATTCACTTTGCTTGCCTGCACAGAATTCCTGGTCACCTATGATAATCAGGCTAGTTGTTACATAAAAGACTGAGTTAGACATTTGCTAATCTTTTAAAATGTGATTTAGGGTTATGTCTGGATGAGGCCACTTACTAAGGACTTAATTCTGAGTAAACATAGGATTGCACTGTAAAAGAATTATTTAATGTTTAATTTCTAAAGCAGGAATGGGCAACTTGTGTCCCTCCAGGTGTTTTGGCCTGCAACTCCCATCATCCCTCACCATTGGCTATGCTGGCTAAGGCTGATAGAATTGTAGGCCAAAACATCTGGAGGGCATCAAGTTGCCAGGTGCTAGGGGTCAACCCTGCCAGGAAGCCCCACAGAAGCCCTAATCCCAGGAGCCAAGAGACACTATCCTCCCAAACCAAGCTTCTAGTAAAGTGCAAGAAAAAAACAGCCTATGCTAATTCATGGGGATGGTAAACTCAGGTTCTTCGTGTCATCAATTTCTAAATACTTCTAAAACAGAGTTTTGGAACGGCATCACAGAGCACTAGCTCATATTTCCAATTGTAACCATTTATTGTTCTTGCTGTGAAAATGACCTGGCAACATAACCTTTCCTCAAGAATATGTTACGTTCCCATGGTGAGGGCTAATCTGTAGGATAGGCAGATTCTGCTCGATATTACTGGGCCATAACATTGCACTATTGGAGAAGAGCTATATAAGTAGGAGACTCAACATTCTTTCTGACCTGACATAACGGTGCTTATGCAAATACATGAATAACACACCGAACCTCATCTCAAATGAAGCCCCATATTTATTTCTTGACTTTTATGGTCAGACCTTCTATCTCAGCATGCAACATGTAGTTCTGTAATTCTTTTTGCACACTTGTTTTGTTTTATTATATGCAGCTGCTGAAACTGCAATTTGAATGGGCAGAGCCTTTCCTCTCGTGCTATTTTCTTGCCCCCCAAAAATGTTCTCCAAGCTGCTTCTATTCGCTGTGGGTAAAAGATACAGATGCCTGTATGTTTTCTGTTTCAGGGGTAAAAGCAACTGTGGGGCAGGGAGGATTTTTTGGCAGAAAACAATGCGAGGGGAAAGGACTAAAAAGTCACTCCCCTCCTGTGGTCTTCCCCATCAAACTGCTGCCTCAGTGGCTGCATTTTATAAAACAAAAAAGTTTGCAAGGAGAACCATGGAACTACAAGTAATGTGTCATTCTGACCTCAGACATGTATTTTTTGACCTGTATGTGCAAACCTGTACCATATTTTATTGTAAGTTGTCCAGAACCTACAGAATGGGTGGGATATAAAAGTAACATTAATAAATTAGTCCATATATAATAAGTATATTAATAAATATAAGAAATAAATATATACCCCTACCTTCTGGCCATATCCAGACATCTAGAACGGCTTCCTTTGAATCATCAAGATTAGTCTGTGATGTGGATGTGATTTTTAGATTTATCCAGAAGAATGAATTGTGTTTGGATTTTCCTAAGCAATATCATCAAATAATTGCTGACATTTATTTCTTCATTGATGTTTCATCGCTAGCATTTGCTGGGGGCAGCTAGATACAGTTTGGGTATATATAGATATGATTTGGCAATTGTAAATGAGGGGAAACTATGATTTTTTGTTCTGTAAATGAGACTGGGCGAGCCTTAGGCTAAAACAGCTCTAGTGCTACTGCAAAAAGGAGATCAGAAGCTTTCACTTCCATATTTAAGTAACCACAGTTTATGTCTGAACCTGAACAAACTGTGGTTAGCTTTGCCTACAGTTTAGTGAAACAAGTCAGCTTCAAATGGTTGCTTTTAAGTTTGCTTGTTTCAACAGTGAAAATTAACCACAGTTTAAGGTTTGAACAAAATGCTAAACTGCAGTTAATTAAAAACAGACATGAAAACTTCTGATATCCCCCTTGTGGCCATGCCGGAGAAGTGGAGGGGGTAGCACATGAGCCTGAGGTTCGTTTATGTAATACTAACTAAACCATAGTTTAGCATTACAGCTGAACAAGGCCAGTGTGTTTTGGATTATAGCCTAACAGTGAAATCCTATGCATGTCTACTCAGAAGTAAGTCCCATTGCAGGCTTTTGTTGCTATTGTTAGCTCCATGGAACACAACGGGGATTACTTCTGACTGAGTAGGATTGCACAATTAATTTCTTTATGCCTGGATATGTGAAGAGAACTTAGATAGATGCAAGGATAGTGGGGCTGATTAAAATATTAAAAGATTAATATCTACCGTAATATTTGCCCAAGAGGAAGAACTGTACCTATCTATTTATTTATTTATTATATTTATACCCCGCCTTTTTTCCTGCAAGGAACCCAAGGCGGCTTACACAATCCTCCTCCTTCTCTCCATTTTATCCTCACAACAACCCTGTGAGGTAGGTTAGGCTGAGAGTCAGTGTCTGGCCCAAAGTCACCCAGTGAGTTTCATGGCTGAGCGGGGACTAGAACCCGGATCTCCCGAGTCCCAGTCCAACACTCTCACCACTATGCCACTATTTGATATTACATGGAAAGACTATAATGTATACCAGAATGTCTGTGGGCATATTGTGAAATGTCAGGGTAACACTTTCCAAATCATGGATTGTATCCAGTTAACCCCTCCCACCGATGGAACAGCTTCCATCAGCAGAACGAGGAGAAGGTGATTGCCCCTCCCCCTTGCTGCCCCCTGCACACTCTCAAAATTTGCTTCAGATTTTGGGGGACCTTCTGGAGTAGATGGAGGGGCAGGGTATGCAGGAAGGTAGAGAGGAGAAGGTTTCATTGCACAAGCAGCAGTCTACTCATGCAACATTGGATTCACAAAACCAGTAGCCGAATGTTACACAGAATATAAAGAAACATTAAAAGTCTGTTTCTGTTAAACACTAAATAGCTTGTAGTTCGGGTCAGTGTTGTACAGCTGAGTTTTGATGTGGGAAAGTCGAGACCCACATCCCCACTAACTCATTAAGGTCATGACAGGGTGACTGTGAGTTACTGGGTCTGTGGCCCGGGTAAATTCTACAAATTTACTGAGAACAAAATAATTTATACAAATGTATGTACATCACTCCGGTGCTCAAAGAGTTGCACTGGCTAGCAGTTGTTTGCCGAGCCGAATTCAAGGTGTTGGCGTTGACCTTTAAAACCCTGTACGGCTCCGGTCCAATATATCTCAAGGAGCGCCTCCAGCAACATCAAGTAGGCCGCTCAACAAGATCTGCCACAGACGGCCTTCTCCCTCTCCCATCAGCCAGAGAAACCAGGCTGGTGGGGACTAGGAGGAGGGCCTTTTCTGTGGCAGCCCCCAATTTATGGAGCTCTCCCCAGTGACGTCCGCCATGCCCCTTCCTTGATTAGCTTCCACTGTGCATTAAAAACGTGGCTTTTCAGGTGGGAATATGGGGTGGGTTAGGATTTTTAAGTTTTGTTCTGTTTTTAATTGTGTTTTATACTGTGTGTGTGTGTGTGTGTCGCCCCCCCCCCCTTGTATTTTATTGGATTGTAAATCGCTCAGAGTGGTCAGATGGGCGATTCATAAATATAATAAATAAATAAATAGCTCAGATCCAAGTGCAATCTACTCTGTTTGCTCTACCTCCAGCACCAAAATTTGCCGGGTGGGTGGGTGGATGGGGAACGAGTCCTGGCACTCATATAGGATCCTTGGGTAAATGCCTCTAGCATGCCCTACAACTGCCAGTGCCTAGGCTCTATATCCTGCATTCACAGAATTCACACCAATAGCATGACAGATGCTTAACGGCACCTTTAGTATGAAAAAATACCTTTGAGTCTGGCAGCTGCTCCCCCTATCCCCAACAAGCACAAGTGATTGGTGCTGTTCACATCAGGAGTAGGGTGGCTCCATAAATGCAACAACCCTTAACTGGATCCTATTAAAATAGTACACATTTATTATGTGAGCCTGATGTGTTTTCTTCAAAATGGGTGGGGAAGTTTTCCTGCTGAGGGCCGCATTTCCTCAGATGATCTGTTGAGGGCTGCCTATAGGCAGAACCAGAGCCAAAAGTGGCCAGGGTTGACAACAGTACAGGATTGTAATGTAATTCCCACCGGCTCTTTCTGGGCCACCCCACTTCTGCAGGCTGTATGAAATTAGGGCTGCATGAAAATAGACAGACGGCCACATGTGTTTAGGTCCACCACCCCTGCTTTAAATTATACTGTGTTAGGACTGGGATGCCTCTAAAATCTGCACTATTTTTTTTTTTAAACACCAAAATTATGCAACCAGAAGATTTTAATTTTGTGACTGTAATAAATTAACAAATCACATTGTTACCCACACTAATCCTCAGGGTTGGGACATACATCAAAGTAAGTAACTACTAGCAGTGCAATCCTATATATGTTTCTCAGAAGTAAGTGACATTGAGTTCAGTGGAACTTACTCCAAGGTAAGTGTATATGATTGCACTCTAAGCCTGCAATCCAATGCACAGTAGAAGTAAGCCCCACTGAACATATAATTTGTTGGCAGAAGATGGGCTCATAAAGGAGGATTGGCAGTAATGTAACATTAAGAAGCAGTAGTTTTGTAGAGGCAGAGAGTAAGATTAATGATGGTAGAAGGGTCTCGAATGCATTATGAAATATTTGTCCCATCCACAGGGAAGGTCCGTAGCTCAGTAGTAGAGCACATGCTATGCATGTAGAAGGTCCCAGGTTCAATCCCCAGCATCTCCAGGTAGGACAGGAAAAACTCCTGTCTGAATCCCTGGGGACCTGCTGCCAGTCAGTGTCGAGAATACTGGGCTAGATGCACTAGTGGTTACAGCTAACATTGACAGTGAAATCCAGCATCATTTGAGCTCCGCAAGTGCTGCGTTTTCTCGAATGAAACATAGTGTGTTCGAGGATCGGGATATTTGTAAGAAGACCAAATCACTGGTTTATGAAGCCATTGTATTACCAACTTTATTGTATGCCTGCGAAACATGGACTATCTATAAACGTCACTTCCACCTCCTTGAAAGATTTCATCAACGTTGCCTCCGGAAAATCCTGCGAATTACTTGGGAAGATAGGCGAACAAATGTCAGTGTACTGGAAGAAGCAAAGACTACTAGCGTTGAAAAAATGATCCTTCAACGCCAACTTCAGTGGACCGGTCATGTTGTTCGAATGCCTGACTGCCATCTCCCAAAGCAGTTACTTTATTCCCAACTCAAGGATGGAAAGTGGAATATCGGTGGTCAGTATAAGAGGTTTAAAGATGTTCATAAGGCTAATCTAAAAAAATGCAATATAAACATCGAAAACTGGGAAGCTCTGGCCCATGAACGATCTAAATGGAGGTTGGCCTCTCACAAAGGTTCCATGGACTTTGAAGAAGCCCGAGTGTGCAAGGCGAAAGGGAGAAACGTGCTAAGCGAAAAGCACATCAAATGAATCCTTTACAGGACCATCTTCCATCTGGTAACCTGTGTTCTCACTGCGGGAAGCCGTGTGGATCTAGAATTGGCCTCCATAGTCACTTACGGACCCATCGCTAGAGTCTACAACATTTTCTTTAGAATTTCCTCCTTTTAAAATTTTTCTTTTTGTAAATTTTTTATCCTGGCAGACAATCTTACTCGGTCACGAGTGATCGCCTGATGATGATGATGGTCTGACTCAGGATAATGCAGCTTCCTATGCTCCACATAGATTTGGGCTTCCTAAGCCAAACATAAATACTTCCTTTGCCCTTTGATGCTTTTTAACCATCATTGCTGAAAACCCATTCCGCTTTTATATAAAAATCAAAACTGGGATTTGGGGTTTCTGTTGTCTCTGGTAAGACCATAGTCCAGCAGTCCCCAACTTTTTTGGACCCGTGGGCACATTTGGGAATTTGAGAAACTGCTGTAGGCACCACCACAAAATGCCTAATCAGTGGATCACTGCTGATTGCCTAATTCAGCTAATTGCTGGTTGTGCAATACAGCTAGTGCTTCTTTTAAACATATGTTTTGGCAATGTCCAGTAGTTGCTTCTTATTAGAGGGAGGTTATTACACAGATAAATTTTGTACTAGAATAGCTTTTAATATTCACTGATGTACATGCTCTTTTAAATTATTTACCTGCTTCATGGAAATTAACAAATGGTCAGTATAAATAGATTATCTGTGCCCTTTTGACAGCTAAAAGACTGATATTACAAGTTTGGAAGGATAAACACTCACCTCCTATAATGCAATGGGTTGAGGACCTTACACTTTCAATATTTGAACAGGTGACTTATAAATGTATGCTTCAAATGGATACATGTTTGGATATTTGGTCCACTTTTGTTGAAGCCTATGTGTTTTTTTAATTACGGTAATGTTTTAATGTGAATTTCACCAAAACAAACAAAACTATATAAAAGGGGGGGAAATGCAATTTTCTTACAGGGAAAAAAAAAAAAATCACTTACAATAGGAGGTGGGTGTTTCTCTTTCTAGAGTTGTAATATCAGTCTTTTATCTATCAAAAGGTGCGGAAAATCCACTCATGTCCTTGTGATAAGTTCCATACAGCAGGTAAATAATTTAAAAGAAATGTGCAGCAGTAAATATTAAAGGGCATTCTAATACTAAGTTTATCCATACTATAACCTCTACCCAAAAAGAAGCAAACACTGGGCATTGCCAAAACATGGGGGTAAGCAAAGCATTAGTAGTATTACACCTCCAACAGTTAGCCAACTTAGACAAACCCTTATTAAAAAGACATTGTGTCATCCAATAAACATGAAACAAAAGGTTTTGCTCAATAAACCTATGTATAATCGCTAGAAAGTTGTATGCGTTTCATACAAATCCATGTCCATTTTAAAAATGGAATTTAAAAAAAAAAAAATTAAGGCACCCATGAGCACCACGGTGAGGACCTCTCTGTGGGTGCCATGGCACCCATAAGCACCACACTGGGGATCCCTGCCATAGTCAGACAGTTTTCCAGGTCCTAAAAGCATTACTTCATTTGGTGGCCTACGTCTTTAAAAAAGAGAAATAGATTTATTCAAACTTGAGCAAGCACGGAGACAATTTCTGTCTCCTGGCTCTTTGTCAAGAGCCAGGAGACACACTGTTATGGACGGGAATGCGTTATTCTCGATCTAGATCTGTGAGCAAATTTAACATTTGCCTGTCAGCTGGCTTTCTTGGCCCTATGTCAATTTGAATCCTTTTTTTTCCCTACTACCTTGCTGTCACATCTTGTAGCTCAAAACTGCACTCCTGATATCTAGTAAGAGATTTCTTTTGTTTCACCTTTCCTACCACTTCAGACATGTATCCAGAGATACATGAGCTCTTTCCAGGCTTAGCCATCCTTTATCTCTCTGAATTCTATTATGAATTGCAACACAATGAAATATACATTATTTTCTAGTTCAGGGATGGGCAGACTTCAGGCTTTTGGGATTTACTTTGTGTGTGTGTGTGTTTACTAGAATGCTGAGAACCACCAGCTGGAACCTGGTGCAAAAGACGTACACTGAGAATTACACAATTCTGAGCCCAGGAATTTGTTTTGAATACCAGAACTGAACGAAGCTCACAGTCCTTCCACACAATGCCTCACTCCTGGTTACCCCAAACTTTCTTCATTTCAGCAGTATAAATGGGGGCTATTGTTTCAGTTGCTGCCACTGTTAAAAATTAGGAGTCAAAAATCCTTGCACATAACTCAGAGATCTACCAGTAGATCCAGATTTACCTTCTGGCTGCCCCTATCCTAGCTCATTCATTCCAGCTCAAACATAGCAAGTTGGCTTTTCCTCCTTTGTAGCCAACATGGACCATGTCCTCCTATTTTTCCTTCTCTGTGTTATGGAGGAGGGCTTCTAAGGAAGTGCAGCCTTGCTTTTGACAGCTAGACCTAGTTTTTTGTATCTGGTGTTTCAGAGACAGACGGTTGGGTCCAGACTAAGTTAGTCATGCTTTAGTCCCATTGAAATGAGTTAGTCATGACTAACTTAAGTCCCATTGATTTCAATGAGACTAAAACAACTTTCCCAACCTGGTGCCCTGCAGATGTTTTAGAGTACAACTCCCATCAGCCCCAACCAGCATGGCCAATGGTCAGGAGGTGGTGGGAATTGTAGACACTAGGTTGGGGAAGACTGGACTAAAGCAATAGTCTGATTCTAACACAGAATCCTGATTTGAGATGGATCATTGGCCAAACCCAGTTGTAGCAGTTCTCAGTGGAGAAGATCCAGAGATTTTCGTGAGAAACTGTATGGCATTTGTTTATTCCATCTCTTATGGGCTAATATCTAGGATCATATGAAGGCCTTGGGAACAACTGAGCACACATACATAGCCTCCACAAAAGCTACACATTCCAGGGTAACATTTGGTGCTCATGAAATTACTTCTTGAAGTGATTCTGTTTGTTGTGAGTGATCCTGAAGGACATCATAGTGACTTCAGATACACAGCATGAATACAGCCTTATACCCCTATTTTGGAATATTTAAAGGTAGCTCAGGAGATGTAAATGTCAATAAGAGAATAGTTTTTGCCCTGATGCAGCTAAAGCAGCCTCTTGAATTGAGTTACCTTATGACAATAATTCTTCCTATTTGCTTATACATCAAATTCATTTTTCTTTCTTTTTTGGCTCTTGATCCATGGGCTATTGATAATTGTACTGTGGTAGCAAGGAGTACACTTAGAGGTTTTGCGTGTAAGGCAGCACTTGCATTTAAGGAAGATTTGGCAAGCTTTGGAGATCTGTGAAATAAATTGGTATATTACTTCTGTGAAATGAGAAACAGTAAATACTTGGTAGCGTTGAGATTCAGGTTGCTATTCCTCTGGCTATCATCCCACTGAGATAGTGAGAGCAATTAACACCATGCTTACCCGTTCTATGCTCAGAAGGCTTCAAATATAACGGCATTAGCTGCTGTTCACTTTCCTTAGGGGTTATAGAGAGCTACAACTTTTCTAAAAACAATGTTCCTTTTCTAGACCACTGTATCCCAAGCAATGAGGTGTGTGTGTGTGTGTGTGTTTGTATTATATCCCCCATAAATGCCTAGAGCTTTTCAGTCGTCAAATACAAGCAGTCCTATATGGATTGTGTTTGGATCTTGTTTGGATTGGACATTTGTGGTACTTGCACATCAAAATTGGCTTGAAATTCATCTATCATGAGGACACTTCATTTTGGAATGTACACAGTGGAAGTTGAGTCAAGATGGTGGACAAATCAAGAACTGATCTCAGTCACTCGTCCACCACCAATCTCTGTGTTGTCTGGTGTTTATTGTTCTTAATCTGGCAGAAAATTCATTCTGGGCATCCGTCTGTTGGACCAGTCCAGGGCCTAGTTAGTGATATATGAGGCTGTTCCCATGACATGACAGCCCAGGCTGCGGTGTGTGTGGCCACCATTTTGAATATGCAACCACCCACACTCGAGGGTTGTTGTGTCGTGTGAACCCAGCAAGTGTGGGTTATGCAAGGGTTAAACCACACTCGCATAACCCATGGTCTGTTTAGGGTTATGCGAGGACTGTTTAACCATTGCATAACCCATGCTTGCTGGGTTTGCATGAAATGACAACCCCCAAGTGGGGTTGGATATGCAATGTGGCATTCATGGGCACTGCAGTTAAAGAACCCATGATGATCCGGAGTGTGTTGTCTGAACCCAGTCATTGACCTGGTTCACATGACATAACAGCCCACCGTGGCTTAATTTACCTGCGGGGGCTGCTGCATTCTGCCGGGCACCCACAACCACCATTTTTCCATGCCTCTGCAAACCCAGGTGGCAGGGGTTGTTTGAGGGTTAGAAAACCCTCAAATAACCCATGGCTTGTTTTAGGGTTATCTAACCCACCCACAAATAACCACTGCCGCCTGGTTTCGCATGACATGACAAGCCACAGCAAGTTGGGCACCCATGGGCACCCTGCAAAAATGGCGCCCATTTGTGGCCAGTACAACACGACAGCTCCCACAGGTAAATTAAGGCACAATGGGCTGTCATGTCATGTGAACAGGCTGTGTGTGTGTGTGTGTGTGTGTGTGTGTGTGTGTAGAACATAGTCCATGGTTGAATTGGGAACTGAAGGAAGCAATTACATAATGACTCAAGAACTAATATATCTATATATGTCTATTTTCATTGCCAAAAGCAAATGGTTGCTTTACTATTATTTCTAGCCCTGATCCCTGATGCTAAGACTCATTCAAATGAATGACAATAGGTCAGGCCATCCTGGCTGTTATAGGTGAATAAGAAACAACTGTTGTGTGTTACATTTTCCAGTTGAGGTGCAATATGCCAGGCATGTGCTTTTATCATTCATCCTCATCAGAAAAACACCTTTCCTGAAAACCATGGCATTGCTGACTAATGTTACCTCTTGACAACTGGCATATACAGATCACAGCATGGTTAACTCTGTGCTCACATGCAACCATTACTATTCTGTGGGTCATAAATTTAGGAGTTTTCCTGCAACAGTCTAACGTGTCAATTTGAGTTACAGTTCTCTTGGAGGCAATTATCTTGATTTCCCATAAGCAGAGAACATTCTGGAGCATTGTGTATTCTTCCTGCATCTTTAGAAAATAGAAAATGTGCCAGCTTGCCTTATTGCTCTTTAGGTTCTCATAACACAAGAAATAAGACTCATTACTGACTGGGGAAAGCAGGTCCTGGAAAATCACTTTGCTTGACAAGTGATAGAAGCAAACATGCTCACAATAATACTTACTTTGGAGACATTGATTAACAGTATTTTTATTTCAGTTTGATATTGCACTAAACAATATTGTATGTGTAGGTGCTGGCTTTACCTCATGTAGTTACTATATTGTCCCACTGCATTCTTCTTCCTTTAACATTCTACAATTAGGTGCCCAGCCAGCTTGCAGCACAGGAGTGCTGTTGCTCCATATGGCTGCCAACCTGAGCACCACAGTTTTTATGTTGCTTTTATTGTATTTAATACTTAGTAAGTATTTACGGTAATATTTTATCTTTATGTATACCGCCTCTAGATCCTCTTTGGGATGAAGATGTGAGATATATATATATATTATATATTATTTGTGGGCAATATTCTTAGAATCTCTAATACGAAGAGCTAGCTTGCAGGTGGTTACAGATTATTTTTGTACAACCATCTCTTCCCATTGTACACTTTCCATGCAAACTTCTCTGGTCCTGTTACCAAACCAGTTAGCTTTTAATGCAGATGGGCTACTTAACAGGGATGTCCTTGTCTAATAATAAACCTTCAGTCATGGTATAACAAAGGCAGCCACCTGGTTGGCCATTGTAATCATTATAATTAATGTGGCCTCAGTAAGCAAATGATTCCTTAATGTTTTGATGGGAAATTATTCCAGAAGGAAATGGATCTGTGTAAAAAGTAGTATCCCATATAAGGATTCATAAGCTGGGTGGTTCACAAAATTGGGGAAGGAAAAGAAGCTACGGAGGTTTCTTTTCCCCACCCTTCCTCATTTTCTATAATTCTATAATGCTGTCTGAGCCTGCTGAGAGGTGGGTGGCGGGGTGGTTTCCAAACTATTTCAGAACCCTAGAACAAGCCATGGGTTGCGGGGTGGTTTGGAATCCAACCCCACCACCCACTGCACTGGGCTCGGACAACATGGCAACCTGTGTACGGCACGGGTAATTTTGGAAATGAGGCATGTGACTAGCATGCGCGGGGCGGGGAAAAGAAGCCATGGTGGCTTCTTTTCCTTCCCTGATCATGTGGACCCAGTCACAGTGTTCAGCTGTTTATGAAATGAATAGACTCTATATGGTGTAGATGTAGAGATGTTCTGCCTAGAGTACATGTAGATGCTAAGAAGAGAATACTAACTGGCAATTTAATGTAGAGGAAGAAAAGGATATTCATCCCTTTCATATTAATTTCATTTAATATGATATTCATATTCATAATAATTTAGAGGGAGAAAAGGATATTCAGGAAAGGATATTTAGAGGGAGAAAAGGATATGGATATTCATTTCTTACACACCTTTCATAAGTGATTAATTTTATTCCCTGTAAGAAAATTGTATTTTTTTTAACTTTTATATGGTTTTGTTTGTTTTGGTGAAATTCACATTTAAAAATAATAATAAAATGTAAAGGGGGAAAAGGTGCTGCGTAGGCTATAAGTAAGGACTGATTCATACAAGCAGTGGGCACGTGGTAGCTGCAGGAAAGCCACTTGACACTCCTCCATCGTGCAGCTCTCAGCTTGTGGCCAGCCTTTGTGGCTATCCACTGCCTCGCTCAGAATTCAAAATGGTATGGGGGAAGGAGTATGTGTCTATGAGCAATGATGTCACAAGCACAAGCAAATAAGTTCCAGTGACACTTAATTCCTGCTCAAAGATAGGATTTTGGTTACGTATCACACTTCCCCAGAGCAGGGATTGGGCCACTTGTGACTCTCCAGATATTTTGGCTTCCAACTCCCATCATCCCTCACCACTGGCTACTCTGGCTAGGGCTGATTAAAGTTGTAGGCCAAGCATCTTGGAGGGCCACAAGTTGCCCACTCCTGCCCTAGAGGAAGTGGCAGAAAATCAAATGGACCTTGTAAATTACGTAGATATATAGAAAGATAGAATTAATCATATTGTTTTCAAGAAGTAATTATGTTTCATAAAATGAATGACATTTCTCTGCTTTCATTTCATTGGGGTCCAGAACGAGGAATCTTCTCATGGAGAATGGTTTGCGAGGATAGTCCTTTATTTTGACAAATAGGAGAATTTTTTATTTTTTTTACCATTTCTCATTTTTTAAGGAAGCATACATTTGAACTAGTTGAGTCAGCTGTTTAGTTAGGCTGTAGGGCGAAAAGACAGCACAGCTGGTGAAAGCAGCCAAAGCTATCAACCTACATTTACTTTCTTTTGATGACTTCTTTGTTTCACAATCTTTTCAGATGACCTCCACTTTGTCATTATTTTTCTCAAGTGTTGATGACCAGTTTATTTTTAGAGCCATCCACCTGACTCCTTCCAGGATATTTAAGCTGTTCTGTAATTGCTTTGTACTTTCAGTTTAAAACAATAAAAATGGTAAAAACAGATTGAAATCCAAACAAAACAAAAAAGCTCTCATAGCAATGAATTCCTTAGAGATGCTTTCATACATGCTTGCCAGCAGTGCTGATATTGGGCATAATCCACCATTGAAATTAATGGGAGCTATAAAAGAGTACCCCAAACCTGCAATATGGGGATATTAACAATGGACTTTATTTGCATTGGCAGTGGCAGGGTGTTTTTTTTTTTATATTTACTGACTCAAAATAATCATATTTTTTTCATTTTAAATAAGACCTGGGCTAAAAAGGGTATGCACCCTTGTCTTTGCTGCTATTTTTTGTTTTTGCCTAGTCTCAATATCACTAAAATCCTGGATTTCTCTATTGCTTTTCTATGGAAAACTGTAAGTTCTACCTCAGGGAAGAACCCCCCGGTTTCAAAATGGATCAAGAAGTCCCTTGTATAGATAGTGGGTGTATCACTCTAGACCAGGGCTCTCCAACCTTGGGTCCCCAGATGTTGCTGGACTAACAGCTCCCAGAATCCCTTGCCATTAGCCATGCTGGCTGGGTATGCTGGGAGCTGTAGGCCAGCAACATCTGGGGACCCAAGGTTGGAGAGCCCTGCTCTAAACCTTTAAAAAAAATATTTCCATGTATATCACTGTTTCCCTAAATGTCGATCATACCTATGTCTTTCCTCATTGGTTAAGAACAATGGAAGGGAGGAGCGGGCTCATTTCTCATGAAACTATTGGGAAGAAGATTGCCTTGCAGTCTTTCATCTTATATCTCTGGTACTGCAAGAGACTTGCTTGAATCCAGGAAAAATCTGGCTGTAGGAGCATAGGAGCAATGATAGTTGTAAAGCATCAAAAGGCAAAGGATGTGTCTATGTTTGGCTTTGGAAGACGAAATCTATGTGGAACATAGGAAGCTGCTGAGTCTGATCATTGGTCCGTCTCTAGGCCATTATTGTCGACACTGACAGACAGCAACGGCTCTCCAGTGTTTTAGGCAGGAATTTTTCCAGCCCTGCCTTGAGATGCCGAGGATAGAACCTTGGACCTGCTGCATGCATGCAAGCTATGCCCCCCCACCCCGACCTCCAATATGACCTTATGGCCAACCAGGCTATATGGCTACCCTACAGATTCTGCAAATGCAGATTCTTTGTGTGCACGTACAGCACTCTGGATCAGGATGTATAACTATTTGATGTAGATGGCATTCCTTAGGGCTACTGCTTATATACCATCCACTTATACTGGACAGAATGGGTAGGCTAAAATGTGTATGTCATAAGACAAGTGAATTGCAGGTTTTTGGAAGTGATCGGGAACCCTCATTCTAGAATAACTATTGAGAGATGTACAGCAGACTCAATGCACTCAATTTGTGCCAGGAGCTGGAGCATTCTACTACACAGAAAGTGCATAGTTGAGATGGGGAATACAATGCAGAGAATCAGTTATAGCAAGGTTGGCCAGGAAAGCATATTAGAAAATATTGGTAAACCAATTCCCAGAAGTAGCAGACATTTAGAGGAAAATTAAAGCAAGAAAGGTTCTGTGTTCAAGATGGATGCAACGTAAGCTTTTACAAAAGTCTAGTTTCAGCACCTTTGGGGAAATTTGAAAATGGATACTTTTACAATTTCCTATGGGATTTCCATGAGTATATATATAATGCAGGAAATATGGTTTCTGATTTCTGCTACTTTAATATGACAATAAGAGAGCTAATGACTAATGTTGAGAGGAATTTTTTAGAGACACATTGACTTCTAATTGAGACTGCTTGTTTGCTTTGTGTCCAAATTAATTCAGTTTTGTAGTGACTGTGCTTTAGGAACTGGCATACACTTGACATTTTCTCATAACCATTACCATATTCCTCTCTCTGAAGCACTGTTTTGATTAAGTACTCAAAAAGCTCTGCTAAAACATCTATCGTTGTTGCAGAGTCAAATGACCGTTGTCTTGAACTCAAGACTGATAATTGAAAGAATGGTTCACAATTGATTTCAGGGACGTTAAAAGCTTGATACATACTTCAACCGTTTCCCCTCCTTCTGCCTTTTAAACTTTGCAGAAGGGCTAATTTGGAAGAAGCGTGAGTAATCACACATTAAGGATAATTTATATTATTATAAAACAAATAGCAGATAATGGTAGCACCCAGAGGGCACCCTTCAAGTGTCAAGCTTTTGTTGTTCCAGGTGCTGCATCAACTGTGGCTTTGCTGGGAGATGTATCCTATAATAAATAGCCTGTTGCGATGGCTGCATAGATCCTTGCCATTCAGTCAAACTAGCTTTCAGGTCTCCCTTGAATTAATTACAATAATTCACATGTAGTCTCCTTGAGTGACAATCCATCCAGATAGTACATCTACACTGCAGCTGAATGGGAGATGGGGGGGGGGGTGACTTCTGGTTCATAGGCGTCACACTAAATGCTATTGTAAGACCTGTTGCATGTGTTCCAGTTCTTATGGTATATATATTTATTATTGTTGTTGTTTATTAGAAATTATTTGTAGACTACATTTCATCATGAAAAATAACAAGGTGGTTTATAAAATAAAACTGGTACAATAAAAACAATAAACAAGCAACAAATATTCCAAATGCAATAGTCCAGTACTAAGAATCAGTGTCCAAGAATGCTAGCATGAATAGATACGGTTTTACTGACTGGTGTCAGTACTGACTGAATGTAGATGTAGATGTATCATTCTACAGTGACCTCCCGTTCAGGTAACTGCATGTAAGCAGGCCTTCTCGGTAGTGGCACCCACCCTCTGGAATGAACTCCCACGTGTAGTCCGAGAGGCAGAAACTGTAGAGTGTTTTAGACACCTCATGAAGTCATCTGTTTACTCGAGCATTCCCTGACCTGTAATCGCACTATTCTGTTTTACTGATTGTGTAATGCAAGAATCCCCATTATGGTGCCCAAGGGCACCCAGTTTTTTTCATTTTAAATCCCCCCCATATTTTTAATATACATACATGGATTTGTATGAAATGCATACAACATTCTAGCAATTATACATAGGCTTCAATAAAAGTGGACCAAATAAGTATCCATTTGAAGGAGACATTTATAAGCTACCTGTTCAAATATTGAAAGCACCCAGGAGAACTTCCATTAGTGGTGGGGCCGAGCCTCGAGTCGGCTGGAGGCTCGCTCCGGGCTCGGCCCCCCGCGAGCGGCGGCGGCCCGATCCCGCTCTTCAGAGTGGCGCAGAGCGTTCTCTGCGCCGCTCGAGCCACCACCACCGCCGGAGGACCCCCCAGCCCTCCCCGCTGCTGCCGCCGCTGCCGGAGAACCCCCACCGCCATCGTCCTACCTGGTCCTGCGCTCCAGCGCGCCTCCGCGCCACCTCCACCGCCTGCAGAGCCACTGCTCCGGCGCGCTGGAGCCCCGCCCGCGCTCTGTTTTGGCACGGGGAACCATGGCAACAGGGCTTAAACAGCCCTGTTGCCATGGCTCCCCCCGCCAAAAACAGAGCGCAGGGTCCCGTCGCGTCACTTCCTCCGTGCCGGAAGTTTGGTAAGTCCGTGCGGGTGGCCGAGAATCTCGGCGGACACTGGCAGGCCCAGTTCGGGCCTCGCTCATGTCCGCCGAGATTCTCGGCCACATCCCTACCAATGGCACCCACAGAGGGGTCCCCAATGTAGTGCCCATGGGCACCCAAATTTTTATTTTTTTATTTTTTCCATTTTTAAAAACACATTTGTTTTGTGTTTATTGGATGCCACAATGTCTTTTTAATAAGGGTTTGTCTAAGTCAGCTAACTGTTGGAGGTGTAATACTGCTAATGCTTCGCTTACCCCCATGTGCTAGGGGCAGGCCACGCCGATTAAGGGGAACAGGGGATCGATGCTTAATATCTATCCCTTGTTCCGGGGCTGCCCAGAGCCAAGGGATAACTCGGGGGGGGGGGCTCCTTCCCCACCCTTGCGTTTGCTGCTGTGTAATGCCAGGTCCGTTACCCAAAAAACATCTCTCATTCATGACATGATCCTGGATGAGGGTACGGACCTGGCATGTATTACGGAAACCTGGCTGGACGAGGCCGCTGCTCCAACTCTGGCGGCCTTGTGTCCGACTGGTTTCTCCTATGCCCAGCAACCAAGGGTTGGGGGACGGGGAGGGGGAGTGGCTGTTATCTACCGGGAGTTCTTGGTCCTTACCAGACTCCCTCTCCGGGAGACCAAGTTTACTGTGTGCATGTACTGGAGGTTGGGTCCAAAGGGCAGTCTGGGGATTCTGCTTGTGTACCGTCCATCCCGCTGCACGACAGACTCCCTGGCTGAGGTGCTGGAGGTGGTCTCTGATGTGCGTGTGTGGTCCCCCAGGCTAGTGGTGCTGGGGGACTTCAACATTCATTTGGGGGCTGCCCTCATAGGGGCACCTCGGGACTTCATGGAGACCATGGCTTCCTGGGAGCTGCACCCTATAGTAACTGGACCTACCCATGTAGTCGGTCAGGCACTAGACTTGGTTTTTGTTTCCAGAGAGGGGGGCAATGATCTGGAAATCGGGGGTATATCCACCATCCCCTTGTCATGGTCAGATCACTATCTGGTGGGGTTGGATTTCTCGGTGCCACAACCCCTCTGCAGGGGTGAAGGACCTATTAGGATGGTCCGCCCCAGGCGTCTTATGGATCCGGATGGATTCCTGAACGCGCTTGGGGAACTGGAGCACGCAAACGGTGGCTCAGTCGAGACCCTGGTGGATGACTGGAATGCTGCAATCACCGGGGCATTAGACCGAGTTGCCCCGAAGCGCCCTCTTCACCTGAACAGAGCTCGCACGGCACCTTGGTTTACTCCATCGCTTCGAGCTCTGAAGCAGGAGGTGAGAAGGCTAGAGCGTCGATGACGTAGATCCCGCTCCAAAGATGATCGAACACAGGTTAGAGCTGCATCTTCAGCCTACCAGGTGGCAGTGGAGGCAGCAAAAAAGAATTTCTATGCTGCCTCCATCGCGTCTGCGGAGTGCTGCCCCAGGAGGCTGTTCCAAGTGGTTCGGAGCCTAGTCGGTCCAGTTGCTCCGGATCCGATGGAACAATCCAAAGCCTCCTGAGAGGCTTTAGCGAAGCACTTTGCAAATAAAATTGATCGGATTAGGAGTGGGATTTCGCGTATCGTGGATACAGGAAGTGAGCGGGAGGAGGCCAATGGTAGACCGGTCTTGTGGGATCGGTTCCAGCCTCTTCCTTCTGATGAAGTGGACACGGTGCTTTCATCTGTGAAGCCAACCACCTGCTTGCTTGATCCTTGCCCGTCCTGGCTCGTTATGAGCTGCAGGGAGAGACTGGGTGAGAGGATCAGGGCGGTGGTGAATGCCTCCCTCGATGAGGGAGTGGTCCCATCAGCCCTTAAGGAGGCTGCAGTAAGGCCACTTTTAAAGAAGCCCTCCTTGGATCCCCAAGACCTGAACAACTTTTGCCCAGTCTCCAATTTGCCATTTCTGGGCAAGGTGATTGAGCGAGTGGTGGGGGCTCAATTGAAGGCACACTTGGATGAAGCCGATTACTTAGATCCATGCCAGTCGGGCTTCAGGCCTGGACATGGGACAGAAACAGCCTTGGTCACCTTGGTGGATGATAGGAGGAGGGCCTTGGATAGGGGCGAATGCTCCTTCCTAGTCCTCCTCGATCTCTCAGCGGCATTTGATACCGTGGACCACGGTATCCTCCTGGACCGCCTGGAGGGGTTGGGTATCCCGGTCCTTCCTTTCTGGAAGGTACCAGAGGGTAGTTCTTGGGGAGGAGGTTTCGGAGCCTTGGCTGCTCACTTGTGGGGTGCCGCAGGATTCCATCCTCCCCCCGATGCTATCAACATCTACCTAAAGCCGCTGGGGCTATCATCAGGAGGTTTGGGGTGCAGTGTCATCAATATGCATATGACACGTAGCTCTACCTCTCTTTCAAGTCCTCACCAAGGTTGGCCGTTGAGACCCTGTCCAAGTGCCTGGAGGCAGTGGGTGGCTGGATGGGAAGGTTGAAACTGAACCCTGACAATACCGAGGTACTTCTGGTGGGAGACAAGGGGAGGTTAGGGGATGTTGACCTGGTGCTGAATGGGGTATATCTCCCCCTGAAGGACCAGGTCCGCAGCTTGGGGGTCATTCTAGACTCCCAGCTGTCCATGGAGGCTCAGGTGTCAGCTGTGAGCCGGGCAGCGCTGTATCAACTCTATCTGATATGGCAGCTGCGCCCCTACCTTCCTAATCATCTGCTCCCATCAGTGGTTCATGCCTTGGTCTCCTCTTGCCTAGACTACTGTAATGCACTCTACGTGGGGTTACCCTGGAAGACGGTTCGGAAGCTTCAGCTGGTACAGAACGCGGCGGCTCGCCTGATTAAGGGCAGCTGCCGGTGTGATCACATCACACCAGTGCTTAAGGAGTTGCACTGGTTACCAGTTGCTTGCCGAGCTGAATTCAAGGTGTTGGTTTTGACCTTTAAAACCCTACATGGCTCCGGGCCAGTTTATCTCAAGGAGTGCCTCCAGCAACATCAAGTAGGCTGCTCAACAAGATCTGCCATGGACGGCCTTCTCCTTATCCCATCAGCCAGAGCAGCCAGGCTGGTGGGGACTAGGAAGAGGGCCTTCTCTGTGGCAGCCCCCACATTATGGAACTCCCTCCCTAGTGACCTTCGCCATGCCCCCTCCGTGATGAGCTTCCGCTGTGCATTAAAAACTTGTCTGTTCAGGTGGGAATATGGGGTGGGTTAGGATTTTAAATGAATTTTTATACTGTTTGTTTTAATTATCATATTTTATTGTATTGTTTTAATTGTACATCGCCCAGGGTGGCCGGGTGACCGGCCAGATGGGCGATTAATAAATATAATAAATAAATAAATGTTTTGGCAATACCCAGTTGCTGCTTTTTGGGTTGGAGGTATTATTATTATTATTATTATTATTATTATTATTATTATTATTATTATTATTATTATTATTATTATTTCATTTCTATACCGCCCCAAACTGAAGCTCTCTAGGCGGTTCACAACAATTTATACAATAAAATCTACATTAAAACCAACAATAAAAACATACAATATAGTTAAAAATATTAAAACCAAATTTAAAAGCACAGTTTAAAATGACAATACAAAAAGTTAATAAAACTAAGCCTACAGGTGACAATCCCCCCTGCCCCCCCCATGTGCTATTTTGAGTTCTTAACTATTGAATGCCTTGGCATGGAGGGAAATCTTAACCTGGCGCCGAAAAGATAGTAAGCTTGGCGCCAGGCGGGCCTCAGTGGGGAGCTTATTCCATAATTGGGGGGCTACCACTGAGAAGGCCCTCCTCCTTGTTGCAACCAACCGACCCTCCCTTGGAGGTGGCAGTTGGAGGAGGGCCCCAGATGTTGAGTGTAGTGTCCGGGTAGATTGCGGTTGGGAGAGATGTTCCGTCAGGTATTGTGGTCCATAGCCGTGTAGGGCTTTATAGGTTAGAACCAGCACCTTGAATTCAGCTCGGAAGCATATTGGCAGCCTGTGCAAACGGGCCAGAACTGGTGTAATGTGCTCGGACCTTCTGGTCCCCATAATAAGTCTGGCTGCCGCATTTTGCACAAACTACAGCTTCTGAACAGTCTTCAAAGGCAGCCCCACATAGAGTGCATTGCAGTAGTCTAGTTTAAAGATTACCAGAGCGTAGATTACTTGACCAGGCTATCCCTGTCCAGATAGGGGCATAGCTGAGCCACCAGCCGGAGCTGGTGGAAGGCACTTCTTGCCACTGAGGCAACTTGAGTCTCAAGTGACAAAGATGGCTCCAGGAGCATCCCCAAGCTACAAACCTTCTCCTTCAAGGGGAGTGCAACCCCATCCAGAACAGGTTGAACACCTGTTATAGTATGGATAAATTTAGTATTAAAATGCCCTTTAATAATTACTGCTGCACATGTCTTTTAAATTATTTACCTGCTGTATGGAACTTATCACAAGGACAACATAAGTGAATATTCCGTACCCTTTTGATAGATAAAAGACTGACATTGCAACACTGAAAAGAGAAACGCCCACCTCCTATAATATAATGGATTAACTTTCAATATTTGAAAGGGTGGTATTTAGACTCCACCTATGGATGGATAAATATATGGATATTTGGTCCACCTTTTCTGAAGCTTATGCATAACTGTTTCTATTGATAGCTGTATCATCATATACTTACATATACTTATGGACATACATTTCATACACACCAATTGTAAGTTATTTATTTTCTGTAAGAAAATTGCATCCCCCCCCCCCTTTTATATGGTTTTGTTTGTTTTGGTGAAATTCACATTAAAACGTTAATTCAAAAAAGCACATAGGCTTCAATAAAAGTGGACCAAATATCCAAATATGTATCCATTTGAAGGAGACATTTATAAGCCACCTGTTCAAATATTGAAAGTGTTGTAAGGTCCTCAATCCATTGCATTATAGGAGGTGAGTGTTTATCCTTCCAAACTTGTAATATCAGTCTTTTAGCTGTCAAAAGGACACAGAGAATCTATTTACAATGAAGCGGGTAAATAATTTAAAAGAACATGTATATCAGTGAATATTAAAGGCTGTTCCAGTACAAAATTTATCAGTGTAATAACCTCCCTCCAAAAAGAAGCAACTACTGGACATTGCCAAAACATATGTTTAAAAAAAGCACTAGCTGTATTGCACCACCAGCAATTAGCTGAATTAGACAATCCCTTGGTGTCTGATAGACATGAATCAGACACAGCCTAAGATCCATATATATTTAGATGCCAAAGTGGCGATCCACTGATTAGGCATTTTGTGGTGGTGCCTACAGCAGTTTCTCAAATTCCCAGATGTGCCCCTGGTGTAGTGTTTTTAATGTATTTATTATTTTATACTGTTTTTATACTGGTTGTTATATTATATTTATGTGGCGTAGTGGTGAGAGTGTTGGACTGGGACTCGAGAGATCCAGGTTCTAGTCCCCGCTCGGCCATGAAACTCACTGGGTGACTTTGGGCCAGTCACTGACTCTCAGCCTAACCTACCTCAAAGGGTTGTTGTGAGGATAAAATGGAGAGGAGGAGGAAGATTATGTAAGCCGCCTTGGGTTCCTTGCAGGAAAAAAGGCGGGGTATAAATATAATAAATAAATATATATTTTTTATGTGCTTTTCATTTAAACCGCCTAGAGATCTTAGGATATCAAGCGGTATACAAGTAATTTGATTGATTGATTGATTGATTGATTGAAGAATATGGTGGCCACAACAGAGAAGGCCCTCTTTTGAGTCACCATAAAATGTATTTCTACTAGATGTGGCATGACTAGGTTGGCCTCCTCTGATGAGCTTTGTGAATGAGCTGGGCTATATGGAAGGAGGCCCTGTTCTTGATAGTCTGTCCCCAAGGAACAAACTGATCAGTGTGCACACACAGTTCTACCTGTTCATACTGAGCTGTGGTGTCTACATTAGATCTGCACAGCTGGTGATCCACCAAACAGAGCCCTGCAACCCAGAAGGTGCTTGATAATGCATGTTTTTGGAGTCCTAGGGAAGCAGCAGAAACAGGAGGCTTATCAAGCTCTGGTGGGGCCCTGTCCATGTCTGGTCGGGTGCATTGGCTTGGTAGGTCACCAGTTGTATAGGCCAAGGCCACATCCTTGTCAAGCTGAATCCTTGTCAGATTTTCCTCACCTTCTTTATTTGCAAAGGAATCCCAATCTACATTCTTTAAGAAGCTTTTCATAAATCTACATTCCCTTTACTACCCTAGATTTATTTTTTGGACTATTTTTTATTCCATTTTGGAATGCTCCTCACAGGTGACACAAAATTAGTGGGGAAAGACATGCTCCTAGTTTTGTACTGTCTTCTACATGATAGATTTTTTCATAGTTTTCTGGATTAAAGTAAAGAAGTGGAGGATAGACCTGCTTCAAGATGCTGAAGATTCAGTTGTTTACTTCCTAGTTAAGAAGCAGAAAGCAAGGATCCTACAAAGAAAGATGATGACAAATGTAAAATTGTGCCAGTGATGTTGAAGAGCAGATTCAGACAATCACATGGTGAGTTTTATAGTCAATGTGCAGTGACTTAGATTGTCTGAAGGCGTCTCATATACAGTGGACTCCGGAGCCACTATGCTCTGACGTGTTCCCAAATGTCAGTTAGCTACATATGCCGTCACACACTGGACCCCTTCAGACAACCCAGTTATGCAAATTTCCTAGCATGCTGTCATTACAAAAGTCACCAGAGGATGGGAAGAATCATTGACTCGCCAAAGTAACAAAAAACGTGATTGGCCATCATAAATTAGATATTTCTGGAAAAACTGAGGGAGAAAAAGAGTGAGCATAGTGTCAGCTGTGGTGGTTTGCATCACAACTGGTCTTTAAATCACATTAGGCTCTTTCTCCACAAGAAATGCTGCAACTGAACCAGAACTTATGGGCTAGATACAGGAATTGCTGGGTGAATTTTTACAACCGTTTTTAAGCAGAACGTCTGGTTTGATTACCATAATGTTTTTTTTTTCTCCCTTAAAAATCTATGAGTCTATAAATGATTACTTTAGAGAAGCAGAGTCACAGATCAGTTAATTTACTCTGTTCTGTTTTGCCTTCCTCTGTTCTTTATGGCTTTAACTCCTCAGAGTCGCACATTTTGTGCTATGAAGTGAATGAAAGATGCAGCATGAATGTAGAGTCTTAGCCATAGCTGCTGGTATCATGAAACAGAGCTCCTTCTGTAGGTGTTAAGAACACACTAATAATAACTCTGATGGGCTTAATTTCACACCAGCACAACTATTGATTTCTTGGGGGAACCAGCTTGAAAAAACAAATATTTCAGTATAGAATTTGCATTTCACCAGTGTTAAATCTGATTTAATTAGTGTTTGAACATACAGCACTAGTTCCAAGCACACTAGTGTTAACAGAATTCTGCAGATAGTTATGGGATTGACTTTCTATCAGGGCCGTATGTAGCCTGGGCTGGGGGTAGGTGGGAATGAACTGCCGCTCGTGAGTTGCACTGCCGCTCTCCGACTCTGACCCTCCAGCTCCTACAGAACCGCTTGGGTCACTCAACAGTGCAACAATGAGGGTCAATAGCAGCACCTATACTTCCTGCAAGCATAGCCAGGTGGAATGCTGTGCTGCCTTTATCATCTTGCACTGCTGTGAGCGACCCAGTGGTTATATTGGAGCCAGGAAGAGGGTTGGGGTTGGAGAGCAGGGGTGAGAAACCCAGGGGGCGGGGGAGGAGGAGGAGGAAGGGTCAGACCAGGAGGAGTGGTGAGGTCTGGGACAAGCTCCTGAGACCCGAACTACACAGAACTTAGCTATGTCTTGATTGGTCAGAATTGGTTTGATGAAAATGATAATGAGATTAAATATATAATTGACCAAAAAAGGAAAGCCTTCCAAATATGGCAAAATGATATTAACTGCACTGCCAAGAAAAAAATCTACGCTAGTGCAAAGGCTGAGGTCCAAAGAAGAACAAGAGAACTTAAGAACACTTGGTGGAAAAAGAAAGCTGAAGAAATTCAACAACTTGCAGAATCTCATGATGCACGGGGCTTTTTTAAGGCCACAAGGGCCATTTATGGACCAAAAACCTATGGTACAAACCCTTTACAATCAAAAGATGGCACCAAACTCTTAAAAGACAAAGAGTCTATTGCACTGCGTTGGAAAGAGCATTATTATGACCTTTTAAATCGTAAATCTAAGGTGGATAATGAGATTTTTTCGCAAATCCCACAAAAACAAATTAGAGAGGAACTTGCAATACTCCCCACTTTGGATGAAGTAAAAAAAGCCATTAATCAAATGAAGAATAACAAAGCTAGTGGACCAGATGGGATTCCTGCTGAAATCTTTAAAGAAGGGGGGCCCGAACTTGTACAACAGCTTCATAAACTCATCAAAAAAATCTGGATAAGAGAAGAGATCCCAGAAGACTTCAGGGATGCCATAATTATCACCCTCTTTAAGAAGGGTGATAGAACAGACTGTGGAAACTATCGGGGCATTTCTCTCTTAGCTACCGCAGGTAAAATATTTGCTAGGATTCTCGCAAACCGTCTTCTGTCTATTTCAGAAGAGATCCTCCCTGAAACTCAATATGGTTTCCGCCCCTCTAGAGGGACAGTAGACATGATTTTTACTGCACGTCAGCTCCAAGAAAAATGCCGGGAGCAAAATCAACCCCTTTATATGGCATTTATTGATCTGGCTAAGGCCTTTGATACTGTAGACCAAACAGCTCTCTGGACTATCCTTATGAAAATTGGATGCCCCAATAAATTTGTGAATATCTTGCGACTTCTCCATGACAACAACGGCTCTCATGGTGCTCCATTTAAAGTGGGATCAGGTGTTAAACAGGGATGTGTTATTGCCCCAACACTATTTGCTATTTTCATCGCCATGATTTTACATCTTGTCGAGGGGAAACTTCCCACTGGTGTGGGAATTATATATCGAACAGATGGAAAGCTTTTTAATCTCAGCAGGCTGAAAGCAAAAAGTAAGGTAATTACAACCTCCGTTGTGGAACTTCAGTATGCTGATGATAATGTGGTCTCCGCACATTCAGAGGATGATCTCCAAACTATCCTAAATGCTTTTGCAGAAGCATACGAAAAACTTGGTCTCTCACTTAACATCAAAAAAACCAAAGTGCTTCATCAGCAAGTGCAAGCTAACCCTTTGGTGATGCCATCTATCCAGCTTGACGGGAAAATTCTGGAAAATGTCGACCATTTTCTCTATCTTGGCAGCTATCTTTCTGTTACAGCTAACATCGACAGTGAAATCCAGCATCGTTTGAGCTCCGCAAGTGCCGCGTTTTCTCGAATGAAACATAGAGTGTTCGAGGATCGGGATATTTGTAAGAAGATCAAAACACTGGTTTATGAAGCCATTGTATTACCAACTTTATTGTATGCCTGCGAAACATGGACTATCTATAAACGTCACTTCCACCTCCTTGAAAGATTTCATCAACGTTGCCTCCGGAAAATCCTGCGAATTACTTGGAAGATAGGCAAACAAATGTCAGTGTACTGGAAGAAGCAAAGACTACTAGCATTGAAAAAAATGATCCTTCAACGCCAGCTTCAGTGGACCGGTCATGTTGTTCGAATGCCTGACTGCCGTCTCCCAAAGCAGTTACTTTATTCCCAATTCAAGGATGGAAAGCAGAATATCGGTGGTCAATATAAGAGGTTTAAAGATGTTCATAAGGCTAATCTAAAAAATGCAATATAAACATCGAAAACTGGGAAGCTCTGGCCCATGAACGATCTAAATGGAAGTTGGCCTTTCACAAAGGTTCTATGGACTTTGAAGAAGCCCGAGTGCAAGGCGAAAGGGAGAAATGTGCTAAGCGAAAAGCACGTCAAACGAATCCTTTACAGGACCATCTTCCATCTGGTAACCTGTGTCCTCACTGTGGGAAGCTGTGTGGATCTAGAATTGGCCTCCACAGTCACTTACGGACCCATCGCTAGAGTCTACAACATTTTCTTTAGAATTTCCTCCTTTTAAAATCTCCTTTTTGTAAATTTTTATCCTGGAAGACAATCTTACTCGGTCACGAGTGACCGCCTGATGATGATGATGATGATGATGATGATGATGATGATGATGATGATAGTGATGATGATGATGTCTTGATTGCATGCTGTAAAGTAAATAAGTGCAGGGGGTCTGATCCAGAACAGCCCCTCCTGCACCTGTAATTTTCATAGCCCAAAAGTCACTTTATGGCAATGAAAATTACTGGTTGATGGGGCTTGACCCAGATTGGAACCACAGGAGGGGGCAAAGGGTTAAAAAAAGAAAAACCCAAAACACCAGAGTCCCAATCTGGATCAGGCTCCCTGCACTTACTTTGGAGTAAGAGAGAAAAACAGACATAGCTGATAGCCGCATTTCGAAGTAAAGTGTAGCTTGGACCTCAGTGGGGTAAGGGAGAGTAGTGTGACATCCTGAGCTAGGCGATGGGAGAGACCATCAGAAGTTGACTGGCTGAGCTGCCTGTTACTCAGCCTGAGCCAGTGACTGCCTCTTCCCACAGGAGGAGGGGGGCATTCTGCCCTCCTACTGGAATGGCCTTGGGAGGGTCTGGGTTTTAACTGTAAAAATAAGCTGCCCTTGCCATGTACAGAGTGAGGGAGATGGGGGAACTGGAGAGTTATAGAGATCGGTGTCTGAATTTGGAACTTCTGTTTTTAGGCCAGTAGCCAAGGAAGTTTCAAAAGAGGGGGAGAAATGTAACTTACCTTAGGTCACAATTCTATGCATGTTTAGACAGAAAAAAGTCCTACAACCTTCAGCATGCCCCAGCCAGCCATGGTGGCTAGGGAATGCTGGGAGTTGTAGGACTTTTTGCTGTCTAAGCTTGATAGGATTGCACCCTTACACATGTAACCTTCTTTAACATTTGTTGATTTGCTGTATAGGTAGCTTTTTGGCTCTCCCTTTCCTTTTGGGTCACAGTCAGATGAAGTTTTATTTCTCAGCTGCCAGGCAGGCAGCTTTGGGCCTCTCTACGGGAGGGCACCTGCCCAGGAGCTTTGTGCCACTCTCAGTTTGGGCATGGGTTTTTTTTTTCCTTCTGAATTTGAAGACTAGACTAGATGTTATTTTGCACATTTTTCAGTTTACATTGCAATCCATTAATTTATTTTATTTATTTATTTATTTATTATATTTATACCCCGCCTTTTTTCCTGCAAGGAACCCAAGGCAGCTTACATATGTAATCCTCATCCTCCTCTCCATTTTTATCCTCACAACAACCCTGTGAGGTAGGTTAGGCTGAGAGTCAGTGACTAGCCCAAAGTCAACCAGTGAGTTTCATGGCTGAGCGGGGAATAGAACCCTGGTCTCCCAAGTCCCAGCCCAACACTCTCACCACTACCCCACACTGGCTTCCGTGAATATTTTAAAATTTTTGTTTCCGATTTGTTTTGCGGTGTTCTGTCAGGTTTTGAGAGGCTCTGCTGCTCTCTCAGTTTGGGGTCCATTTGTTGTTGGGAAGTGCCAGTGTCACTGTCTGATGAGGCTGCTTTATTTGGGCTCTCTGCTCTCTCAGTTTGGGGTACATTAGAGTCATTCTCAGCAGGACCGGTGCAGGGCAGTTTGGCGCCCCAGGCGAAAACCTATTTAGCGCCCCCCCCTCTCCAAAGCAAAAAAACAACAACCCTGCACCTACCTTCCCCCCCCCGCCCTGGCTGCGGCGGCGGCTGCTGCGGCGGCGGCTGCAGCTGCTGCTCCTGAAGCAACGCGACGGGACCCCCGCGCTGTTTTTTGCCCGCGACGAAGGTAGGTGACGGGGGGGGTTGGAGGTGACGGGGGGGTTGGGGGGGTGGCGATGGCGGTGGGAGGCGCAGCGGCAGCGGGAGGGCGGAGGGCGGGTGGAGGCGCAGCGGCGGGCGAGCGAGCGAGCGGGTGGAGGCGCGGCGGCGGCGGCAGGCAGGAGGGTGGGGAGGCGGAGGCCTGGCAGGGGAGGCGGAGGCCTGGCGGGGACGGCGCAGCGGCGGCGGAGGCCTGGCGGGGGCGGCGCAGCGGCAGCGAAGAGGAGCGCAGGGTTTCCGCACCCTCTTCGGCCGCGCGCCCTCTTCGGCCGCGCGCCCTAGGCAACCGCCTAGTTGCACTCTGTCCAGGGCGCTTTTCATCCCTGGAATATTTTATTTTTTTAAACGTATTTATTTATTCATTTGTTACATTTATATCCCACCTTTTCCTTCAAGAAGGTTAAGAGTCAGTGACTGGCTCAAAGTCACTCAGTGAGCTTCATGGCCAAGTGAGGACTGGAATCCGGGTCTCCCCAGTCCAGCACTCTAGCCACTACACCACACTGACTCTGTTTGGGTTTTCTATCACGGACAGGTTTTTTTTAATAAAGTTTGGTTCTCAAGTGCGTTTCTGCTCTGCTGCACAGTCCAAGGCCGGTACTGGGGTTGTGGATGCTCATTCCACAAAGTTTGTAGGAAAAATGTTCCCAAGTAAACTGAGGACGCAGCCTGCACAACCACATCCTGCTATCCCAAATCAAAAGTGGGAGATGGAGAGTGATGCTTTAATAGTAAAGTGGTGCAATGACGTCCCTAGTTGGAGCAAAGATGGACAGGCACTGCAACTCCTATTTGTCTGTCAGAACTCTGATACGATAATGGATGTTCTAAATTGTTTTACAAAATCACCAAGGCAAACTGTGGTGCCAGTAGACCATAAAATGGAGGCGGCAGCATTACAGAGTCAATGTACCAACATAAAATTCATTGGTGTAGTCTTCTAATGAAAAATGTCCAGGGCGCTTGTCCTGTCTCTGTTGGTGGTTGTAATAACTGGAAGACCCCTCTAGAGAGAAAAAAGCGATTTCCAGACACTGCAGGACAAGGGGGCTTCATTGGATACTGCCTTTTTGCCAGTCTAAAGTAACTGAAAAAGCCTTCCCCAGGCACTGCATAACTAGGGGAATGAGCTGGGGTGCTGTCTCTTTGTACCAGTCTACATTTACTAAGAGATCATTTTTCCAAGCACTGCGTAACTAGGTGTGTGTGTTGGGGTGCTGTTTTATGCAAGTCCACAAGTTCACAATTACTGAAGTTTTATCCAGGAGCTGTAGGACAAGGAAAATGGATTGAGAGTTGTTATACAAGTCTATATTTATTAAGGGTGCAATCCTATGCAAATGTAGACAGATAAAATGCCTACAACTCCCAGCATGCCCAGCCAGCTAAACTTCTGTCTAAACTTGCATATGATTGCACCGTAAAAGTCTTATTCAGGAGCCGGGTAACAAGGGGAATGTGTTGGACACTGTACATTTACTGTGGAAGATCTTGGGGGTGCTATCAGCAATGATCCCTTAGACTCCACCCACGTGAGGTATCCAGGAGTGCGCGCACATGCAGGCACATTTTGTTCAAAATCAGTCTGCCCAGCAGAATTCCTAGGGCTTTTCAAGAGACATTTATTTGGATATATGCCTGCTTTCCTTCTTCCTGAAATAACGTGATGTTTGTGAGTATGTGTGTGTGTAAGCTGGAAACGCTAAACCTCAATGGATGTATCTGTGCTATAAAAGTGAACTGATGTTACCATGGGAGTGAAGTTTAGAATAAAACAAAAAATAAATGTAAATATAGACTGAGATCCTTGAGTTACTTTGCAGTTGTCAGTAAAAGAGCCTATACTTTGTAGACCTGAAAGATGGACATAAAAGAGAGCACCTGTGTTGGCATCTTGCTTTCAGACTCTTCTCTGTGAGTCTGAGCTTATGCACGCTACCTTACTTCCATGCTCTTTTACTGAGTGGTTTGTAGCCTCGCTTTTAAAATGATTACAACATGGTTTCTGAGGAGGTTCTTGTTCTGTCTAAGGAAGGGATTTCTACAAAAAAGGAATACGAACAAATAAGATTGTCAATAAAGCTTGATTAGTGCTTTCATAAGAATCACATCCATATGCCATGGACAGTACAAGACAATGGCATTGTGTTTCCCATGACATATCCAGTGATATACAGTGTGGAATCCAAGAATGCCTTTGAGTTGTTAATACTAGAATTGTATTTTCTCCTTTTTTGGGGAATAGAAGCAGAGAAGATAGGGCTGGAGGCTGGAAATGGGTTACCATCTTGGAAATTTAATGACCAGCTCTTTCCCTGTGATGTGTGTGGAAAAGTGTTTGGCCGACAGCAGACGTTGTCCCGACATCTCTCCCTGCACACAGGTAACACTTTATTTTTAATAGTGTTGGGCAGTTTCACTCTCTTTTTTATTCATGGCAACAATGAACATTTCTTTGCATGCAAATAACGGTGGATTGATCTATCCCCAACACTCAAAAGACAACCCTCTATGCTTTTGCAACACGCTTTGCAACACTCATAGACAATGTCTGAAAACCAAAACTGAAATGCACCTGTCTCCCACTTTCTATGATTGTGTGGAAAATCCCTAAATTAAGGATAAGCAATGAGTCCCCTGGGCCAAATCCAGCCCCCAAATGCTGCCTAGTTGCTGCCAAGTCCAAATGTTGCCTAGTTGCCAACCTAGAGTGAAAACAGGTACAAAGAAAATCACATCAATAGCCATAATTGGACCAATGCAGGTGGTGGGGGTTGAAGTGCTGACCCCTAGCTCACTTCTCATAGTAGCCCTTTAGGAAAAGAGCTGTTTGAGGTCCTAAAGTAATATTTGACATCCAAAGTATCCAATGGCCTGCTCAGGGATCCGGTAACCTGAAAGACTTGGGCCATAGATCTGATCTAGATACGCCATTTCAAGCAACAGGACAAACAATACTGATAACCTGATAGGAAAAACAGAATGTCTCAATTTAGTCCCTCCTCAGAGTCGATAGTGCTGCTTGTTATTAGTTTGGTGAGGTGTGTGTGATGCACCAGCATTGAGTTCATGCTGCTGGGTGTTGAATACAGCACACACACCCCTTCCTCCATGCAACAGCAATTTTTGCACACAGGTACAGATCCCAGATCATTTGCCTTTAATATTAAACTACTGCTTGTCATATTAATTATACCTATAAGAAAATTTAGGGTGGGTTTGTTCATTTCCCCCCCACACCAAACAAAGGGAATCCGGAGAGTGCTTTCAGTCCATCATCTTTTTCTCGCAGAAAATCTGTCCCTGTAGCTTTAGACCAGATTGGTCAACAAAATTACTGCAATCAGTAGATGTGCAAAAAAGCAGTTCAAAATATATAGGAACCCAACAAAAGGTTTCTTACACTGTTGTAGTCATACTGAAGTATGGCCATACCAAATATAACTATACTAAGATTTTAAAAACCCAGAAGGAACTGAGTAGATTTACTTAATGTTGTGAGCTAATTAAACTGTTACCCTCTTTCTTGCACAACCATTTGTTTCAAAGCAATTATGATAAAGCACCAAATCTGGATATGTAACCACAGATAATCCTGTTTAATTTTGTTCTGGATAATATTGCCCAAATGATGATTCTGAATTATTTGATCTAGACTCGAGAGTCTAAAGGAATGCTTCACACGTATTGCTTAGGAAAAAATTGATGTGATGTTGGGTGCATTGATTTAAATTAGAGAGACAAATCACTCTTTAGCACATCTGTGTTGTATTAAGGAAAACAAACTTTTACGTAGCAAAGGCTTTTAAAGTTAATCTACCAACCAGTGAAACCCAGGATACAGTAATACCTTGGATTGCAAGTAACTTGGTTTGAGAGCATTTTGCAAGACAAGCAAATTTTTAAATATTTATTTAAAAAATTTTGACTTGATATACAAGCGACGTCTTGCAATACAAGTACTGTAGTACGGCTTAAATTAAAAATCTCTGTACAAATTTTTTTGGGGGAATTTCGTTTTGATATACCGGTAAGAGTGTTTTGGATTACAACAAACATGTTTCCGGAACGAATTATGCTCTCAATCCAAGGCATGACTGTATTTGACTTTAAACTGATTTAGCTCCATTGATTTGAAGGCCTTATTGCTGTCACAGGAAAGTCCCAGTGGGGTTCAAACATATTGGCTAAAATCCAGATTCTGAGAATTTACTGGTTTGCAGATCGCAGCCTCTGAAAGCCATGCCAGGCCATTCCTACTAATACCACCAGTTTGGGTGCCACCATACTAGTACTATATTAGTACTATTTTTAAGATTTAGAAGTGGGTGATGAGTTCATTCTGAATTTCATAGAAACTTAGAAATGGAGTTTTAACGTTCTTAGGGAGAAGGCCGATGTAACATATACAGGAGCGCTGCAGCCGTCCTGAAAGCCCCCTCACTGCATTCAATCCAAACGTTTAGAATCTGGCTCCGCATGGTGCTGATTTGCTGGCCCCTTGTGATGTCACCAAGGAACCTCCGCCTCTCCATTCTCAGAACAGTTCTGCACGTTTAAAAACTTTCCTTTAAAAATTATTATTATTAATAAGGAAGACAGCCCAACTGAAGCATGGGGGGAGTGGGGAGGACAGTACTAAGTTGAATCAGCATTCATTCTGGTGGTATGCATGTCTATTATTTCAGTTGCAAAGCCAGAGTTACCCTGAGGCTGAAAGATGTGTTGTGAGCTCTCTTTTTTCTATTATGTGTCCGTCTTAAGCCTTAGAAGGATTTGCCTTTCCCAGCCAGGTTTTGTTGCAAAGCAATTCAACACTGTTCTTTCACACAAATATCTCCCAAGACATGACACTCCTGCGTACCATTGACCATCACAAATGAACTGCTGTTCAAATGCAAAAGTTATTGCAGGCACAGGCACCTGGACTGGATTGTACTTTACATTTGCTAAATTACATTTGCAAATTAAATGCTCTTTCATATTATCCTGCTATTACTTTCAAGGTCAAAATGTTTGGAGAAACTTGTAACAGGTGAAATGGTATCTCTTGCTGGGCTAGGTATATTTGTTTTAAGGTCTTGCATGCTTTCATACCCAGAAGGACATAATCAGATAACTACTTGGTCTGATAAAAGGTACCATTTCATGTGTACTTCCCCTGTTATGTATAGCCTAAACAGTTCTCATGAACTTAGTAGGATATAATGTAGATATTCTGAAGGATGAACAGGATTAAAAAATATCTGAGCCATACATTTCTATATTAGAAATGATATTTCAACCATGTCTCAGAATCACTTTGCATGTTCGTCAGGCTTATTTTCTCTGCGGTGTTCCACACCATGCAGAGAGGCATACATGCATAGTGGGAGATACACCATGCATGATTCTATGCTGGCAGAATCTGCCTGCTGCTGAAGCTAGACGGACAAGGTATCCCCCTTCTGCCCGTGGGCCTCTGCCTAGTGGAAAGTGTGAGGCTACTCTTAGAGAATGCTGATGAACCCTGTGCACACTGCCTGAATTTCTTGTGAGTCACAAATGTGATCAGAGAGGTGTGTGTATGTGCGAAACCTCCATTCAAGGTGTTTAATGTTTCTTTCCAGAAGAGAGAAAATACAAATGCCATTTGTGCCCATATGCTGCTAAGTGCCGTGCTAACCTGAACCAGCACCTGACTGTCCATTCCGTGAAGCTGGTGAGTACAGACACTGAGGACATTGTCAGCGCTGTCACTTCCGAAGGCAGTGATGGAAAGAAGCACCCTTATTACTACAGGTGAGGACCCTGTTGAAAGCCAAGCCCAGAGAGCAGGCCCCAGCTGTCTTTTCTGCCTGTCTGTTGACTCAAAGCAAAGAGCAAGCACAGTTGTGTTTCCTTATGAGGGAGAACCTGGCAGGTGTATTTGACTTGCCTCCGTTTGACCCTCAGCAATGACCAAAGTCAGAGCAATGAGGATTTCACAGTAGAACTCCAAGGTGATGACCTCAAGCATGGAAGTCCTACATAACTCTACTTCAGCCTTCCCCAACATGGTGCCCTCCAGATATTTTGGACTACAACTCCCAGTATTCCTAACCATTGCCCATGCTGGCTGGAGCTGCTGGGAGTTGAAGTCCAAAACATCTGGAGGGTACCAGGTTGGGGGAGGCTGATCTACACTATTCTCCCTCTTCCTGATTCAGCTCCCACTTCCCACTTGTTGCATTTCCCAGTTCACACCCAAATCCTCTCCTTGTGCTAAGTCCCTGCCCCTCACACCGCACATCCACTCCACCTTTCCTCTCACATTCTAGAATGACTGGCTAAAGAATGCCCCATTGCTTGACTCAGAAGCCGTGGGCCCCTCTATGAATGAGTGGGCTGAGTCAAACATCATCGTATCTACTTGGTGAAATCTCATCTTTCCATCTTCTGAAAACCCTTTGAAGTGTGGGATGAGCCAGCATGGGGAGAGCTACAATCTTGCTGCTTATCTGTACCATGCCAGAGCAGCCACACAAATGGCTGCCACTGGATGGCTTTGCCAGCTCATCTGTTTGTCTGGTTCCACCCTGTAAGAAGGTCCAGTGCAAACAAACAAGCAACCGCTTGGGTCTCCAGACAATGCTTGACACCATGGGTAGCTGCTTGCCACACAGATCCTCTGTTTACCTTGCAAATCACAGGACTGCAAACTCCCCAGAGTGACATGGCAAAATTGGGGAGTGCCACGATGACAAGCGTCTACACCCAAAGGTTGGTCATACAGAGCCGCTCTACGCATTTCCAAGTGGCTGATTGTGTGACTTGGGCGTTGGGTGTCTGGTTACAGTTAAGTCTCAGACATTCATGTTGATCAACATGACTGGAATGTCTATGTAGTTTTCAGTGTTTTCACTTATTTAAAATAACGATGCCTTAAAACAGTTGAGAGACCGTGTAAAGAAAGTAAACTACGGAATCAGATTCTATTTATTTATTTTATTTTATTTATTTCTAAGTACATACATAATACATATGAACATGCATATCCTGCCTTTCTAAGCAAAGGCCAACTCAAAGCAGCTTATAGCAATTTAAAATAAACAATATAAACAAAACAATTTAAAATACAATAAAACAACAGAAAAAAGGCAGGAAAAGTATCACTTAAAAGGTCCTAACAAAAAAACACCCACTGAACTAAAACTGTATTCAATGTACAATTAAAAATGAGCAGTAACGCATCCCTCTGGGGAGGTCTTTCCATAATCTGGACATCATGGTCAAAAAGTATTTACTCTCATCCCCACCATCCATTCTGGGGGCATGTGGGGAAGACGGGAAGAACGGCCTCAGAGACTGAGCAAAATCCTTGAGGTGATTCCTGAGATACCTGGGTCCGAGGCTGTTTAGGGCTTTAAATGCCAAAATCAGCACCCAAGCGAGTTTTTTAGCCGCTATCAAGACTAGCAGGACTATGAGCTGACTGCAAAATTGTCTCTCAGTAGCACTCATGTTTGCATAGCTGATTAGTGCTTTTGCCCAGTCACGCAGAAGGAATCCCTAAGCCCATTTTGGCTTGCCGGTGTTGAGAATGCCCGGCATTTCTGCACAAGAGCCCAACCTGACATGGGACCATTTCCAAAGCTTGGGAGCTTCTCATGAAGTGTGTGGCAAGCTCTCAGTTTGTCCACGTAGCAGGCTGACTAAACATCTTGGCAAAGCTGCAGCACATCTTATTGCCCAAAGGAAATAGCTAGGTGATGTGCAGCATCTGGAACCTGTAGTTTTTAATTAACTTTATGATTATTTAGCATCATTATAGTGTGTTCAGGATTGTTGCCTTGTGCCTGCCCTTAATCAGCTTGGCAGAGCTGTCAGTTCCAAAGCAGTTCAGCAGATGAAAGGATATCCCAGTGCAATTTAAACAGCACGGAGAAGACAAAGTTTGTAAACCAGGAGCTGGTCAGGTTGAATGAAGAGAAGCAATGTTTGTCTGTTCCAAAGAGGTTCCATAAGTGCACACTCTTTAATTTTTCTAACTCTCTCCTGCTTCCAGTTGTCATGTGTGTGGATTTGAAACCGAGATGAATGTCCAGTTTGTCAGTCATATGTCGCTTCATGTGGATAAAGAACAGTGGATGTTTTCTATTTGCTGCACAGCCTGTGATTTTGTAACCATGGAAGAGTCAGAGATGAAGGCTCATATCGCCGCCAAGCATGCAGGTGATAACCTCTCTCTGGGTCTGGGCTTGTCTCCTGCTGCCACCTCTCTCACGCTTCCCGAGTTCTCCTCCGAAATGTTGGCTGATACCGTCCCAGTTGAACCACTGCTGTGGCAAAATTCTCCTGGCACTAAGCTCATGTGCAACATTAAGGGCGAATTGGTTTAAAAATTCTTACCCATGTCATGTGTTAAAATGGCAGCATTTTTATCGTTTGGTTTCCTTTCTTGTTTAATGTGAGTCTTAAATAGCTGAGGCTGCTGTGTGAAGAGTTTCTGAGTGTTAATTGCTTCCATTAGATAAGAGAACGCAAGAGCCCACTGAACACCTCTTCACACTCTCTACGTTTGACTGCATTTGCAAATGCTTCATATAGTGTCATGTAGGAATCCTCCCAGATAGATTTTGCAAGCAGCAGTAGTGACCTTATATCCTTGTGTAGGAATAACTTCTTGAACTTTGCACATTCTTGTAAACAGAAATAGTGATAAGGTGCAGGCTCCTTCTTAACACACTAGATGAATGCTGGCTTCCTTTCTCCCCAAGAATTTGAGTGCTCAGAAAAGATGTACTGTAAGTTGGCAGACTGTGAGGACCCCTTAAAGGCTGAGTCACAAGGAGAAGCTTCACTCCAGTGAGGGGAATCCCCACCCCTTGACTTATTGGTGGAAGAATGCAGGAGCCCATGCTTGCCTGAAATAGAGAACTCTTGTCTTCTCCTTGCCTCCTAAATAGAGTTGAATCCCACAATCCAGAGTGGAAAGAGAAGGTACAGCCACTACAAACACTACAGAAATATGTGGGGTTGAATCCAGTCCTAGTCATGCTTAGAGTAGATCCATTGAAATCGATGGGACTTAAGTTAGTGACTAAATTAAGTCCCATTGATCCAATGGGTCTACTCTAATTTTGACTACATCTGGATCCAACCTTTAGAAAATCATTTTGTAATGCCTTTTTCCAAATGGCACACAGAATGCAGTTTGCCATCTTTTAGGTACCTTCCATTTTCAGGCAAAAGCAGCATCTAAGGATTTTGCAAGTGGAAAAAAAAGGTGGTTACTTCAGTTAGGATGTGTAATGGAGATTGCCAGCTCAGTATTCCACTATTGCTTTGCTTTTTTTTCTCGCTCAAAGGATAAAATAATGTCATTGCCCTAGTTCTAACAGTTTAGTTGCATAGGTGTGGATGATTGGATCTCTACAGTGCATATGCACATTGTGCTCCACTGGAGTACCTATGAAAGGGGCTCCCAAAAATGTGTCACACTGGGCTTTCTTTTTGACCCTATTCAAGTGTGATTAAGACAGAATAGAAGGGGACAGCTTGGCTGGTAGCTCCCAGTATTTTTCTGGGTCCAGGAAGAGGCAGAGAAAGGAAATGGTGGGGTTTGGGATCACAACATTGTTGAAGGACCTAGAAGCAGCAACCTTAGAGATGCTTAAATAAGAGGTTGTTCCACTGGTGCTCAAAATGTAAATCAGTGCAAGTGGAACAAAATCACTAGTTGCATTGCTTTCAAGAAACATTGACCCCAAAATTCCATTGTCTGGAATGGAACTGTACAGCTGGCAACAATCACTGGTCATCTCGCCCCAGCCCCCTACCCAAATACAGAACTATCTATTCACCCACCAGACATAGATCACCCTAAGCTAGGGGTCCCCAACCTTTTTGGACCTGTGGGCACATTTGGGAATTTGAGAAACTGCTGTGGGTGCCATCGCAAAATGCTTCCCTTGGAGGATGTAGCTAGTCATATAATTGCTGCTGTGGGGACCTGGCTAGTCAAAAGTGAGGTAAAGAGGTGTGGAGGGAGAGAAATAGTGAGGCTAGAGGCTGGGAGGGAGGGGGAAATAGCAAGGAAAGGGGGTAGGGAGGAGAGAAAGAGCAAGGTTGGAGGCTAGAAAGGGAGAGAAAGAAGGCTAGGGATGGGGAAGGGAGAGAAATAGTGAGGAAAGGGGTTGTGGGGAGAGAAATAGTGAGGCTAGAGGCTGGGAGGGAGGGGGAAATAGCAAGGAAAGGGGGTAGAGAGGAGAGAAAGAGCAAGGTTGGAGGCTAGAAAGGGAGAGAAAGAAGGCTAGGGATGGGGAAGGGAGAGAAATAGTGAGGAAAGGGGTTGTGGGGAGAGAAATAGTGAGGCTAGAGGCTGGGAGTGGGGAGGGAGAGCAAAGGGGAAAGGTCTGTGTGGGTGGAAGATTGGGCAAGACCTGATCTGCTGCAGGTTCAGGAACAGGAAGAAGAACCTGGTACCCTAACATTTTGAAAATGTTTTTATTAAAAATAATTTTTTGGAGGGGCAGGGAGTGGAGAGCTTCATGGGCATCGTTTGAAGTCTCTGTGGGCACCATGATGCCATGGGGCCCCCGTTGGGATCCTCTGCCCTAAGCAGTCCAGAGGACACAGTATCCTACCAGCAGGCACATTATTATTATTACATTTATATCCCACCATTTTTCCTCTTGCAAAGGATCCAAGGCAGCTTGCATGGTCCTCCTTCTCACCATTTTATCCTCAAAACATGTCAGAGAGATTGCTGTAGAGCAGGTGTGGGCAACTTCCAGGGGCCTGGGAACCAATCCCCCACCCCCACCCCCACCCCCCATTGGCCACACCCTGCTGTTGCTGCTGTGCTACCGAATTTGCTGCCAAAATTCAGCGGCACAGAAACTGCAAAAAACACCCATTTTTCTTTAAAACAAGGTGCGTGGTGGGCACGTGTCTTGTTTTAAAGCAAAATTGCGCCCCCTGGAGGCTTCTGGGAGCACAGTTTTGCTTTAGCACAAGGCATGTACTCGTACTCTGTTTTTAAGGAAAATTGGTGGGGTTTTGCCACTGCTAAACCATTGAACGTTGGCAGCAAATTTTGTAGTGGGAGCCGCAGAATTGTCTGGGGTGCACATGCAGCCTGTGGGCACGTTTTGTTCACCCCTGCTGTAGAGCCAATGAGAACCCCTTGGAAGCCCAACCTCACACGTTAAGAACTCTGAATCTAGGGGTAAAAGAAAACCTGCCGAAGAGAATGAGGCCCCAATCCAGCTCTAGCCAAGGGCAAGTATTTGTGCATTGCCACAGGAAGCTCTGAAGGTGGATCCGCATTCCCATAGGTGACAAAAGATGCCTCCGGTCAGATCAGGTGGGCTGGATGATCATTGCACAATGTGGATGGAGATGAGATCATGCAGATGCATGGGGAAGGCTGCTTCCATGCATGGATCTCCTTGTCTGAATTGGGGCATGAATTTATTATAACCCTGGTACTAATAAGCAAGCTAATGTTTTGGGTTGCTTGCTTTGTTTTCTTTGTAGGTGAAGAGAGGAAGACACCCAGTGACTCAAACAGCCCTTCTTCTTCTTCCCTGTCAGCACTTAGTGATTCTGCCAACAGCAAAGAAGAGGCAGAGATCAGCCCCAAACTCAAGGGATCAAACAACCTGCTAGTTATTTCCGTAGTGCCTGGTAGTCAGACCTTCTTAAATGTGGAAGAAAAGTCAGAGAAAGGTAAAAAGTTGGTGAGATGGATGCAAAGACACTCCACTCCCTCAAGGCTGTGGTGTGTGACTTAGGTAATAGTGTCTCTGATTTCCTCTTACAGGTTTTGAATGCGTTTTCTGTAACTTTGTCTGCAAAACAAAAAACATGTTTGAGCGCCATTTGCAAATCCACCTGATTACACGGATGTTTGAATGTGATGTGTGCCACAAGTTCATGAAGACTCCTGAGCAATTACTGGAGCACAAGAAATGCCACACTGTCCCCACCGGTGGGCTCAAGTAAGGAAAGCAAGTACACAAACTTTTACTGTGTTAAGTACCTCAAACATTGTGGGGATAGAAACAGAGAAATGTTTGACTGGGATCCATTTCTGTTTAGGCAGCCAGAGCCCAGCAAGTTTACTCTGATGATAATTTTTAACTGTCACGTGTCCACAAAACTCGTCTAGTCTCCTGGGTGACACAAATATTGAGCTGAACAAGACTAACAGTGTTGAACAATACTGATTGGCGCTAATACTGGGGTATTTTTACCTGCAGTGGCATAAAACTTTATGGATGCCTCCAGCTAAAACAGCTCCTTATGATCAGGTTGTCCATAATATATACAAATCTTTAACAAAAATATAAATGCCAAGCATGACTGGTAACAATAACAGTAACAATAACAATAAGAATTGCATAACAGTAATTATCTAATCTAGAGAAGCCTAGAAAGCTGTATTAGTCTGACTGGTAGGAACAATCCAGGGTCTCGGGCAGAGCTTCTTCGCATTAGCTGCTGTTGGATCCTTTTTTTAACTGGAGATACCAGGGACTGAACTTCATGGACATTCCAGTGTATACACAAAATACCTGCACAGACCAGTGGTCCTGTTCAGTCCAGTTAAGGCACTGCACTCATTGGGATGTGCATACAGTTCTGCCCTCAAAATGAATGGGGTAGGGGAGCTCTGCGTGAGCATTGGATGCCCCTCCCCATCTATATTAGCAGATCACTGGATTGAAGTATAAATATTTAGGTGATTTCTTTCTATCTATACCTCAGGACTGAATATTTGCAGCAGTTGCTACTACACCTGAGCTGCTAAAATTGTGTAGGCACTGTTAAACCTCACTAACAGTCCAACCCACTGCATGTCTACTCAGAAGTAAGCCTCACTATGTTCAGTGGAGCTTACTCATGGGTAAGTGTGCACAGGATTGCAGCCTCAATTCAGTGCATCTATTAGTGGTGCTCAGAAGGGAGAGAATGTTTTCTAGGCTGTAACTCCTCATGATACATACCAATTCCTGCTCTGCTTTTCATTATTCTTCGGAACCGTGTTTTACTTGATACTTTTTATTTTTATTTTTATTTTTATTTTTTATTTATTATATTTATACCCCACCTTTTTTCCTGTAAGGAACTCAAGGCGGCTTACATAATCTTCCTCCTCCTCTCCATTTTATCCTCACAACAACCCTGTGAGGTAGGTTAGGCTGAGAGTCAGTGACTGGGCCAAAGTCACCCAATGAGTTTCCTGGCCAAGCGGGGAATAGAACCCGGATCTCCCAAGTCCCAGTCCAACACTCTAACCACTATGCCACAACTGTCTTTAATCTAAAATAGATAAATAAATGTGTATCTTGTCAATAATTCCTGGCTCTCAATACCTTTGTACTGAATTTGGGATTCAGTCCCAAGAGTGTGAGTGTGTTCCTTACAAAGACAAAGACAAATGTGTGCCCAGGTCACAACAGGATTTGGATTTACCGTAAGCCAGTTCAGTCCCACACTAGCTGCTTCAATTAAGTGGATTCAGATTGCAATCCTATGCACATTTATCTGAGGGCAAGCCCAACTGAACACAGTGGTGCTTACTTCTGAGTAAACTTGCATGCATGTTAGTTGGCTCCAAAATACTTGCGTTAACCTGGGTTGTGGATTGTGCTGGCAATTATTAAAATTGGGCACAATCCAGCTAATTTTAAACAAAAGTGCTGTTGTTTTTTTGTGGCAGAGAATTAACCACGTGCTTAACTCTTCTATTGCAAAATAATGTACTTTAAAGTGTTTACATTTGGTTGGATTGTGCCCATAGTTACTTGGGCCTAAATTACTGGGAGAGGAGCAGAGAAGCCCTGCCCCCTTCAGCCTCCACAGCTACTGCTTTTACAGATGCCAGGATCTGGCTGAAACTGGAGGGAGTTGGGGTAGGCAGGGTTTGTGGATTCATTGACTGGGTTCACACAACATGATAACCCACACTCAAGGTTGAGTATGAGTTGAGAGGACAATACAACAATCCACATTTCCATGACAACCCACACTCAACTCAACCTTGAATGTCGGTTATTGTGTTGTGTGAATCCAGTCCTTAAGTGCCTTCCAACCTTTCCCCTCATAATTCGAGCACTGTGGCTAATGACTACCTCACTCACTCAGTCACGAGATATCAACGTTGTTAGGTTACATTCCAATGAGCTACAGGCTAGAAGCCAAAAAGTCAACATTTGGCACATATATTGTAACCCAAGATATACTAATTATTATAAAAGTCTGGAAATGGGACATTTTTGCACTTACTTGTTCAATTTGAGATGGTAGCACAAAAAAAGCCAAGCTGCATATGACATGGAATGTTAGACTGTGGGGTTGCTATTACTTCTTCAGGCTTGTAATGGGAGGGGAAGGGACATTTCCAGTAGCAGTCAGAAACACAGATCTATGCTTGCAAAAATGAAAATCCATTTACATGTGTGTGTGTGTGTGAGAGAGAGAGAGAGAGAGAGAGAGGGAGGGAGGGAGGGAGGGAGAAATTCATGCTTGGGACTTACTCACAAACATATAAAAAATGTTTGGATACTTCTCCATGAGCAAAAAACACATGCAGACCAAAACACCCGAATTACTATTAAAAAATAGAAGTGGGAGGCTTATATAGCTCTCCATTAAAACAGGTGCTATTATGTCTGTCCTAAATTGGTCAGGATATTTTCACTTTACCTAGACAGCTGAAACCTCATTATAGCTTACCAGTTGAACTTTGTTTCGATTTGATACACTTAACATAAACTAGCAAAACAGTCTCCATTAAGGTAATGTTCTCTTTTATATGGCATATTCTAAATTTACAGAGCAATCCCTACTACTGGGCTCACACCAACGCAGGTAGAAGGTGGGGGGGACGGAAAGCTTTTTTCCTTTTTCATGCCTTTTTTCCCTGCCAGTTGTTCCTATTTAAAAATGTTTCCTTCCCATTTGTTTTAATGGGAGGGAAAATAATTATGCAAACTCCAAGGCTGGCACATTTATTCACCTTTTCTGGGAGTGTGTCAGGGGAATGAAGGCGCTTTGGTTCTGGGGGATCCAAGGCCGCCTCCAGTCTGCTCCAACACGACCCCCCCCTACTTTCTGTCACTTCTATGAAGAGGCCGCCAGTGGTGTCTCTTTCCTGTGGCTGCAGAGAGGAGAATCTGACAGAGGAAAGGGAGGTCCACAACATCCAGCAGCTTATCAGGTGCCTTCCCCATGAGATTAGGATTGCTCCTTTGAAGGTGTCTTTTTTTAGCAGTACATCAGATATACTTTCTCCATGACCAGTGGTGCAGGGGTAAATTTTAGGTGCAGGTGCTCATCTTGACAGTCCCCAGAGCCACGCCTCCAAGGAGGGTCCAAAAATGCAGGCACCTGTGTTGATCCATATCAGCAAACTAGTTCTAGCAGTTTTGCCTCCTCCTGGAACAGGTTTTTTTGTAAAGCGAATGGGTCTTAATTTTATTTATTTATTTATTATATTTATACCCCGCCTTTTTTCCTGAAAGGAACCCAAGGCAGCTTACATAATCCTCCTCCTCCTCCTCTCCACTTTATCCTCACAACAACCCTGTGAGGTAGGTTAGGCTGAGAGTCCGTGACTGGCCCAAAGTCACCCAGTGAGTTTCATGGCCGAGCGGGGACTAGAACCCGGATCTCCTGAGTCCCAGTCCAACACTCTAACCACTACGCCACACTGGCTCTCAATTGCACATTCAAGACCAAGACACCTCCCAAAATTCTTTGCTTTACAACAGTGAACAATATATTCTTGCTGGGAAAATCCATTTTCCCCCAGCTACTGTGAGGATTTGCAGCTAAGCTCAGAGGGAACAGGGAAGTCTGAGGGGGGTGGCAGATGATGTCAGCATCCCTGCTAATAAAAGATGTGCCAGTGCTACATCCCTGCGAACCTTGGCTCTGCTACACCACTGTGTGTGACTGTAATCTGTTCATTTTTCTTTCTTCTCCACAAGTGTAACACTTTCTGACATTGTTCTACAGTCTTGCCTTTCTGTGAGAACTGAAATAAGTTCAACTATTTTATTTATTTATTTATTTCATTTATATACCGCCCCACAGCCGAAGTTCTCTGGGCAGGTTCACAATACTTTATGCATAAAAACAATAAAAACATACAAAATAGTTTAAGAATTAAAAAACCAAACTAATGAGACACACACACCCTTTGAGTGTGAAAGCCTGAGAATTTCTTTTCACATTACTTTATATATTAAGCATTTGAGCTGCCTTTCCAATTTAAAGAGCTCATGGTGACATGACACCTATAAGTTGTTCTAATGTCTGAAAGATATGCGAATTTCATAGGATCATAGAGTTGGAAGGGGCCTACAAGGCCATCGAGTCCAACCCCCTGCTCAGTGCAGGAAACTAGAGGAGGGGTCTCCCATCCAAGTAATAACCAGGCTTGACCCTGCTTAGCTTCCCACGCTCAGACAAGCTGAATGCCTTACTGGAATTAGCAATAGGCAAAAACAAGCACCACAGTTGTCCAAAAAATGGTTCTATAGTTCATGGATCAGGATGCAAACTAATCAGGTACAGTATAGTCATTCCTGACAATACTTAGGACCTAAGCCACCTCCAACCCTGCACAACAAAGCGTTGTGCATGATTAGTGGCCCCAGGCAGGGATGGGTACCCCTACGCATGAGTAGATATATCCATCAAGTACAACGGAGCTTGGATGAGCACTGTGATCTTGATTCATCCTTGCATTGTAGACTCCCTTGCTTGATCAGGGTTCCTGTTTCTTCAAACTGCAATAGGCAAAACTGCCCAAAATGTTTAATCTCAAAGACATCTGCATGTGTAGCTCATCGTAGTTACAGGAGTGGTTTGCCATTTCATGCCTTAAGCAACCCAAGGCTGAAAGCTGAAAGCAGCAGGGTGAAGTGTCCTGCTTCAGGTGACACCATACTGGGAAGAAAGATGAAGACAGGAACTGGAGTCTGAATGGTGCAGCATGAATACAGGGCCAGTCCTACTGTGAACCTCATTGAGCCACGTGGCTCCTCAGGCAGCAGATCATGAGGGGCGGGCAGCAGATTACAACCCTCCATCCACCAGCCACAGGGCTGCCTTACATCTCTCCCAGCTGCAGCAGCTATCTACCAACCAGCCAGCTGCTGAGTGCTGTGTCACTTCAGCAAATCCTGTTTAAAATCTAGCAAAAGCAGCCACAGGAAAGTGGTTGGCAGGAGCTCCTACACGGCTCTCCTGAGCACTCGTCCCATGACTCCTTCCTCAAAGCAAGACATTGTGGGTGAGATGGTCCCAGAGTGCTTCTGCTCTGCTGCTGCTTTGCCACAATAGCTGCTGTTGTGTTGAAAGCTTATGTTAAAACTTTAAGTTACGCTTTAAACAGTATTTACTGCTGTTGCAGCAAAGTGCAACCTACTTTCTGGGGCCACCTTGCAACGCCTCACTCTGAGGAACAACCGCTTTCTCCAAGTGTGGTATTGAGAGGCAAAATGGCCACAGAAATCATGGGAGCACCCATGCTGCTGTGCTAATTTTTTTAAAAGGGCAAGCAGGGTGGTGCTGGTGGTGAGAGGAGGAGGAGGAGACAGCGGGGGTGCCCTGAGCAGGATGTTTTAAAAGTGTTGGCCCTAGTGGAATGGGATGCTTCAGGCAGCAAAATGTTAGTGGCTTCATACTAAATTAAACATGCTATATTCTTATGGAATGGGGGGAAAACGTTTGGAAGAATGATTAGCTAAACATTCGGAAGAATGATTAGCTAGACCCATGTGTCAATATTTCTTTGATTTTTGGCAGGTGCCCATTCTGCATTTACTCCACCAATCGTCCAGCAGCAATGGAATGCCATTTGAAGACCCACTACAAAATGGAGTACAAGTGCCGGATCTGCCAGGCAGTGAAAGCCAATCAGCTGGAGCTGGAAATGCACATCCGGGAGCATCGCCTTGGCAACCATTACAAGTGCGACCAGTGTGGCTACCTTTCAAAGACGGCCAACAAGCTGATAGAGCATGTGCGCGTACACACTGGGGAGCGCCCTTTTCACTGTGACCAGTGCAGCTACAGCTGCAAACGCAAAGACAATCTCAACCTGCACAAGAAGCTCAAGCATGCGCCCCGGCAGACTTTCAGCTGCGAAGAGTGCCTCTTCAAGACCACCCACCCATTTGTCTTTAGCCGTCATGTGAAGAAGCACCAAAACGGGGACTACTCCGAAGAGGAGAAGAAGGGGCAGGGGGCAAGCTCCAAGGAAGCCAGCCCTCTGCTTGCAGCCCAAAGTCCCCGAAGCCTCTTGTCCCCTCTCTCAGTGATGTCTGCCTCCCATGCTCTGCAGACGGTGGCCATGTCAGCTGCGCACAGTGGTGGGACGGAGCCAAACCTGGCACTTAAGGCCTTGGCCATAAATGGCACTTCCCTGTGCTTTGACAAGTATCGAAACTCTGAGTTTGCCCACCTCATTCCCTTAACCATGTTTTTCCCCAAGAACCACTTTGAGATCACATTCCATGCGCCCAGACCACAGACTGTACGCCTGGGTGACACTTCGCCGAAGCACTCCTTCCTTGCCTACCTTGGACTAACAGAAAGGGCAGAAACTGTCTGAGGGCAGCCACATTCTGTACCAAAAATACTCCCCCACCACCACTCCCCTAATGTGACAGACACCCAGCAGGTATATGCATTGCTGCAAACCATACACCCAAAAGGTATGGCTGGCTGAACATTTGTACTATAGATCATTAATAGTAAGGGATAGGAAAAAATGGCTCTGTGTGTCTCCTTCTTAATGCATTGACATGGAAGGCTGCTTTATTAAAACTTGAGAGAGGTGACCTCCTGCATACTTCTACCTTCAGAGGCATGTTCCCAGTACTCTTATCTAAGAAACTATTTTGACTTGTTTAAGCTGAACAAGAGTGTCCTTAATGGCAATCAGCACTTGCTAAGATTACATACTGATACATTTTACTTTGGGTTTGTTGGAAAGAGAGTCAGCGTGCCATGACATTGCTTTTGCACATCCTTTTGTACTGGCTGATTTAATATGAACACATGAAGCTGCCTTAGGCCGCGGCAGGCCCTTGGTCCATCTAGCCCAGTATTCGCTACTCTGACTGGCAGCGGTTCTCCTGGGTCTCAGGTAGGGGTCTTCTTCAGCACCTGCTCCCTGAGATTCTTTCACTGGAGACGCTGGGGATTGAACCTGGGACATTGCTACATGCAGAGCATGCGCTCTACCACTGAGCGAAGGCCCCCACCCCTTGCGATCGTTATTGTGGTTCTCCATGCTCACCGCCTTGCCTGCTTCTCTTTATGTTACAGTTATTGGAATGTAGGAACAGCAATGCTCAGTTCAAGAATATTGGCATCCCAGTCAGTACTGCTTGGCATTTGCTATAGTAAGAGTTGCTAGTTTGGCCTTGGATCTGAGAATTTGAGGATCAGGACAGATCTAGAGGAGAAGAAATTGGAGCCATGCAAGGTGAGGGCTGTTTCACACATTACATTTTTCCTAGATGGAGATTATCTCTGAACAGGCAATGGCATCTACACTGTAGTAGTGTTGGACATGTAATATGAATGGTTTTACTCTGTGTATACAGATTGGGTAGCCACTATACATATATGCTGCTCAGTGGATGTATTCATGTCCCCCACAACACAACACACACACAAAAGCACTCCTGCCACCCTTTGTAATGTAACAGTGAACATGTGTATTTCAATACAGAGATTATCTCTATAAAGGGGAAAAAAAAATGTATAAAGCGGCCCTGAACATGCAACAGCGACATACAAGAGAGGGAAGATAGACCTGTAAACAGCAAGTGCATTTCATACATGCACAAGGTCAAATCTGTCTGCTATATTCATGTTACCCGGGGCCACTTCTTCCAATACTTTTTGTACTTGAGTACAGATACCCAAGAGCAAAGTATGCACACCATGCATCAGTTTTAAATGGGACACATGCATTGCATTTGAATTGCTGCTTTTCTTGGTAAAATAACTAGAGGCAGAAACCTGACAATTTCCCCATCATGTTTCTGTCTAGTTTGCCAAGAAAAGAGGCGATTTCAAGTCACGTGCACATTCAAAATTGATGCAGGGCCAATACAAAAAAAGTATTGTATTGTACCAAGCAGCCCTCAGATCAGGAGATCAAACATACAAATTCTCAGTCTGTCTTAATGCAATGGTGACTTGGTTTGCAAAGACAAGAGTGTACATAGTACGGTGATTAAGGCTGCAATCCTATACCCACTTATATGGGAGTAAGTCCTTTGAACTCAGTGAGGCTTACTTCTGAGTAGATGTGTATAGAATTGCACTTTAAATCCAGGAAAGGGGATTTAAAAAAAAAGAAGGGTTTGGTAAATTCTGGGTATAAATGCTCAGACTAAATAAAGGCAGGTTTTGCACAGTGCTTGAGTCTTGCACTAGTATGTTTCTCACTAGCAAAAAAGAAGTAAATAAAGGTAAGAAAAGAAAAGGTGTAGAAGATGAAAATGTTTCTTTTGTTGACTGAAGAAATATCAGATTGTATATTTGAAAAGTTAATGGTGAGCCCTTTTAAACGGAAGGAGAAAAAGATGCTGTTTAATCATATGATTCTCTTTTATATGCCCAACTGTTCAGCTGTATTGGCAAATTTTGTGTCCCTAGAAACAATACCCTTCATGTTATTTGTATTCCTTTATATCATTTTGTTATTGCCTATTCAAGTATACTCCTCTAGGAAGCTAACTTTATATTTTCTTAAAGCTCTTACTTTGTGGTCATTAAAATGACATAAATATTGCACTTTATTGCAGTAAGAAGCAAATGTTGCATTCCTGATAGATGATCTAAGTCAATTGTTAACTTTTCCCAAGATTTAATTATTTTCTTGCCCATGCACTGATGTTTATTGTGTATCATTATCACATTCAGCTTCCTCCACTAAACACATACAGGGGAAGAAATCCAGATCTGCATAAGAGTTCAAAAACCAGAAACAGTTTACGATGGAGGAGAAGAAGGAAGATAACTTAAATATTAACAAGTTATAATATTAAAATAAAATAAGTACAGTCAAAGTAATGAGAGTCCACACCATATTTAACCAACATGTGGCCTCACCTAGCAAAGCTATTATGGTAAGTCATTATTGTAGTTGTTCCTAACACAGACATCTTGGAGCCCTGCTCATTACATTAAACTCTGTGAAAAATTACTCTTAGGGACTCATCATATGAGCTGCTGCTCTGGCAAATATATGAGTAAGATAAGGTCAGTACAGTGACATTCCACTGTCATTTCACCCCAAGTTGTGATGGCACAGCAATGCCTAGTAATAGTCACCATCACTTAGGGCACAATCTTATGGAGGTGAGTGTAAGCCCCCAAACTCATGCTCATGCTCATCCAATGCAGAGTGGGAAGAGCAGCGGAGGTGATCTTTGCCTCCCCACTCCTGCATTTTTGCTAGACAGCCATTTGTGGCCATCTAGCGACAGTCTTGGAGAGGGAGGGAGGGAAGGTTGCTGGAGCAGCTTTAGGGTAGCTTGTATCCTGGCCGCTCCAGTCTCCTTGCCTCCCAAAATGCCCCCTTTAGCCCCTCTCTGAGGTTGCTTTCCCAACCTTAGAGAGCAGCCGGCGTGGTTCCTTCCAAGCCAGCTGCAAGGGATCAGGGGTCGGAGCTCCAATTCCCAACTCTGAGGTCGGAGCACTGTGTCCAACCTTGGAGCAGGGAATCTGAACTATCCTATGGCCCGTCAGACAATGTCTAAGAGCCACAGGTTCGTTCCCCAAGTGTGCCAGTTCGCACAATCAAGCAGCCCACTGTGGCTTATTTAAGCTAGTGGGCTATGGCACATGCGGGTGGCCATTTTGAATATTCAAGCCAACGCTATGGCTTGTGTCATCCGAACCTGGCGAGGGTGGGTTGTTGGCATCAACAAGCCACCCACAACCCTAAAACAGCCCATGGGCTACGGTGATCGTGCAGACCTGGTCAGTGTGTGGCATAGCATCATCACACAAACTTTGCAGCCTGACACAGTCAAGAGGAGAGAACAGGCTGAGATGTGGGAAGGACTGGTGATGCCTCAGCTACACAGGATAGTATGTCAGTACAACTGTACGCGTGAGAGATGTCACAGTACTCCAATGCAATAGGTGGTGTTCTGCAGAACAAGACAGACCTGACCCACTTCCCTTATCCAGAGTGCTGCTCTAGCAACATTGGCAGACAGGCATGCACGCATGCACACACACACACACACAGTTTAATTTCCCGTCTGTCTAAGCTATTTCTGTAGGTTTGTGGTGGGGAGGGTTACCCATTTCTGATGCAATCTTGAACCATTTACTTAGCTGCAGTCTCGCCATTGAATTGAATGGGCTCCATTACATCCTCTTCTAGGAATTTTAAGGGAAGATGTAATTCTGAAAAGGACTTACTCACTAGGAGATAATTTATAATTCAGAATGGTAAAACTGAATTCCTTTAGAGCAAGAATTATGGAACTTCTGTTTCTACAAGCAGTTGCTGCAGTTAACTGAATCTATTCAAGGTGTTTCTAGTTGACTCTCCAAACAATCAAAAAATGACCTTATTAAAAAGAAAATACTAAGTAGTTTGTCATCAGGTAAGCTACGCATGCATAGGAATGTTAAAAGCATACTTTCTGTAAACCAAATTGTGCAATATACATAGGAACTTCAAGGAATGAGAGTATTATGATGCTGTAAGCAACTTAATGCCTTGGGTTTAACCATTTTCCTTTTGTACTTGTCTGTCATAGTAATGCTTAATGTAATTGGGCAGCTTTATTTAGCACTTTGAACATTGAATTATTTCTGGATAGTTATACATGATTTCTGAGTATGAGAGAAAAAATGCATCTGGAGGTGTTTTTATTTTTTTAAGGAAAAAAATACAGTATTTATCAAAGCCCTTGCATACACAATTGGTTTGCTGTTTGAAACTGAAGATAGGAATGCTCCCTATAGATATCCTTTGCTTGTAAGAAGACATTTAACATTTCTACCAACATGCTCACTTTGTATCTGCTTTTTTCACACTGTGCATTCTTTAAGATAGGCTGGTTTCTTGTTTTTCATCCAGTAATTTGGTTACATTCTCAGCACTTTTCTTGCTTCCCCCTGTCCTTTTTAACTTGCTGTATCATATTCAAATATCACAGTCAAGGTTTGTGTACATTAATGGAAATTTGTATTGTACAAAGCTTTTTTGCATTATAAGGCTGTACAGGGTCATTTTGACAGTAACTGGTATATTTCTTTGCATCTTATGTTGCATTGCCAATTTCTAGTGTATCCAGTTTGGAAGTATATATACTCTAATTAAAACAAAGTTGGCTATATTCTGGCACCATTTTTGTCTCTCTTTCCCCATTGTTCTCCATTTAGTATGCAGGAACTTGATTGGAGTAATTGGCACTCTAGTTAGAAGAACTAGGGAAACTGAAATAAAAAGGTACGTAATGCTACTTTTGTGGCACTGTCCTGATAAATTCTTGCTTATGTTTGCAGGGGACTTTGTGAAACAACTTTGGATGCAAATCAAGACAGATTATGGGCATGTTCACACGTGATGCTTACCTACCCAGGCAATAAGCCACAGTGGATTGGTTGTGGGGGTGGGTGATCTGCCCACAGACCAAAAGTGAGTGCCAGCCGAGGCGCTCGCCGAACTTCCGGGTTCCTGGAGCTACATTTTTTACATAGAAAATGGCGTAAGATACGTTAAAAGCAGCCATGATTTGCATAACTTGTGCAAATCGCAGCTGTTTTTAACATATCTTACACCATTTTCTACGTAAAAAAGTAGCGCTAGGAACCTGAAAGGCGCTTCCCTGGCTCAGCTTGCGAGAACATGAGTCGAGCTGGGGAAGCAGGGCGAGTGGAGTTCGGCTGGTCGAGCCCAGCGAGTTTGCCAGACTTCCACCCCCCAATCGAGCTCCGTGCATATCCCTAGTTGGTGGTTGTGCAAACAACCCCCAGTGACCCTGACAGATGATCAGGTTCACCATAGGTTGTTGCCCCCCTCCCTCCCCCTCGCAGGAGCAGCAGGGAGTGGGGGAAGCCAGTGCCAGATGCCCCCAAATGCCCCTTGGACAATTTTGGGGCAGCTGGCACTAGCAGTCACTTGTTTGCCAAGGGATTCAGTAGCCGATTTCCTGTGCCCACGATGGGATTGATCGCCCAGGTTCAGATGACACAACAACCCATTTGGGTTGTTGTGTCGTCCAAACCCAGTCTACGGGAATGTATTGCTGGGAATACATCACACCATTCCTCCAGGAACTGTATTATCTTCTTAACCTTTGATTCTATGCATAATTCAGGTGCTGTTTTTCATCTATAAAGTCCTACTGCTTGGATTATAGAGAGATTTTTTTCACACTTTTTCATAGTGGACCCAGTCCCTTTACTAACTGTGCCAGCTCCCTTAGTTAGTTCCCTGATTCGCACGTAATGACTGACTGTGGGTAGTTGGGTCCATGTGGGAGCGAGTGCGCCTGCTGCTTCCCGACCATTTGCTGCTTCTTTGTTTCTGGTTTTGAAAACAATCCAGGTACGCCCCATTCCTGGGTTGTGCTCCATGATGTGAGAACCCAGAACTCTGGGTTGTTGAGGGAGAAATAACCCAGAGGGGTTTTTTTGTTTGTTTTTTTAATAAATTTTATTATAACCCAGAGTTTTAACCCAATAACAAACCACGGTTTTAAACTCTGGGTTGTCTTCCTGTGGACACTGTTGAAAACCATAGACAAGTGGTTCATCATTGAGAGAGAGAAAAGAGCTTGTCTGGACAAGCATTTTGTGGTCAGGGTTAAACTAGCATGAGCTTACAATTACCCAACTCTCAATGATCAGCGCCTTCTGTATACATATAGGAGAGCTTCGCCACCTACAAGGGCTATCCTCATCCATTATTTCAGTATAAGATCTGTATGAGCATTTCTTCCTGCACATGGATGTGCTCCCTCCACTGAAATTAACAAGGCTCATGCAGGAAAAAGAATCCATGTATGCATCAAAGCAGATGCGAATCTGTGGAGCAGGTTGAAAAATAATATATATATATATATATATATATATATATATATATATTCACTGTTACTATTATCTTGGAAATGCATGGCAGCATTAGTGTAAATTTTATTTCTGCTGGACTAAATACATAACCTCTCTCACCTTGGGTACCATATAAGAACTTTTTGCATAAATATTTTGGAACATTTTATTTTTTTCACACTTGGATCCTGCTTCTCCAGGAGTTGATAACTAATCCCGAGAAACAAAACCAGTGTCTGCTCCATTTTTGGCACGGTTACAGGTACGCAGCCAGTTAAAGTTGAGAAGATCTTGCTTCACTCTTTCTCTACTGCTCCTGCTAGCTAGAGAAGAGAGGGAAAATGCTGTTCAGCTTGCAACTTCCTTTGTAAATATCCATGAAGTTTCAGCAGCACTCAAAACATGACAGACAGAAATAGCAAAGTTAGACTTTTATATAGATCTGAGAAACGGTTCTAGAATTCAAATTCTAAACTTTCTTCTTTGATGTCTTTTTCCTCAGCTCCTAAAACCCTCTTCACTCATTATACTCCACTAAGCAATTAAGGGCTTCTCTACATTAGGCTTTTAACCCGCCACTTTACCATGTGGTGGAGCCAGAGCTCACAGGGATGCAGCACCAGCAATGTTTTATTAGCAGGGATGCTGCTGTCATCTCCCACTCCCAACCTCAGACTTCTTATAGATTTCATAGATCATAGAGTTGGTAGGAGCCTACAAGGCTATCGAGTCCAACCCCCTGCTCAATGCAGGAAACTAGAGGATAACCAGGCCTGACCCTGCTTAGCTTTCCATGCTCAGACAAACTGAGCCAGCATAAGCCACAGGCCTCTCTCTTCCCTCAGCTGCAATCCTCACAGTAGCTAGGGGGATCTGAACTTTCCCAGCAACAATATATTGTTCCCTGTTGTAATGCAAAGTATTTTGGGGTGGCTTGCTCTTTTTGGGCAATTAAGACCCATTCACTTTACAAAAGACCTGCTCCTGGTAGAGACGAAAACTGCTAGAATTGGTTTGTGTGGCCATAGGGACAGTCGCAGTCATAAATTTGAAGTGCAGGTGCTCATCATGACAGTCCCCATAACCACACCCCCAAGGAGAGTCCAAAAATGGTTGTTTGCTTTGTTTGATTATGATCTTGTATGCCGCCTAGGGCATTTGTGTATAAGCAGGATATAAATTGAATAAATAAATAAATAATAAAAATGCGGGCAGGCAAATGCAGGCAAAAATGTTGACCCATCTCTCTCTCTTTCTCTGTATTGTATGTCTTTTGTAAAGCTAATGGGTTTTAATTACCCATTCAAGACCAAGTCACCCCAACAGGGATAGCTCACAACAATATATTGTTGGAAATATCCATTTTCCCATCAGCTATTGTGAGGATTTCAGCCAAGCTCATAGCAAACAGGGAATATTGAAGGGGTGGAAGATGATGTCACTGGCCCTGCTAATTAGAAGTTCCTGGCACTTCGACCCTGTGAGCCCTGGCTCTTAAACCATTCATAAAATAACTAACTCTCTACTTTTCTTTTTGAAGGATCTCAAAGGAATAAATATAATTCAAATATTACATTTATATAAATATGGATCCCTAATTTATTTATTTATTCATTTTCTATACCGCCCAGTAGCCGAAGCTCTCTGGGCGGTGTACAACAATCAATTTAAAAAAACAACAATAAAGTACAGTTAAAAATATAAAGAATAAAACTTTATGAAATTTTTAAAACCGATTTAAAAAATATCCCTAAAACAAATTCATAAAACACGACCGCTAAAAGCAATTTACCACCCCACCATATACCATTTAATTATTAAAAGCCTCAATGTAGAGGGCAGTCTTAACCTGGCGCCGAAAAGATAATAGAGTTGGCGCCAGGTGGACCTCAGGGGGGAAGTTGTTCCACAGTTGGGGGGCTACCACAGAAAAGGCCCTCCCCCTTGTTGCTGCCTTCCAAGCCTCATGTGGAGGTGGCAGTCAGAGGAAGGCCCCAGATTTGAACGTAGTGTACGGGTAGATTGTGGTTGGGAGAGGCATTCCATCAGGTATTGTGGTCCCAAGCCATGTAGGGCTTTATAGGTCAAGACCAGCACCTTGAATTCGGCTCGGAAGCATATAGGCAGCCAGTGCAAATGCCAGAACAGGTGTTATATGTTCGGACCTTTTGGTCCCAGTAATGAGTCTGGCTGCTACATTTTGCACAAGCTGCAGTTTCTGAACCGTCTTCAGGGGCAGCCACACGTAGAGTGCATTGCAGTAATCTAACTTGGAGATTACTAGAGCATGGATTACTGAACCCAGGCTATCCCTGTCCAGATAGGGGCGTAGCTGGGCCACCAGCTGAAGCTGGTAGAAGGCACTCCGTGCCACTGAGGCAACCTGAGCCTCAAGTGACAAAGATGGCTCAAAGAGAACCCCCAAGCTATGAACCTGCTCCTTCAAGGGAGCCCCGTCCAGAACAGGTTGAACACCCTCCATCCAGTCAGAAGAACCACCCACTAACAGCATCTCAGTCTTGTCTGGATTGAGCCTGTTTGTTAGCCCTCATCCAGTCCATTGTCGCAGCTAGGCACCTGTTCAGCACATCCACAGCCTCACCTGCTGAGGATGAAAAGGAGAAATAGAGCTGTGTGTCATCAGCGTACTGATGACAACGCACTCCAAAACTCTGGATGACCCCGCTCAGTGGTTTCATGTAGATGTTGAAAAGCATGGGAGATAAGACCGACCCCTGTGGGACTCCATACTGGAGAGTCCACGGGGCTGAGCAGTATTCCCCCAGCACCACCTTCTGGAGCCAGCCATCCAAGTAGGAGCGGAATCACTGCAATGCAGTACCCCCACTCCCCACAGCCGCCCCAGAAGGATACCATGGTCGATGGTCTCGAAAGCCACTGAGAGATCTAGGAGTATCAACAGGGTCACACTCCCCTTGTCTCTCTCCCAACAAATGTCATCATACAGGGCGACCAAAGCTGTTTCTGTGCCAAAACCAGGCCTGAACCCCGACTGAAATGGATCCAGATAATCAGTCTCATTAAGACTCTGAAGCCAGTATGTACCTGTAAGTAGTACAGTAATACCTTGGATTGCAAGCATAATTCGTTCCGGAACCGTGCTTGTAGTCCAAAACACTCATATCAAAGCAAGTCTCTGGTGGGCGAGAGCGGGGCCAATTTTGGCCCAGCTCGAGGCGAGCGGTTACATCCCTACACTACTTGTATTGCAAGACGTCGCTTGTTTATCAAGTCAATATTTATTTTTAAAAATTGCTTGTCTTGCAAAACGCTCTCAGACCAAGTTACTTGCAATCCAAGGTATTACTGTAAAAGGGCTGCATGAAGTCCATGCAGACTAGGGCTAGGCCTAGTCATGCATCCCAAATTCTGGCAATCTACAGGGGTGGGAGAGTAGAGGGGGTAAAAACCCTCCCCAGTGGTTTTTGGGGGGGGCTTCCCTATTTTCAATGAGATGGCGAGAGCGTTTCACTTTTCATTCTTTATTTTTACTGTAAACAAATCTGCCACTGCTTCATTCAAACCTGCATTTGTAAGGCACTCAGCCACCAGGCTGCCAAGTGCAGCCAAGTTACTGCTTGGAGGGCAAACTTTGCATTATTTACAGTAAATTAAAAAAGGAAAAATTGAAAGAAAATAACACTGCCCCACTCCGCCTGAAAGTATGGCAACTTTGCCAGCTGCCCCCTCCCCCAATTGGAGATGAAGGTTTGGTGAAGATGTGGGTAGGGAATGCCTCTGAACCCAGGGCCGGATTAAGAGCATTATGGGCCTGGTGCTGAGGATTTTGGTGGGCCTTTTTATGGAAATAAATAAAATGAAGACGCAATTTTATATTAAAACAAATTAAATATTTTAGTCAGCAAAGAAGGTCAGCAAAGAAGTTACACAGTCAACAAAGTTAAGGTCATTCACAAACTCCAAATATTGCTTTCAACTAGCAACAAGCAACCTGCATTTAGCCTTCACACCAGCAACTGGTGTACATAGGCATACTGCCTCCGATACTGGATAGCATAGAGCCATCAGGACTAGTAGCCATTGATATCCTTCTCCTCCATAAATTTGATGGGGGAAGTGTGTGTGTGTGTGTGTGTGTGTGTGGTGTGTGTGTGAGAGAGAGAGAGAGAGAGAGAGAGGAGAGAGAGAGAGAGTTCAAGTCTTTTCCCTAGTCAAAATTGCACCTGAAAAAAACATGTTCATGCTCATTAGCCCCCAAGGAGAAAAAGGTCCTATGCAGGTTTAGACAGAAATAAGGCCTACAACTCCCAGAATACCTCAGCCAGCATGGCCAGCTGGCAGATGCTGAGACTTGAAGGACTTACTACTTCTGGCTAAAGATGCACAGGATTGCATTGTTATTTTTCATCCCTCATCCCTCCCTATTCCTTTTCCTTGTGTGCTGTGTCTTTTTAGACTGTAAGCCTGCAGGCAGGGACTGTCTTCCTTTACTGATCATATGTAAGCCCCGCCAGGAGTCTATTTGACTGAGGAGCGGGATAACAATACTCTAAAATAAATTTAGTAAATAATTAGTTTGAAATAAGTCTTTAAAAAATAAAAAGATGAGCATCTATAACCGTGCACCTGCCCATACAGGTGCTCGCAGAGTATAAAATATTTTTTTAAAAATAAGGAAGAAAAGGTGCTGCAGCAACCAGCACCAACCTCGATGGGCCCCAGCCTGTCTCCTGAGCAGGATACTGCAGTGGGCTTGGGAAAGGCGTATGATTAAAGTCCCCAAGCACCCTGCAAATATTTTACTCGGAGGAAATGCTACTGCCCCACAAACACCACACCACGTCTTTCTCAGATTCTGTTTTTAAAAAACACGGCCCACAACCACCACATCTTGCTCCAAGAAATTCAAAAATGACCCATAACTCCCACATCTTGCACAGAAAACATAAGAAACGACCCCACCTCTAAGCTCTGGGATGAGCAGAAAGAGGCCCGGAGGCCACGCGGGCCCACTTCAGGTCAGCGAAATCCTAGTTGAGTCGCACAAGCCACCACAGCTTAGATCACGCCACCTCCAAGCTGCCCCACGGCACCCTCCCACCCATGTTCCTCAGTAACTGGCATACCTTGATCCTGAAAAGATACCCAGGGAGGAGAATTGGGCTTGGAGAATGTACAACACAGGGTGTATATCTCCTAAGCCAGAGGTGCCCTCCAGATGTTTATGGTGCCCTCCAAATGTTTTGGACTACAACTCCCACCAGCATGGCCAATGGTCAGGGATCATGGGAATTGGGGGAGATGGAGGATTGGTCTAACCCTTGATAATTTTCTGTATTCCTAAGGGGTCTTGACCATCGGTAGAAACTTTATTTTGGTAAGAGGGTGCTTTTGCACTCCTGTCTTGCTTGTGGGCTAACTTTCCCGTAGGCAGCTGGTTGGCCACCGTGCGAACAGAATGCTGGACTAGATAGACCCTTGGTCTGATCCAGCATGACTGTTCTTATTCTATCCCCCACCCCCCAATTTAATCTCCACAAACAGACATCTCACTTATAGGCTAGAACATGAGTAGGCAACTGGTGTGCATAGGCATACCTCGATCCTGAAAAGATACCCAGGGAGGGGAATTGGACTTGGAGAAGGTGCAATACGGAGTGTGTATCCTCTAAGCCAGGGGTAGGCAATATGGTGCCCTCCTGATGTTTTAGACCACAGCTCCCATCAGCCCCAGTCAGCATGGTTAGTGAAAAGGGATTATGGGAGTTGTAGTCCAAACATCTGGAGGGCACCAGGTTGCCTAAGCCTGGGCTAGAAGTTCTAAGGGTTGCTTGTGCCAAAGCACCCCCCCACCGCCAAAGCACCCCCCACACCCCACCACCCATGAACGCGAGTCCTTGCCTGGCGGGCTCCTCAGTGGGGGGTGGGGAGAAAAGACGGTGCTTGCTCGTCTTGCAGCCTTCTCTTCAAAAAATAAAATAAAAATAATTTTTAAAACGCTGCTCCGCTCTGAAAAAAAGAAAAGAAAAAAAACCTTCTGCTGCTGCAGCGGACCCGACCGCTGTTCCTCGCGGTCGGGTCCGGGGCTGGGCTCTCCTCGCCAGGCCTTTCACAAAGGCGACCCACTGCTGCTGCAGAAAGGGCGCACGACTGTGATTGGCCCAGTAACCGTCACCTGACCCGTCTCCGTCCGTGGCATGGAAAGCCCTGGCTGCAACTTCGGCTGCCTGCTCTGCAAAGGAAAGACGCACAACCCCAGGAGAGATTTTAAAATAAAAATAATTTTTAAAACGCTGCTCCGCTCTGAAAAAAAGAAAAGAAAAAAAACCTTCTGCTGCTGCAGCGGACCTGACCACTGTTCCTCGCGGTCGGGTCCGGAGCTGGGTTCTCCTCGCCAGGCGCGGCTCGGGTCGGGTGAGTGGGCGCGCCGCGCGCTGCCGGGCCGGCTGTGGGCCTGTTTTATGGTAGGGGCCTGGAGCTGCAGCTCCAATAGCCTCTATGTTAATCCGGCCCTGTCTGAACCTTTTGACACCTCTGGTGCACCCGTTCACTACCTGGTCCTGGCTGAACTGCTAGAATACTCTGAGTGCAGCCATCCACCTTAGAAATACTACTACACACACAACATGCTTCTATCAACTATCAGTTGGAAAGGAAGGGTGGTCAGCATACCCTCAGCTGGTAACTGAAAGCACGCCTGTATTCTTAGTGACTCTGGTATTTCTATTGGCATTTACACAGAGTTTTCAGTATTTATAAAATACTTAAATATATATTTTTCCTAATGGATTAAATTAGGGCGCAATTCTATGCATGTTTAGACGGGAAAAAAGTCCTACAATTCCCAGCATTCCCCAGCCAGCAATGCTAGCTGGGAAATGCTAGGAATTGGACCTTTTTCGGTCTGAACATGCATAGGATTGTGCCTTTAATTATTATTATTATTATTATTGCTGGAAGTTAAACTACAGTGGTTAACTATCAACAAAAAGTAGTTTTACTACATAGTTTGAACTACTTTACATAAAACAGGTGTAATTACCATTCATGAACTACAAAAAAAGTAGTTTGACTTTACTGCAAGGCAGTAAAGGAGTGAGGGCCATTGCTAATGTAGCTGAATACATAGCGCAAGGAGGGGACTATTCAAAGAATTGTAGTCTGCAAAGACCTGTACTTACCACAGAATGAGTACTCCCAGTCATAGACCACCCAGTCAGAAAATCCTGGCTGGAAGAAGATATAGCTCCTGTTTCCTCTCCAGCTTGGCTCCCTGTAATGAAGGTAGTAACAAAAATAAAATCAAAACCTGGGAATTTTGTCCTGGGAAAATGAAAAATAAAACCTCTCAGTAATTTGGAGTGCTCACCATTTAAACTGGCATGTTTTATCCCCTGCTGAATTACATTGAGTGGTACTACCGGTGATGCAACAATGACTGCATTATGTTTAATCTGCATTTTTTAAAAAGGAAAGAAACAGATGGTAATGTAATTATAAAAAGAAATGTGACACACTGCATCACTTGTAAGTAATGTGTCTAGTTATACAGCTAGATGTACTACTTGCTGTTATCTTTTTGTTTAATTGTACTTAATTCTATTATGAACACTGCTAAGGTAGATAACCAACCACAAATCCAGTAATTGGTTAGCTTCCTGTTGTTAAATTTCTAGAATGAGAGGTGCAAGAGCTCAAGCTTGGCTGGAAGCCACTGCTTCTCATCTATAAGCTCTGCCACTGAACCTCTGAGGTGGAGTGACAGGCTGTGCTTACTCAGTGATGAGTGAAATTCACTCTGCACATGCTCTGGGGTACTCTATTGCATCCCACATCCCAGTTCTGGCTCAACAGAAGCCTTGCAAACCTCACTGTCTAAAGTGAACCACAAACCAAACTGCTGATGTCAGAATAAAATGAATACTGAACACAAATACATCCCATAGTTTCCATGCTCTGCTTCCTCCTCACATAGAGAAAACAGTAATTATTCTCCTGGCAGAAACACCCTCTCTGTTGTCAGAGCTTAATTTGAGACATGGCTCACTAGAACTCAGTCCTAAAATCCCTTTGTTTTGCCAGAATGTACACACCTTCAGATTATTTATTATTGCAATCTGAATATTTGAAGTGGGTTATTAATGCATTGATATGTCCTGCTAAAAGACCATTTCCCAGCCTCTATTAGTATCCTTTCCAGACAGTGTTTCATATTATGATTCCAGAGATAATCCTTTTTTAAAATTTCCCTGAAGACAATGGGATCAACTTCCCCTGAGCAGTACAGTAGTGCTAGCTCCAATCCTGCAAAAGCAGTATCATTACTATCGGAGTGAGGAACTTATGGCCCTCCAGAAGTTTTGGCCTAGACCTCCCATCATCTCTTACCATTGGGTATGCTGGCTAGGGCTCATGGGGGTTGTAGGCCAAAATATCTGGAGTGCCACAAGTTGCCAACCTCTGTTGTAGAATGTAAATGAAGCAGAAGAGATAGCTTTGTTACAAGGGAGAAAGGCAATGTGTACCTTTAAAGCAGTGGTTCCCAACCTTGGGTCCCTAGATGTTGCTGGGCTACAGCTCCCAGCATCTCTTGCCATTAGCCATGCTGGCAGGGTATGCTGGGAGCTGTAGGCCAGCAACATCTGGGGACCCAAGGTTAGGAACCACTGCTTTAAAGTGTGTGTTCAGGGGGAATGGGACATTTCCAAATTGAAAGAAATGTATCATCTCTACAAGCACCTTGAATGTTACTGTCCAACCACATAAGCTGGTGGTCAGGTCAATTTCACAGCTTCAGCAATAAAAGGCATAGCATCTGTGAACCAAAACAGTTATAATTGTGCACACATCCCCATATTAAGTTGGCACCCAAAGATCCATGGCTGTACATGCCATCATATTCATTATCACTACAAAACAAAGTCAAAATCACACATATATTAAATTGGAACTTTTCCTATATGTGTTTCATTAGGGACAAACCATCCCAGTCTTTGAAGCCTTTGTGTTAACTTTGCCCTGCACCTCTCTTAAGTCTCTTATCTAAATACCAATGTCAGCAGATACAAGAAGAAACATACCTTGCCTTTTCTTCTTCACTAAATAAGTAAAATTGTTGCACCTTTTAACTTTGATTTTTATAGTGGCCACCATCACCTAACCACTTATTTCAGGGTAATCCTGCTGGAGTCTATAGGATTATTCTGGAATACATGGCTGGAATATTGTAGGCTAAAACCTCTGTATTTTTGCTCTTCGCTCATATGCAACTTTCACCAGCTTACCTGTGTCAGAATTACCGGTAGTGATCCTGCAGAGTACACACTTGTCTATTTGTGGCCAACCAGTGATGAGAATAGAAGAATAATTGCTATATTTGCCTCGTGTGTTAGGCCTTCCCTTATTAGAGCTCTTCATCTGGTGGTGGATTAAAATGTTCTTCTATAAATCTAAGATCTATAGATCCAATGAATCAGGTTGAAACACCACGGCACATGTGTAAGCATGTGCAACAAAACCAGCTTCCTCTTCTTGGGGAAAAAGGGACTATCTGGGGAGAGAAGCAGTGATGGGAAGAGATGCTTAACTCTTTCCTCACCCATCATATTCCTTGAAACTGTTCCCCGTGGAATTCCAGCTGCATGTTGATCTACTTTTGCAGAAAATGTACATGGAACTCCATGGGGTGGGGGAATTTTCAAGCAGAAAAGAAGTAGGCAGTTTGTTTTTACACACTTTTGCACATACGGTAATTAGTTGGGCCTTGAGTCACACATACATATGCACAAATCTCGAACTCTACTTATTCTCCACTTACTTTATCTGAATGGACTTGAAATTTCTTCGTATCACTTGAAGCCTCTAAGAAACTATGGCGAAACCCTAGGGGGAACAAACAAGACAAGGAAGGTTATCCCCCCCCCCCCCAGGAATTACGCTCCTAAATCCAAATCTTTACGAACCACCACAAGGCATGACACACCTGATTATCATTAATAACTGAAACATGCCTTCAATTAAATAAAATGCAAACATGCCTGAGTTAATCTATTTTATGTAGTACTCTTAATTCCCTTTCCTAGACACCGGCTTTTGTCTACTCTGCAGTGTTTTGTTCCCTGAGAAGACTAGCCTCCTTCCAGGAGACCATCTACCCTGCTCCTCCAGGACTCTCTGTAGCCTTGCTGGATTAGAGTGTGTTAAATTTTCTGAACACCAGACTTGTATTAATCACTGAGAGATATCAGAGCACAGGAAACATCAAATGGAGACATCCAGTAAGCTCCACCAGTGAATAGGGATTTAAACTTGGATTTCCCGCATTTTACCAACTTTGAACTTTTTATACTTTGAGATCAGCACAACCACCATCACTTCCTATGCCTTACTTAAGGGTAAAAACAGGCTACAGTTCTTTTATCCATCTCTATTGACAAGTAGGTGTCTGTGTAGCTTACATACGTACAATCAGACAGTATACACCATGGACCAGGATTATTATAACAAGCCAAATATGCCTGATGGCACATGGTTTTTAGTGACATTTGACATTTTAGTGACATCACTATCGCTTTCTGGGCAATGGTAAATTAAACAGGCCTGCTGCATATAAAATAATACATGGCATTTCATCAAAAGTGCTTGTGGTGTCATTAACTCTAGAAAATCATAAGGAGGCCTTTGTTCCACAGCTAAGAAAAATGTTTCAAAACAATGCAATCCTGAACATGTCTACTTGGAGGTAAGCTCTATTGCAGGGCTCTCCAACCTTGGGTCCCCAGATGTTGCTGGCCTACAGCTCCCAGAATCCCTTGCCATTAGCCATGCTGGCTGGGTATGCTGGAAGCTGTAGGCCGTAGGCCAGCAACATCTGGGGACCCAAGGTTGGGGAGCCCTGCTCTATTGATTCAGCGGGGCTTACTTCCAGGTAGCTGTGTACAGGATTGCAGTCTAAGCATCTTTCTAGAGCCCTTGGTTGGAGGTGCATTTTACTTATTTATTTAAAATATTTATATACTGCCCTTTATCAAATCACAGAGTGGTGTGCAAAATGCATTAAAACAATTAAAATAAAATACAAAATATAAAACCAATTTTAAAATATCTACCAAGCTAGATATTAAAATCAGTAAATGCCTGGATATACAGATAAGTTTTCAACAGGCATAAACACTGTCAGGGATGGTGCTTGTTGCACTGCAACAGAGAAAATCCCAAAGGTTTCTATGCAGTTGAAGTCTTCCAAACTAAACTTACTTTTCATGGGGTTGTAATATACTGGAATATAGGACTACCATGGAAAGTAAGAGACATGCTGGCAATCTCAATCTTATTAAGACCATGCTGTCCCCAACTTGCCTGGTGCTGTTCCATTGTTAGTGCTGCCACTCCTGGGTAGAACCAAGTTACATTTGTCCTGGGGACATCAGTCGAAGGGGCACTTCCCTTTAGGTCTGCTTCACCCGGAGCATTTTATTTACCCAGATGTAGGAGGAAAACCCTCCATTATCTGGTGAGAAGCACACAAAAATTTGACGGCGCAAGTCCATATGTCAGAAACAGGTTGCCAATTATGGCTTCCTATCATATATACGTGATAGTAAACACATTTCCCCTACATTAATGTAGGTAAAATGTTAAGTGTGAAGTGCCTATGAGTATATTCTTCCCAAGTGGTGGTTAAATCAATTTCTGTTTTGCTTTAAACTACCTTAGCTAAAATGTACATATGACTTTGAAAGCACTCTCCAGGACTGGATTTTGGGACAAGTAACCCAGGTAAGCAGCTGGAGTGCCACGCTGGAGGAGGCATGGGCTATCTGCTCAGCTATCCACTCAACAGCTGTAACAAAAATAGTACAAATAGTTCATTTTCACTTGTAAAGCAGCCAACACTGACCACATGGCCAGTGCTGCATTAAAGTTCAGTGTTGTTGCTTTTTAAATTTACAGAGGCATGTACAACATCAGTGCCCATTTAACAAACAGGTGGCAATTTTGAACAGGTTCATGCATGCAAATTCATTGTCTTACACAACAGGCATAAATCATTCATGCAAATTGTGCATCCAAGTCATGAAATGGGCTACAAATGCAATAAAAAAAATAAGGTATTTCAAAAGTTGAATGGAGGACCCCAGTTTGTCTAGGGCTAGCCTTGCTGCTGTCTTCTACTTACTATGCCAAATGAACAATATTCACATCCCACAGTGAAATAATACCCTCATGTGCAGCTGTGGGGTGTGCAGTAGATCTAGAGAGTTTGGTGTGGATCAGAGACCTGGTTTCAAATCTCTGTTTAGTCATGAATCTCACTGGATGACCCTATTAGGTAAGCAACATCATTTCAGTCCAAGGATAAAATGGAATATCCTCCAGTATACAGGCTTGTGGCTTATGCTGGCTCAGCTTGTCTGAGCGTGGAAAGCTAAGCAGGGTCAAGCCTGGTTATTACTTGGATGGGAGACCTCTCCTCTAGTTTCCTACAATGAGCAGGGGGTTGGACTCGATAGCCTTGTAGGCTCCTTCCAACTCTATGATCTATGAAATCTATATAAATGTGACAGGCACAGACAGCTATGTGAACACAACTCTTGAAGTTTTTCAGGGAGACATTAGAGTTAGAGTCTGGCTTGTTTAGGAATGAGCATTGCTCTAACGTGCCACCTAGAGTTTGCCTGCAAGCACAGCTCATCAGACCAAGGCAGTCTCGCTCGCAGCTGCTCCCAGCTGTGTACATGTTTAGCAACTGTCCTTTCACATTTCTGTTATGTTTCCAGCTGTTGACAGGGACTTCTCATCCAGAATTTTCTTTGTGCCTTTCACTGCTCCATCATCAATGGATATTCTAATGTCACAATCACTATGCAACCACCTCATTTGCTACAGTATAGTATGAATTAATGTTTGTTTCTTTTTACCACAGTAGTTAGTACCTTTAGCGTTGCCATAATGTCCAGGCAGATGGTGAAGCTGGTTTACCAAAAACACTCTAAAGAAAACACAAAAGGAGATACTACATTATTTAGATATTCCTAGAAGGAAGGAAAACAAGTTAATTCTACAGACAGATTATGTGTTATACTTAGTGAGTTACAGCTACCTTATAGGCTAAAGACAAATATTGATAAGCAGAGATAAAGGAGACCAAAGGATAAAGGAGGTATTTACATCTCACTTTTTGTGAGGGTATATACTCCTGCTGGACTTGTAAATGGGAGTGAGAACCTACTCCAGAGTAAGTTCTACAATACCTGTGTCCAAGTAACAGAAGTAACGCATCAGAGGAAGAAGGGAATTCAAAAATCTGAGTTAAATACAATGGTTCGTACTTACGAACACACACACTACACTTTGCAACACTTTGAAAATATTGTGTGGCTTCTGTTCCGACTTACGAACACATTCGACTTAAAGACAGACTTACGAACAGATCTTGTTCATAACCCGGGGACTATATCCTCAGAGAACTTCAGCTGGTGCGGAGTCTGCTGTCCTTTTAGAGCCATGTGAAAACCTTTTCATTGTCCCAGGCTTTTTAGATCTGCTGTTTTAAACTCTGCTTTTATCTGGCCATATTGCTGTTTTGTTTTATAACCATTTGCTTTGCTTCAATTGTTTTGATTTTAAACTGGGAGCCATTCTGAAAATTTGTATTGAAGAGCAGGATGTGAAATATTCTAATTAAACAAATAACTCTAAATAAATGCATCCAAATATATGAATCTAAAAAAATAATGAAATGATGTGGGAGGGGCAAATATCAGGTGACCAACCCCCAAGGAGGTGTCCCATTATGGAAACTTCTAGGATCTCTGTCCACCCTACACAATTCCATTATGCAAGAACTTCCAGCTTTATGAATCAGGCCTTGGTTCTCCGCACAAGTGATTTTGGGACCTGGTCATGGCCTGTATGGGACAGGACCTTAGGCAAGGGTATGCAACTTTTTTGGGCCCGTGGGCACATCTGCCAAATTGAGAAACTGCATCACCACAAAATGGCTGCCCACTATGTTCATATCCTAAGAGAATATCTCAGAGCCGCACAGAAGGCCTTCATGGGAAATAAAGGTGGCAGCAGCTGGAGGCCCTCACTTTGCTTTGACACAATCCCAGCTTCTGGTAAGAAAATTTATTATTTTTTTTAAATATAATAAAAATTGGGAGAGGGAGGGCACCTTGGCAGGTGCCGCAAAAGGTATCTGGGGGCACACTGGTACCCGTGGGCCCCATTTCTGTGAACCATATAATTTTACAGGGGTGCCAAAGCTCAGAACCCAAGGCTATCACATTTCATACACACACACCATTTCTATACCACCCAATAGCCAAAGCTCTCATGTCTATATGTCTGTCAAAACCCTATTTTGACTTATGGGTGCAACTCCTCTGTTTCCAGATCTGTCATAAACCAAAAAAATGGGCAGCTGTTTTTCATCATAGATGCAACTTGTATAAACAATGAGATCATTTTCTCCTTACTGACAGCAAGTAAAAAAACAACAAGAATGAACCACATAGAAAGTAACTGAATCCTTACTAACAAGAAAGGATATCAAAGCACAGGGGCGCCTGCTCTGACCACCCAAGATCTTCCAAAATTTATTTATTTATTTATGTATTTATTATATTTATACCCCGCCTTTTTTCCTGCAAGGAACCCAAGCCGGCTTACATAATCCTCCTCTACGTTTTATCCTCACAACAACCCTGTGAGGTAAGTTAGGCTGAGAGTCCGTGACTGGCCCAAAGTCACCCAGTGAGTTTCATGGCTGAGCGGGGACTAGAACCCAGATATCCCAAGTCCCAGTCCAACACTCTCACCACTACGCCACACTGGCTCTCAATATTGAGGGTTGCCTCACTGTTTCTTTGAGTTTTTAAAAAATAATCATTTCATAACTGCCACTTTTTAAATTATTATTATTATTATTAAACATAAGATGCACTACAAGATTTTTCTACTATGTATCATTAACTATAAATGATACACACAATTTTAATTCAAGGTCTTTGGCAATGCAGTCCATGCTGTTCCATTAACAATCACTCTTCTCATATTACTACTTGCACACAATTCCTTTAGATGCAGGATTGTGAGCAACAAGTGGGAACCCTTTCGAATGCTTACAGATATTTACAGTGCCCATGAATGCGCCTCTCCAGATTTGTGGTCAAATGGTTGTGGGTAGATTATAGTCTTCTTTACCCTTGATTCATGTTTTCAGAATAGGGCTACATTGGTTGCGTTCTGTGATAAATCTCAGGGCAAAACTACATGTTACACTTGTTCTGCCTTCTGGTTTTCTTTATTTTTCTACAGGCGTGGTAGTGCTATTGAGTGGGGGGTATTGCTGTGTGTGGGGAGGAGCGATTTATCCCTGCCCCTCCCAAAGCAATGCTGTCCCCAAAAGACAGCCCTCCTTCACGGCTACAGGCAAAGGTTTCTACTGGCACCAATGGAAACTTTGTCTTTATCACTCATGGCTGCATGGGAGGCAGGGTACAATGTACTTCCCTTACATTGTTTACATTTAAAAAACAAAGCTACTGAAAACTGTCGGCACACTAATAAATGTAATTGAAAACTATTGGCAGACAAATAAATTGATTGACCATCTGAACCTAGGTGGCAAGTCACTCTCATGCAAAGTTAGTGCAATGTCCATAAAATGGAAATCGTAGTTTATGCAACTACATTGTAGGCCTCATTTAAACATGATGCTGGATGAGCAAAACACACACTCCTCTTTCCAAACACACATACTGAGTTCCTTGCACTTGATGTTTCTTTTGAAGTGGGCTGCATTATTTGTTTGCACACCATGGCCCAGATGGACAGCACCCTGGTGTGCTAATATTGTGCACCTAGTGACTGAGGAACTGGTTTAAATGTGGCGTGTGTGTGCATGCATGGAATGTGGCAGGGTAACAGTTTTGGTGCAGGTCCAGCATCACTTTTCAATTAGGCCACAGATTGTATGCAAGGATAATGAGAGAAAGAAATGCTGTTGCCGCCCTTTGGCATAAACTTGGCAACAAAACTTAAGTTTTAAAATAATAAACCAGAGATATCCTGGACCATGTAGAGAAGGTTCATTCTAGGCACATCAGGATTGTCAGCCTCTGCTAATGATGATATATGAGGTTAAAGAAAAATCCCTACTTATGTCCAGTATTAGCTATCGATGTCACACTGCCAGGCTCTGCTGGTCTGTGTGTAACATGGGAAGAAGAGAGAGACTCTAACTTAAAGGTGACTACCCTCCTCTGAGGAAAAGGGCTTCTTCTATGTCAAAGGTTTCACATGTGCAACTTCTATCAAACAAAAAAGCAGAAGGGAGGCACCCAAACTGAACGAAATGCAAAAAGAGAACATATTCTCAATGGTGCCAAAGGGAAACGTCTTCATTTTAACCCAACACATTTCAGAGACCAAAGTCCAAAGCTCCTTCATCATAAAATGCAAATGCCAAAAACAAGCCAGCTACAAAGGTGGTAGCTATCCTTTATACACCATCAAGGCTACCACCCTTGTAAGGAATCTATGCACAGGACTGTGTCCTTAGTCTGTTTTCAGCGTTTGCATTTTGTAAGATTGTCTCTGACAAAGGAGCTTGGTCTTTGAAATGTGTTGGGTTGAAATAAAGTTTACCTTTGGCACCTTTGAGAGTAACTTCTCCTTTCACTATCTAAATCAGAATGTCTTTGCTCTTTCCGTGTTATGCACTGACCAGGGATAACCTACAGCAGTGATAGCTAGCAATGCCTAGCAGTGGACACAGGAGGGGATTATTCCCATTTACTAGTAAAACAATAATCCACAGGAGGGGATTATTCCCATTGGACAAGGAAGAGGGTGTCACACACACACCCATCTTGCATTGTGAAAAGCAATGGGAAGAATTGTGTTTGTGGCATATCGCTCTGCTAAATAGCACTTAAAGGGAAAGAGTCTTTGGAATCTGACCACTCACTGCATACCTACCTGACCTTTTGGTTAGATTAAGGCAGAGATAGGCAACTTGTGTGCCCTCCACATCTTTTGGCCTACAACTCCCATCAGTCCTAGCCAGCATAGCAAATGGTGAGGGATGGTGGGAGTTGCTGGCAAAAACATCTGGAGGTATGGAAGTAGAGAGTAAACAGAGAAGGAAAACTACAGTATCAGTCATCTGACTTTGAATGTAAAAACTGAAAAATGTGGGGTATTTAAAGTGCAGTCAAAAGCAATGACTCATGTTTCACCAGTTAGGTGCATGAAAGGGTTAAAGCCACTGGTCTCTTCTCAGGTGAATTTCCTAGAAGAGACTCAGTGAGGTATGTTTACCTGTGTGCCTAGCAGGAAGTGGGCGTAGCTCAATGCTCTTCTCTTCCTGCTAAGACAACGGAGTGAGTTGCTTGTTTGCTGTAATACCAATAACACCATGTAACAAGAGTTGCTGGTCTGAACTCCATCAGACCCCAAGTAATACTAAATAAACCTTTATCAACTGTAAGAAATGCTTTTAAGTCTGCCTGAATGAAACTGCAAGATATGAGTGAGTAAATGTTAACTGACTTTTACAAGACTGTGTCTCTGATTATTGTTTTGCGGGAGAGAAAAAGGGGCAAAACCAAGGAAATCCAGTCTGCCTTAAAGCATCCTGGATCACCAAATGCTAACTGGCTAACGCTAGCCAAATCTAAGCTTCTTTTAAGCTGGAAAGGGACTCTACTCTGCTGATCTCACTAAGGTGAGATAGGAAGGATAATATTCAACAATATATCCTCTCCTAGCATCTTATTCAAGTCCCAACACGTGAATGTAAAAACTGAAAATTATCTTGATACTTCTACTGAAATATTCGGAACAATGGACAAACATCTTCATCTTGTTCCTCTGATTCCATGTTAAGAAACAGCATAGGAGGCAGATTCTAACATCATCATAAAGCAAAGAAACTCTAGGACAGTGGTTCTCAACCTTTTTTGCCCCATGCACCCCTTTCACCATATGTCAGAATGTCATTCCCCCCTTTCCAAGATTGACTTAATCTGTGCCATACGATAAGGTGTGATGTCCTGTAGATTATGTACAATCTGTAGAATTGTAATTTGTAGAAAGATCAGTATTCCAACAGTTTAAGTCTTTGGTCCCATTTCCCCCCAAACCCCTAAAATCCCCCCCCCGGTTGAGAACCCCTGCTCTAGGAGATTCTTAAGTCATACTAAAGCCTTGCCTTAACCTTTTCTAGTGAGGAAATCATTAGTTAGTCTTGGCCCCTTTCAGCATGTTTTATTCTGCATTCTTCAGCAGTGTCAACAGAAAAAGAAAAGAGAGCCGAGACGAGTTCTTGTTTCTTTTGAAAGGAAACAAGAACTTTCAGATACCTTACATTCCCTCTCCCCTCCCCACTATACCACCAAAGAAGGAATGATGCAACAGTTTGCATTTTGAATCTGTTAAAGCATTTGGCTGGGGATGATATGAGTTGTAGTCCAACACAACTCTGGAGGGCATCAGGTTGGGGAAGGCTGTGTTTAAAGCATGGAAGTTAGTCTCACTCCTGTCAAGTTAAAAACTTAGATCAGGACAGGAGGTTCTTCCACCCTTTCCAAACTCCTAATATTTCAACTGTAGCCTCAAATTGCAGCCTCCCCTATCGCTCAAATAGAAGCAATGCTACCTACGCCTTGGCAAGAAGCTTATATTAAGATCATTTTGCAAAATACAGATATAATAGTACAGCTCATAGGATCCTATATGTAACATGTTTACTCAGACGTAAGCCCTACTGCATTTAGGGGGCTTACTCCAAGGTAAGTGGAGTAAGTGCAACCCTTTTAATTTGCAGCAGTTCACTACCTATTTGTGAAAGAATGCATACTTGTCACTACCCTATTTCCATGATAAAGAGTAAACTGAACAAAGTTATTTACTGAACTAGCCATATCTGGCCAAAGCTAATAACACATCTAGGTTACTGTTATCCCAGTGAAGCTGATGTCATAAGAAAGATTCAAAGGTATTTTCTTTTTCTTTTTTTTAATATGTTTTATTAAATGTTTCTAATCATACAACTAATAATGAACAAAACAAAAATACAACATAAACATTGTGCACCCCCCACCTCTTGGGACCAAGTTATATTTCCCCCCCCAATATATACCGGTGTGTGTGTGTGTATATATATATATATATATATATGTGTGTGTGTGTGTGTGTGTGTGTGTGTGTGTGTGTGTGAAGGACTGTCAACCGGTCATAGATTTCATAGATCATAGAGTTGGAAGGAGCCTATACAAGGCCATCGAGTCCAACCCCCTGCTCAATGCAGGAAACTAGAGGAGGGGTCTACCATCCAAATAATAACCAGGCCTGACCCTGCTTAGCTTTCCACACTCAGACAAGCTGAGCCAGCGTAAGCCACAGGCCTGCATGCTCAAGACCAGAGATCAAAGGTGCAAAACTGCCAGCCTTAGCTCTGCCGTCTTGACTTGATTCTCTCAGGGCCTTGCCCTTGGTCTATACACTGGATTTAGCACTGAACCACAGAGGAACCACACACACCGTGTGGGGTAAAACCAGGAAAGTTTATTTAAGGTAAACAGATTACAATAAAAGGTGGGAAATAAGGGAAGAGGGAGAAAGGTGGGGAGATACTTTGGTACATACAGTAGAGCTACAAAACAACAAAACTAGTTCTTTTACTATATAACTACCCAGGCACTCTCTTTACCTGGCGGTTGGTCCTCTTCAGGCCTCAGCAAAAAAAATCCCTACTCCCGCAAAAGCGTGCAGACAACAACAAAAACCAGAAGCCACAGCAGCAGTATAGATTCTTCCCCCCACCCCTCCTTTCAGTAGCCCAGGTGTCTTTAGCTAATCAGGATGAACTTCATCTGGGACAGGCAGGGGAGGGGTGGCTCTTTGCTGCATTTGCATGCAAATAGCTGGCCATCAAAGACATGGGAGACTCTGCAGGTCAGGAGCCATCAGAGAAACTATGTACTACATTTTGCATTTCCCAGCCCCCAGCTGGGATTATACTTTACACATGTGGAGGTGTGTGTGTGGTGCAGGAAACTCTGACACCTTTTTCTCCACAATAAGATATTCTATATTCCAAAAATGTAACAAATCTTGACAAGGTTTGTTCCCCTCCCCCTTCAACACATAATCCAGAATTTTACCCCAAATGTTCACAAGTGTCTTTCTCCAATTGTCCTTTTTGGCACTTAATATTACAAGTTAATTTATCATTTAGCGCAATATCCCATACCTCTTTATACCACTCAGTAATTGAAAAGACATGTTGAACTTTCAATTTCCTAGCTATCATTAATTTAGCTGCTGTTAACAAATTCACAATCAATTCTTTAGTATTTTTTAAACATACTACTTTTTCTGTTATTGTTAACAGTGCTAATTTTGGGCAGACCTCTAATTCCATTCTATCAAAGGTATTTTCCGGCTTCCATTACGAACACATGCATAGGGCGCAATCCTATGCATGTTTAGACCAAAAAAAAAGTCCCAACAACTCCCAGCATGTCCCAGCCACCATGCTGGCTGAGGGATACTGGGAGTTGTAGGACTTTTTCTGACTAAACATGCATAAGATTGTGCAGTTTGGTATAAAAACACAATGGAGGCCTAGAGCTCAGTGTTCTCCAACCTTGGGTCCCCAGCTGTTTTTGGCCTACAACTCCCAGGGCTGGGGCATGCTGGGAGTTGTAGGCAAAAAACAGCTGGGGACCCAAGGTTTTTTTCATAGATCATAGAGTTGGAAGGAGCCTACAAGGGAGTCCAACCCCCTGCTCAATGCAGGAAACTAGAGGAGGGGTCTCCCATCCAAGTAATAACCAGGCTTGACCCTGCTTAGCTTTCCACACTCAGACAAGCTGAGCCAGTGTAAGCCACAGGCCTGTTGGAGAACACTGCTCTAACTAGGTTGGAGAACACTGCTCTAACTAGTCTGCCTTCTTAACAGTAACAACAACAGGGGGTTTCTTCCCACACTACTGCTTCTGGGAGACAGATGGACCTTCCTATAACCATTTAACTCTTCAATCACCACAGTAATCCTGCATGCACTTTATCACAGCTTCCAGTGCAAAGAAACAGGCCAGGTTGAAGAGGGACTATATTCCCATGATATAGGACAGGCAACAACAACAACAAAAAGTTTCAATAAACCAACAAGAGCTCTTCCTCAAGAAAACTAACATGCCATTTCCAGAAAGTTCTGAGAATCTTAAAAGCTTTCATTTTATCATCAGCAAAAATGGATTCACTAGTATGTATCACCTTCGTACTTAATGGATATAACTGTCAATTTTTTACCCTATATTTTCAAGTTTGGGATGACAAATAAGCCCTCATTAGTTCTATAACGTTAATAATATTTATCTAACTAATGTCAGATCATTTTGAAAGCTTATTTATTACATTTCTAATCCACTCAACCAATTCTCTGGGAGAATTACACACAGTGAAAATACTAAAATGCTACAGAAAGGTTAAAATATAGACTATAATACAAATATTTAAAAGAATACAATGCAATGCAATGCAATGTACTTTCTAATGGACATTATCTCAGCAAACAACCATATTTTTTTTAGAAAGTGTAGCTAACTGTTACCTGCTCACTTTCACACAGCACAAATTGGATCCAGGCCAGTATTACAAGGAGATTATAAGTTCAGGAGAAACAGGAAAACAAAACAAAAAAGTGTAAATTGCGGGGGGGGAATGCCCCCCTCAGCCCTTTGGCTTTAGCTATGTGCCCAGTGATGTGTCTTGCTGTATCATTTATCCAGTCTTGTGCAAGAAAATTATTTGACTTAAATTTTACCAAAAGATTCCTTCTATCAATGCCAGCCCAGCAGGCCCCCATGCTCCCAGCATGCCCCAGCCCTGGGAGTTGTAGGCCAAAAACAGCTGGGGACCCAAGGCTGGAGAACACTGAGCTCTAGGCCTCCATTGTGTTTTTATACTAAACTGCACAATCTTATGCATGTTTAGTCAGAAAAAGTCCTACAACTCCCAGTATCCCTCTGCCTGAAGCAGAGCCAAAATGCCTCCTGTCCTGGGCATAGCCAACACTTAGAAAGTCTTGCTGAAGAGCCTATATACACTTACTTGAGAGTAAGCTGCAGTGAACTCAATAGGACTTACTTCTGAGTAGGCATGCATAGACTGCACTATCAGACATCCATTTCTGCCTTTATCTATCTGGTGCTGCCTAAAGCAGGTCGCTTCTGAGCTAGCCCGAACTTATGTAAGAAAATGCTTACTCGGGTGGATGAGGCTTGTGTACCCTGGTAGGAGAAGAGGGGGTGACACGGCAACGTGTGGATACATCCAGTTCCTTGTTTCCATAAGCACCAGAATAGGTCGTGGAATGATCTTCATTTTCTTGGGCGTGCTGTTTCCAAGCTTTGCCTGCAAGGCATTTGATCTCTTCAAAAGCTTCAGGAGAAAGAGGGCTGAAGGGTAAAGGCATCCCAGGTGCCAAGAACAGATACTTGGCCATGAGGGTCGCACATTCAAAAGGCAAACCGTAATTTTACATAACTTTCAGCAGTTGTTGCCTTATTGTTGTCCACAACTTAGCTTGCCGGTGACCCAGCCTGGAAAGAGGAAGGAAGGAAAAGGGAAAGAAGGGCCTTGCTCTTGTTCATGTCTCGTTGCTTAGCAACGTATATGAAATCAGAAGCATTGTGAACAGCGCAAAAAGAAAGGCAACCAGCTTAGACGGGGGGGGGGGGAGACCTACAAATCCCAGCATGCTCCAGCCAGGCTGGGGTATGCTGAGAGGTGTAGCCCTTTTTTCTGTCTAAACCTGCATAGGATTGCACCTTAAAGGTATAACCTATATTTTGTAAGGGCTTAGGGGCATGCAGACTTACAGTGTGCGATCCTGTGCATGCTTATTTGAAAGTAAGTCCCCACCATGTTCATTGGGATTGCAGTTTTAATCTATGCATGTGATTAAAGTACTTTTTTTTAATCACCACACCTATTCCTAGTTAATTTGGGATCACCAGCACCCCTAGTTCCCTACTCACTATTTCTAGTTTGACTTGGAATCCCCATTTAAGCCCCTAAGCATGTGCAGCCTACATGGGGACCTGCCACTTTGTGGGTAACTCGGTACATTGGCCCTAGTCGCTCAGATTCCAGTTTGAACACCATCCTGGAGTGCGTAAGCAGCTGGCTCCCAAATAGGAATGTAAGAACATAAGAAGAGCCATGCTGGATCAAACCAAGGGTCCATCTCGTCCAGCATTCTGTTCACACAGTGACCAACCAGCTGCCCACGGGATCCCACAAGCAGGACATGAGTCCAACAGCACCCTCCTGTCCATGTTCCCCAGCAACTGGTGTACACAGGCATACTGCCTCTGATGGTACTAGTTCACAAACAGGAGATTCACGGCAAATACTGATATAGACAAGAGGTTAAGCCACCATGATAATACTAACTGCAATCATTGCACTTGATTTAAATGTTTATAAAAATATACAAATTCAAACAAAATTCATCAACAGTTTTAAATATCAAATACGTTTACATGCAGAATGTTATGCAAATAGAATAGTCATGGTCCACAACCCCTTCTTGAGAATCGAAACAGGAGAACAAGCCAGTCCCTTGTTGGACGGAGCAAGTCAGGACAGATATGCCAAGCCCAAGGAGGAGAGGAAGGCGGTTGTAAATCTTGTTGGAACGAGGCAAAGTCGGGACTCATACACGCCTTGCTACGAAAAAGGATAGCTAGGCATCTGCAGGACATAAACTACATGGATGTGCAATTTTGTATAATACTTTGTGTGTAAACGTATTTAATACTTTAAGCTGTTGATGAATTGTGATACAAACTATATGTGCAATTTTGCATAACATTCTGCATGTAAACGTATTTGATATTTAAAACTGTTGATGAATTTTGTTTGAATTTATATTTTTATAAACATTTAAATCAAGTACAATTATTGTAGTTAGTATTATCTGATGGTACTAGGACGGGGGCATTGAACCACTTTCAGCCCAAGGGCAGAATTCCATTTCAGAAAAACTCTTGGAGGCCATATGCCAGTCATGGGTGGGGCTGAAAGCAAAAGGGGGCAGGGCCAAGATACAAAAAACAAAACAAAACCCCCAGCCTATTTTAGCTGAAAGCTCTTACCTCCAGTAACTAAGCCTTAAGAGAGGCATTTCAACCTTTTAGAAGCGGGGGAAATTGCACAAAAGCTGGGAGAACACCAAAAGATTCGTGGTCAGGGGAAAGGGACGCGGCCGTCTATGGAACCCCAGAGGACCAGACAGGGGCCCAAGGAGGGCAAGATTTGGTTCTGCAACCCTGGCCTAGAAGCATTGTTTGGCTTGGGCATGGCAAGGGCCTCCCAGAAGAAACGATTAAAGCCCTCTCAATCCATGGAGCTGAGAAGGCACCTTCCTAAGCACAGGGGGCCACAGAAACACAAGAAACTGGAACCAGATTCTGCAACAAGCCCAGATGCCAACTATGTCCCCATATCCACACTGTCAACACTATCAGAGGGCCCAATAACATCAGGGCAGGGTCAGCCCTACCATTAGGCAGAGTGAGGTGGCTGCCTCAGGCAGCTAATTTTGGTTTCATGAAAGGGATGTATTGTTTAATGTGTTGTTGTCTCTTCCAATGTGATACATGCTGTTACCTGCCAGCAACACCCTTCTGCTTTCTACATAGGATAAACAGGTCACTTTCTAAGCAAAATAATAAATGGACACAAAACAGACATCAGAGAGGGGAACATCAGTAGGAGAAGATGTCATGCTTCTGCTACTAGCCACTACTTGGACACTCTGCTGCTGACCTGAAAGTGTTCATTCTCCAACAGAAATTTTCCAAAGGGAGACTCCAACCAGATATAGCTGAATTGGAAATAACAAAAAAAAGTTTGATTCTATCCATGTGGGTCTGAACAGTCAGTGGTTTCTTGTCCCACTACAGGAATTAGTTTACTCAGTCATATGGATATAATTGTGTTACCATCAATTACTACTGTTATGGTCATTATAATATTTAAGCTGTGATTGTCACAGAATGTACTGTACGTTGCACATTTCGTTGTGAAACCTTACCTGACCTTTACAATTCCCTCCACCACACCCACATGTGTATATAATTGCCTAGTGAAGATAACACTTCATGCAGCTGAGGAAGCTGATTCTAGTCCACAAAAGCTTATGCCATAGCATTCCTTAGTCTTCAAGGCACTCCAGGAATCTTTGTTGTTTATGCCACAACAGACTAGCTGCCATTTGGGAAGTTGCTCCCAAAACACGGTCATCTATCCATTTGATATTCAAAAGCTTTTTCAATCTGCTCTGCAACACTTACATTCTCACCAGAATCCATCAGCACAGGATGAATAGCTCAAGCTGTAACTATTAGTTTAACTATTCAGTGTGTGTAAAGAAGTACCGGTACTTCCTTTTATCTGTCCTGAATCTCCCACCATTCAGCTTCATGGGATGACCCCAGCTAATATTGAGAGGAGAAAAAGGTCTCCCTATCCACTTTCTCCACATATGCTTAATTTTCTACACTTCTATCATGTCTCCCCTCACTCACCTTTTCTCTAAGCTAAACATCCTAGATGTTATAACCTCTCCTCATAGGAGAGCAGCTCCAGTCTCTTGATCATTTTAGTTGCCCTTTTCTGCACTTTTCCCAACTCTACAATACCCTTTTTAGGTGCAGTGATCAGAACTGTACACAGTATTCCAAGTATTGTAACCCTGAACTGAGAAGAATGTATAACTCCTTCCCTCATCTACCTGGGATCCCACTTCCCAGTTAATTCCATATTCCTGTGTGACGTTTCATGACAGTCAAGCATGCAGTGGTCGGCTCCCAAGGTTTACAGCACATGCTTTGTAGAGAACAATGGGCTATTCGTTGAATACCTGAATTATGAATGCAACAGAGAAGCTAAATTACATTATGGGTTAACTAATCAACTGTAAGGGAGAGAGAAGATAGGGAGAACACATTTACCATTCACTCTTAAAACATGTTCATCATGACAATTTGGTAGATGGACTGCTGATGCATATATTATCTCAACCCCCAAAAGCGCCTCTCCAAAACATTTAATTACAATTAAAATTCAATACACAATGCTGGTGCTGTATATAAATGGAAATAAGAAAACAGGCCCTGCCTTCAGACTCACAAATTAAAAGAGGCAAGATACACACAAGAGGAGAAGGGAAGCATGAAGCAAAGAAAGGGAGAGTGAAGTAAAAAAAGGGAGAGAAGAGAGAGAGAGATCAGTTTGGCAATGCCTGAACAAAGCTGAATGTTTTAAGAAGGCATTTACATCTAGCTGGGGCCAGCTGATCAGCCCTTGCTGGTATTTTTCCTGAGTTGTTGGGGATACAACCACCCAGCTGCCCTTGTGAACAACACGGAAAGCATTCTGGTGGTGAAACACATGCAAGACTTCACTACAAGGGAGAGCAAACCATTCTTCCTGCAAAATAGGTTGTGCTACCTGACGTCTCAGTTTCTCTTTAAAATGATAATCCTCTTTCAATAAATTTGATAAATTTTCTGATGAAGCCCTGATATACCCTGTATTATTTCTAGTTCAAAACCAATTTCTTCTCCTAAACCTCCGTAATTCCTAATTAAGGTGCATGTCTCAAATGAAGACATTGAAACATAGGCCTAACCCCCTCCGATAATTCCATAATTTCTTCCAAGGTTAAAGATTCCACATGATTTCGGTATTAACTTCTTTATCATAGTTAAAGGTTCCTGTCTAGTAATGGGTTCCTGTCTAGTAATGTCTAGTAATTTTCCAATCTGTTTGGCTAACTTTTAGGTATATCTAAAGCAAACTATCTAATCTCCAGAAATGGCTAATAAATCATCTCATAAAAATTTATAACTCCGCAAACCTTTGCATATTTAGATATGTTGGTTGGGGAATACTTGGAATTATAGGTCTTTTTTCTGCCTAAACATGCAAAGGATTGCACCTTAAATTTCTCATGTAAGTTAGGGGTTGCTTTTTTGTTTTTGTTTTTAATTAAAAAATGTACTAAACACATCCCCAGTATCCCAAATTAAGGGCCAACTAACCTCTGATGTTTACTAAGAAGAATTCATCCAGAATTATTCATGTAATAGTTAATCCTCATTTTGAGGGGGAGGGGGAGTGATTTGAACCCAGATAGATACAAAGAAATAGCTACTGGGGCATTGTTACCTCCTCTATTTGCTTTGAACATATTAGGTGGTACTAAAAAGAAGTCAATCATGGAATAAGAGTTATTAGGAGGGTGTAGACTTGTTGCTTTGAGTGATAAAATCACCAAGCATCTATCAGATTAAAAAAAAACTTAATTTTTTTTGGTAAAATTAACTTAAGTAATGACTTGGTAGCATGTTCTGATTACCAAATTTAGGATTGAGTATGCCACTGAGATCTCCACCCATAACATTGCCACTTGCCAGACTTTGTTATGCAGAATTTTCTAGACTATTCAACATTTTCTTATAAAATTCCCCTTGGGATTATAGAGGTCCATAAATACACACTAGTATATATTCCTGCCCATAACCTTAGTGCTTAAATCATCACATATTTCTTTGTACTCTCCTGCAATGTATCCTGAAAGACTATATATATATATATAAATATATATATATATATTCTGAACCAAAATCCTATACCTTGTTTCCCCTTTCATTAGAGACTGCATACATTTCCCTCAAAGTGTTTTGCAAAAATTGAAAACCAAAAATCCTCCCTTTTTGTGTGTGTTTCCTGAAGATAATAGAAATCTGTCCTCTTTTCCTCAGCCATTTTGAATATTTACATCTTTTAGCAGGAGAGTTTAAAACTTTAACATCCATTGAAAATATTTTATCTTATAGACCTTAAATGTTTAAATCTGCTTTCTCCTGTTGCAACACTTGCTGCCTCTGAAATAATTTTAGCCAGCTGTTGAGCTTCTTGAATTGTCTTTGTTATCTACTCACATTTAACAAAAATGTTCAAACGAAAGCCCAGCTATAACTGATGTTTTCCCTCAATTTGTCAGGAATCAAAATTTCCAGCTTTTAGGTAGAGTAGACATCATTTAACACCACCAATGTGTTACCTCTCCAAATCCAATTCACAATAGCATCTTTAATCCTTAAAGTCAGAAAAGTTACCACGTATCTCTAGGCTCTAGCTTTCTTCCGGGGGATAGCTCAATACAAATTGCAGTCTTTGAGTTGTATCAAATATAGAGTTCTGCTGACAGAACAGAGCAGATTTGTAAGGTGGGGGGGCGCACAGGAGGGTAAGGGAAACTTCCATAGTGTCAGCAGAATTCCGTTCGCATTACATTGGATTTTGCCTTCTATTACTTACTGCTGCCACTTGATTAACATTTAAGAATTTTAAAAATGTGTTCCATGTAACCAACTAGATTTTTTCTCAGCAGATTCTGGAATAACATTAAAGGGCTTGCAGGCACTAGATTCAAGACAGCACACAAATTTGGTTTGAGTGTCTCTTGTCATTTCTCTCCTCTTCCCCCTCCCCCCATGCATTTTGGACTGCTTTTCAGCAGAACTTATTATCTGGTTACATTTCTTTTAAAAATGCGCTCCTGTATCACTTTTATGAAGAAAAATGAGAAAAAGTAATCAGCAAGAAGCTAAGCCTTACTGTTCTTTTCCAAAACAAAAATGCAAAACACGTTTAGAATTATTATTATTTTAGAGAGTGGTCTTATTTTCTTTAGCACAGCACTGAAAAACAGAGAAGTACAAAACAAGGATACATGTGCAAAGCAAGATGAGAGAAAATGACTATAGTTATTACATGAGCAATTAGAAAAGAAAGTATATGGCAGCTCTACAGAAATAAGGAAGCAATACGCAGAAGGGCTATACATATTAAAGGCTGCCCAAGCTTGTATTACAGGAAGTAATGGATTTACAAAGGACCAGTGTAGATTAGATATACAGGGTTGGGGAGGACTTCCTAATAAGAACAGCACTGATAACATAACGGCCAGACAATGGTGGATCAGTCAAGCTGCTATATTTGAAGGAAAAGTCAGATTTTATGCTGGCAGCCCTCTCTAAGAGATGAACTTACTACATGCAGTGTGGCAGTAGCAGTAAAATATCAGGGAGATGGTGTGGTTCAGAGCAGTTTCTTGTATTCCTGTGAAAGATCGCTAGCTTGCATCGTGTATGGGTTTCACCCATGTTCTATGTACTGTCATCTTTTTTACAATTAAGCTGAACCACTATTGAGAACCATGACGTTTCTCAACTAGTATTTGGCATTCATTTGTCAAGACAGAACCCTAGTATTATTATAAGAATCAGGGTCAGCACACATATAACTTATGTAGACTGATCCTATGCATGTTTACTTTGAAGTAAGGCCATTGACTTTGAAGTAAGGCCAATGAGTCCACATGACTCTTTCCCATCTATGTATGCCTGGGACTGAAGCCTTAGCATGAACTCAGACCTACACTCTCACATTCAGGAACAAGCAGACCCTGCACACACAATTTATGGCAGACGGAATTGATCTATTCACGTGCAAGTATATACTGGTTTCATGGTTCGCAACACACTGGTGCCGCAGTAGGTATGCATCATCATTTGGTTGCAAAAAAGTATTAACATCAAGCCGCTAATGGTTTGACTCAGTTGTACAATAATGCAGCTAGCACAAAGCATTTTCCTCATTGTGTAAACAAAGATTTCAACCACCATATTTTAATCTAAATGACTTTAGTGGTGCTGTGTTAAAAAAAAAAAATTAAAGTCTTCTGAATTAAAGTTTAAAAGGCAAGCCAATGTCCAATTCACTACCATTTTAATGGCAAATTGTAATTCATAGATTACAAACAGCTGGAAGGTTCTACCAATGAAGATGACTAGTGCGTACCGATTCTGGGGGCAAAAATGTAGACTTGACAAGGTACACTGCCAATATTGTCTCTGGTATCTGTGGCGTAACCCCACAATTCAGTTCCCTGGTGTATGTCTACATTAGTATGTTTAGAGTGTTTAGAATGTTGAACTGAGTGGGTGTGGTTTGTGATGTCTTAGAAAGGGTGGGGGGAGGAGTATATAAGGAGTGTTTGAGTGATGTCTGAGTCAGTTAGGTTTTATGTCAGTGAGCCAAGTTAGTGAGTTGAGTGTTATGGGAGTGTGGAGTTGGGTTGGAGTTTTAGGTGGTTGGTGTGATATGGGAGAGTGTTTGTAGTGTGTGGGGAGAGTTGGGGGTTTGTGAGTTAGGTTGGCTGCAAAGTGTTGTAGGCAGGTTTATTTTCTGGAACTAAGACTTTGATAATTAAAAGAAACTTATTTTTATTTTGTTAACTACCAAAATCCTACGTGTCAGCTTGGCGTTATTACCTGCTTTACTTTTAAATCTACACACACACCTTTGTACCCATAGCATCATAAATTTAAAAATGGATCCTTCATAACCAGCATTAATCTTTTCCCTCATTAGTAGGGGAAAGGTTTCAATTGACCCTCCACTCAGGTTTTTAAGTGTTGATGCTTAGCCTGAGAAGGGTTTATGCGCATGGTCCTAAAGTGTAAAGGGCCCTGTCCTCGCATATCCTGTGCAAATTAGATATGAATTGCAAATCACAGTTCTACAGCTATACAAAGCACTAATGTGCCATCACTACTGCATACCTATAAACATAAATAAATAGGATGAACTTGTTGGAGGATATGGGAAGGAGTCGGTCCTATACTGGTTAGGACGAAGCAGTTTCTCCCCCTTATGCACAGTCTGGTTATTGAAACTGGTTATCACCACATGGGTTGTTAAACCCTGCTAAAAGGCTCTTAAAAGGAAACTGATTGTCCAAACAAGGTTTAAAACTAATAAAGATATTAGTTAGTTTTACTTAGTCTGCTCATTCATATATGCAAGATGCATATATGCAGGTTAGTGTCCTTGGTGTTAAGAGTCTGCTTCATTGGAGATCACTGGCTAGAAGCCAGCTCAGACAAGTGTGTCCATCAAGTTGGGGGGGGGGGGGGAGAGCGCTGGCCACAGAGAGGCAGGAAGTAGGGAGGAGGGGTTAGAAAACATACACCCTGGGGATTGTTCATTTAACCCTTTCCTCCCACTCTAGTGGTTATATTACCTTGTTGATTTAAGCAGGCAATATTACAATTTTCATCACAACTTGCATTTACTGAGCACTGTTGCTACCAGGTTGAAGATGTAAATTCATTGAAGGAAAAAACCTCACACCTTAGAAAGTGTTTTTTAATATTCATGTATTTTATATCATGTAACACATACAGATGTGTGTTAGGATTTTTTTTTAAAAGCTTTAAGCAACAGGTCTGCAGCCAGACCAGGAGAGATGATCCCACTGGCAACTTTTTCTTCCAGAAGTGGAATCTGATCTCTCACTGCCAAGTGACTCCGGAAATGGTCCAGCATACTTTCTTGGATTATATTCCACATCCACACTTTTTGCTGTCTCCTTCGTTTGGTGAACAACTCACCACTGGCAAGCAGGAGGTCTTGGAATTCTGTCATCTTATCCCAGATGTCAGAGATGCCTTCTCCAGTCTTGGCAGAGATCCGCATTACCTATCAGATTGAGATTTATTTATTTTTTAAAGGAAAAAAAAAAAAGAAACAGGACAATGTGGCTATAATGGTTCACCTAAACATAAAACCAAATTCAAACTGCAGCTCAGCCTTTAAATGATTAAAGATAATACAAGGACCCTGATCGTTCAAAACGTAATGCTGTGCCATCTAAGAAAAGGTCTTAAAACCAAGGCATCTACCTTGGGATGGGACATAAGACTAAATGTAATAGTGTTAAGTCAGTTGTCCATTCACTGTTCCCGATACACAATATTACTACTGATGCCATATTTAGAACTATCTGAGATTGCCCTTGAAGATGGTCTGGAAACTTTAAGTGATCCAAAACATGTCTGCCTATCTCTTGATCAATGGTTGCCAGTCTGTTTCCAGGCTCAATTCAAGATAGGGGTTCAATGGCCAAAACCCACAAGTGGTCTGGCTCCCAAGTGTCTCAAGGATGTACATTTTTTCCTATAAGCCCCGAACAGACTTTCCAATTAGCCAATGAGGACCTGCTCCAGGTCTACTATCATTTTTAGGAGCTGGATCACCCTCCGCTAGGACTCCTTTTTTGTCATAACCGCTAAGTTATGGAATTCCCTCAAGAAGCTGAAATGGTATGATCTCATCTCTTTTTGAAGGTAAGTTTTCTATTCCACTGAGTTTATGGACGTTGATTATTGGTCCTCTTTTTAGTTGCCTGCTGCTGCTCTTACTTTTAATTGTTCTATTTTATTTGCTTTATAGTTTTAAATTGGTAAATTTTATGGTTGAAATGTTTAGGTAAGTTTTATATTGAGCGGGGAAGATGCAACAACACAGTTAAAAAGATACATTAGAAAAGAAACATTAGAAATGCAGATGTTAATTATTGTCCATATAAGTTAATGATGCCCATATAAGTATATCAATCTTATAATAACCACACTTAAACTTTTCTCAAACTTAAAACAGTAAAATGATGACAGTGAACATATTAGAAGTGTCAATAGCGTAAGGTTACTTTATTTTTACTGCAGACTGTCTTGTGGGTATTTTTAACTGACCTGTAATCTACACATTTTGTAGCTACACATATGTAGCAATAAAGCAATTATGGGTGCAAACCAGGAATAAAGATTAAACCAGCACATGCATTTCCTGGACCAGCTTCCAACACTTAGATCAAAGCAATGTTTAAGATCTCACACATAAATTAAGGAACTATGCTTATTTAGTTATATCAGTATCATGTGAAAATATGGAAATGTTAGGAGATATTTTAAGAACCAGGCAGTAAAACTAGTACTTTGACAGTTATGGTAATTTCTACAGTATCAATATTAACATTCTCTCACCAATCTCTCATATATTTTCCTGACTGCAAGGAAGAGGAAAAGATTATTTTGGCCATACCAACCTTTGGCTTCCAAACCTTTGAGCGCTTCCGGAGTAATTTCAGAGCACTGACGTATTCAGCTTGAATTCTCCGTGCTGGCACAATGAGATCCCCATCGGCTTTGGTTACAGCAACAAGATCTGCCATCTCAATTATACCTCGTTTGATACCCTGAAAAGAACAAGGGAAGAGAAGAGTGGGAGACACTGATTATAACCGATTAAAGTCTCCTTCAAACAGCCACAGAGCATTATTGAAATAAAGCCAATTGCCTTTTAATGGTCCTTTCTGATAAAACCCCTAGTAGCAGATAACTGAAAAGGTATAGTGTATACTGGGAGCCTTCACTACCTTTTAAGAAGATTTCTGATTCTTGTAGATATCTACTATGAACATTCACACCTTCAGGGTGCATAGGCAAGATTAATGTTTTATCAGATGGTAAAACAATTAATGCTAATGCATGTTAGCAAAGGATTGCAAATGAAGAACTAGTATCCTTTTCAAGTAGTACTGGAAATGGACCTGGCCAAACCTCAGACATAGACAGAAATAACTGTTAGCCTCAGCTGCACTCCTATAAAATCAGAATAAGAGTCGCTTGTCTTCAGAGGATTTCATTTATTCATTTAGAATATTTGTGGATTGCCCCCTGCTCAATGAGCACTGAAGGCAATATACAAATAAAAACAAAAAATAAATAAACCACAAAAAACTATACAATACACACTGTATAATAAACTACAAGCTATACAATAAAACCAGGTATTAATTGTAAAATCAGAGAGTAGCATTAATTATTAAAAGGGTAGTTCTAAGGACAAACCTTGCATATTAAAAATAAAACATAAAATCATTAATACAAATAATCAACTGTTGCCCACTTCAAATTCCATTGTGGTGGATTTTGAGATGTCTAACAATACATCCCCTCTTAAAACTAGCAAATATTGCCAAAAAAGACCACTGTATTTTGTTGGTCAGTTCTGATAGGCCAGGCTGACACAGGGCACTTTTGAAAACTTTAATGGTTATGGTTATATCAAGCTTAGACTTTTGCAAGATGCAGCATCAGTACCTGCAATTCATCTCCTCCTGCTGGTGGCAGCAGCAATACAAACATATCAACCATATCAGCAACAGCAAACTCCGACTGCCCCACACCTGAGAATCAAGAGCAGAAATTGACCACTCAGTTCAAACTCCCAAGTGGCAAACTGCATTTGCGAAATATAGGGGACCTTTCCCTGAAGAGATGTGCATGCAGACTCAATTGCACTAAATTGTGTCAATGGAGCATTATGGTGCCATTTTTTCCTCTAGCAGTGTTTTACTATACAGCAACACTGTTCAGCTGAGACTTGAGACGCAACACTTGGGTTCTCTCCCGTTCTAGGCTCAATGGCCTAGGGGCAAGGCAGAGACAATGAACTGTGTCATCATGGAAGCCAGGCTGCATAGAACTGAGGAAAGAGTTTCACTGACCTACTGTTTCCACAAGAACAATGTCATAGCCTCCTCCTTCACACAACAGAATGGCTTCATTTGTGGTCCGTGTCACACCACCCAGCGTTCCTCTAGTTGGAGATGGCCTGATGTAAGCATTCATATCTCTTGACAACTCGGTCATTCGTGTTTTATCTCCCAAGAGTGAGCCTTAAGCATTGAACAAAGAGTTTCACAACAGGTCAGCCATTCAAGCATAATAGACTTTTGCCCAAGACCCAAGCTAATGCAGGTGTACTCTTCTAAAAGAACTAGGCTGCAGATTATAGCCCTTTGACAAGAACTACCTGTACAAGGTGCTTCCACTGGTCACGGAAGGTGCCTCTACTCAATCTGGGACAATTCTCCCTCCCACAGCAACCCCTGCACTGCATTGTTCAAGAAGATCTGCCCCTCCAGAGAGGCTTTTTCAGGGAAGCAATCAGGTACAGCGGGAGGGGTGGGATGGGGTAGTTCCCTTCCATGAACTTCTGTTCATTTAGAGTTCTTCAGATACAAACCAGTACAGGCAGTCCCCAAGTTACGAACGAGTTCCGTTCCTAAGAATGTCTTTAAGTCAAATTTGTATGTAAGTCAGAACAGCATAGCATTTATACGTTAAAATCGACATTTCCGCAAATTGCATAAATTACACAAATTGCGTAGTATACTACACTATGTACTCTACATAAACAATGTAGCGCTAGGGAACCCAGAAGTCTGTTCTTAAGTATGGGTTGTCTGTAAGTTGGACATTCTTAACTCGGGGACTGTCCGTATATGTAATACAGTTGAAGAAACTTATCTCTATTTTCCGATTGTGTTACCATCCTTACTGAGCTTTTAGGATGAGACATGCTACACGTTTAATAAAAATAATGGAACAAGCATCTATGCACATTTACTCAAGACTTGTCCCACAGTTTTCAATGGAGCTTACTCCCAGGTAAGTGAGCATAAGCTTGCAGGCCAAATGTATGTTACTACAATGGGCAAGGTGAAGTGCATGAGATGGATGAGTAATGCTTTCTTAGACATACTCACCACCACTAGTGCTAGAGGAAGGGTCCACTGTCAGAACAGACACTTTGTGTCCTCTTTCGGTGAGCATTTTCCCAAAGCATTCGATAAATGTTGATTTCCCAGCACCAGGGGGCCCAGACAATCCTGAGTAGCAGCATAAAAACTCTTGATTCTAGTACAACATGCAATCAAACCTATCTCTGCAAGTCCATCTGCATTATTATACAAAATCACCAAGTTAAGCATTTCTGATATTTGTATTTGCAACCAATATTCCATGCTCTGTTCTTAATTACCACTCTTTCCTCTCAGCTTACAAACGTCCTTATAGATTTGTGTCATTTTTAATGTATATATTATCCAATAACGATTCACACTCTATATAGCATCTTTATCTGAAGGCATCACTTGCTCTTCCTAAAGCAGCCCAAGTTTGTTTTTTTCAACTTTTCCCCACACTACAAGTATGTTGTATAAAAGCATGTTTGATAGAAATTAAACTTTAATTTACTGCAGTTAAAAAACAAACAGCTAGCATACTAAATAGCAGACCATTCAGGAAAAAATGAGGTAGTTAAAATGGAGCAATTAACTTTACAGTTAAACTATATTTCCAAAAAAGAAAAAGAAAAAAAAAAGCAAGTGAAGACACTTTAAATCAGAATAGCAATAACTGCACAAACAAAAGAGAACTGACCCACTCTAAAGGCTAGTGGTTTTCCTTTATTTACCGGTAACTGTTCTTGTTCTCTGTGGTAGGATAGTACCTTCTGCAGAAGCACCTGTGCAATCTCCTTCTTCCTGCTGTGTGTGGATTCTATGAGAGTAATAGCTTCTGCCAAACAGGCCCTGTGTCCTTGGATTAGTCCACTGTATAGTTTCTCTAGAAGTCTTTGCTCCTTGTCAGACAGCTCCCGTGTCTGCTGTTCTAACATTGCTGGACAACATAGGCCTGTCTGCAAGCCCTTTAAAAATACTATCCTCTTTGAACAACACAGTTGTACTGAATTAACCTGCTGGCCATATGGAAACGCAGATCTGAGGCTGTAGCTCCAGGAGAAACTGTTCAAAGAAGGTTTCCTAATATTCTTAAGGAAACGGTAGAGAGGAAATCGTAGCAGGAGTGATGATCCATTCATTTTTTCTTGAGTCAGAGAAATTTGTTTTTAGCCAGCCTAATAGGAGAAGAAAAATCCCTGGTACTTCCACACTTTATTTTCAGTTATAAATAGCAGTACAAAAACACTGTTTCTAGTAAACTCACTAGATATATGTTTAACCACATATCTACCTGGACACATAGAAAACTTATGATTTCTTACATACTTTGGGAGATGGCTCTAAAAGCAGAGTGATAGTTACATTTAGGGCACAATCCTATGCACATTTAGACAGAAAAATGTCCTATGCTGGCTGGGGCATGCTGGGAGTTGTAGGACTTTTCCCATCTACATATGCAGAGGATTGTGCCCTTACACACTGTAGTGAAGACTTTTTTTTTTTAATTCCCAAGATCTGAACGGCTGCAACTCCTACTGGCTCCATAAAAAGTTGGATCTGGGCCTCCCTTTGAAGAACATAAACAAAACTACTTAAATTTCAAACACTAAAAGGTCTAATCTTAAAAAGGACTTCTCAACAAGCAGACATTTTATACTTCAATCTGAATAGATACTTCAATCTAGGCTCTAAGTACAGAAGTTATGCACCATTAATACTGTCATGGTCCAGCATTATCAATTACAATTTAATTCTATTTGCCAGAGGAGTGGGGAGAACCTTTTTACACATTATTTGTTCACCCCAAATCATGTTCTAACATAATACAGGTATCTAATATATAGATATACCAAGATTTCACAATTATACTTCCAAAAGCATAATCCTAACCTTGCTTACTCAGAAGTCCCATCAAGTTCAATGAGGTTTAATCCCAGGTAAGCGTGCATCGGATTGCAGCCCAAATCACAGTGAACAGTTTACCTAATGCAGTTTTACCTTGGCCAAAGATAATTTGCACTGCAAATATAGTGGAAGGGCAGAATATAGTGAAACCCACCTCCACACACACCCCAAGCTGAAATCCGGACAGACGCTGCATTGACTGATACGCTCCCCTCCTACATATACGCACAAGGAAGTGACCTAGCATCCCCTCCGAATCTTTTACATCCGGGACACGCAAAGCACGCACACTGAACAACTTGTCCTTGCCCCGACTCCCGCCCCTCAAGCTTGGTGACGATGTCTTTGGCTGCGCCTGCGTAGAAATCAGGCCGCTGTAGTGGGCGGAGAAAAGCAATACTGCTGCTACGCAGACAAAGAATCTGTCCATTGTCGTTTGCTGAATGCCCATAGATCTAAGCAAGTTTTAGAGGATAGTTCTTTTGTCTGCGCACCAGATTTCCGGGTGTTGTGGGTGTGTTTTATTTCTATACGTTGGATGCCTCTCTTTAGAATGGGAACCACCGACAGTTGCTCGTATAATACGTAAGTTCAGAACTTTTTCTCTCTCCCCACCCGTACCCCGCCAAAAAAATTGAAGTAAAAACAATTCTTTCGAACTCAGGTTCTCCTGTGAAGAAACTTTTAAAAATATATATTAAAAGCTTTATTAAAAAATGCCCTGCAAAGGCTTCCTGTGGGGAGGAAAAAACCCTGCCCGGTAATACTGGCCCCATAGTAGGGGTGTGTGTGTGGAGAGGAGGCCCATGTAAGTCACCTTGGGTTCCTTGCAAGAGGAAAAAAGGGATATACATGTGATAATAATAATTTCGAATTTTAAGTAGGTCGTTGTGGGCATACCCAATACCTGTCCCTCCTCCCTTAGTCTGCAATCCTATGCACAGGTACATGAGAGTAAGTGGGTTCCACTTAACTCAATGAGACTTATTTCTGAGTAAACTTACACAGAAAGACAGGATAGCTCATGACCCCCGCTTTTGCCTGTCTCTCTCACGCGCGCACTTGCTCTGGATGGTTGAGAAAGGCAGAAAGAAGAGGGGAGGAAAAGGGAGGAGGCGAGAAAGACAATAGGTTGAGAAAAGCAGAAAAGAAAATAAAGAGGAAAACGGTGAGCGGAAAGTGAGAAAAGGGGGGAAAGCGAGCGGGGGAGGGGAAAGCGGAAAACGAAAGGGAGGAAATCTGGAAAGCTCCCGCTGAAGAAGCCGACTGAGCAAAACAGGGGAAGAGGCAGCACACAAAGCAAAGGAATTGTACTACACCGAGAGGCCACAAGCGTAAGGATAAAGAAAACTGTTCCGAAGCGAGAGGAATGAACTGGGCTCGTTTGCAGCGCAGTCGAGGCGACGGCCAACCTCTCTCCACACGACAGGGCTGCGCTAATCCTTACATTCGGCTTGCAGCTAGACTCCCGAGTCACGGCGCGGGCTGAACTTCTTCAGCAACCGCTCGGTTAGTCCCCGAGGCGCCTGCCGAAGCGCTCCCCCGCCCGCAGCGCGGTCAGTCCCCCCTCTAGCGCCGGCCTTCGCCCTTCGAAGGGCCTTACGGACGCGGCCTCTGCGGTGGCTTCGTGCGGGCAGCAGCTGACGGCAAGGCGGGGATGCCAGGGGGCTTTTCGCCGCGCTCCCTCCAGGCTTGACAGCATTTCTTGGCCTTCCCGGACACACACACCGCCACCCCCGTCGGCCCCTACCAAGGCCATACCATACCATAACTACTGCAGCTACGCACACAAAATTCTCCCGGCCTAAATTTTGTAAAGCGCCGCTTTTCGCTTCCGCTTCCTGTCCCTTCTGGGGTACCGGCTGCGTTCGTCGGTGCCGAGTTTTACACAAAGGGGGAAATTTCCTGTACGGGACAGAGAAGGGGGCAGGGAGGCCATGCAGAGCCTCACGGGTGCTGTGGGTGGCGTAGACCTGCGATCTACAACTCTGCAATGTAGCTATTATCCCTATTATGGGCGGGGATTGAAGCTGATTGATTGATTGATGATAACCTTGTAATGCAGGGGTGGGCAGCTTGTGGCTCGTCTCCAGGCGTTATTGGATTACAACTTCCATCACACCTCACCATTGACTATGTTGGCTAGGACTCATGAGAGTTGCAGTCCCAACTACATCTGGAGGGTCTTAAGTTGCCCAGCCCTGAAGTCCACAGTTTGCATCCTCATGTTGCAAGTAGGGTTGTGGTGGGGGACTGAGACAAGACATAGTAGCTTAAAACAACTCGGTAGTACATACCACTAATAATATCAATATATTGTAAATTGGGGGTTAAAACCAGCTTGTATTGTGATCTCTAAATTGCAGATAGGGGCTGAATATTCATATATATTATAGATAGATATTTCAAGTTAACTTGTTTTGCTAATAGTATCATGGGTCTGAGGGTGAAGACGGTCATATGTTATAAACCTCAGCTTTGGGTATCTGCCAAGCTTCTGCAGTGAAGACCAAGACAAATAGTTAATTCAGCTTCTCTACAATTACTCAGTGCTCCTTTAGCAATCCTTCTGCACCTTTGTCGTCTAACATGTCTGTATCCTTGACTTGTTTCTGATGTACTTGAATACATTTTTTTATTGTTGGTCTCAACATTTTCAGCAATATGGTCAATTATTTTTGCTGTCATATTGTCAATTATTTTTGCCAAAGTTTGTGCTCCTTTTTGTTTTCTTCATTTGGGCAAGTCCCCTTTTGAAGGAATCCTTGCCTTTTATAGCTTCCTTGTATCTGCTTATGAACCATGTTGACATCCTCTTTGTAACTTTCCTAATCTATAGTATACATTTTATTTAAGGTTCTATTGTTTTAAATAACCTCCAAGCATCCTGGAGAGATCTGGATTTATACGCTTCTTTAAGTTTGTGAACTTCCTTTCCATTTCCCGCAGCCCACCCAATCCTATGCATCTTCGGGGAGTAAGCCCATTGGCCCACATGACCCTTCCTTGCGTAAACATGCACAGGATTGTGCTCTTAATATGTATGCGTGCATGTGTGTCTATATATAAGTTGGTTCTTTTGAAATTAAATATGGACTGTGCTGGACTTTCTGTTAAAAAAAAATCAACTTATCAGCCTGAGACATTTTGCCTTAAGAATGAAAAAACAGGGATGCAGTCAAAGGAGAAAGTACTTGAATAATGGGTGACTTCAACTACCCTCATACTGACTGGGAAAATGTACGTTACAGTTGCACTTATAACAGCACCCTCCCACCCATGTTCCCCAGCCACTGGTGTACATAGGCATATGGAAGAGATGTGGGCTAGCATAGAGGTCCATTTTCTACCCAAGGCCACACTGGCTTTTTTAAAAATCTAAAAGTAGTATTCATTTTTACCACTTGATGGTGCTTGAAAGCAACTGCCATTTTCACCTGCTGAAAGGCATAGTCTGTTTTTGCGGTATAAGGTCAAACTCCGCCACTGTTCTGAGGCTTGTCATTTGAAATGGACTCATTAAGAATATGAATGAAAATCATTGCAAGCCTTCTTCCTTAGGCTTTGTTGTGCATGGTATCCATGGCTCACATACAGGCCCATCCTCTTTCTTGCATATTAAATCCCTCTCCATGAGCAGAAATGCATGTTGTTGTGTTTCTTTGTCAAATATAAAGGCATGGAAGCCTTGCCAGAAAAAGATTAATGTTGAAATTGCTGCTTCTCTTAGCCAGAAGAAACAGTTATTGCTGTGTATAGTTTTCGCATACAGTAATACCTTGGATTGCAAGTAACTTGGTTTGAGAGCGTTTTGCAAGACAAGCAAATTTTTAAATATTTATTTAATTTTTTTTTAACTTGATATACAAGCGACGTCTTGCAATACAAGTACTGTAGTACGGCTTAAATTAAAAATCTCTGTACAAATTTTTTTGGGGGGATTTCGTTTTGATATAAGAGTGTTTTGGATTACAAGCACGTTTCCGGAACGAATTATGCTCTCAATCCAAGGCATGACTGTATTGATGTGTTCTGAATTTACTGGGTTTCTTATGCATACCTTATTACAATAATAAAGATGTCCTCTCCACTGAGCTCTTTATTTATTATTTATTTATTATTTGCATTTATCTATCGCCCATCTGGCCGGCCAACCGGCCACCCTCTTGGGATCTTTCAAGGCATTGTTTCTTCTACATGCATTACAGCTACTGTATTTCAGCAGAATCCTAAAGAATACAATACACAAATGTAGGCTCCCAAACCCTACAGTTTAAATGTCTAGTTTTCAGCTTAAACACAAGCATTCCAAGTTACCCAAGGCATGGTTTTCAGCCCTCTGCTTTTTCAGATACTGGCAGAATGGGGCTTGCATTCTCTGTGTCCTCTAGTACAACAGAGTTTACAGCAAATGGATACAATTTTTGTTACATGTTATAACTAACGTGTGGGGTTTATTTACTTAGCGACAGTAGGCCACAGCATGGTGCACCTCAAATTTATGTTCACCTCTGAAACTGTTGTACCCTGCATATTTTGCTGTGCCTCTACAAAGCACAACTGGAGTGTTAGTGCCTGCATAGACTACATCCCATTGGCAAATCTGGTCCTGTGCTGTTAATATAAAAAGTTCCTGAGCCAAGGAGGTGCCTTTTCATAGGAGCTGCATAGTAAAGGGAAGGCACGTTGCTGTCTGCAATGCAGGTCCCAGCCAAATTACCTTTCTTATTACTATAAGAAACTTGGAGCAATGGCTGTTCGCATGACACAACAGCCCACCGTGGGTTAAATATGTACCCTACCATGCCGCCTAGAGTATTTGTATATAGGCGGGATATAAATTGAATACATACATACATACATACATACTGTGCAGTGTGTGCAGCCACCATTTTGGATATGCAACTCTCACATAACCCATGCTCTCCAGGTTCTCACAACATAACCCAAACAGTAGTGTCACTTGTGAAACTGAGAAATACTTCAGCATTTGTGTCTGAATACCCTGAGCATATCATAGTACAGCATTGATGTTGCTACTTTGTAGAAAATTAACTGTGACTATCAATTGTTTGTTTTTGTTGATAGAGCGGAAAGTTAAGCAAGGAGCTAGACTTAGTTAGCCATCATGTGAAAGTACAAGGGTGGATGAAGTGGGGGCTACATATGCAACTTGGCACCATGGCTCATGGTGGGTTAAATAACATGATGAGCAGCAGTGTATCATCTGAACTTTATCTTCTAGTTAGTGTGCTGCAAGCTTTTGAATTCCAACAATGAGGACTTGCAATGAACTTTACTCCCAAAAAATGAAAGCTAAGATTTTAAACATCATAAATAATACCAAATTGCTTTACTGGCTGCACTCTCCAATATGTGTGGGAACCTCATCTTATGACTCACATAAGCCAAATTGAAATGCAAAATATCTCTTTAACAAGAAATTGTATTTGTGGTGAAAGCTTTCTCTGAAGGGGCGCCTGGAGAAAAGGCAGATAACTGATCATATTAAAAAGGTGTGATCAGTTAGCTTGCAGTGTCATTCAATACTTACCAATTTATCTTTTATTACAGAGAGGTTGAAACAAGTTACAGCTTCTGCCTCCAATGATTCACATTCAGCTGTCTTGTTAAAAAGGTATCACCATTTTAAACCCACATTCAGGTCCACTTATTTTTATTACCAGCAGAAAAACTGAACAGAGCCAGTGTGGCGTAGTGGTGAGAGTGCTGGACTGGGACTCAGGGGATCCGGGTTCTAGTCCCCGCTCAGCCATGAAGCTCACTGGGTGACTTTGGGCCATTCACCGACTCTCAGCCTAACGTACCTCACAGGGTTGTTGTGAGGATAAAAATGAGGAGGAAGATTATGTAAGCCGCCTTGGGTTCCTTGCAGGAAAAAAGGCGGGGTATACATATAATAAATAAATAAACTGTTGAGTTGTTATTCTTAATCAAATATCCTATTTCAGCTTGTCAGCAGAAATGTCTGTTTATTTTATTAAAAATCTATTCACAATGTTACCTTGTTTTTCTGCTGATAGCGTGGGTTGTGTAACACTTGTGCTGTCAGATATGAAAAACAGAATTCCCTTTGTAAATTCTAGTTCTTCCTTTCTTCCCCCCCCCCTTTGAAAAGTTCTACAAACGCTTGGCCAATTCACCTATACAAGGTAAGAAAAGCATCCCACAGATTTTCACCAAAGGAGCAATTGCTTCTGGAAGTCTTTATAATCTTCAGAGTATCCATAGAAACTTATTGTAGCAAGTCCAGAATGAATAGGGAAAAAAGTTGTTGTTGATACAATAGATCAGCAGCCAAGACAACAAAGAGTCTTTGGCACCTTAAAGACTAACTGATGCATGAAATGTTATCTTCAGTTGGCAGTATTGAGGTGGGGGGGGGGGAGTTGTAAACAATGGGGTTAAAATGGCAAAACATGCAAGTAGCCTGTCACAATTCAATGTATGCAAAATAAATGACCATTCACAAGAGCAGTAATGGATTATAACCATGCTAAAGAATGTTAAGCAAATTAATACCCTGTTAGTGTTGGACTGGGACTTAGGAGGTCCAGGTTCTGGTCCCCACTCAGCCATGAAGCTCCGTAAATATACCGTAAATGTAATCAGAGACAGGATTCAGGAAGCCACTATCTCACATACTCTCCAATTGCCCCGAATTTCTTTGTTATGCAGAGTCCCAATTTGTTATGCAGAGCCAGGAATTCCCTTGCCTCCTCCCCCAAGCTATTTAGCTTAGCTGCGATTTTGCCCATGGACCCTTTAAGCAGGAAGGGAACCCCCTGGTAAGTAAGACACATTGAAGACTTTACTTTAGCTACATTCGAAGACATGACTTTCACTTCTGGATAATGGGTTGAAGAGCAAAAGGCAGAAGGTATGTGCAAAGTGATATTTACCCCTGACAGAGGGAAGCAAGCACTGGGGTGATCTGTCCTGCAACTATATTCATAAATGATTTGGTATTTTAGAGGTGAGGTAGCCAAGTTTGTAAGTTACACCAGGTTATTCAAGATGAAGACCCAAGGCGGCAGCAAAAAGCACCAAACTGGGTGGAATGGGTAACAAGAAGGCAAGTTAGGTTCAATGTAACCAAGTGTAGCGTGTTTGAGCAAACTGCACAGATACACTGAAATGGATAACTAAATGAGCTCAATGTACAGTGCTTTTAAAAAGCATTTGGGGCTTTTTAGTATACAAAAACAAGCAGCAGCATTTTGGAGACATCAGAAATGTTTTTTCCCCGTTCTTCCATGAACAATTGAACCAGAAGTCTGCATTAAATTGATTTTCAGTAGATTCAAAGGAGGTGGGGGTGGGGTGGGGTGGGAATCACACAACACTGCTTCACACAATGCACCATGTATGGAAATTCAGTGCCACACATGACCACGACCACTGGCTTAGAAAAGGGTAAAATCAGGGCTGGTGCAAAACATCTTGCTGTCTGAGGCAAAGAACAAGATGGTGCTCCCTCCCATTCTATGTGCAAAAGCCAACTTGAGTGGCAGCTGAATCTTTCTTCAACATTGGTGGTGGGACAGTGTCCTTCACTGCACCCGACGGCAGCAAGCTAGCTTAGAAGTATCCACCTTGTATGGTTTTATCCGATATGCCAGCTTTCTAATAATGTAAATGGCTTGAGAGCAAGTGCACAAGGCAGGCCTTGTGGCACAGAACTCTCTCATCTCAACACTTTGCTGTCATCTCCCAGCATCTGCTGCCTGAGGTGACCACCTCACTCTAATAGTAGGGCTGGCCCTGGGTAAAATGAATAAAAATGAAGAAAAAAATCTATCAGTATCCTTTAGCCACAATAGCCAACTTGGATCTCCATGTTCAGAGGTATTATGCCTCTTAATGTCAGATTCATTTTTGGAAGTGGGGGGCAAGTTTTGTTATGCCTTGCTTGTGGACTTTCTAGAAGTATCTAGCTGGCCACTGGGAACCCTTGAATCTTTTGTCTGATCCTGCAGAGCTTTTTTCTTATCATAGGTTACTTGTCGCAAAAGCTAGGAAGAAAGTCTCCATACACCCGGCTGCAGTTTCTCTCCAATTATTAGATGCTGGGAAGAGACAGAAAAAGGCTATAGCCATATTGCTTTGTGCAAGAGCTTTGCTAGGGTTTGTTGTAGGATTGGTCACTGTCAGAGTTCTGGGCTAGATGGCACTGTGGTGTGATCCAGTATGGCAATTCTTAGTTTTACAGCATAAGGCACTTTTGAGTACCAGGACTTCCTCAAATAGAGGCTGAGATTACATAGTCATACGTAACATTACATATTATGTGTTTTCTACCTACTTATGGGCTATTCTCATCACAACACTTTGCACTAGAAAGGATTTCTGAATATTAACTATGCTTCTAAATTTAATTTTACTCAGATAAATTGCCAACATACACCCCAGACATCCCATAGTAGCATATTATTTAAAAGGTCACCTGCCCGGGTTCTAGTCCCCACTCGGCCATGAAACCCACTGGGTGACTTTAGGCCAGTCACTGACTCTCAGCTTAACCTACCTCACAGGGTTGTTGTGAGGATAAAATGGAGGGGGAAAGGATTATGTAAGCCGCCTTGGGTTCCTTGCAGGAAAAAAGGCGGGGTATAAATATAAATAAGAAATTGTGTTCCCAAACAGGATCCTGGAATGTAGTAAGACACTTTCCATATCATGGGTTAGAAATGTGGCTACCCACAGTTTTCGCTCCATAAGACGCACCGGACCATAAGACGCACTTACCGTATGGTACCAAAAAAAATTTTTTTTTTTTAAAATCAGCTGTTCCATGGGGAATCAGCTGAGAGGCGGGGGCTTCCCCCATCCTGCCCAGGAGTCCTCTGCTCTTCCGGACCAGCAGAGGAAAGATGATGATAATAATAATAATAATAATAATAATAATAATAATAATAATCATCATCATCTGAGCCAGTGTGGCGTAGTGGTGAGAGCGTTGGCCTGGGACTCAGGAGATCCGGGTTCTAGTCCCCGCTCGGCCATGAAACTCACTGGGTGATTTGGGGCCAGTCACTGACGCTCAGCCTCACCTACCTCACAGGGTTGTTGTGAGGATAAAAATGGAGAGGAGGAGGAGTATGTAAGCCGCCTTGGGTTCCTTGCAGGAAGAAAGGCGGGGTATAAATTAAATAAATAAATAAATAATATTTTTTTAAAAAAAAAAAACCAGCTGTTCCACGGGGAATCAGCTGAGAGGCAGGGGCTTCCCCACCCTACCCAGGAGTTCTCTGCTCTTCCGGACCAGCAGAGGAAAGTAAAATAATAATAATAATAATAATAATTTTATTTTATTTTAAAACCAGCTGTTCCACGGGGAATCAGCTGAGAGGCAGGGGCTTCCCCTGCCCTGCCCAGGAGTCCTCCGCTCTTCCGGACCAGCAGAGGAAAGTAAAAAAAAAACTTTATAGGACGCACAGACATTCCACCTAGTTTTTTGGGGGGGGGGGAAGTGCGTCTTATGGAGCGAAAAATACGGTACTTCCAGGATTCCCATGCATCCCAAACACAGTTCCCAGAATCCCCAGTTAAGAGATCCTACAAGGAAAAGTATCTGCCCAGCACCTTAGAGAAATTGGTTTAAGACAGCTTAGTGCCAGCTGGGGTTGATGCCACTATCACACCAATTTGATTTAAGGATGATCCTTATATCTTTAGAATTATGTAACCTCTCATGTGAAAATGGATAGCGTGCAAGCACACTTCACTGTTTTAAGTATAATCACCTTGTTGCTAGATATATTTCTCCCCCCTTTATACTTTATTACTATAAAACACAAACACAACAAAACAAGTAACAATTAACAAAACTGAACTAAAATGGACTTCTGATTACTCTATACAGTCATGCCTTGGATTGAGAGCATAATTCGTTCCGGAAACCCCCCCCAAAAAATGTGTACAGAGATTTTAAATTTAAGCCGTACTACAGTACTTGTATTGCAAGATGTCGCTTTAATAATATTGTATTGCAATATTTAAAAATTTGCTTGTCTTGCAAAACGCTCTCAAACCAAGTTACTTGCAATCCAAGGTATTACTGTAGTTACAAAAGAAAAAGACATTATCTTTTTTCTATTGTCCCAATTTTTTCTTATTTAGCAAATCCGCAAATAAACAAGTCATTTTCTTCTAATCTCTGCAAAAAGTCTATTAGAGGTTTCTACTCAGTAATAAACATAGATGTTGTATTTTCTCTAAGTTCCAAGACTTATTTCCGACTGGTTCCCCATTATTCCCAAAAGAAAAGCCTCTATTAATCTTTAAAATCTTTTGAATTAGTGAATGTGTTTGTATCCAAAATTTTGGGGCTTTCTTACATGTCCACCACATATGATTAAAAAGTTCCTTCTTGTTGTTCGCATTTCCAACAAACACCTCAAGTATCTTTATACATTTTGGCCAATTTCTCCGGAGACATATACCAACGGTACATCATATCTTTGATGCTAGAACATAATGTAAATTTCAAACCTTTTAACCACGCATTTTCCCACTGTTTCATATACAGTAATACCTTGGATTGCAAGTAACTTGGTTTGAGAGCGTTTTGCAAGACAAGCAAATTTTTAAATATTTATTTATTTATTTATTACTTGATATACAAGCGACGTCTTACAATACAAGTACTGTAGTATGGCTTAAATTAAAAATCTCTGTACAAATTTTTTTTTTGGGATTTCGTTTTGATATAAGAGTGTTTTCGATTACAAGCACGTTTCCGGAACCAATTATGCTCTCAATCCAAGGCATGACTGTATATATATTTTGCAGGTAGTCCCCAGGTTACGAACGTCCTGACTTACGGACAACTCATACTTAAGAATGGACCGCCATATATGTAAAAATCTGAGTTAAATACAATGGTTTGTACTTACGAACGAACGCACTATACTTTGCGACACTTTGAAAACATTGTGCGGCTTCTGTTCCGATTTATGAACACATTTGATTTAAAGACAGACTTACGATCAGATCTCATTCATAACCCGGGGACTGCCTTTATATCCAAAATTTTGAGTCCATTTTATCATACACTCTTTTCTTGCTGGATATAGTTCTTAATCTTAGAGAAGTGAACTTTGGACCATTGTATATACCAAGCTCATACATACCCTGTAGTTTTCAAGCAGCTAAAATGAATATGAACACGAAGCAATGTGGAATGGTAACATGAACATAAACAGAAGTTCCAGAAAGGTTTTGAAGAATCATTTCCCAATAAGTACGGCAATATGAGACTGGCCAAGGCATCTTAAGACTTTCTTTTAAAGGAGACATAAAGGAAGCTTTTGGTATTGCTTGTTCTTCCATGCTGACTGAATTTGTTTATTAGTTCCATCTAAACATCTGTGATCTTCCAAGAAACTGTTCTCAGCAATTGGAATTCATTTATATCAGAGCTAATAAGTGTTTTACAGCTTGATATGAAGAAAAATATGCACAAAAGATAGTTTTAATCAAAGTAAGCAATATGTTTATTTGAACTTCAGTAGAGATGAACCACTAAGTTTTGGAATAAAAAAATACTGAAAAAGTACTACAGCTTGAATGAATATAAAAAACATTAGCAGAAAGTAAACAATTTAAATGGTAAAAAAATTAACCTTTTAAGTCTGAAACACTTGAATAGGTTTGTTTAAGTCCTCCCAACATGTGCTAATATCTGCTAAGTTGGCAAAACACAAAACTCTTATAAAATGAAACAGCTACTTCCGTTATGTGAACTGCATAAAACTGCCCAATCTTTAAAAGGCTGTACAGTTTTGTCTTGAAATATACAGACCTTGCAGTACATGACAAAAGCATTTATTGACCCACCCTTGCTCTGTGAAGCTGTGGATGGGCAGAAATATATCAGTTAGTAGTAAGATGAAGCCACTATAAAAATGAAATGCACACAGCAAGACGTGGACTTGTTTAACAAGCTACGTTTACAGTATAATTCTATCTGTCCATGTCAGCTTCCCTTCCCACCCGCCTCCCTTCAACTATCTAATTCCTTTAGGCTAGTCCATCTCTAACTTCCAAATACACTGTACATACATTTAGCAAAGAGCATACCTAAAAATTCTTGCAGCAGTATGGTCAGTACACTGTTTCAGAAGATTACACAGAAGCTTTAATTTTTCCGGGGATAGCAAATTACCAAGACCAATGGCTTCCAAATATCACGAGAAGTTTGTTGAGAGAAAGAGTGTAACCATCAACTTTTGGTATTACTTCCAGAACACACAACACAATGGGGATGTTCAGCACAAAGGGATCTTAGTGTGCTAGATAAGATTGCTTGAGAACAGTGTGCAGATTACATTGACTTGGTCATCCCTAGCTATTACACACTGCCCTGCAAAAAGATTTGCAAGATTACTGCTATGTAAACTAAAAAAAATCTTGATACCAACTACTTAGTAACGGGTCTTTTTCCTGATCTAACAGTTGGTCATAGAAGTCAAGTATAATAAAGGCTGCTGCCAGTTTTGTACATGTGTCTGACTCATACATCCTTCAAGTACATGCAAGGCTCAATAGTGTCTGAAGTGTAGCTGCTCGGAATCCTTTTTAAGACACAGAAGAGATTGGGTTATGAGGAGAGCCCATCTGTGTAAGAACTTTATCCAGCCACTGAAGGGGGCCATGCAGGTGAATCTCAATCCAGCATGGCGTGCTTGTGACATCTTGCCGATGATATTCTGCTCCCCAACCCTAGAAACAAAGAAGAGTGAATGTTACAGCAATTTGTCTTCCTACAGGTGTAGTTGCATCTCGAGAATGCAAAGGCAATAGTAAATACAGCCAGTGTGGTGTAGTGGTGAGAGTGTTGGACTGGGACTTAGGAGATTTGGGTTTTAGTTCCCACTCGGCCATGAAGCTCACTGGGTGACTTTGGGCCAGTCGCTGACTCTCAACCTAACCTACCTCACAGGGTTGTTAAAATGGAGAGGAGGAGGACTATGTAAGCAGCCTTGGGTTCCTTGCAGGAAAAAAGGTGGGACATAAATATAATAAATAAATAAATAAGTAAACAAACATACAAACATCCTATTCAGTAGACACTGTCCTTTTTGGGGGTATTAACTTTAAAAAGAGTGTACCCATTTTATGCTCTCTGAATATTTTATTTTATTTTATACTTTGTAGAATGTGGCTTGACTGAAAGCCCTGAAGAAGACAGTCTTCCAATTAACTGACAATACACAACTGGGTGGGATAATGTATGCCAGCCTTCCCCAACCTAGTGTCCTCTGGATGTTTTGGACTACATGTCCCAGAATTCCTGACTATTGGTCTTGCTGGCTGGGGCTAATGGGACTTATACTCCAAAACATCTGGAGGACACAGAGTTGAGCGAGGCTGGTTTATGCTATAACACACCCGTGTGCTGGAGACACTCAAGTTCCATCTTCAAAGAAAAATATTGAGTCTCTCGGTGGTGCAGTCTCAATTCTTTGTACCAAGTGTCTTGGTTCCATGCATACTACTATCTGTTTAGTATCCAGTCTCTCTCTACTCTATCACTAGCAATTATGTAACTACTACAAAATATATTTTAATGCAAGTTAAGGTACCACTGAACAAGTTAGCCTAACACTGCTATATTTCTTGGTGGCTGCACCCAGGTCTTGGAATTCTCAGCTCAGGGAGATTCATCTAGCCCCTCTCTATTGGCCTTCCACTAAATAGCAAAAAAAAAATTCTATTCCAGTATATTTTTTCAATATACAGCAGGCATCTGACCTGTTGGGTTGATCTTTCTCCTGTCCCAAGATAGGGTTTTAGTGCTGTATTGCTCAGGTTTTTCAGCTGGCTGCTGCTTAATGTCTAACTTGTTTAATGTGTATTATTGCTTTTGTTTCCTTTGAAGATTCTTATTTGAATATCTGAGGCCCTCAATTCAAGCAATATTCTGGTTTCAGTACTAACAGTTTGGTTCTGAAGCTAGAGTTTCCATTTCATGGCATCTAGGATAAATAATATTTTTCCATTTGAAGTTTGACTAATATGAAAGGCACGGCACAATTTTTAAAATATCAAGTATTTCTTTGCCTGAGCTTTGCAACAGAACACACCAGTACTGTTCAGGATTTGCTGACCTGTCAAACATAAAGGTAAGATAGACTTAGGTCAGGGATCATTACCTATGCCCCACAGAGGTTGTCTTGCCTTTCTACCACAGTAGAGGTGGGGGACCACTTTCAGCCCAAGGGCTGAATTCTATTTTGGAGACGCTCTTGAGGGCCACATTCCAGTGGTGGGTGGCACTGAAAGCAAAGGGAGCAGGGCCAAAAATACAATATACACAAAAAATACCACCATATTGTAGCTTAAAGCTCTTACTGCCAGTAACTACCGTAAGCCTTAGGAGAGGCCCTTTCAACCCTTTAAAATAGGGAGGGGGGGGATGCACAAAATCCAAGAAATCACCCACCCCTGTACTATAGAGTGCCACAGATACACTCCTTGTAAAGGTTCAAACTAAATGTTAACATTCTGGAATAGAATCACGCTCCGTTGGCTATTAACATACCTTAACATGGTTTCTATACGGGACTGAAGCTAGATAAAGGAGGCAATTTCATGTCCTCACTCAGCAATTCCATGAGCTGACTTTTATGGGTAGAGTTTTTCTTCATATGTAGGCTCTCAAGGACACATCTCTGACACAGTGCATCTAACAACGCCAGGGCCGGATTAAGATAGGGGCTATTGGAGCTGCAGCTCCAGGCCCCTACCCCAAAATAGGCCCACAATCAGGACCGGTGCAGGGCAGTTTGGCGCCCCAGGCGAAATAATATTTAGCGCCCCCCCTCTCCAAAGCAGCCCTGCTCTGCAAAAAAACAACAACCCTGCGCCGCCACCACCAACCTACCTTCCCCCCGCCCTGGCGGCTGCTGCCGCTGCCGCCGCCACCGAGGAGGAGGAGGAAGTGACGTGACAGGACCCCCGCGCTGTTTTTTGCCGGGGAAACCATGGCAACAGGGCTGTTTAAGCCCTGTTGTCCTGGTTCCTCCCGCCAAAACAACGCGGGCAGGGCTCCGGAAGCGACACGACGCGGAGAAGGTAGGTGGCGGGGGGGGTCGGGGGGGTGATGGCGGTGGCGGCAGGAGGCGCAGCGGCAGCGAGCGGGAGGGTGGGGGAGGCGCAGCGGCGAGCGGGACGGGAGGGTGCGGCGGCGGCGGCGGGCGGGCGGGAGGGTGGGGAGGCGGAGGCCTGGCGGGGGCGGCGCAGCGGAGGCAGAGGCCTGGCGGGGGCGGCGCAGCGGCAGCGAAGAGGAGCGCAGCGTTTCCGCGCCCTCTTCAGCCGCGCGCCCTCCTCAGCACCAGGCCCATAATGCTCTTAATCCAGCCCTGAACAACGCACATTGGTCCCTAAAAGTTGGAGCTTCTAAATAATGGCAACAGTAGAACTGTTTTAAACCAAGGGCTCTAGAAGTGAATCTGCATATGCTGTCTGAACTATTATATTCATGAAGTTTAAGATACCCTCCATTTCACTGGTTATCTGGTCCATGAATAGCAGCAGCAGCAGTTCAGATTTCTTACACAATGTGCCTTAGAGATCTCCTCTTTCTCCCACTGTAATTGTTCATACCACCAGACATACTTTATGCCATCTGTGTACCCAAGCAAGAATACACAGCCATTTTCAGTGGCTGCCCCATAACTCTCATCGGGTAACTTGCCAAAGCATTGCAAAATTTGTTCTGATGCACTCTTGGTGATCATGGTTAGTTTTTTAGGGAATGGTATATATGTATGGGTGGGGGTTGAAGTAATCTGTTTTAGCCTGTTTTTCTAGGCAAGGGTCATTTTTAGACCAATAACCCACTTTGAGCCTTACTGATGGGAGATCTAGAAATTATTAACTTGAGTCTCTATTCGATATTTCACAAGGTCTGTCTGTCTGTCTGTCACACACACACACACACACACACACACACACACCTACCTCCCCCCAAGTCTTGCTTACCTTTACAAAGCTCATACGGATAGTGCACATCTTAGTGAGTTCGTACACAGTTTCAAAGCCATGGTTCACCGATTGAGCCAGAAGTTGAGCAAACTCTTGGTTGTTGAAGATTTTCAGACTGCAGCCACTTGGAATTTTGCAGACTGTGGTTGGGTGGAAACCATGATGGTAATTGCAGTTTCGACTTTGCACAAATATACTACTGTCACTAAGGCACTCTGCATAGACCTCTCCACCAACATAATACAGGTGAACACCTACAAAAGAGGCAGAAGATTTGTTAGAATTATTCTGAAGTGGTGGTACTTCAGGTGGGTGCAGATGTTCAAAGCAGCAATTAATGAAGTATCAATAAGTAACTTCTGTTTCTGGTGTAACGTGTAAGTGAGGAATCCCATCCATACACTTGAACCAACCAAGTAACTGCATGGGGAAATTTCTTCTTTGCATATTTCACTGGCAACATGAGTCAATCTAATGCTGTTTTGGACATCTGCACACCTCCTTGATTTGAATGATTTTCCTAGTTGGGGATGCAGGTGTATTTGTTTTTATAGCCTAAAGGTATCCAAGGAAGACAAGGGGGTAGAATCACATCTGCTCAACTCTTACTAACCTAGTAGAACAAGTATCTATTTACAACGGCGTAAGACCACTACTTCCATATTTTATGTAGTCCAATTTTTAGCTTCTATTTACATCTTCTGGGGGTTTACTGTAGGTTCAGTAGGACTTATGAAACTTAAATATGCACATTTCTTGGCAGAACCAGAAATTAAGCAAGTAATGTGCGCAATATTTTCCAACAGCTAAATTTAAAAGTAAGGAGCCTTATTGGACCACTTAATGAAAGGAAATAGGAATTCCTATGTGCTGCATAGGCCCCCTGCACTAAAATAGTGCTACTAACTCAACTAAAGAAGTCAGACAGGTATACTTTTCTGTATCACCCCTGCCTCTAGTGATCTTTGCCCTAAAGTTTAGAGACCATGGCTGTGATCCAGAATAGGAGAGCCAGTGTGGTATCGTGGTCAGAATGTTGGACTAGGATTGGGGAGACTAGGATTCAGTTCCCCACCCAACTATGAAGCTTGCTGGGTGATTGTAGACCAGTCACTATGCCTACCTTAAATCACAGGGGTTGCTATGATGATAACATGGGGTGGGTGGGGTGTTGCCTTGAGCTCCTTGGAGAACAGGCTAGATGTACGTGTAATAAATAAAATTAGTTTGTCCACAACTAGCTCCATGCTCTTTGCAAGGCTTATTCTCCCCCAGCCAACCAGTGACCCTAATCCGTATGAGTACCAGGGTGTATGAGGGGATTAGGCTCTTAGGGAAAAAAGAGGATGAAAGCCCTGTTATACAAACCCACAAGCCCTTCTGTGCACCAAAAGTATGTGCTGAATAGTTCAGAATACACCATGGATATTTCCCATTAAGCCAGATTCCACCTGGACATATAGGCCTGCGGCTCACACTGGCTCAGCTTGTCTGAGTGTGGAAAGCTAAGCAGGGTCAGGCCTGGTTATTACTTGGATGGGAGACCCTTCCTCTATTTCCTGCATTGAGCAGGGGGTTGGACTCGATGGCCTTGTAGGCTCGACGGTCTATGAATTTATGAATCAGAAAAAAAAATCCTGACTGTTAGAGCAATGCGCCAATGGAACCAGCTAGGGAGGTGGTGGGCTCTGGAGGCATTCAAGGTGCAGCTGGACAGCCATCTGTCAGGGATGCTTTGACTTGGGATTCCTGCATTGAGCAGGGGGTTGGACTCGATGGCCTTATAGGCCCCTTCCAACTCTACTATTCTATGATTCTTTCCACACCTGGAAGAGAAACTTGTCTTCTACATTGTCAAAATTTCTGTCCTACACTGGAGGGTGGGGGGTGGGGGAGATCTATTTCTTGTTTACATCTGGCTTTTTAAAAATAAAGTTATTATACAGCTTGAGAAGCATGCTCGAATCCACTGTGAGCTATTTAAAAATAAAGTTATTATACAGCTTGAGAAGCATGCTCGAATCCACTGTGAGCTATTGCCTCAATTTTCAATTCAAGATCCAAAGTCATCTACCATCAAATCCAACCAGGGAATTTTTAATACAAACTATTTTTCTTCCAAGCCAATTTAAAACAGAGAGGCTGTAGGGTTCCCTCAGAACCATCAATAATTTCATTTCATTTATTTCATTTCTATACTGCCCCACAACCGAAGCTCTCTGGGTGGTTCTGGTGCTGCTGCTTCTGGAAATCACTGCCAACTACTTCAGTCCTTAAAATAAAGGAGGCAGCAAATCATTGTGTGTATATAGTTTTGGCAATTCACATGAAATTCTTTGTTCCAGAGTTGAATATTTTTTTGCCTCAAGAATAGCATTTTCCTTTTCTGAACTGGGAGGGCAGGAGACTCCCAACTTCTCTCCTCCGCATAAAAAAGCCTCTCCCCACTGTTTTGCAAGGTACATTGCTGTATCATGAGGCCCAGTAGCTACTATTTTATCCAATCACCCCTGGATAAGAACCTCCTGTAGTACTAGGTCCATCCTCCTTAGTCATAGCTCAGATTCTTTTCAAGAACAGTACTTGGAGAAAAAAAATTCTAGTCAGAAGACTTACAGCAGCCTTCCTCTGGTGCCCTCCAAGTGGCCCTCCTGGTGCAAGGGACAATGGCCATGCTGGCTGGGGATGATGGGGATTGTAGTCAAACACAATAGTCTGGAGGGCATCAGGTTGGGGAAGGCTGCCTTCTAGTGTGTAACTGTTCCTACAGGTTGGCAACGGTACTTTGTTTACAAAGAGATCAAATTGTATGCACACCGATGCTGAGTATACAGGCAGTCCCCAAGTTAAGAACGTCCGACTTACAGACAACCCATACTTAAGAATGGACTTCTGGGTTCCTCAGCGCTACGTCGTTTACATAGAGTACATAGCATAATATACTATGCAATTTGCATAAATGCAGATTTTAACATATAGAACGCTGTTTATTTATTTATTTATTATATTTATACCCCGCCTTTTTTCCTGCAAGGAACCCAAGGCGGCTTACATAATTGTCATCGTCCTCTCTCATTTTATCCTCACAACAACCCTGTGAGGTAGGTTAGGCTGAGAGTCAGTGACTGGCCCAAAGTCACCCAGTGAGTTTCATGGCCAAGCGGGGACTAGAACCCGGGATCTCCCGAGTCCCAGTCCAACACTCTCACCACTACGCCACACTGGCTCTCCAAGTTGCATACAAATTCGACTTAAAGACATTCTTAAGAACGGAACTCGTTCGTAACCTGGGGACTGCCTGTATTACTTCTCAATGAAGCCTTGGGGCAATAAACCCAGCTTCTTCCTTTCCCCTCTCACCTTCAAATATGATAGAAACCAAAAGTACCTTTGCCAATATGCCGCCTGGTGTTCTCAATGGTGGAATTCCGGTTAACATTAGAGAGCAGCCCTAGGCAAAATCTGTTCTTGTTGTTGGAAGGATCAGTGAAGCCATCCACCAACAGACTTGTGGAGGAAGCATGAAATGCCTCTCCAACACGATTGTTGAGCTCATAGTAGACAATACAGCACCAGTGTTTTGGCTCTTCATAAGCAACTGCCTGAACATCTGCAACAGAGGAAAAACAGAAATCAGTGACACTGGAATTAATGAGTTCCTGAGCTTTAAAGTATTTATTTATTTTCCGTGTGTAGATTTTGGCTTAAGATCACTGAAGAAACAAAGGGGGTGGGGGAATCTGGCTCTGCAGCTGCTAATTAGAAGTCATTCTCCCACAGTGTCCCATTATACAGTATGTTTGAGCCACACTAGCAATACAATCAAAGCCTTCACACTAAGGATAGAGAAGGTGGTGTTTTGGGACAAGCAGTGTGAAGTTTTTTCTACCATCCTGGAATGCAGTTTTGCAACTAGTCTACTTGCAAAGCTGCACAGCAATGCTTATAAATTGGTTAGGATAAGACAGTGTGGTATAATGGTTAAAGAGCATTGCCACTTAAGACTGCGAAGCTGACTGAGTTACTTATAGATGGGTTAGTCCCATCTATGCATGTAACCCTGAGATCTTTGGGAACAGGCTGGAGTATAACTGTATGCAATAATAATGATGATGATAATAATAATAATAATAATAATAATAATAATAATAATAATTTTGAAAACTGCACATATCACACACCAACTCCAAGCAGCAAATATTTATAAAGTTGGTTATTTTAAAATTTAAAAAAGATGTACACTATCTGGAAGAGAAGGGATAATGCTGGTTCTAAGGTGGTGCCTGTTGTGACATGTGCAACATCTAAGAAATGAAGTACAGGCAGTCCCCGAGTTAAGAATGTCCTACTTACAGGCAACCCATACTTAAGAACGTACTTCTGGGTTCCCCGGCGCTATGTCGTTTACGTAGAGTACATAGCGTAGTATACTATGCAATTTGCGTAATTTATGCAATTTGCGTAAATGCAGATTTTAACATATGGAATGCTATGCTGTTCCGACTTACATACAAATTCGACTTAAATACATTCTTAAGAACGGAACTTGGTCGTAACCTGGGGACTGCCTGTATGTTCTCTTTAGACAAGCCCTTCCCAACATTTGATCCTCAGAAGTTTTAACCTGCAACTCCCATAATCCCCGATCATTGGCTATGCTGGCTGGGAATGATGGGGGTTGTAGTCTAACATCAGACCCAAGGTTGGGAAAGGATGCTGTAAACCTGTTTGCTTCTTATGCACATTTGATGAAATCAACTAAAACTAAGACAATTAGCCAGCTAGGAGTTCAAGCCTCACCCATTTTACCCCCCCCCCCCCAAATTTCCTGGTCACCTAGAGGCAGTCCTTTTTCTTTACAGGTGAGTAGTTATTTATAAGCCTGCTTCAATGCAATAGAAAAAGTAGGTGTGTTACCATGAGCCACACCTATTATAATGTGATTACTGGATAGTACTAAGAACTACTGCTTGAAAGAAATACTTCTTAATCAAAGTGCCAATAGCTGTATCATAAAGAGTTGCCCAGTTGATCAGATCTTTCAGACCAGCACTTGCAAGCCAGGCACAAAATGATAACGAAAACACTGATCGAATGAAAAATTATTTCAAGAGAGAGAGAGAGAGAGAGAAGGAATGGGAAAATCATTGACAGATCTATCTTCCCATTAAGGAGCAACAATTCCTTAAAGCCATCTTAAATTCTTGTGGTAATGAGTTGTACAATAATCCTTGCCTGCCCTAAATCCAGAGCTAATGAAATGGAAGAGTACTTACGTTTCACAGGATGTCTACTACCCCCATGATGAAGGACTAAATCAACATACCCCAGCATTCCCCAACCTGGTGCCCTCCAGATGTGTTGGACTGCAACTCCCATAATTCCCAGCCAGCATGGCCCATGCTGGTTGGGAATTATGGGAGTTGCAGTCCAACACATCTGGTGGGCACCAGGTTGGGGAATGCTGATCTATTCCTTCTACTTCCAAGAACTCAGGAGCACTTACCGTAATACTTTGAGGCTCTAAACAGTCAAACATAAGAATGCAAAAAGGGCAGTGGAAGGAGACAGAAAAGGACGAGTTTAGTCTTATTTGAAAATAAGGCCATCCAGGTAACTCTATTAATGCTGAAACTACAAAGAGTCTCGTGGCACCTTAAAGACTAACACATTTATTATGGCATAAGCTTTTGTTGACCATAGATTAAGTGGACTCTAGTCCATGAAACCTTATGCCAGGGGCCCCAACATTTTTGGACCCATGGGCACATTTGGGAATTAGGCACCACCACAAAATGCCTAATCCGTGAATCACTACTTTGGTGTCTACCTGTCGAAGTCTATGGATCTTGGGATGCATCTTATTCAGCAAAAACTTTTGTTTCATGTCTATTGGACACCGCAACATCTTTAATAAAGGATTGTCTAATTAAACTAATTGTTGGTGGTGCAACACAGCTAATGCTTCTTTTAAACATATGTTTTGGCAATGTCCAGTAGTTGCCTCTTTTTGGGGGGAAGTTATTACACAGATACATTTTGTACTGGAACAGTCGTCAATATTCACTGATATACACACTCCTTTAAATTATTTACCTGCTTCATGGAAATTAACAAATGGAAGGGGAAATGGATGCTCTGTGCCCTTTTGACAGCTAAAAGTGATATTAGAAAATTGGAAGGATAAACACTCACCTCCTATAATGCAATGGATTGAGGATCTTCCAACACTTTCAGTATATGAATGGGTGGCATATAGACGCCAACTTCAAATGAATACTTATTTGGATATTTGGTCAGCTTTTGTCAAAGCCTATGTATAACTGCTAGAACGTTATATGCATTTCATACAAATGCATATACGTGTATGTAAAAAATGGGGGGGAACTTTTTCAGGTGCCCATGGGGATCCCTTCATGGGCACCACTGGGTCCCACTTTCAGGACCCCTGCCTTATGATGTAATACATTTCTTAATACAGGCCTGTGGCTTACGCTGGCTCAGCTTGTCTGAGCGTGGAAAGCTAAGCAGGGTCAAGCCTGGTTATTACTTGGATGGGAGACCCTTCCTCTAGTTTCCTGCATTGAGCAGGGGGTTGGATTCGATAGCCTTGTAGGCTCCTTCCAATTCTTTGATCTATGAAATCTATGTTTGAAAGGTGGCACAAGACTTTGTTGTTTTTGATGCAACAGGCTAACAAAGCCTGCTAGCCCCTCAATTAAGGCTATGATCCTAAAAACACTTAGTCTGAAGTGATACTGAAGCCACTTTTACTTCCAAATAAGTGTTTAAAAGATCATGAAAAACCTATCAAGATCATATTCCCTAGAATGTGACCTTTAAAAGGTGCATGCCTCAATGCACAATAGTACCTCAAAAGATTTCAGCCAAGGAAGTCCCCCAGCCAATTTCCCCTCCTGAAGACAATAATTAGCTCCTTATCTAAAAGTATACAGTTAATTAGGTTTTGCTATACCTACCCCCAGCCCTTTACACCACTTGGTATTAGTCAATGTTCAGGAAATGCTTAAACAGATGCAAGCAGCCTCTCAGGCTGGAAAGTAGATTCATACCTGTTAAGGACTGCAGAGTAGGAATTCTCAAGGCCTTGAGAACACACTTTAGTGAAACTCAAATGGCAACATATACCACTTGATCATTCTTGTTTAGGAATGTTGGTCAAGAGGAATGAGCAGATTCACTCAGTCTTCACCTGGCACTAACCACTACACCAAACTGACTCTCTGCAGTAGGTAAGAATTTATCTGTCTACATGATCCAATGCAGAGAAGGGACAGTCACCAATTGACAGTCTCAATTATAGTTTTAGAGATAGGAAAAGGAGTATATAGAAGATTAGATGGAAGACTATATCAAGTAAGGGAAACAAAACCAAGTGCTTAACTAAGTCCAGTTTTCTGATCATCAGGGCTATGCCAAGTAGTGCTGATGCAAACAAGCTATGGCATTTTTTAATCCTTTCAAGTCATTGTAAGGCAGCCTTTAATTATTAGTAAGTGGGTGCACTGTTCACAGTATGATGCCAGTAACTATTAAAGCTATGCAGCTTTGCCCTAGTTCTCAAACTCAGGAAGAAATCCTGCCAGCTGGCCATTCCTGCAGAATGAAATCATATCTCTCTCACACAGATTTCATACGAACTTCCTCACATATGCCTTAAGTCATGCAGAGCAGGTGCGTTTTGTCTCTCCATTCCCAGCATGAGCCAACAATAGGAGTTACCCAACTTCATTGACAGGATGCAGCTTGTTAAGTCAAATCTCTTAAGACTAACAAATCTTCACAAAGAACAGGCCTCTAAATATCTGCAGCTAGAGAGTGTTTGAGCCCACATTTATGGCTAGTGCCCTTCGTAAACATGAACTGCAGCAGACCTTTCCGAAGGGCTATTAAACAAAGGATGTGACCATACATATCAGGTAGAGGAGTAAATAAATGAGCTCACAGAATTAAGGGAAACAGGTGTGGGATAAACAATGTAAATGCAGAGGAAACACAGGTAGTTTTGCCCTCTATTTAAAAAAAAAAAAAAAGGTGGGGAGAGAGGGGGTATTAAGTCCGGGCCGGGGGATTTAAGAGGGTAATAGCTGCATCTATTACTAGCAGTCAGGTTTCCAGCATTACCACTTCTCTAACTCAAAATGCACAGGGTTCAGGGCACAGAAGCTGCCACTGCAAGCACAGAGGTGGGTAAAGCTGCAAGTGCTGCTATTTCTGGTAGCGACACAGTTTGTAAAAATGGCAGATGCCTAATCTGGTTCCAGATCTTGTGACCTTAGAGCGCAATCCTATTGTGATAATCGGAAGCCCCCAAACGCTCATCCTATGCAAGGAGGGAGGAACAGCAGAGGTGATCTCAGCCTCCCTGTCTTCCTGCTCTGCATTTTGGCTAGACAGGCTTTTTTTGCCTGTCTAGCAAAAGCATTTTGGAGAGGGAGGGAAGGAAGCTAGAGAGGCCCCAGGATAGCTTGTAAACTAGTCTCGCCAGTCTCCTCCCCTCCCTGCCCACTGAAATGCCCCCTTTACCCCTCTCGCTGAGGTTGCCTTCTTGACCTCAGAGAGGCAGCCTGAGCAGTTCTTTCCACGCTGGCTGCTGGGGGAGGGGGGGTACAGATTGTGGATTACCCCGTCCAAGGTCAGAGTGCTGTCCCTGACCTCAGATCTGGGAATCTGAAGTATCCTATGGCCCCTCAGACACTGTCTAGGGGCCATAGGATTGCTCCTTCCTATCGCAATATGGAGCTGTTGTGATCCGATCGTGGTCTACCTCACACACAACACTGCCCAATGCAGGGACATCTATCCCCACCCAACACACACCAGTTTGTTGCAACCAGAACATCCAAACAAAATGCTGAAAGACTGAATTATTAGAGAAGGCAGCCCCTCTGGTTACTTGGGGAACTCCTAAGGAATGCAAGAATTCCAGGACAAAGATATAGAACATTTACAAAAATAAAATGTGTGTAGAAAGTCTAGAGTCAGGCATAAACACTGATAAATTTGCTTTCTGCTTTCGTCAGCTGCAAGGCTTAAACACAGTGAACTCATCAGCAAAGCCACAAAAAGATTGTGTTTATCAATTGCATGCTTGCTTTAAAGCACAATAACAAGTTAACTTTACCAAGAGGTTGTTATTTTTCAAATACTTTTAAATCTGTTCATTAGGCTTAGCAATAGCCAAGTTATCCAGGTGGCTGCATATCTAATCTCGATGGCATGTTATAAACTTTGTGGTTGACTGAGCCATCTGCCTGCAACTGTGGGGAGGGAGAGGTACGGTATCATTTGAATGCCAGTGCCCAATTGGGCACAACTTGGCTGGTATGCTGATTTTCAGAACCTGTTACTAAGGGAATCCAAGGGAGCACATCCACGCTATTTACTTACTGTTGCTCCTGAATGTGAGTATAGCATTTCAAATCATCTGTAGCTCCCATTCATATGATTACACCATTACCATGCTTAAATTCATCACTGAAGTGGTACCATACACATATATTAAGAAGTATTTAATTTATATAAAGGATGAAAATGAAGTTTCACCTCCTCTGTTTACTTCTGGAGGAAGTGAAGGTGCCATCATACTGGTGTCCATTGGCTGTGAACCATCCTGTGTCATCTGATCTTCTGGAGGTAGGTAAGCAGGAGGGGGAGTATCAGCTAAGTGTAAAATACAGATTATTTCATCTTTGTACATTCACATTAAGCAGAAAATGCTAAGAGAGGTCAAGCCGCAATTTCCACCCACTCTTGATAATCCAAGAAAGCCATTCATTCCTCTGTCTCCAATTCTTCAGTTTTGTCTAGTGAGCCTCCCTTAACTCTTAAACAAGGCTAACACAGAAGTCATTACTGTTTGATTAAAGAAACATGCTAAAGTTCTCTCTTAAAAAACTATGCTTGTGTGATGTTTGAAGCAAATAGAGGTCAAGTTACTCTACATGGGGAGGGAGGAGGTTGGAGAGAATGATCTGCAGGAGGGTTGTCCTTTATAAGGCATGTTTACACTGATTTTAGGTGCTTAATCAGTATCAGAGTCCTCCTGGGGTAAGATTTCAGGCAACATTCTGGTACTTTTGTTCTGTTCTTCTACCTCCTACAACAGCCACATTTCGAGAACTAGTATGGTGCTGCAAGAGCACCTACAATACTTAATGCTTGTTTTGCATCAAGCTAAAGATGCTTCACCCATGGAAGGTTGTGAATATCCACTTATCAAAACAAAGCATTTCCATTAAGAGATGAACAATGCAAATTTTAAGTTCACCAGCAGCCAGAGCTTGCAATCCAGAACAGTGCAAGATACACTTATGTACTGTTGCTATCAGGGTTGCAAACTGATTGCTGGGTGGCAGCCAGGATCTATAAATTTAAGCCATCACAAGCTCTACAGGTGAAGAATATAAGCTGTTGACTCCTACACTAATAATACTTTGAATACTTCTGCTCTTCAGCCATCTTTGAGTGTTCCCACATTAATTTATTTAAGCTTAAACACGGCCTGGATACTTAAGCCCTGAGTCCTCTTAACCCAAGAGTTACATTCTTTCAGTGTGCCATATGCGAAGGACAACTAGGAACTTCCTCAATTTCTTTTCACAAGCCAAAACACACTGGGAAAAGATTTTGTAAGAACTAAATGTTCACGCAGTGAGAACCCCACCTCCCAGCAACTTCATGGGGCAGCAATGCCATGTTACTCTTGTCTTCTTCATCTTTGTGGACAGAGCAACATTTGGTCATAAGACTTGACAAAACAAAGTTAGTTCTTATTCCTGAACCAATGTGAAGGGTAGTGCTAGTGTGCAGTTGCTTTTGTTTACTGCCAATGCATTCTCCTGGTCACGTGGGTCCAGGTCTCTGGAGATAACTGGACTAAATCACTAAGGTTTTAGCTGATGAGGTCCAACAACTAGTACAAGGGTAGGGAACCTCTTTCAGCCTGAGGGCCGAATTCGATTTCAGAAAAGTTATTGGGGCTGCATTCTAGTGGTGGGTGGGGCTGAAGGCAAAAAAAAGGGCAGGCCAGAGGCAAAAGGGGTGGGGCCAAAATACAACACCAACACCTCGCCAGCATAATGTAGTTTAAAGCTCTTACTGCCAATAACTAAGCCCTAATTAGGAGAGGCAGTTCAACCTTTTAGAATGGGGAAACCTGCAATGAAGTTGAGAAACCACCAAACAATTGGTGGTTGGGGAAAGAGGGTTGGGGCCAGGGGGTGTGGCCTTCTGGGAAACTCTGGAGGGCTGGATTGGGGCCACAGACTAACAGGATTTGACCCACAGGCCTCAGGTTCCCACCCCTGGTCTGGTAAGTGGTTGGCCAAGAACACATTACACCAGTGTCACAGCATCTGCCTTGTCTCCCCATCATCTTGTGGCACCAGAGAGGCAGCTTTGATTAAGCATCAAAGAGCTTGGCTGCAGGATAGCCAAGAGAAGACCTCATCCCATATGTTCTCATGATCGGCAGCAGAGAGCAGTTTTTTTAATGCCATCTATGTGCCATAGTTGGTTATCAAGAATGCATTAAGATCTATGGATGCTCTATAGTTTTAGAATTATTTCCTTGAAGACTGGGTGAAGCCTAAGCATCTACCAGTCAATTGCTATATATAACTGAGATTACATGACATCTGCTCAGAGCCTTTGAGACAAGACAGATGAAAAGTTTAACACATTACTCCAAGTGTTCAGTGCGAAAAATGTTGCAGTCCTCATAAAGCTGTTTTTTCAACACTGGTACAAAGTTCTCGCAGGGTGCAGAACCTATTCCAGTCTGAGGGACAAATTACATTTTGGGGGAGCTTTTGGGGGCTGCATTCCAGTGGTGGGTGGGTTTGAAGGCCAAAGTGGCAAGGACAAAATGCCACAAATACAAAAAATACAAGCATATTGTAGCTCAAAGCTCTTGCTGCCAGTAACTAAGCCTTAGGAGAGGCATTTCACCATTTTAGAATAGGGGAAACTGGGAAACCACCAAATGTTCAGGGGAAAGGTGTGGCCATCTGGGGAACTTCAGAGGGCCAGATCTGGCCCCCAGGCCAGAGGTTCTGCACCCGTTTTATTGGCATAACAAGTCATTAAAAATCACCCAAATTCACACTTCCAACTCTTGCCTCAAGTTTATGAGCTGGCCAAAACAGTGTTCCAACAATGCTCTCAACAGTTAGAACCTGCTGCTCTTAGAGGAAACCTACCTGGAATCTGGAAAGGACTTCCTGGGTCAGAGCTGGCTGGCGAATGAGGATAGGTGCCACTGGTGCTTCCAGGGGAGTTTGGGTAGCTACTGTTGGGTGAATGAGGGAATGGGTGACTGTTGGGCTGCTGGAACGAGTCTGGGAAAGTAGCATTGTGTGGCATATGAGGCTCATTTTGTCCCAAGCTGCGAAACGGAGCCAGGAGACTGTGCTGAGGGTTGTATTCGCTGTGTCTCGGAACGAGCACGGGAGGAAGAACTAGATAAAGATAAAAAAGATTTGTAAAAAGATAAAGATTTAAAAAGAGGGGAGACGAAGCCTTTGTTTACCAAACCATACTTACAGAGCAAAGGCAAGTTGTCCTATGTATGGATGCAATAATAATTACATGTGCAGTAGATGAGGTACTCACATTCTAGGAACAAACCGGTCTAAGCAAGGAACACTTCCTTATATCCCATTACTGCATAACTTACATTCTTAGTGGACGCATTGACTGCCAGGGTCCCAGAGTCATGAGCTCAGTTTTCACAGCAGCTGGGAGAAAGGTAGTGGGGCTGCTTGCTCCTCTTATTCATAAAACATGGGACAACAATTTGTAGCATTAAAGTCAACGTTTATACTTTTAGCACATTTGATGTTCCTACTAACCACTTAATGATTTGCAAGCCAAACACCTGCTAATGAGGAAATTCTTCTGAAGACAACGGAGCTAAGAGACAACAGCTGTAAGTTTATTTTTAGCTTAAGCAATGTGCTAGAAGGTTAATCTTAAAATGTTACTTGTTTAACTTCGGTTTGCTTTATTTTTGAAGGGAGTTCAAGCATTTTACTGTTCAGTTGAAGTGAGCAAGTGGAGCAGCACATTCTGCTTTGGAGATATTACAGACTCACAACTCAGGGCTTAGTTTAGCACTTACCTTGTCTGTGTGTGTGTGTGTGTGTGTGTGTGAGAGAGAGAGAGATGTTTACACCTGTAGGACAACCAGATCATTTTTTTAAAGACCACAAATTGATGCAGCACCATGTATGCAAATGTAAGAATGACACAGCCCAGTCCTGACTACTTTGTTAACTTGGAAGTTAAATCCCATTGATTTCAATGGAAATGCTCCCAGATCTACATAGAATTACAGCCTTAGTCTTATTTCCTCTGCTTCTGAAGATCTAAGCACAGGTGGAATTCTCTGAAGTTGGGTGGGGTCCAGACTGAGCCATAATTAGAGTAGGCCCACTGAAATCAATGGGACTGAAGTTAGTCATGACTAAGTCACACTGATTTCAATGGGTCTACTCTAAGCGTGACTAAGTCGGATACAACCCATTATCTTTCCTGTCAAAAATAAAAGCTCAGTCCTCCCCACACTGTGAAGGTAACATCAGAGGCTCCTCTGGCAATGCTGGTGAAGGAAGAACCTCAGTGTGGGCTTCTTCCTCCTCAGGGTCTTGGACTACACACACACAAACATCAATTTCTACTCTGCTCTTGGATTGGGACCATGGCACTCCAGGAGCGGGAATTCAAGCTCACCCCCATTTTCATCCTGAAATTCCACCCTCCCATGGGGGGGGGCTTTAAAAAAAAAAGAAAAATGGTCTCCATTGATTCCAGCCGGGATTCCCCCCCCCCCCATCAAGGTGTGTGTGTGTAATTTCAGGACAAAAATGTGGGTGAAGCTTAAATCCCCCCTCCTGGAGTGCTGTGGTCCTGATCCAAATTGAGGTCATGTGTGCTTGCACAGAATAAGCCAATCATGCATATGCACAATCCGAAGAATGTTTAGTTTGCCCTCTCCCTCCCACCCCTTTCCAGTTCCAAAAGCTGGAAAGGCTAGGAGTGCAGAGACTTGTCGCTGACTTCATGGAGAGCTGCAAGAACAAACACAAGGCAAGTGGCAGGGTGCTTGGCTGCTACCAATTTGGGCTTGGCTGCTGCAAAGGCCAGCCAAGGTTTGTGGATGAGTGGGTGCCAGGTGAGCCTCCTAGGGTGAGTATTCTGATGACAACACACCACAACCAAGATGGTCCAATACCTGGTCACCACCTACCTCAACTCAGAAGGTAGGGCACCTGGAAGAGACCCTCTGAAAATGATCTTAGTGTAGGGGCACATTGGTATGGCAGTAGAAAATTCATGATGGGGAAAATACTACAACTTGGCTCCTCTCGGCACTGCAAACACCTCAAGAAGGGAGATCTTTGGGAATATTGTTGTATACATTGCAAAATTCTCCACAAATATGTTCAAAGATTGAGAACAAGAGGTTGGATCCAACAACTTCCCATCCTCTCCTCTCCCAGCAGCCTCCTGTGCGCCCCCCAGATCTGCTCCAGAGGGTCCCCCCAACCCTCCACAGCAGATCGGGGGGGCACGCAGGGGGCTGCGGGGCGGGGGGCTAGGAAATTAATTCCAGCTGTGGTTTCCCTTCCACAGACAGAATGGCACCACTGGATCCAATCCCAAAAGGAATAGTTCAGGGCCGCACACACAGCACCCTAATTTTTTTCTCCTGTTACAACCATCCTGCAAGGTAGGTTTGGTGGAGAGAAGCGACTTACCAAAGGCCACCCAGAGAGCTTCACAACCAAGGGATTTGAACCTAGTTTTCCCACATGCAAATATAAATCCAACGTTCTGGCCATTACTGTTTTTTTCTCCCTTTCAAAATCCAAAGTTGCCAATTGTTTAAAGACCTCTTCCTTTTCCTGCCTATACACTTCAAGGAATTAAAATGTTGCATCTTCTCTCCCCCTCACTTCCTGCAAAGAGATCAAGCCTAGAATGTGGAAAAAATGGCACCTTTCCCATTCTCTCATGTTTAAACAATGGCACATGAAACTATGTTGCAAGCCATGTAGTTTACTGCTTTTCTAGAACAGCTGGGAGGGAATCTTCAATGTCCCTTTAATATATCCACTTTTGGATTGCTAATCAGACTTTCCAAGGGCACAGAGACACTGGATTTTCCACATAAACTACAGATAAAGGGCAGGGAGAAGAGAAAGCATCACTTTTGGTATGAATCTTTCTTAACAGTTCATGCACATCAAGTCACTGATTTAAGATTCTCTCATATTGTGCAAGTACATGAAGCTGTGCATCATTATGTTTTCCCTTCATAAAAATCCCACTTTCAAAGATCCCAGTTAGAGCCGCTTCCAAACACCACGAAGTAAGTGTTCAGCACTCATTTAGGTTCTAGACCTGGCATGAGATTTCAGTATGGACATGTCCTCCTAACCGACTGCAAACATGTATACGCCAACCTACTAGCATAGTTTTTAGGGCAGCTGGTAGTTAATTCAAGGGAAGCCTGTGGTAGTTCTTGGGAGTTTGCCAGCTGCTAGTGATTGGACTAACTGAGGTGAATTGCCTGTTCCAAACTTTTGAGGGGGCTCCTGTACCTTTAAAGCACACACAGAAAGGGGCAGCTCCATTAGCTGTGGCTTTCCCCCCATGACTGTGCTAGCATTTTCTCCCCACCAATGTGAAAATTAAAATGTACAGGAGCCCTCTAATGACCTGGGTCCCATGGCAGCATCCTTGAAGGAGAATGCCTGAGGTCTCAATGAAAAACCTGCCAACAATTGGACTGGAGAAAGTACAAGGCAGCCTTAAAAAAAATAGTAGTAGTAGTTAACTTGATCAAGTTAGACACCTTCACTGTACAAACTAAATAGCTAAAATTCAGCACAGCAGGGGAGGAAGTTGATCTCAGAAGTAGCTGCCAGCCCAGAGGAAGAGGCAAAATTGAAGAGACAGCATGAGACTTCTGCTGGGTTGAGCCAAGCATACCTGTTGCTCCAGAGTAATCAAGAGGCACAGATCTGCTCTTTGGAGAGGCTGCAAGACCCACGGAGGATACAGTTGTAGAGGTGTTAACTCTTTCCTTTCTTGAACTAAAATGGAAAGCTCTGCAAGGAGTTCAATTTCATTCTGATACTTTATAGAGCAACTCTATTGCCAGTTATGTCTGCCTTGTTCATCTAGTGGCAGTTACTAATATAAACATGCTTTAGTGTACAGTGGTGAACATTAGCTTTACAACAAACTTCCTCTTCCTTGCATGACTCGGTCTTTTGCACTTCAGAAGGACCTTACAAGGCACAGTGTGGCGTAGCGGTGAGAGTGTTGGACTGGGACTCGGGAGATCTGGGTTCTAGTCCCCGCTTGGGCACAAAACCCACTGGGTGACTTTAGGCCAGTCACTGACTCTCAGCCTAACCTACCTCACTGGGTTGTTGTGAGGATAAAATGGAGGAGGATTAGGATTATGCAAACCGCCTTGGGTTCCTTGCAGGAAAAAAGGCGGGGTATAAATATAATAAATAAAATAAACAGCATAGGTGATACACCAGTGTACATGTATTACCTCCAACCATATTAGGGCATAACTGTTCATATCAACCCTAAGCATAGATCATCCTGTCTGCATCTTAGGTAGCCAAGGAGACAAGCCTATTCGTAGGAACCCAGCCAGTTGCATAGTAGAGATCAGATTTGTCACAGAACCTACATAGTTTTAAGATTAAACCATAACCAAATAAGGCAACCTTCCCCAGCCTGGTGTCCTCCAGGTGTATTTTGGACTACAACTCCAAGCATCCTCCATGCTGGAGGGCAATAGGTTAGGGAAGGCTGAAATAAAGTCTTCGAAATTATAAGTCCAATAAGTTATGGTTCAGACTGCTAACTTACTCTCTACCTGACAGCTCGGTTCTCCTCTCTCCTTCAACTAGCCTGAAGCTTCTTTACTTTTGAAAGTTCACAGGCAGATAGGAACATCTTGGAAACTGCCTTAGAGATAGCTACTTCTACTAGCTTTTCAAGTGTCACTTGCCCCGAAGGTCAAACTACTGCCTGCTTTTTCTTGCTCAGCTTCACCTTACTCTGCCTCCTCCCTCCCCACCTCAAAAGAAACAACCCAGAGACAAAACCCTCCATATTTTAAGTGCTTTAGATTACATTTGTTCTTGTTTGATAAAACTAAGTCCCAAAAATATTATCTTTCTGCATATTGTTCCACTATATGGCTTCATGCAAAAGTTTTATCATAGATAGGAATGGTGTAGATAGACCAGAGATGACTTTATTTGAAGACAGACCAAAACGCACAAATCACTTACAGTAATACCTTGGATTGCAAGTAACTTGGTCTGAGAGCGTTTTGCAAGACAAGCAAAAAAAATTGAAAATTTTTGACTTGATAAATAAGCAAGGTCTTGCAAGAGAAGTCGTAGGGATGTACCGTAACCGCTTGCCTTGAGCAGGCGTAGCGGGCCGAAATCGGCCCTGCTCACGCCTGCCAGAGACTCACTTTGATATAAGAGTGTTTTGGATTACAAGCACGGTTCCGGAATGAATTATGCTTGCAATCCAAGGTATTACTGTATATCCAAACCAGGGGGAGGCAACCTAGTGGCCTCCAGGTGTTTTGGATTACAACTCCCATAATCCCTGACTATTGGCCATACTAGCTGGAGCTGATGCGAGTTGAAGTCCAAAATATCTCGACGAAGGCACCAGATTGCTTACCTCAGGGGTGGGCAATTTGAAAGTTTAGGGAAAGACTGAAACACTTTGTGAACTATTTTTCATTTAGAATAAGTGAAATGCTTCTTGGCAAGGTTTTAAAATATTATTTTTAGCTGTCCTTTACTCCCTAAAATACGAATATCTATGCAAGACAATCCATAACATCTTTTCCCAATCTGGTGTCCTCCAGATGTTTTGGATGACAACTCCTAGCATTCCTGATCATTGGGAATGCTGGCTGGGGCTGATGGAGGTTGAAATCCAAAACATCTGGAGGGCCCCAGGCTGGGGAAGGCTGGCCTACACTGTATTAGGTAGCCATAATTCCTGTATATTGTGGACATGTACAACCTGCTTCAGATTCCTCAATCTTCTGCATGTGAGAGAAACCGATCCGTTTTTGGAAATACACACCAAATCAACAACCAAGCTAACACGTGAAAAGGTAATAGAACTCATTTCAATCCACAGATGCCTTCAATTCTCTGAGGCCCATCGAGATAAAGATGAAAGTTCAGAATCTGACATTGTTCTTCCAAAAACAGATTCCAATTAGAAAAAATGGAAATCGTATTTTTAAGGATATATTGTTTACATGATATAATATGGGTTCCATTTGGTTAGTTTTGTTCAGTTACTATGACACACTACTGAAGTGTTCCATGTTACTATACAGCAGCGGCATTCCTCAACCTGGTGCCCTCCATATGTGTTGGATAATTCCCAGCCATTGGCCATGCTGGCTGGGAATTATGGAAGTTGCAGGCCAACACATCTGGAGGGTACAGGTAGGGGAAGGCTGCTATACAGTTCAATTATATTACTGAATACTGGTTACTGGGGAACAACAGGGAGAGACGGTTATTTCCTTCAGGTCCTCCATGTTGTCTTCCTTGAGGAATCCGACTGACCATGGTGGGAAGCAGGATGCTGGACTACATGGACCATTGGTCTCATCCAGGGCTCCTCTGATGTTAAATATCCAGATTTAAGAATAGTCCTTAATACTGTGATCTGTTCAGCACGTCTATATGCAGACTTGTTGTTTTTAAAGAGAGACACTGAACGGAGGAGCATCTGCTTGAAAATTAAACATGAATTATCAAAGCTCCAAACAATTTCTAATACAGCCACTTTTAATCTGTCATGACAACTCCACTCAAGATAGCAAATATCCTCTTGTCTGCCAAGATTCAGTATGAGTTATTGCGGGGGGAAAGCATGAGAAAGCTATCTGACTTCTGGAGGTTAGGCATTATAAAAGTGACACAAAAATAATGTCTTTATTATCATGAACTTCCTATTGGACTAAGGAACTAGAAAGTCATCACAGACACTAGGATCCAGGAGCTGCCACACTGTATTTCAACTGGATCATCCAGCAAGTCAATATGGATGGTCTTATAGTCCTACTTTATACCCTCATCAAAGTATTATCCTGCCTTTTCCCTAATACTGGGACTCAAGGTGGCATATGACTACCAAAATGCATGGATAATCTCACAAGGATACATTTCCCCTCCAGGAACTACAACCGTTGCTTCTGGAAAAATTCAGGACACTTGCTACAGCCCAATGTGATTCATCTTTTATTTGATTCATGTTTTATTCAGTCCCATTAAACAAAGTGGGACTTTCTTAAATATGTATAGGATTCAAGCTTACTTTTCATTTAGAGGTAAGGGATCTTATTTAGTATCATTGCATGCATATCGGGATAACCAAACAGAATTTGTCTTTTGTTGCAAACCAATGTTTATTATAGCAACTTGTTAGTAGGCATGCATGCTCATTAAATACACGAATTCCAAAATGTGAAAATTGGTTTAAAATATATTATTTAAATCAATTATTTAAGAACAAAAATAAGTTTTCTTGGCAATGTACACAACTGATTTAAAGTAGGGGAGCACAATTAGGCTTGTGGGATCTACCGGGTACTTTGTTTTTCACTTGATCCCCAAGGTACACCAACCAGTTAGGTTCAAAAATACTGGCCCAGGAAGGGACATAGATATGCAGAATAAGGTGCCTCCATGCAGGTGCTCAGCCCAGGCATTTGTTTTCAGAATTGGAGCTTGCTCTCACACACATACAAGTCATTTCACACACAAATCCACTCCCATTTCCCTCCAAGCTTTCTTGCCTAATTTAGGATTGGAGGGGGAGGCTTTGTTGCCATTACTATTTTTAAACCATTAGGAGTCAGAAATCATTGCTGAACTACTGCAGTTCACCTGGAGAACTTACCACTAGATCCTAATCTAACTTTGCCTGCTTGCCTTCCATTTAAAGTTACCTTGATTTAACTTTAACCCACCCTGTCATTTACCCTGTCATGTAAATCAGTCTCTCCACAACTGAGAGGAGGTCACCTAATATTTGAGAACTCTTAATTTAATGCCACTTACATTTCCCTCAGAACAGAACAATTTTTTTGCCCTTCATAGTACCATCCTGTCCCCTTTTCTCCTCATGTCTATTATTGTCCAATATTCTCTTCCAAAATACTGCTGCTAGCAAGGAGACCAGCACAGACCTGGCCTACTCTCAAGTACAGCCTTATCATCTGGTCAGAAACAAACCCAGGAATTCCAAGTGGAGTTCCTCCCAGGTCCTGAAGTAAAGGATAGATTCTATGACTCAGCTCACACATTGTTAACCATGGGCTGTTGAAAATACAGTGGCAGCAAGTGCTAGTTCCCACTGCCCCCACTGTGATCAATCCAGAGACGATCCATCTGAATCCGGAACTCTGGGTTGTTCATCCCCCAACAATCCAGAGTTCCAAGTTCGGATGTCACAATGAACAGCCCACACCGGGAGTGGAGCGCACACAGGAACCAGCTCCCACTCGACTTCTCAACAATCCTCAGTTTGTTAACCATGGGTTCTTATGACATGCAAACCGGGTTTATATTAGCCAGGCTGTGTAAGAGGTTATATGGCTATAACGCACATGAACTTGCTGTTGAAGTGGAAGCCAACACTGAGTTCTGAAATACGTCAATTTCATAATTCCAAAACTCACTCGGGCCTGGTTTGCATGATCACAGCAGCTTAAACAAACCACGGTGGCTTGTTTAAGTTGTGATGTGTGCCAAGCACCATCTGCCTACTTACTCATCCAGGCACGGCTTGTAGTGTTCTCCAAACCTGTGTAGTCTTGGGTTGTTGGAGAGGGAAACCCTCCTCAAATAACCCAACAACATGCCATAGGTTATTTGAGGGTTGTTTCCCATTCCAACAAGCCATGCCACACAGTTTCATATGACTTGACAAGCCACATCTGGGTAGGGAATTAGCAAATAGCACCCAGCACAGCTTCAGCAAGCCACTGTGGCTTGTTTAAAGCTGCAGTGATGTTGACTGGGTTCACACAACAGGATAACCCACACTCAAGGGTTGGATATGGGTTGAGTGTGGGTTGTTGTTGAACCCTGGGTGATTGTCGAAATGTGGATTTAACATAGTGTTGTCTGAACCTAGCTGTGCTAACAAGATATGGCTTGTTAACCATGGAAAAACCCATGAAGAGAACCCGTGGTTTGTTGTTGGGTTGCGAACTGTAGGTTGTTCATCATCTTGGCTAGGTTCAGACAACATGATAACCCACGTTTCGACAACTCATGTTTCAACGACAACCCACACTCAACCCTTGAGTGTGGGTTATCATGTTGTCTGAACCTAGTCAATGTGAACTGGGTCTCAGAGTTGATCCTGTTAAAGGACTAAAAGTGAACTCCAGAATTCTAATAGTTTCCCAGCTGAACTCGCTCTTCAAAAGGCCAATCCACTAATATCCATTTTGAAAAGCTTGTTAGAGCTCGATCCTATGCACATATACTCAGAGGTAAATTTCATTGAGTTCATCAGGCTTACATCCAGGTGCATGCAGTCATACCTTATTCCAGGGGTAGGCCACATATGGCCCACAGGCCACATACGGCCCCTGATGCCCCCAAACAACCCCATTGCCCCTCAACATGCCTATTTTTACTAGAATTTTTTTTTAAAGTTGCAGTTTGCTGCTGAAATTCAGCAGCAAACTGCTATGCAGGCTTAGAATGGTCAGGTATACCTTGAAAAGAAGCAAAATTTGGCCATTCTAAGCCCCCATAGCTGCTACAGAAGCTTAGTATGGACAAGTATAGCTTGTTTCAGTGATTTTTTCGGGATTGGTTCCCAGACAGCCCAAAGCTGCCCACCCTGGCTTATAAAGTAATACTACAAATAAATAAATAAATAAATAAAGCTCTCAACAGCTTTTCCTTTAGGCCAGATTTCCCCAAACCAACTCCTCAAAAACAGGAACAGATGCTGTATATCCCTCTATCTCCAGGTCTTCCTGCTCCTTCTGACTTCTAGGATAATTTAGATGTTACCAGAATCCTGCAAAAGTTCAGAACCACTCCCAAGTCAGAAAAGAGACCTCACCCTGTAAATACTCAACTAACTCACACAAAACTTACATACCATTTCTAAAAATACCATACCATAATACATCAATGCATAAATCCTTTAGCACATTTACAGTAAGTAATTACAGTGGGAATTACCCCCCATTCTCCAGTTATGTTGTTTTGGGAAGGTTCTTCCTCTTGGCAGCATGCAAATTGGCGGCGGCGGCGGGGGGGGGGGGAATTCCCTCCAACCTTCCACAGTTTGTTCAGCTGTGAACATTATGGAAATTTGGAGCCCTTTTTGAGTCTTTGACCAGGGTAGTCTTAAGCCCTATTCAGGTGTTATGCCTGAATGCAATGTGGCATAGTGGTTAGAGTGGTGGACTGGGACTCAGGAGATCCGGGTTCTAGTCCCCACTTGGCCATGAAACCCACTGGGTGACTTTGGGCCAGTCACTGACTCTCAGCCTAACCTACCTCACAGGGTTGTTGTGAGGGTAAAATGGAGAGGAGGAGGAGGATTATGTAACTTGTTGCATTGACCTCATTTTTTATTTTTTGCTGTTGTCTTTGGGCTCACCCCACTGGACACTAAGAGGGCTGGATATTCTTTCCTTAAGACAAGGTGTCTGTAGATTTGTGACATTCCTTAGAGCACCTTTTTCCAGTCTGGTGCTCTCCAGATATTTTGGACTACAACGCCTAGCATTCCTTAGCCATGCTGACTGGGGCTAATGGGAGTTGAAGTCCAAAACATCTGGAGGGCACCAGGTTGGGGAAGGCTGCCTTAGAGAAATGAAACAAGGTGTCTTCAGGTAGCCTGTTCCTGAGCAGCATACATGATAGGGAATGTTTTGATCTGCTGAAGCACAAACAGAAGAGTTTATTTTTGTAGTCTACATTTTAAAATATTGTACACATTCAAACTTGAAGGTTGGAGCAAGAAACACTTTAAAGCAACAATTAACCGGAGAAAAGGAGAACAAGAGCTTCCTCCAGCTTTCCCCCAAAGAAACCATTACATTCAGTAGTGAAGTGTGGTGGCTTGAACAAATGAGAACTTTGAGCACACACCCAGTGATACCGCATACAAATTTTAAAAAGTGGGAAAGTACACAGTGATGGCTGTGGGAAATCACCCATTGCTCTGAATTTGTTTTTTGCTAGTGTCTGTCAAGTAGACAGTACGTGCAATAGTTTTTTATTTATTTATTAAATAAATAAATCAATACACTTAACTTACAGTTCTAACTGTTTAACCAAGTGCTTTATCAAGCTGTACTGGAATAACTTATTAGAACATTCCTTGAACAAATTCTACTGTATGCAAGCTGGTGTACAAAAAAAAATCATCTTCAAAACATATGTACAAACACACAAGCAAAGTATGAAATAATTATATTAAATCTGTTTTTCGAACTTTACAATATACATAAAAATGGTGTTTGCATTTTGTATTATTCTATTAAGTGATGTTAAGTTTTGAATGAATCTCCATAAAATGCTTGAAGTTGTATCCTCAACGATAACTCCAAGTTTCAATATTGAACCTGCTGCTGATGTGGATGCTAGTGGAGTTTTGAGTCAACATTAACTCTGTGTTTCTGCAGCAAGAGCACATTTCAGGTATATAGGAACATGTGTAAGGGGCATGGGGCCACGCATGCCAGTCCTGCCCTCCCTGTGTTGGGCAGGGAGGTCTGAAGGGGCTTTTACTTGCATTTATTTGAATGTGAGCAGGTGCCCCTGCACAAGTGGGAAGTCTGCTAAAACAGGGTTCCTGGTCGCACAGTGCATGTTCAAGCAAATGTGAATAGAAGTCCCTCCAAACCTTCCCGCTCATCATGGGTTCAGTGCATATGGCCCCATGCTTCTTACATGTTTTCCTGTACCAATTTATTTATTTATTATATTTATACCCCACCTTTTTTCCTGCAAGGGACCCAAGGTGGCTTATTTATTTATTTATTATATTTATACCCCACCTTTTTCCCCGCAAGGAACCCCAGGCGAATATCCAGCCCTCTTAGTATCCAGTGGGGTGAGCCCAAAGACAACAGCAAAAAATAAAAATAAAAATAAAAAATGAGGTCAATGCAACAAGTTATTCATCCCATAAGCATTTACAAGGAAACCAGAAGCTAGTTGTCTTCAAGTGTTTTAGACCACATATCAGGCAAGAGTTCCAGAATTTCAAAGATAATAAGACAGAGGGATTTTTAGATCCAAAAGCATAGCATTACTAGTTGCTGTTTATCCAGGATATGCTTTGGCTTAGGGCAAACTACTCCAGCTCAGTTGTAATCCAGAGCCTGCAGTCTAAAAAAGAAAAATTGTCCAGCTCTTCACTCAAGTGAAAAAAGATATCCCCCAATGTAAAAAGGAAGCATTAGCATGGCAGACACATATTCCAAGAAGATTGCCAGTTTTTCTTTCTAGCGACACTTATGTTGTCAACATCTGACTGCAATACATGCAGAGATCCCCCATGATTACATCTTCATGTTAAAAGCTTTGCCTGCTGAATTTATCCATGCTTTGGAATTGTTAGAGAAACTCTGCTACTGGGAAGTGCTAAAGAGGTCCAACCTTAGATAGGGCAGATAGTAAGGAAAGTGAGCTACAACTCTTACGTAGCAGATGAATCCAAAAAATCATGCAATATTGCATGTTAATAACACATTATTTGAGGGGGGGGGAGCTAAATTACTTGTTTCTTCCTTTTGCCATTTAATCCTAAGGCCAAAAGAGTATGCACTAAGTCAAGTGATGCTTAAGAATGCAACTAGAACATACCGATGTCTAATTTAACTTGAAAATGCAGATATTAGGGAAACCTAGCCTGGGAGGAATATACTACATTAAACATAATTGCTTGAAAGTGTGCTGCACTGAGATATGCAGCATGTTTCAGATATGTCTGTAAAAATGAAAAACTAGTTCTGCATCTTTCAAGGCAAAAGGTAGCTAGTGTTGGATTGCTTCCATTGCATCCTATGTAAAAAGGCTTCCCAAAACCAAAATACTCCACAAAAGATACGGTAGCCACATTGGTCCATGAGAAAAGAAGTCCAAAATCCACCACTGGGCAATACCTTTATTAGGACCAACCAAAATGCCACAAGTGTGCACAAGCTTTCGAGTTCTCCAGAACTCTTCAGCTAAGTGCTACAAAAACTGCAGGGATGGGGAAAGAAAGAGAAAAGTCCAAAATTTAGGCCTGATGTTGAGGCCATGAGTTCTGTAGTTTGGACTCGGTCTGCAGATGGAGTTTGCAGACTGAATGAGTTAGTCAGTGACTAGTAGGTACTGGAGGTACCAAACAAGAAGTTTTCAAGGCCAGAATTCACATTAACATCTCTGGAAAAATAACTGAGCCCTTCACTGCATCACTACATTTAAAATCCATCTATTCCTTTCATTTGGACTGGTTAAACAAAAGATTCTTACATCAGATGCAAAAGTATGTTTAATATTTACCAAAAGTCAGCAAGCTAGATTTGGCATAGTCTTTAAACTACAATGCTATTGTGTACACAGCACATACGACAAATAGTTTTGTATAGTCAGAGTTAGCTATTACAGACATGCCTGCACAAGGCACTTCTTTCCGACAATTGTGCTGGAGTGTTTGCCAGATGACGACAAGCTTCCCCCATCACGTCTTCCTCCTCCTATCACCACATATATGCAGCACGCTACCAGGAAGTATGCTGACGAAGCTTGGATTCTCCAAGCTTTGAATTGCCCGTTAAAGTTACTCCTTCCCCTCAACCACAGTTAGTCTTGCTTTCCTGCTGACATATCACTTTTCACAGAGAAACCACCCCCAAAAAGGTCTCTATAGTACAGGTTTTCTAGAGCACGAGTATGCAATTTGGGATACTAAAATCTCTCTAACTTTTATCCACAGCAGTCTCTCCCCACAGTTTAAGGGGCAGGGGGAGAAATGACAACCAATTATTCAACAATTCTACTACTAGAATACCAATTAATTCCCTTTTAAAAATTGGTTCTTCATATCTGATTCTGTAGATCTATTCTGTAGATCTACAAACAGTGCATGACTATGTGTTCAGTTTCATCCATCTCAATTTAGTGTTTATAATTTCTTATAAACCAAAACGAACTAAAATGTAGAACTAAACAAGGGCAAGAATTATCCCGTCCTATGTAGGTCAATAGATTTATTAGTCTCATGGGCTTTAGAGCAGGCACCCCCCAAATGGAGTAGAATAGCCATTACTAACTTATTCCATTATTAAAATAGTTACACAGTATTTATAACACAGAGATTGCAGCTATCGTGCTCAATCACAACCACATTTAAAGCCAAGAATGAAGTATGACAGAGAATTTATACTCCAAGAACTGGAAGTCTATTTGAATACTTGAGCCAGTGTAGGAGCAGTAAGTCATTTTCTTGTGATAGTTCAGCAGCAACACTAAGATAACCAAAGACAAAACCCTCACCTATCGAATTATACAACTCATTTCTCTGGTTTAGCAGTCCTGTCATCTTAAAAGTGATTGTAGGTGGGTCATCTGAATAAGGAATGCCTATGCAAATAAATAATTGCAAAGCATATAACGAAGGTACCTACCAGGACTTTCCACTCGCTTGTAATGGTAGGGATTGATGCAAACTTCCTTCTGCTTGGAACCAAAGGGAAACTCACAGCATTCCAACGGTTTGAGTTCGTGATGGCTCTGTAGATCTGGCCAGCGCCACACACGACAATAAATTACATGGGGTAGCCCCTTCCGATGCGAGACCTGAAGTCTGCCATCTAAGGAACGAGGAATTGTGACACAGTTGCTGGGCTGACCTGGGCAGCTTAACGCCTTCTCCAACTCTTCCATTGCTCCTTTTTTCTTCTTCAATTTTTTAACTAGGGCATCAACAGCTTTTTCTGCCCATTTTTCCTCTTCATCGCCTTGCTTCCATCCCAGCAGTCTTTTAACAGCAGGGCTTGTGAAGGAGAACAAACTCGTCACATTCATGGTGACTAGTCAGAAAAGGCACAAGATCTAAAATGGCAAATCCTATAATGGCTTGCAGCAACACTCTTGAGCAAGATTGTACTATCACTTTAACCTTTCCAATCCAGAAGTCTTGAAAAGAGAAACTAACATTCCAGTGAGACAGCTCTTTTCTCTAGTCTTTTGGGTTCCAAATCAAAGTCAGGCACCTACAGAAGTGGGAAACAGGAAAGACAAGTTCTCTTTAATACATACAATTTAAAGAGCCAAAATACTACATGACTCTATTATAGTATTGGCTGAATCCAGGATCTGGTAGGCTGTTCTTAGTTATTATACAGGGGTAGGCAACCTGGCGTCCTCCAGATGTTTTGGACTACAACTCCCATTAGCCCCAGCCAGCATGGCCAATGGATGAGAATTATGGGAGTTGGTCCTCAAACATCCAGGGGGGGGCGCACCAGGTTGCCTACCTGTATTATATAACACAAAGTATGGGAAATGTTTTTCAGGCATTTGCATTGGAAGAGTCGCTTCAGTTGACTCATGAAACAGACTTCTTTTTAAAAGATACAGCCAGTTTCCCCCTCCCCTTGCAAACAGTCTTCATAAATTTAGTCAAGGCAGCACCAAGGATGGGGGGAGATCACATGCTAGCTAGGAATTACGGGAGTTGCAGCCCAACATATCTGGAGGGCACTAGGCTGGGGAAGACCTACTTACACTGATAAAGGTCCCAAAAATGTCCTTTCCTTTCTATATCTAAGAGACGAGTTGGTGGAACATGGGAATGGACATAGAGCTTAGTGGTAGAGCAGTTGCTTTGCATGCAAGAGGTCTCAGGTTCAATCTCTGGCATCTTCAGGTAGGGCTGGAAAAGCCCCTTCTCCGAAACCTTGGAGAGGTACAGCCAGTCAGGCAGCATATACAATAATGAGATAGATAGACCAGGGGTCTAACACAGTTTAAGGCACCTTTCTATTCTAGTAAAAAAAGGTAGACTATGCAAGATTAGTCAGCCTTCCCCTGTTATATGGTTCAAGGAAGTTAAAGAGCAGAGGCTAAAAGATAGCATTTAGGATATAGGATAATATTAGAGGGGTTCTGTGGTGAGAAAGCCAACACACACCGCCACCTGCATAATCTCTGCCTAGGGCAGAGATAGTTGGAGCAGTCATTTACATCAACCTGCATTTACATTCACCTCAATAGGACACATCTGCATACACCTGAATGGTTCCTCCCCAGGACAAAGCCTCACAACCTCCACCCCCAGTAGGAAACTCAGTAACCAGCTGCAAGATAGAACCTGCAGTGCTATGCTTTCTAGTAAGTTTCAGGTTCTTTAATTTCAATGCTGTCTGTGCCTTCTGCAAGCCTCCTTTTGCAAGCCTCCTTTAGACTGAATGTGTATTAAGGCGCTAAGCTCCAGTAAATTTTATAGACTACTCTGTGTTTACCATGAAATTCCTTATCAGTCTATTAGTTATGCTCCATTAAAGGTGTTATAAACAACTCTCTGCCTGCCGCCCTCGCCCTCATCAGTGTCTTTCTATGCGGTTGGCTTCAGCTCACTCCTCACACACGAACCACTTAAAGGGAGTTTTTGCTGTGCCAGTTAACCCGTTAACTCCTGAACTCGTGCAAAGGACTGGCAGCGGTCCTTCACAGGTTCCGTTCTTGCTATTGGAGTTCTATACTTTTACAAGAGATTATATTCCAGATATGCCATCAGAGAAAGAGATTCATTGTTCTAGTCTTCATCAACATTCCCCAACTATTCTAGTGCTTAAGATCTGATGGCAGAGCACAATAGCAGAAGCAGACTTCACCCAAACAAACACACACATACACAAGACTTGTTTCTAACATAGATGCTTTTTAAAGTAAATAACCGAAGTAACATACAATTTCTCAGGTACTATAAGCTTGATGGTTACAGACTTTGTAAGTGCAGTTTCTTATATGTTACTTATTCTGTGAGGAAAAACACACACATCAAGTCCCTTTTCTAAACCCTAGCAAGCGTCAGTTAAGTCAGTTAACCGTAGGATAAGTCTGTCAGAGGAGTGGTAGAATCGAATTCTAACCTGTTGCTAGGCAACATCCATCACTTCCTCCACTGATACCACTAAGTGGTTTGCTCCACTGAACCTTGCCCCGACTTCTCAGAGAAGTTTGATTTCTACCTTAACCCTTTAACGAGACTATAACAGTCTATCTTAACCCTTTACTGGGCAGTCATCTTAAAAAAACAAAACCTCCCTGCAGAGTTGACATCTTCTCGTCGTATATTCCAACATTCCCCAACCGCTGTAGTACGTAAGATCCATCTCTTGGTTAGGTCCAGGATCAATCCTACACTACTCCTTTACTCCCATATCTGTAGCTACCAGCATCTTGGGAACTTACAAAAGTCGCTAAATGTAGAGGTTTAGCTGTCAAGGTGGACTGATTTTTTAATTAATGTTTTGCTTTAAAAAAAAGAAAAGAATAGCCTGGTTAAATTTAAATTTGACGACAGAGATTAGACCTACACTTCAAGAAGAGAATAAACATTCGTGTCAAAGACTGTTTTTCTATGTAAACGAAGAATCATGGGGAAATACGTATTGGAGGTTTAGCATCATATGGCATACAATAAAGTCATATAATAACATATTTTGTTATTATGGGCTCCATGTTGGCACTAAGTCACTGGAACCAATCTCTGGCTCCAGGAGATGCCATCTTGTATATCACTAAGAAGATCATCCTCTGTGCCCATCTCAATTATCTTGAACACTCCTATTTTGGGGCTCCAACTATCTGAGCTCTGTAGTTTGCTCACTTCAAATTATAAATATTTATTCCTAGTGGGCTCTAAACAGAAATAGATGAACTGCAACAAGCGAATGTTTTGGATTGTTAGCTACTTTGTCTTTCTGGGGTGGGAGTGGGCAAAGTAGAGAAGGAGCAGAAGTGAGACACAGCAAAGCAGAACTAGAAAGAATGTGCATCTTCATGATGATTGAAGTTATCCATTACTCAGTGTATCATTTTCATATTTGTGTGTGTGTGTGTGTGTGTGTGTGTGTGTGTGAACATTATGAATTCAAGCATATTTGTGCGCCCTCTGTACTATATGTTCTCTTAATTTACGTTGCTTTAAGATCCAAAAAGATAAAAGATTTAGGTAGATGTTTTGAAATAAACACTCCAAGCATGCCAGCCAAGCTTCTAGTTTCCATGAATCTTAAAGTGCCTCCTTCCTTCTGAGCTTTTGCCAATACATTCCATTTCCCTTTCTGCCACTTTTGGTTTCTGCAATACATCATTTCCTGTATTGCTTTGAGCACCAAGTGGCCTTATCAGTTAGAAATACAAACAACAATATGACAGCAACTCCCCTCTTTCCCAAATAAATATACCTTTCTGGGAAAGATTATTCTCTATTTCCAACAATCCAACAGTTTACCAGTCCATGGCCAGTTGGAATTCCTTCCACCCTCCAAACTTACCTTGAGCCCTAATGTTATCATGGTCTGGTTTTGATCCAGCTTAGTACCCACTGTTTGTGCATCAAGGGGTGTGTGACGAAGTTTTATTTTAAGTTTAGAGCTTCGGCTATTGGGCGGTATAGAAATGTAATAAATAAATAAAATATTAATACATTACTTTAAATCAGTGCTTCTCAAATAGTGGGGCGGGCCCCCCAGGGGGGGCGCGAGGCTCCGTAAAGGGGGGCTCGTTTGACCTCAGTTAAAAGTTTTTTTTAATATTGTGTTCCTTTAAATCCTGTGCTCCTTTAAATCTTTTCTGCTACAGTTAATAAAGCTATTCTTTGTTGTAAATTGATCCACATTTCTTTCTTTTTTTATTCTCTTATACGTTAATAAGGATACAGTGTTATGCAGAGGTGTACTTATAACAATTTTATAGACAAATGATACTATTTACAGTCGTGCGGGGGGCGCGAAATGTTTTCTTCTTCCTAGGGGGGGCATGACAGAAAATAATTGAGAAGCACTGCTTTAATATTAGGGACCTAAACAGGTAATCTAAAATTATGTAATCTGTGTAATCTAAAGTATTAACATCCAATCTGCCTTCACAATATTAGGACAGTTTCATATTATTTATATAAATATAACTAAGCACTTTCTATTCACACTGATTAAATGGCCCAGAGAGCTTCCGCTATTGGGCAGGATAGAAATAAAGATAAATACATACATAAAATTAGGGAGTAAATTAATTGAACTCAGTTTAGGAGAGCTTTGATTCCCCTGCAGGAGCTGAATGTTGGCAGTTTGCACTTTGTTTTTCTGATTTTGCATTTATGCTATCCAATCCAATGCATGTTCACTCAAACATTGTACACCTGTATGGAATTGTACCACACAACCACAAACTCAGATAAATAAAATGCATACGATGAAAAATGAACTAACTGGGAGTAAATGAACAAAGATTTCTGTTGACAGACACCACTCCCCACTGCACATAAAGCAAGGGTGGGCAACTTGTGGCCCTCCAGAGGTTGTTGGGACTGCAACTCCCATCAACCCCAGCCAGCATAGCCAGTGATGAGGGATGATGGGAGCTGCGGTCCAACAAGCCCTGGAGGGCCACAGTTGCCCACCCCTGACATACAGGATTTTCTCACTATATGCAAGTATTATATATGAACAAGTGCTGGGTTTGTTTTTGTTTTTGTTTTGGAAGTGCAAATTATACCTGGCCTAGATGCAGTGGTGCACCTAAATGTACCTAGAAATTAAGAAAGAACGGATATGAACAGGCAGGACAATGATAAAGAGCCAGAATACAGAGTGTATCCACACCAATTTCATGGAAGTGCTTGCTCCTCATTTATAGATTTCATAATCTTCCTTTCAATAAAGATATTTCCAGGATGCCCAAGGAAACCAGGATTGGAGTACAAACTGTAATGGTTTACCACCTTCTCACACAAAACCTGTAACAGATTGGTGAAGCATTATTGGCATATAAATTCTCAAGAATTTCAACTTCAGTGTATCAGTAGAAACATAATATAACAACTAAAATTTGTTTCAACAAAATGCTGTAAGAATCCAGTGCTTTTGCCTTTCCACAGATCCATCACCACTCCTGACTCTGACCGTTACAAACACCTGTGTGGTTTTTTTAAACAGCAGTTTTACACATGCTTTGTGGGTATGTTAAGATACAGAAAAGTGAAACAGCAGACATTTCTGCCTATATTTAGATCTGCCTGGTCAGCTGTAATTGCATAATTTCATCAGGACCTTCTGCAACGGAAATACATCCATATTCATCACAGGCATCAAAGGAAACATCTTTACAAGCCATATCCTTTTAGAAACCAACACATGGTCTCATGCCATTCTCTCCAATTGTTGAATTCCTCCTTTAGGAAGGGCAGGGAATTTTATTTCTTTATCAATTGCAAAGTTATTTCCCTTTATGGTTAGAAGGACAAGAAAGGTTGGGCTTCCCTCACAGGTGAAGCGGCGGAGAGGGAAGAGAGAGGAGGGGAGCTGTTTGCCATTAATGAAGTTCAGACAAGAAGCAAAGCTCTTGGATATTTCAGGTCAAGTCCACCATTTTGTCTTGGTCACCAAAAAGTGGTTTCAAATTTCGGGGTGTTTTGCAGTTGTTTGGAACACTTCCTCGTCCCCATCCGCATGCCAAAAATGCTCACAAATGAAGGGGTCTACCTTGTTCCTAGATGTGGTCAAAGATGCACCTCAACCACCTTTCTTACGGTGGCTGTGAGGATGTGCCAGGACATCTCCAGTATGCACTCCCCAAGTGCCCCACGGTGGCTCCTTACATATGGGACACAGCCGCTGCTTTACAGTGGCTCAGGCATGCCCATGTGGAAACCAGCTGGAGTTAACCAACCTGGCAAGCTTATCTGTCCATCTAGAGGGGTTGGTGCATGCTCACGCACACCAACGTGCACTGTGAGGAACACACACAAGGAAGGGGGGGGGGAATTGTCTTGAGCATTCCTGCCTAAGAGCCCTTTCTCAAAGGAGGTGACCTCCGTTAACCACCTTTCCCATAGCAGCTATGCACTATGGAAGACTCCTTCTTCACCGGGCACATGCCTCTGGGAGAGATCTGAGCACCTCGGGAAATAGTCATGCATGAAGCAGTTCAAAGTGACTGATGAAGATCGTGATGGAGGCTGACATTAGGCACAGATTCTGAGCACAGGTGATACAAGAAGCTGGGGGAACAGACAGAGGAAAGGATGGGAAGGTATAGGAAAGCCTTCCCCAAGCCGGTGCCCTCCAGATGTGTTGGACTGCAACTCCTACTAGCCATTCTGGCTGCGGGTGATGGGCATTGTGATCTCAGATCTGGAGGGCACCAGGTTGGGGGAAGGCTGCTGTAGGGTTATTAAGAGCATACAACAAGAGGTAGAAAAGTTTGCTGTGGTAAAAATTGGAAGATTACTAGAACTTTCCTATTTTCAAGGTAATTTTGCATATAGTGAAGGTACAGCATTTCTGCCACACTGCATATCAATTATTGCTCATTATTTGGCCTTATTTTAGAGCCAAGACATGATGTTTTTGAATTATCAGAATAACCAGTTTTGTTACTACTTGAAACTCTTAGGCAATTATATTTTTCTGTTCTAAGTTAGAGAGATCAACTTGCCTTTGTAAAAAGCTACACACAGTTCTGTAATGTACTAAAATGAAGGTGCAAAGGTTACTTTTTAATCAAAAAAGCATGTTTGCTAGTGTCCAATATCTGATGCAAGTTGGGCTACACTAACACTTTATTCTGTACAAAAAATGTTTCTTCTATCACAACATGTCCCTCACTTTGAATAAAGCATAAATTAATCCAGGTTTCAAAAGGTAACACTGCAGACAGATACAAAAATCTAGATGCAATAGGATAGGTACTGCTTTGCAACAAGATAGGCAACAAGAACCCAAATTATAACTACTGTTCCAATAGCTTCTTAGAACAGGAACCTCCCATGTATGATAAATATGTTGGCCAAGTTCACACATCGCACTAGACCATGGTTTAGCGTAGGGGCGGAGAACCTCTAACCCTCAAGCTGCATCCGGCCCGCAGGGGTTCCCAATCCAGTCTGCCTCCGCCAGCTTCTTCCCCAGCTTTTCTCTCCTAGCAGGGAAAAGCTCTCATCTCCAATCAGATGAGCAATTCACTCCCGCTTACTTCTGAGTAGATGTGAAGAAATCTTGTCCTACTTATGTCTGAGTAAATTTCAAATCTGTAATAATCATTATTATTGGATTGTTTAATCTTAGTGTATATTTCTTGCGAGATGTTTGGCCTATTTGTATGACAATTTAAATTTTGTTCTGACTTGTACTTGTTAGAATTATCTGGAAACGTTGCTGCATTTTATTATTAAAACAATACTGATGTTGCTGTAAGCTGCTTTGAACATGGTTTTATTATGGAAAAGCGACAGACAAACTGATTATGATGAAGAAGAATCACATTTTGGCCTAGCCCACCTAGCCTTTCACCCACCCACAATTGTTTAGCACAACATGCATGAGTCACAGTGATCCCTGATCTCCCGTACTTTCTCCCTCCTGCACAGCCACGATGACAACAGCAGGAGCTTTTTCTTGTTTTTAGGTAACTAGTTTGCCATGTTGTTAAGACCTGAAATTGTGGCTAATACTAACTACAGTTAGTTTCAACAAGCCAGCTTCAGAAGCCATGGTTTTAAGATAGCTTGCTTGAAACTGAACTGCGTGTTAAACATAATGCATCACACCAGACAACCTAACGAACCACAGTTAACTGGCTGTATAGAAAAATAAGAGGAGCGAGCACGCCCAAGGATTGCTGTGGCTTGTCCATGTCACATTGAACCATGGTTTAGCACAACAGTTGAATGGAGGCATTGTGAGAAGAATGGCCTTTTGATGCTTAGTATCTTTGTGTAGGATTTTTTGGTTATCAGGGAAGAGAACTGCAGTTGGGATGTTGTCATTTTGAAATGTTGATCAGAAGGACAGGAAATTCTCTTCATATTCCCAGGAGCCAAGTTTGGGAGATGAAATATATGTACCAGCAGTGATATGCCTGCAATTTTTCTAGACCTGATGCTACATGTAGGCTTGAGCCAAAAGTGTGTGTCTGGCAGTGGGTGGGATATTTTCACAGGCATAGATGCAAAAAGTGTCACCCTTCTTTCAGCATTCCAGAGACAGGAGGGTTTGCCTACAGGAAAGAAACCATACAGGGAGTCAGATTGCATTGCAGATCATAAGGTATAAGCAGCCTGTTCCTGATCAGTAGCTCTCTGCTTCTCAGTACCCTTCCCTGTCAAAAGTAACAAAAGGCACTGAAAAGCAAAAGTGAACAGACTAGGGAAGAGCCTGCTTTTACAGTATGATATGCAATGGGATCCCACTAAGAAAGATCAGAAGAAGCAGTGGATCTGAAGCAGCAGTCTGTGGAAGCTGGAGCTGCAAAACAGCACCAGAAATGTTTTTGTGGGGGGGGGGGGTTTAAACCCACCCTGAGGGGTGTCATGGACTGTTTTGGCCCCCTCAAAAAGCACTGTCCCAAAAAAATATTTAGATCTGAACTAAATGTTCAGCTTAGATTTACATGTTCCTTAGGCAGCCCCCAGAAATAAGCCTCTTAAAATACGGGAAATTTTATTTGATAGCAGATAACCCAATATCCGTTGCAGCATTACATTAGCCAACAAAAGACATCACATAAAGGTACTAGTCTCAATTCTGCCCCAGCTTGTACTTTGCAGATGTGTATTGGTTTATGTCTCACAGGAGCCTGCATCTATTTTGAGTATAAAATCCCTACCAATTCTTGGCCAATTGTATCAAGTTGGTTCTATAGTAAGATGCCATTTTGCTTTGTAATTCTTCCAAGAGTAGAAGGGGGCAAAGTACAGCGTACAGTTATAGAAAGTGGGAGTCTCTAGATCAGAATTCTTTCCACGCTCCCAGTATGTGGAATGCCTATTAGCATGCTCAAGCTGGGTTTCTCTACCCAAGTCCATGTTAACTTATTCACTTGAGCCAAGGTCCAAGAACATTGAAGCATACTGAAATAAATCCTTCTAAGTTTTCCAGTTGCACTTTGGAAACCTAAGAGTTTTCTTCCACTGAACACAGAAAGAAAGTGAAACAAGCTGAAACTTGTGTATTCTACCTCCCCATTAATCAAATTTGCAATACAAGTCCTCCAGCTTGGATTTGGAACGCCTGCAGAACTAGAAGTGCACAAGGTTTCCTCATATACTGCCCGTGTGAGAAAGTTATAAACAGAAGTGAAAACACTGATCTTAGTTATCTGATCACAGCAAATGTCTCTTTCCCCTATTTGTTCTCGAGCATATACAGCTGCTGCATCTCTAAACAGAATATTTAGCCATGCTTTAAATTTAAGCAGTATACTGCAGTATTTCTGATTTATAATATAAAGTTTTGCTGAATTTGTTACTATTTCACACAAACTGTCTACCTATTAGTTTTGTAGTGCAGTAAAAAAATTGAGCATGTGAACATCTACATCACAACTTAAAATGTCCAAAGGAAAAAAGAAAAAAAAAGCTAAATACAGACAGAACTGTACTGAAAAACTCTTATGATAGTCAACAACTATTTCTGCTGAAGGGTACATAAGCAAGTTTCAAGAGCAAGGGTGCAATCCTATGCTATGTTTAGACAGAAAAAGGCCCCGCGACTCCAAGCATTCCCTTGCCAACATGCACAGGATTGTGCCCTAAGTTGATTTAACATTTGATACAAATAAAAATTCAACTCAGATATTTTTATATCTAATTAGGTATTTGAGACCAGCTCTAGTTCTACTAAGCTACTTTGAAGTGTGTATCAATATGAAATGTCATCATGGCAATCAACAGTTCAAATTGCACATATTTTAAATAGTCAGCCTTTTGTGAACATTTTAAACACTTAAGTAGTGTTTACACTTCTGGAGCTTTCAGCTGTTGAATCAGAAAAGATGCTCACAATCATGAAAGAGGTCTGTTTGGAGGCATTCAAAGTCTACTGCTTAACAGTACAACCAAATCTAAGTTCAGGCTTTTAAGTTCTATCCTAAAGGATTAGGAAAGGTTACACTTTTACTACAGAAGGTACTAAAAGATCCAATAAAGCCCAAAGCCTTAAGTACCTAACAATGGGCACTAAAGCCAGCACAATCTAAAAAGGTCTTGCAATGTTTTGAGAAAACATCTTCAGATACAGGGAGTTCACCAGGGTCAGCATCAACACCTGCCATCCTTGCGCAGTTAGCAGGGCCCACTGCCAATGCCTGCCTTATCTCTTCACTCCGAGCAGTGCCAAATGCCTGAATCTAGTCACCCTTTTAATTTTCCATAATTCCATAATTCTCCCAACCTGAGGCACTGTGGGAAATCAAAAGACGGGATAGACCCAGTTACTCAGCACTACTTAGAGCAGGGCTCTCCAACCTTGGGTCCCAAGATGTTGCTGGACTACAGCTCCCAGAATCCCTTGCCATTAGCCATGCTGGCTGGGTATGCTGGGAGCTGTAGGCTAGCAACATCTGGGGACCCAAGGTTGGAGAGCCCTGACTTAGAGCATCATCCCTACAGCTATGTAAGCCCAGTGGGCCCCACTGGCAGATGGACTCACCCTGGCAGTCTACCCAGGGCCCCCTCAAATATAGCACTACCTTGGTGTGGCCTGTGCCCAAAGGGAGAGTGCAAGCAAATGGAATAAGGTAATACCAGTGAGAATGAGGTGAGCCCACTCAGTGCATCTTGCCCAAGGAGCCTCCAACACCTGGAACCAGCTGTGGGGCATCAATCACCAAAACTACCTCTCTATTTGCTCTGGTCTAAACTGGCCATATGGATGCAAGAGTCCGAGTTTCTTCTATTCGGAGAAATCAGGATGGGACACTGGGAAGGATGAAGAGTAATATATGAAGGGTTAATGGTTTATATTAGGGCTGCAATATTATGTTGTACCCACTTCCCCCCCCCCCAAGAGCTAGGGTGGTGTATATGATTTCCTCCCCTTCCCCATTTTATTCTCAAAACAATCCTGAAAGCTGAGAGATGGCTACTGGCCCAAGGTGAACTTTATGGATGAGTGGGGCTTCAAATTCTGGCTTCCCCAGGCCTAGGCTGACACTAACTGCTACACCACACTGGCAACATTTGATTCAAGACTGAAACATCATTCCAACCTCCTACTCTACTGAAGGAATGCCCGATTTTTTAAAAAAAAAATCTGCAGCCCAATTTAAGTACGGTACATACACTTATATAGACTGCAAACGGCAATCATCATCTGAAGAGGCATCCCCTTCTATCACATACAGCACATGTGAAGGAATGACACTTCCATTATTATGGCATGCACGCACATGCACGGTGCTGGTCCTTACCTTTAAAGATCTAAATGGCTTGGGATACAAACACGTGAAAGATCTAAATGGCTTGGGATACAAACACTTGAAAGATACCAATTTGGCCTGCTTGTGTCTTCACTTGTATTTTCACTAAAACCCTACTCCAAGTGTCTTCCTTATCAGAAGTGTGTTATGTAGTTAAAGGAGAGGGGCTTCTCAGCGGTTGCACTCCACCTTTGAAATGCCCTCCCTAAAGAGGTATGTCTGGTGCCCACTTTACAATCCTTTCGGTGCCAGGTTAAGACATTTTTTATTTACCCAGGCATTTTGATTAGTATAATGCCTCAGTCTGCCTAAAATATATATGTATATATTTGGTTGATGTTAAGTGTTTCATTGTATTGCGTTTTTCATATTTTTAATAATACACATGCTAAATCAGATCTCAACTTATTTAAGGCAGGGCAACACAATTTTCTGGAAAGTTTTCCAATTCAATTTTTTTCTAGAAAAACTACATCACTCAACGCTAATATCACAGGACTTGCCAACCATTATTTCCTCCTATATTAAATGTATATTTAATTTTATATTCCTGGCTTTAAATATTGGGATGCATAACCTCAGGTCTGGGAGCCACACCTGGTCCTGTGGGCAGGGGTCCCAATTTGGCCCTCTGGGTGGGGGCCCCCAGAAGGGCCACAACCACAGATCATATGGTGATTTCTCAGCTTTTGTGGGATCTCCCTCACCATTTTAAAATGCCTTTCCTAAGGCTTACTCAGTGGCAGTTAAGAGCATTAAATTAAAATACGCTGGTATTTTTGCCCCTACTCCTCTTTCCTTCAGCCCTACCCACCACTGGAATGTGCCCCCCAGCTTCTCCAGAATAGAATGAAAGAGGTTCTACACCCCTGATCTAAACAATATTGCATTAATTTACAGAAGAAATAACGTAAAACCAGTAACATTACATTCCGAAATGCACAATCCTATGCAAGTTTAGATAGAAAAAAAGGCCTACAACTCCCAGCATGCCCCAGTCAGCATAGCTGGCTGGGGCATGCTAGGAGTTGTAGGCCTTTATTCTGTCTAAACTTGCATATAGGATTGCACCCTAAGTTGATCTAACCTGACCCTTCTCAGAGTGCACACACATACATACATAAAATCAGGAACGGGGGGGGGGGGGGAGAGATTGTGAAAGCACACTCAGATATACAATCTTTTATTCAAGAAGCTCAAGCTCAGAGGAAACTGCTTCTGCTAGCTTGCAGCAGAATCTGGCAGTACACAGCACTGTTTGGGCTGCAGTGAGTAATGCGACCAAGAAGCCTACCCTGGAACAGTTTTTTAACCAATTTAGTTGTCCTCCCTAAATATAAAGTGCCCAAATTAACTCTTTTGCATTTTAAGAATTTAGTTTTTTGTTTTTATAATGTAGACAGCCCACCTGAAGTGAGGATGTTAATGGGCAAAGGCAAAACTAAGGTCCAAGTTAAGATTGGAATTAGAACTAGGTTTATCATTTGCAGTGAAAATGCAATGGGAGTCCAGGATCAAACCATAGAAAACGTAACTGCACCAACTTTTGTTTTGAGATACATACATTTGTATGCAACTTCCTTTGCAAAGTACAATTTCATAGAGGGCAAACCAAACTGAGAAATACTAGGCCTCCTTGGGGGCAAGTCACCAAGCACATGACTGAGGTGGCGTCTTGTATTAAGATCCTCACTCCATGAGTTCACACCAAGTTCAATTAGTGAAGTGCAGCTCATGTGCAGGCGGCGGCCATAGTATGTTAGGGCACAATCCAATCGGGATGCCGATAACCTTCCGAACTCAGAGGATTATGGGCATCCTATGCAGGATGGGAGGAACATGGAAGTGAAGGTCTCCATGCTCCTCCTGCCCTGCAAAGCACTTAGATGGCCAATTTCAGCTGTCTAATTGTGGGGCTTTAGAGCGGGAGGGAAGAAGGCTGAGGCACTGCCAGGATATCTCGTATCTTGGTGGCATCAGCCTTCTCCCTTCCATGCCCCCCGGAATATCCCCAAAAGCCCTTCTCCAAGGTTGTTCCTATGAACTCGGAGAAGAAGCTGATGCAGTTCTTTCTGTGCTGGCTGCAGGGGGGGGGGGGGATCTGAGCGCAGATCCCCAGCTATGAGGTCAGAGTAATTTTCCAACTTAGTAGCTGGGAATCCAAAAAATCCTATGGCTGCCTAGATGCTGTCTAGCGGCCATAGAACATGGACTATCTATAAACGTCACTTCCACCTCCTTGAAAGGTTTCATCAACGTTGCCTCCGGAAAATCCTGCAAATTACTTGGGAAGATAGGCGAACAAATGTCAGTGTACTGGAAGAAGCAAAGACTACTAGCATTGAAAAAATGATCCTTCAACGCCAACTTCAGTGGACCGGTCATGTTGTTCGAATGCCTGACTGCCGCCTCCCAAAGCAGTTACTTTACTCCCAACTCAAGGATGGAAAGCGGAATATCGGTGGTCAATATAAGAGGTTTAAAGATGTTCATAAGGCTAATCTAAAAAAATGCAATATAAACATCGAAAACTGGGAAGCTCTGGCCCATGAACGATCTAAATGGAGGTTGGCCTTTCACAAAGGTTCCATGGACTTTGAAGAAGCCCGAGTGCAAGGTGAAAGGGAGAAACGTGCTAAGCGAAAAGCACGTCAAATGAATCCTTTACAGGACCATCTTCTATCTGGTAACCTGTGTCCTCACTGTGGGAAGCTGTGTGGATCTAGAATTGGCCTCCACAGTCACTTACGGACCCATCGCTAGAGTCTACACAATCTTCTTTAGAATTTCCTCCTTTTATCCCGGAAGACAATCTTACTCGGTCACGAGTGATCGCCTGATGATGATGATGATGTGCTGTTAGTAATTTTAAGTTTCAATAATCTTTTGCACGGTTTGTCATCTATCTTCATATAACAATATGCTTAGAATTCCTAGTTCTTTTCTTAACTGGTTGAATGCTTACTTTTAACCCATCAATGCCTAAAGACTGCCTCCCTTTCTTCAACAGAATCCTTTAACATAGAAATTTAGAGGCACTTTTCCTTTGTTTGCCAATATCCTAAATGCTAACTTTCACCCAAGACTTACAGTCCAAGGATATTTTGCCCTAAAAGAGGTTTGTTGCACAGTATGGACTGGATTCCATAGCTGGAAAGATATCAGTGTATTTTGGAAAGACTCCTGATCCCACAGCCTTTTCATTCCTTCTGATCTCACAACTGTTTCATCTGGGATCATGATTAGGCATGTGCTTTCCAGGCTACTGGAAGCAAGGCATTTCACTAACATCTTGTCATCCACTGTTATGTTTTCAGTCCTCCATTCAGTAAGGTAATTTTCTGCAGCAGTCCAAGCTGAAGTGCACAACATCCCAATCCGAGTGACTGTGTGGGCCCTGAAGCTTCCAGTAATTTTCTACCAATCAAACCTTCCATTTTCCAACCCCATTAATAACTTAATTTTAATACCCAACACTGTTGTTGTACTTCAGTCTTGCTTGTTTAGCAAAAAGCCTGATTGGCTTGCTGTATCCAAAAATCTACTAGCGCCACAGACTGCACCATACACACAAACATAAAAGCACAACACATACAATTTACTTTTGCTTATTGTTATTTGATACTCCGAGCAGGATCTGTGGTTTCTATAGTACCATCACTGCCAGGAAGTTTCTTGCATTCGCAATCTGAATTAACTGCAAAATGTTTGCCTGCAGACAAAGCTGATTTCATTAGATTTGTTACATTTATATCCCATCTTTGCCCCATCAGCACTTACGCTGCACAACTCTGAAAATGAAGTTGGGTTGACACAGTGGCTTTCCAGAAGCCACCTCTTGAGCATCCTAATAGAGCAGGGGTTTGAAGCTGGGTTCCCCAGCATTCTAGTTCTCAGTGCCACTTGACATCAGGTCTTTGTACTGAGAATTTAGTGGGCCACTGCAAGATGCTAGGACAGTGGTAGGCAACCTGGTGTCCTCCAGATGTTTTGAACTACAGCTCCCATAAGCCCCAGCCAGCATGGCTAATGGTCAGAGATTATGGGAGTTGTAATCTAAAACATCTGAAGGGCACCCGGCTGCCTGTCATTGTGCTAGTTGTATATTTATAATAATGTACATTTTGTTATGTTTTTCTGCCTTTGGGAGTCAACATCTGTTGTTCAATAAGCTCCATTACCAGTTTTTTTTAAAAAAATCAAAATGTAAAGTTAAGAACTTTTTACTGCAAAGACAGACAATGCTCTCTTGATGAATTACTTGTGAATATTTGCCTTTGTATTATCCAGAAAAGAATACGGTGAAGCAGTTCTAATACTTGCTTTCATAATATATTTAATTATGATGACTGAACTAACAAGCTCACAGGCTGACCCCCCTCATGTCATCCTGATGTATCATTTTGCATTTCACTGCTGTAAGTCAATTTGAGATCTACAGCAGGTTGGAAAGGCTAGTAATGATGCTCTCTGCAGTCTCTAGGGAGTCCACATTATACACAGCTTACATTATTTATGAAGCCTAGATGATGCTTCCATTAGCACTGCAGGATTACACACCAAGAGATACCACTTACACTTGACAGGACTGGCTACTGCACTGCCAGCACAGCTTAATTCAAGTTTACCCTCTTCCCTAGGCTGATCTTGCCTTCTGTTTACATACATTAAGCTGGAATGCAGTGAGAATTTTGTTTGGAAATAATCATTACCACTTAAAGTTCCATGCCTTCAACTAGACAGACTTTACACATGTCACTTAAATGCTTCTCTCCTCTGCTAGTACACGTGTGAAAGACAGAAATGCAGTTTTAAAAATCCAATAAAAGCACATTAAAAATTGATTAATGGCCATGCAACAACGTGGATTTACAATCACATTTCAACCTTCCTGCATTTTGGTGTTGTCTGTGAACAGATGTCTTCTTCCTCCACCCACCATTATTTCCTAGAGTTCTATACATTAGGAAATAGCTTTTTTCATACTTAAGTTCTCCCCCTGCACAAAAATTTGGGGGGAGCTGCCTTGTTAGTTTCACCAATGCCAGAAAAAAAAAAGTCCTGGCCATCTGTTTTCCCTGCTGCCATTCCTGCTTTCTAAGGGATGTAGAGGTCTTTTGTGTGTGCATATTTTTGCCTTCAAAAGGGTATGCATATGCAGAAGGCATTGCTGCAGCTGACATAATTTCCCCCTCCATATCAGTTTTACTGGAGTACAGGGGGTGGGAACAATAAAGGAAATGGTGGTGGGATGGGATGATGCTTGTGGGATCGCATTCAGGTATAAGGTAACATCCGGTGTAAGCAGGTGGGGAAATGTTTTCTCCCACTCTAGCTTGAAGGGCTGAGGTGGTATTGAAGTAGGAAAGGCATAATTTGTGAATGGTGGCAGATGTGCATTAGTGGGGTAGGGAGGAAGGCAGAATGATAAATGCAAAGGCCTTAATTACTACATTGGTATCCTACCTTTCTCCCATGGAACTTTTAAAATGCACGATACAAATTCTATTCTCTAGAACACCCTTCCCCCAACCTGGTGCCCTCCAGATGTGTGGGACTACAACTCCCATCAGCCCCCTGGGAGTTGCAGTTCCACACATCTGGGCAGCACCAGCCTGGGAGATGGGTGTTCAAGAATCTGTATCGTCTTAATCTTATGCATGTTTAGCCAGAAAAAAAGACATACAACTCCCAACATGGCTGGCTGGGGCATGCTGGGAGTTGTAGGCCTTTTTTTCTGGCTAAACACACATAGGACTGTGCCCTTAGCCTCTCTCCACTCCACTCCTCATAAGTGTTCCAGAGTCATCAGATCTTCAAGGATATACACAAAAAAACCCAAGTAGGGAGAGGGACATAGGAGAACTGTATTTGATTACATCTGAGGTGTGTGTGTGTCTGTGTGAGTGAGAGATGGGGGCGGGTTCTGAATTAAAGCAAGGACAAATCAGTACCCTTGTAACCTGATCTGGCCTTGAACTGAAGTGATCTTATCTGGGGAGGTGGCTAGGAAGTATTGTACGGCTCTTTTACCTTCTGAAAAAATATCCTGAAGACCCAATTAGTTATGCCTTGAGAACAGAAGGCCCAAGTATTATTGTTATCAAGAAGGACCTGAGCATTTCAAAAAGCTTTTTAAATACAGACAACACAATAGTTATGCTAAATTGCCTCTCAGCAGGTATCTCCAGACAGCTTCTAGGTGTAACTTGCACACATAGAAAAATGAATCCAATAAACTTAAGGTAACTGCCTTGGGTAGTATTATCTATTTTCACTTCCCAGCAGCCAAACAGCAAATGTTTGGAGGGAGAATCTCAGCAGCTGTAGTTATTCTAATCCCTAAACAGGGATACAGACATAAGAGAGACAATTGCAGGGGGAGTGAGTTAGATTGGGCACAGATTTTTCCATTTCTTGTGGCTGCAATTCAAGTGTAAACTCTGAATGTGCTTTCAATTTAATTAAGAATGGTTCTCTTCAGCTGCCTATTAGTATTCAGGAGTGATTCATCCTAGACCCATTTGGAATATGCCCTTTTACCAAGAAAGGCGTTCTCCTAGGGATTTTATCTACCTTTCAGTCATAAGGCAAGCAGCAACTGCTACTGGAATATATGGCAAAAATGTTCATTTATTATACTTTTAAACCGCCTATAACCCAAGTCCTCTGGGCGGCATACAATACATAAAAAACCATAATTTTACATTTCACACCACATACATTTCACTACAATAAAGGTCAGTTGTTTCCTGAAGCCACTCCTCAAATTGAAGCGGCCATTCATAGTGCTACCCTGTATTAAGAACTGCTAAGCCATCCCGCACACAGTTTCAACTATTAACAAAGGGCCAGAAACGGCTTGTCATAGCTTCCCCTCACCAATTCCCATAAAGGTTGCTGGGATAAAAAGCCAGCGATTTTAGACCGGGCAGCGGTGGAGGAGAAAGCAAAACGTCCAATTCAAAGACCCACCACTAAGACAACACAAAAAAAGCCCCATGGGGTTCAGTAAAGGCTGAACATTTTCAAAAAGGGAAGTTATGGGCGCAAAAGCCTCCTATATAATAATAATAATAATAATAATAATAATAATAATAATAATAATAATGGCTTCCAATGCCCAGAAACATTAAACAAGAAAGGGGTGGTGGGATTAGAGCCGCAGAGGGAAGAGTACATTCTATTGTGCTGGGTTGGGTTGTTTCCCTTAACTACACAAGTCCAGTCGCAGTGGCCTTATCCTGCCCAGAGAGGAAGAAAAAGCCGTGGCAAGTTTCTTCCACTTGGCTTTGAACACAAAAGGGGCCCGGACGCCTGGAGAATTGCCGCACCGGGAACAAGGGCTCTGACTTTTAATTTTATTTCTTCTCCCCTCCCCGAGAGGCATTAGTGAGGAAGGAATGGAAAGAGAGAGAGAGAGAGAGACGTTCTTGGCGAGTCTATTTTGCCTCAGGAGCCACAAAGGGTTCCCCCCTCCATACATAAAGAGAAACTTTTTAAGGCGAAGTCATCAGCGCCGCGGCTTCTGCTCCCTTCGGTTTTCCCTACAGCCGCCATCATGATGGAAACGAAAGCTCATTCCACACACACAAGCCGCCAAAAAACAAGAACGCCTCAAGTCTTTGCCCTGCTCGATCTCTCCCCGCCACCCCTTTAAAGTCCAAAGGGGCAACAAGAAGAGAGAAAAGAGGGGTGGTGGAAAAGGAGAGAGAGGCACAAACGCGCTCCCTCCCTTATTTTTAAAGGGGGGGAAAATGGGATCTAACAAGCACAAAACAAGAACCACTACGCGGAGCTTGGAGAACGGGGTGGGTGGCTCGAGTTCCAGAATGCAGGCAAACTCTGGGCAGGAAAGGAAGAGTAGCAAAGCAAGAGTTCTTACCAGTTGTCGGTGGCAGGCGGGGGCAGAGGGAGAAAAAGAGCGTGCAAAAGGCCGGGCAAGCCGCCGCAGCTGCTGGGCAGATTGGCAAAGTCCCTCCCGCTGCCTGCCGCTCTGCCTCACCCCCCCCCCCCCGCTCTCTTCCCCTCTTCCCTAGCAGCCGCCAAGCAGCCCCGCGCTCACTCTGCCGCTGCGCCTGGATTGATCTGGTCTCACTGGCGTCAGAGAGTCGGAACCACCCAACCTCCACTTACCCCACTGCCAATACACAACATACATATATATACACACGCACACACGCTCTCCCTCTCGGCCAGCCTAGGGATCCTCTCCAAATGCCCGCCCCCGCTCCTACAAGGAAGGCATTGCTGGCTTGGCTGGAGAAACCGCCCCGTTTCTTCTCTCTCTTTCTCCCCCCCCCCTTCCCCTCAGCCCGCCCCAAGGAGGCTTCTCAGCCACGGCTGGGACGGGCGGGCTGCGGTGGGGTTTGGAACTTCGTCAGAAGCCATTTCCGAATGGGCTTGAGCAACCAGGGCAGCCTTTCATGTTGTCGTTTCCAATTCCCAACAGCTTTGACGTGGGTCAGGCGGCAATCGCAGAGCTGCTGCCAGGGGAGCGTGGCACCGCCGTCCGTAAGAGAGAGCAACAGGTTCGGAGGAGGCTGTGAAGGAAGCGGCTGGCGTGGAGTACCTCCGATCCTGAACATATTTATTATTTGCATGCATAGACGGTTGCATGCAAACTACGCCCTACCCTCAATATTTTTCTTTCATAAGTCTTAATATGTGGAACAACGCTCGCCCCCTCCCCAGAAATGCGCTTCCCCCGTCTGTTCCCCCCATTAGTTTCCCTCTGGTTCTGCCCCTGCCTGCGCGTATTGCTGAACTGCGTGTGTATGCAGGAGAGAAATGTGCAAAATGCGTACACTTAAGGGGTGGTGAACCACAGGCAGACTTTAAAATCCGTGAAAGTCTGTGTGTGTGTAATTCCAGAAGGGTTGCCCTGTTAAGACTGTAATCCTAAAACACTAGCCAGTAATGCCAATTGAACACACTAGGAGTTACTTCTAAGTAAATAATAGGGTTGTGATGCTATATATGTAGACAATAAGTGTCTTCATGGTGCCACAAAACTCAATGACCCAGTTCGCATGATCACCCCAGCACACCATGGCTTGTTTAAGCCACAGTGGGCTGGGGTGTATGCTGGGTGGTTTTTGAATATTCAAGCTGCAGCTTGTCATGTCCTACAAACCCAGGCAGCAGGGGTTGCGCGAGGATTAAACAACCCTCACATAACCCTAGAACTGGCCATAAGTTATGCGACAGTTGTTTAACCCTCACACAACCCTCGCCAGCCACGTGGACACGACAAGCTGCTGCCTGAATATCCAAAATGGCTGCCCACATGCGCCTCAGCCCACCGTGGCTTAAATAAGCCATGGTGGCTTAATTTGATTGAGCAGGCCAGCTCAATATATTTACTGTGGCATACATTTTTATGGACTGGAGCACTTTTCATCAAATGCATAAAGTCATGTGTCCGAAGTGGGCTCCAGTCCATGAGAGCTTATGCCATGGTAAATATATTAGTCTTCATGGAAGACTAAATATATTAGTCTTCACAGACTCTCTTCTTGTGTCTGCGCATATATTATATACGTACGAATTATTTGAGTTAGCAAGTTACTTTGGGTAGCTCTACACATTACAGTTGTTGAGAACTCTAGTTCCAACAGAACACCCACAGAATGCGGGCATCATATAAAACAAACGTAAACACATCTTAACCACCAGTATAGAGATGTTTGAGCAGTTTTCCTGAATGTATATACAGTGATGTTTAAAGATGTATATACATTCATGTATCATACAAATAGTGAACATAAGACCAAAGGTCAGACCATCTCGTCAAGCATTTGGAAGTGGCTTACGCTGGCTCAGCTTGTCTGAGTGTGGAAAGCTAAGCAGGGTCAGGCCTGGTTATTACTTGGATGGGAGACCCCTCTAGTTTCCTGCATTGAGCAGGGGGTTGGACTCGATAGCCTTGTAGGCTCCTGCCAACTCTATGGTCTATGAAATCTATAAGCATTCTGCTCACACAGTGGCCAACCAGCTTCCTGTGGGAAACCCACAGGTAGGACATGAGTGCAACAGCAGCCTTCCAGTTGTGTTCCCCAGCAACTGGTGTACATAGGCATACTTCCCGATACCAGAGGTAGCATCTAGCCATCAGAACTAATAGCTACTGATAACCTTACCCTCCATGAATTTGTCTAACCCCTTTTAAAGCCATCCAAATTGGTGGCCATCACTACACCTTGTAGTAGCAATTTCTATAATTTAACTATGTGAAGAAGTACTTCCTTTTATCTGTCCTAATTCACCCACCACAGCTTCATGGGATGACCCCAGGTTCTAATATTAAGGGAAAGGAGAAAAATGTCTCTCTATCCATTTCTTCCACATATACATAATTTGGTAAACCTCTATCATGTCTTCCCTCACTCACCTTTTCTACAAGCTAAGCAGTCCCAGATGTTATAACCTTTCTTCATAGGGGAGCAGCTCCAGCCCCTTGATCATTTTAGTTGCCCTTTTCTGCACTTTTCCCCAACTCTACATACCCTTTTGAGGTACAGTGACCAGAACTGTACACAGTATTCCAAGTTGTATATGGGCAGTATGATATTGGCAGTTTTATTTTTGATTCCTTTCTTAATTATGGCTAGTATGGAATTTGCCTTTTCCACAGCAGCCACACACTGGGTTGACATTTTCATCAAGCTGTTCACCACAACCCCAAGATCTCTTGCTTGGTCAGTCACTGCTAGCTCAGATCCTATCAGCTTATGTGTGAAGTTGGGATTTTTTGCTCCAACATGCATCACTTTATATTTGCTTACATTAAACTTCATTTGCCATTTTGATGCCCATTCTCCCAGTTTGGAGAGATCCTTTTGGAATGCCTTGCATTATCCACCCTAAATAATTTGATGTCATAAGCTGAAAAGCATTGGTCCCAATACAGATCCCACTGTTTACATCCCTCCATTGGGAGAATTTACCATTTATTCCTACTCTCTATTTTCTGTTCTTTAACCAATTGCTGATCCATAAGAGGACCTCTCATCCTATTTCATGACTGCTAAATTTGTTCAGGAGTCTTTGGTGAGGGACTTTGTCAAAAGCCTTTTGGAAGTCCAAGTAAACAATGTCTACCGAATGTCACTCCTGTCCATATGTTTATTGATACTCTCAGAGAACACTAAAAGATTAGTGAGACAGGGTTTACCTTTGCAGAAGCCATGTTGATTCTTTTTCAGCAGGGCTTGTCCTTTTATATGCTTACTAATTTTATCTTTAATAAGGCTTTCAACCAGTTTACCTGGAACAGATGTTAAGCTAACTGCCCTGTAATTTCCCAGATCCCCCTTGGATCCCTTTTTAAAAAACTGATGTTACAATTGACATCCTGTTGCTATTAACAGCTGCATGGCAACCAGGTATTCAACTGGTGCTGCTTTCCCCATCACAAATGTACAGTAATGGGGGAAATGAAAATGTTTGGTTTGCTGCTCAATGTGTTAATGGCACCAGGACTTCACCAGGAAAAATAAAATTAGCTAGTAATAGATTTTATTTGTACTGACCACGGGCCATGACATGAGAATAACAGTATAAAGCATCAAAATTGTGAATTATACAATATTGAAGGAATAATAGATCCAGAATGAAATGAAATCAATTAAAAACTTTATAAACCCCAAGCCCTCCACTGCCCTAAGTCTGATTTTAGTAGTGACCAAAGCAGAATTTGCCTTTTTTTTTTTTGGTCAAGCTACTTATAACACAATCCTATGTATGTCTACTCAGGTAAATTGGTACAGGATTTCAGCCTTAGTAAAATAAGAAGAACAGATTGTACGGCTCTGGTCCAGTTTATCTCAAGGAGCGCCTCCAGCAACATCAAGTAGGCCGCTCAACAAGATCTGCCATGGATGGCCTTCTCCCTGTCCCATCAGCCAGAGAAACCAGGCTGGTGGGGACTAGGAGGACGGCCTTCTCTGTGGCAGCTCCCAATTTATGGAATTCTCTCCCCAGTGACCTCCGCCATGCCCCTTCCTTGATTAGCTTCTACCGGGCATTAAAAACGTGGCTTTTCAGGCGGGAATATGGGGTGGGTTAGGATTTTTAAGTTTTGTACTGTTTTTAATTGTGTTTTATATTGTGTGTGTGTCGCCCCCCCCCCTGTATTTTATTGGACAGATGGCTGTCTGGCCAGATGGGCGATTCATAAATATAATAAATAAATAAATAAATAATAAATTAGCCATTTTGTTTTAGAATCCATATGCAAGTGCAATCCAACTGAGAATGAGTCACATTTCCAATTGAGCTCAGATTCACAGACACAGAAACACTCATCTTTTGGCACTGACCTTTCAGGACCTTTATTGACATTATGCAGAATCTTGGGGCTGAAAAATCCCAGTTTACTGCATGATAAGTTTCTAGGTCATGAGAACTTAAAAAAAAAAGTTCTAAGGAAAAATCTGTCTTTGCTAGAAGTTTAGCCATTTTAGTTTCCAGCTTTAAACCACATTTTGATCTGTATCATCTACACTATAGTGACAACCTGGCACAATATATTAAGATGCTATGAACGTTGTACTCATCTGAAAAGTGCATTACAATTCTTCTCATTTCTTATTGCCACAAATCTAGGAGATGAAGTTGAGACATACTCATGTGAGAGTACTCAGTGAGAATTTAATTGGCCAAGGAGGGATTTGAACCTGCTCCCTGGTGCTTGAACACAGCATGCTATCTACTACTTGCAAACATACAGTTGCACAGTCCCCAGCCAAGTTAAGTTTGAAAGCAAGGAGAGCGTAGAAGATGGTAGAAACAGAATCATACTCACACAACCTGAGAGACAGCCTGTTACTTGGATATAGCCCAACACATGTGGATTCAAGATGTGCTTCTGAGATGGGAGGGCTGGGAGGGACAATCCAATGCCAAAACATTGAGTGGGACATGAATAAAACAGTATCTGAGGACCCTATTACCAGAACCCATCTTAGAGGATAGAGTGCCCTTGAGAAGGAACATAAAGTGTCTTGCTGGGTCACACCAAAGGTCTATTTCAGCCTTCCCCAACTTGCCGCCCTCCAGATGTACTGGACCTGCAACTCCCATTATTCCTAGCCGGCATGGCCAGTGACCAGGAATGCAGGGCACTGTTATCCAAAACATCTGGAGGGCAGCAAGTCACAGTCTTTTCCACTATGCTGAAATGTACTATATTAAATTATGGTAATCTGCAGGTATACATATACATTAGCATATGCAAATCTGTATCCTTTTGGGTCCTTTTTTGGTGATGCATTTCCTCTTCTTGGCAATGTTTATGTGGCCACCCTAGCAATTAACAGCTGGTAAAAAGGATTCCCAAACCCCTCCATTCTTCAGCATGTGTTTATGGGTGAAGTGCAGATTATAATTTATGTAAGTGATTGTGCATATGCAACCAGAAGATGGTTGTGGTAGGGTTTTCCCTACATTAATCAATCTGGAATTAAAATGCCTTGTTTTATGTAGGTGCCTCAAATGCTGGAGGAAAGGGGTACTTGGCAGTCGCAGCAGAACTGAAATTAACACAGATGCAAAAAGAAGCAATTTTATTTTAAATCAAAGCCAAGGAAGCTCAAGATCAGGAAAGGGAATTGTTTCTACTTGGGCTTACAAGTAGCCCCCAGAATCATTAATCCTTCTCAAAAAGAAATATATTCATTCTTTCTTCCCAGTGATGCCAAGCTTGTCATAAACCTTCTTATATCACTATCACATGGTTTAGCATCCTATCGCAGTACAGTATTCTTCCATGCAGAGGAGAAATGGAAACCAGAAAAGTCCAAAAGGCGAATAGTGACGGTATCTCAGCTGCTGCATCTGCAGCACTGGTGATGCATTATCTTCTTGAGTTAGCCACAGAAGACACAAACATGCCTTCTTAGAGTTAAGTCTCTCTGACGTTTTCCAACACACTCCTACTACAATTATGGTTCTTATACTATTGTTTGCTATTATATGCTAGGATTCTATGAGTTTTGCAATGTACTTACAATAACAAATATCATCTATGGAGGGAAGAGGATGGGTTGGGGGTAAAAGAGAGCATTATTTGAGCAACATTTTCCAAGTGTGTAGTAGTGTTTGTTGTGGATATAGAAATCTAGGATTTATTGGGCACAACATGCGTTTATGCTAAAGTTTGAAAATCCAAAGTTCCTCCCTCTTCCTTAGTCACTCCAGAAGACTACAATCTGAAGGTTCATAAAAATGAAGATGGCCATGCTGTTTCATGTTTACTCAAAAGTAAGCTGCTGAGTTAAATGGGGCTTGCTCCTAAGAAAGTGTGCATAGGATTGCAGCCCTGGCTATGTTTTAGCATGCATACAATACATACATTGGGATTGTTAATTGGTTTGCAAAGGAAATCATGTACAGTTTATATTGTTCATTTTAGCAGAAGTGCCTGAATAAAGCAGCCTGGATCCAAAAAGTGAAGGGTTTGGTAAACCTAATTGACTGGGTTCGCACAAGACGACAATCCATTGTGGGTGACAAGCCATGGTGGGTTGTCATGTCATGAGAACCTGGACCATTTCCCACAGGGTGGCTTGTTGTCAGCTACCCTGACAACCCATGGCTTCTTTTAGAGGTTGTTGTTTGTCATCACAAAACAATCTAGAGTGAATTGATGTGGGCAACTTTGTATTTCATGGTTTAATTGTTGTGAACCATCCAGAGAGCTTTGGCTATTGGATGGTATAGAAATGCAATAAATAAATATCAGACTAACTTAAGGACACTTTCTTTAAGGTAAATTCAGTTTCCTTTGAACTCAGTGGAAAATACCTCCAGGTAAATCTGTCTGAGGGGATTGGGGTTCTAGTCCGAACTGTAGTATAAGGGATATCTGCCATGCACCTTGGTAACCTGGAAGGATTTCCTTTCCCTTGAAAAGGCACTTCTCTCTTTAACACAGGGGTGTTGAAACTCTTTCAGCCCAAGGGCCAAATTCAATTTCCAAGAAGGTCTCGGAGGGCCAAATGCAAAAGGAACAGGCCAAAAATACCAGTATATTTTAGCTTAAAGCTCTTACTGAGAGCCAGTGTGGCATAGTGGTTAGAGTGTTGGACTGGAACTCGGGAAATCCGGGTTCTAGTCCCCACTTGGCCACGAAGCTCCCTGGGTGACTTTGGGCCAGTCACAATCTCTCAGCCTGGGATTTGCAGTCCAACACACCTGGAGGACACCAGGTTGGGGAAGGCAGGTTATAGGGTATCCTAAAGCAAACAGGAACACCGCCTCATTTCATCCTGCAAGATAGTATGTTTTTCTATGGAATTAAGCACACGGTATGAAGAAGCACATCAGAAAAATGAAAACATTATAATATTATTAAATACACTTCACTTTTCTAAATTAGATAATACTGTGGTAATTGCATATCTAGATGCCAAAAAAGTATTTGCTTGGCTTGAATGCTCATTTATCTTTGTTGCTTATGCTTTGGTGGGATTCAGACCAAAATTCATTATTCTGGTAAGATTAATGTATCCATGCAAAGGAGCCAAGACCCTGATTAAAGGTTTTAAATTAAAAGTTTGGGGAGTGAAACAATAGCAGGCAGGACTTGCCTGTTATCTTCCTTTCTGCTTGTCTTCACAATGTGCATTGGGATAAAAGAATTTACTCCATCAACAATGTTACTACTTGAGAAGTTAGGAATCTAGAATATCAGGTTATGCATTATATGCCAGCATTATATGTCAGATTTAAAAGTATCCATTCTGTATACTGGAGCTGTCCCTTCCCTATGCTGAAGCCCTAAGTGTCAATTGGTGACAATGAAAGGTTTTCCCCTCAGCTTAATTGACTTGCAGGGGACAATTTTCAAAGGGGATTGCAGCTGGGGAAGGAAGGGTCAACTCTCCCCTCGCCACATGCTGAAACACTCCCATAACCCCCTCCATGGCAATTAAAATTAGGGGAAGAAATCTGTACAGAACAACAAAAAAGTGTTGTTAGCAGGTCCACTCATGTCCCTTTAGTAAGCCCCCACCCATGCCTCAGTGAGATAGCCTGAGGGTTCTGTAAAGAGTCCTTGGAAATAAATTATTTCCTTCTAACTATTCCATTTCGAGCCATTTACATAACTGGATTAACATGGTCTTCTATTTGTATCTTGGAAGACACCTTTACTATGAGTCTGCTTCGACATATTAATTACACTTTCTCATTCCTTATGAGCTCTGTCCCAGTTACATCTCGTTAAAAAACTGCAAAGTGGTATATTAAAATGTATTTCGACATATGGCAGGTGTAATATTAAAGTTCCTCTCCTTTACACGTCTTTGAGCACTTGCAAACGTCATTGTCTGGCAACAGACTTAAAAGGGCCAGTTCACACATGCACATGGCTGCCTCCATGCTCCGCAGAATCCTTGCCAACCGTCCCTGGGCACATGATCTCATGGAGAGAAGTCAGTGTGAACCGAACTAGACAGAGATATAGCTTCCCACTGCCAGCACCTATTCCAGCTATTGCTGCTGCAATTGCAGAAATTGCTGCTTGCAGTACCCACGTACAGACCAGTTCAAACTTGACATTTTCCCGCAATCCCATACCATAGGGCAGCTGAGATGGATGGTATGGGTGGTGGTGGTGAGGAATGGCCACCAGTTGTATGCAAAACATTGTGAACTGGTCCTTCAATCCATAGATGAAGTGGTGCAGAAAGGCCTACCAGCAGGCAGCACTGGTAACTCATTGCACCCTACCAAATCCCACCTCGCTGTCCTGAATACATTTCAGTTGCCCTGTTATGGTATAGGGATAGACAGACTTTAGCCTTGTGAGACAAAATAGGCCTGTGGCTTACGCTGGCTCAGCTTGTCTGAGTGTGGAAAGCTAAGTAGGGTCAGGCCTGGTTATTACTTGGATGGGAGACCCCTCCTCTAGTTTCCTGCATTGAGCAGGGGGTTGGACTCAATAGCCTTGTAGGCTCCTTCCAACTCTATTAAATCTATGAAATCTCTTGTGTGTTTTTTAGTAGAACTCTGAGGCCGTCAGAGCTGGGTGCAAAATAGAGGCTCAGGGAGGTGGACATACACAAAGAATTAAGGACCAGGGTGCCCCTGAACACATGTTCAGCCCAGGAATTTATGATCAGTATCAGAACCAATCTCACAAGTCCTTTCATGCAACCCCCCCCCACACACACACACTCCTTGTTTTCCTCCAAGCATTCTTTTTTCAGCAACCTAATTTAGGAGGGGGAGATGCTTTTTGTTGCTGCTTTTGTTAGACATTTGGGAGTCAGGAGAACTTGTGCTTGATCTACTGGAAATCATCCAGAGATCTACCTTTGGGTCCAGATCTACATTCTGTCCACCCCTGCTTTAGTAGACTGCAGTGAAATATTTGATCCAGTCCTCAAAATGTCCCATGTGAAAAAGTGCAAAAATGACTGCCATGGCAGACTTCTGGAATGAAGTCTGCAATGTTATTATCCACACATACATGGGAGTAAGTCTTGCTGAACGTAGTTCTGAATAAAATAGCTAGGGCCACATAGCACATGGTTATTTGCCATATATCAAAACAGTTTACAAATTGCTCATGTTCAAAAACAAGCAAATGAAATTGGGTTTTAGAAATAAGATTGGTAAGCAGACTGTTGTTGTAATTGCTTTTTAGGATATGTTGTAATTGCCTTCTAGGAAGCACTGCAAAACTTGGATTCTATTATTATGGCCACAATCCAAAGCTCCATGAAACTCTGGCACACACATGAAGCTCAATGTGCATAAGAGATGTTCTGTTCTCTTCAGAGTCAGGAAATGTTTTGTGCCCATTGCATGCACACACAACATTCCAAAACTGCTATGTGGGCGGAGCTGCTTGTGTACCTCAATGTAAATGGCATTTCTGGAGATGGATATGTGACAACATTTATTAAACAGTCAATTTCTGAGTTTCATTTCTTTGTAACATTCTAGCAGGATGACCATAAAATAGAACCCAGGGTAGGGATATGCTGATAGGCTCCTTTTGGGTACTATACATTTTATGCATATACTGTATGTCAGGTATTTATATCTTGCCTTTTAATCCAATGGATTCACAAGGTGGTTTACAACCAAATAGCAACAACAAAATACTATAAAAATACACGCCAACAACTTTAACAACAACAAAAATTGCATAAAACCAAAGTAGCAATAAAACCGATACAATTAGCAACACAAAACAGAAAATAAAAAGAAAACAGCAGCACAACATGTTATTATTCATTGACTGTGCAATCCTATGTGTAACTATTCAGAAGCAAGTGCATTGAGTTAAATGGGACTTACTCCCAAGTAAGTGGGTATAGGATTGCAACCTAAAAATCTGAATGAACAAAACCATTTTGGCCTGGTGCTGAAATCAGGGCAGTGAACAACTGGGAAGCCTCTATGGTGAGGGAGTTACATAAACTGGGTGCCACCACCAGAAAGCCCCTGTCTCCGGTTGCCACATACCTGAATGTGGGTGGGAATCCAAAGTCCAAAGTAAAGGGGTTGCAATTTGAAAAACAGATGCAGGAGGGCAAAACCTGCCTCTCCCTCACCCCCATCACACAGAGGCATTGGGATCACTAGTGTCTGGGACAAATCTTGCCCTGCTGTAGAGAATCCTCCCTCTGCCTATCATAATTGTAAGAGTTGTGTTATAGTCCAGGTGTGGGGAATCTCTCTCAGCTTGACCACCAAATTCAATTTTGAAGACGCTCCTGTGGTGAGCAGGGCCGAAGGCAAAAGGGGTAGAGCCAAAATACAAAAAATACCAGCAAATTTTAGCTTAGAGCCCTTACTGCCCGTAACTAAGCCTTAAGAGAGGCGTTTCAACCTTTCTGAAGGGAATCAGCCACACTAATGAAGTAAACCCACTTTAAAGAGTAGGTCTTGCACTAAAGACTGACAATTCAGCAATGCATTAAAATGGGACAAGGAGAGAATGCAAATGACAGGGCATACTTCCAAATTATATTTGGAATCAGAGTGCCTAGTTAGTAGTAGAAGGAAATTTAAAGATTTGGAGCTCAGGCTAAAATGAGGCTGATCCAAGTAGAGCAACAAAAGCCTAACAATACAATGTTAGGAGGCTTACTTACTCAGAAGTAGGCCCCATCAAGTTTAATGAGACTTACTCCCAGGTAGGTGTGTATATGAAGTCCTACATTTTGCTGCCTATACATGCATAGGATTGTGCCCTAACAGCAAAATCCTATGCCTGTCTACTCAAATGTAGTCCCACTGAGTTCAATTGGACCTATCCTGAGGTAAATGCGTATAGGATTGCAGCCTAACCTTATTTTTCTATGTACTTTCCCAAGAAACTGAAAATATACCTCTAACGTTTATTTATTGTGTACCTGTGCAGGTTCTGTAGAGGATTCTTGGCTTGGCACCTATCACAAAGTTTTTTCAAAGATATAATTGTACCCAGCAGCAGGCATACAGCAGCCAGTGTCCTGCCAACATAAACAACATGCCCACCCACACTCATGCACCTTCCTCTTTGACTAGGTGAATATATTTTGGATGGCTCCCTGGCTCTGCATCAAACCTGGAAACAAGGGAACCTTAAATAGGAGTTAAAATGTGGGCTGTCTAGATATTTGTCCTGGGGCAGTGGGTTCTTGGCAGGTATTTGAAGACAGATGGTCTTGAGACAAATCTCTGTTTCCATTTGCAGGTCCTGGAGCAAGTTGTGTTTCAGGTATCAAGCATCCCCACAGTGTCAGGCTTACACAAGTTGTTAGAAATCTAGGTATAATATAAGCAAAATCTCTAGCCAAGATGAATTCAGTCCAAAACTGCAATTACTGTTCTAAACATCCGCATAATTATTTGATAAAATGCCTTACCTATTAAAAAGCATGTGGCCTCACCCATTACACCTGATCTGCAACCACAGTGTGTGTGTGTGTGTGTGTGTGTGTGTTGGGGGTGGGGCAGATGTGGGAACAGGGTCATGATGACAGGAGTGGTAGAACAGTTACAGATGAAGATGAAGGGAGGGGAGCTGTATGGGAAGTGGCAACCCTGCTGTTGAGGCAATGGGCAGTTAGCTCCACCAGGTGGAGCCAGAGAAGATCCTCCTCACAAGCAAGCATCTGCTTGTGAGCAAGGGCCCCCTTAGGAGCAGTGGTGCTGACTGGGCAGGACTTTGGGGCAGAGGTTTAGGGCCTCATTCAGCAGAATGAGCAGGAGGGCCCCCAAACACAGCATGGTTTTTACCACATTTTGAAGTAATACACGTCCACATTTGGTGGTGGTGGTGGTGGTGAATATAAGACCATTATGCCTGAGTTTGCACGACATGACAACCCATCATGGGTTGCTACCCATGATGGGTTGTCGTGTCATGCAAACCTGGATCAATTTCCCCAGGGTGTCTTGTTTGTGGGCAACAAGCAACCCCAACAACCCATGGGCTGTTGTAGGAGTTGTTGTACCCACGATGGGTTCTGGTGTCGTCTGAACCCAGGTGACCAACCCTATCATGGGCATGGGGAATCAGCCATGGAGCTGCTTGGCAAGAGCAGCAAAAAACCCTCACTGCTCTTGCCATAGGGCTCGCAGGCAACTGCCAATGCCAGCCATGCCCAAAGTGAGCAAGTGGCACTTGAGGGCAGCTGGCACTGACTCCCCCCCCCCCCGCCATCATCACAAGCCCTTTCCGGCTCGCAGCAGGTTTTCTCTCTCTTTAAACTCCCCCCCCCCGAGATTGTGAAAGCCGGCTGTCAAGTCTGCTTTTGCAATCCCTGTTCTGACAGCTACAAGCAGTCCCTTCAAAGTGTCCCAACAGCAGCTTGAAGGAGCTGCCTGTGGTTGCCAACCCCTTTATAATTACTTTTTTGTGCAAAAAATTTTGCATTTTAATTTTTTTTTACAAATTAGGTGCAGTTGCATAACTGCAGGAATTTGAAGCCTCAGCTGGGGCAATGTCCTGGGGGGTACCTGCTGCCAACCCTGGACATTGGCCAGAAGAGACTTCAAATCCCCCCTGCCTGGTTTCTCTTGACAGCTGTCAAAAGGCGACAGCTGTCAAAAGGGATCTTTGCACTGAAAAAGGGTTTTGGGGGGCATTTACACCCCCTTCATGAAAAAATCCTCATCCCCCACCGATAGTTAGTCCCCATACTGGTTCACATTTTGCACTTTGTCCTGAGCCTTTAGGTGCTCGGGAAAGTGAAATGTGCATCCCCCCCCTTTTTTTCTTGGGAGAAGGAGTTTTGACATCTAGCTGCCAAAACTCTGGGTCCCTTCAAAAAGGGCTTCTGACTGGGCAATGGGTGGTTTTTGACTGGGTTATGTCTCTACTCTTGGTTAGGAGGTTACATTTTTCATTGACCAGTGTCACTGCCTTGGAAGGAAAAGGATCTGGTCACTTCAAACTGTACTGTTTGTCAATAGTATAGTTTGTCAATATAGCTCAATATTGGGCTCAATCATTGGGTGGCAGGTGATCCCTTTTATAGAGGATCGTCCTCTATTTGAAGGACTGTCCTGTCCAAATCAGTTTAAAGATAAAGAACCATAAGAACTGTTGCTCATCAACTGTTAGCACCTGGACAGCAAGCTGAATATGCAGCCATACAGGTCACCTGGTCACACTCTTCCACTGTATGTACTGTATTTCTATTTAAATTATAATAATAATGTCTAAATTTGCACTTATACATAAAAAGCAGCATATGCAAATGTTATGCAAATTACGGTCTTCCTTTCTGGTGGTGCATTTTCTCTTTTTGGCAAATCATAAGTGGCCACCCTAGTTATCCTTCCCTCATAGTCTCTCCCCCACTACTGACATTTTGATTTTAAACATTTGGGAGTTGGGACCTCTTGTACACCTTGAATTAAAGTACCATGGATGGTGCAATACAGTAACAACGGGCTGAAAATTGCCTCCCCTTCTTTTCCACCTGCAGGAGCACCTAGTCAACAGAGCAGGACCCTGCTCTGGATCTGACTCACTTCTGTGAGTGGGAGGAGCCCTTCCATTCAGGGAATAGTAGGTCTAGATCCAACCTAATTAGTACAGAGAGCAAAGCACTTCCTGTTTATTACATGATGCACCAATATTGGCCACTTAAGTTAACTGAAAACACCTACTAAGACAATGCCAGGGCTGCCTCAAGGTATTATGATGCCTTAGGCAAGGTACAATTTTGTCACCCTAGGCAAGGTGCAATTCCTCCTCCTACCACTATTGGCTCCTGAACAGCATGGAATGGGGCATCTAACCACTCTAATGCCCTCATTGGCTATACACCCCCAAAGATAGTGAGCTGACTGGTTCACTCACTGCCTCACACACTAGGGAAAATATTGTGATGTAAATGGCACACAGCTGCAGCCTGGACTAGCCAATGCAGCACTTTACTGTATGCCAGACTTGCCCAGCCACTATTGCTGCTGCCTGCCTGCCTGGGGGTCATTTGGTGCCCTGGATCTCTTGGGGCCTTAGGTGACCCCCCCCCCACTTTGCCTCCCGCTAGAAATGGCCCTGGACAATGTTTTCAGTAAAAGAAGAGAAACAATCCACACGGATGATTACATGCAAAATCATGGTTCCTGAGGTCATTGCTCAAGAAGGATAAAAGTGAGATACAAAACCTAATCGTGGGTGTGAGCAATCTGTAGGTGCGGTATACACCTGCTTGGGATGTCAATGCCATGCAGCATCTCTAAGATCACGTGAATAAATAGGCCCCACATGGTGATCCGGAACACTTTCATCACATCGGGCAGCCTTCCCCAACCGGGCGCCTCCCCCCAGCTGTGCTGGCCTGCAACTCCCAATGGCCCTGCTGGCTGGGAATTATGGGAGTCGCAGGCCAACACAGCTGGGGGGAGGCGCCAGGTTGGGCAACGGCTGCTATGCAGTTTAATTATATCACTGAAGAACAGCAGTGGGACAAGGTTATTGCCTGCAGGTCCTCCATGTGGTCTTCCGGCAGGAATCTGGTTGACCACTATAGGAAGCAGGACGTTGGACTACATGGACTATTGGTCTCATCCAGGGCTCCTCTGATGTTTATATCCAGATTTAAGAATAGACCTTAATACTGTGATCTGTTAAGCACTGCTATATGTTGATTTTTAAATTTTTTAAAAAAGAGAGACCAAGTTATACACAGCAGCTAATGTGCCTCACTCCAGTTTTAAATGTCTGAAGTCCTGTCCAAGGCATTAACTGCTTAAGGTGGACATGGCGATCAGCTGAGTGAAGGATAAGGAACCCCTGGTACTAACAGGTGATTTAGGGCATTATCCTCTAACCACATACACCTATTACAGCTTGCTATTTATAGAAATCAACCCAATAGTAAATCAAATCATCATATAAAGGCGCAATCCTATGCATGTTTAGACAGAAAAAAGGCCTACAACTCCCAGCATGCCCCAGCCAACTATGCTATGCTGGCTGGGGCACGCTGGGAGTTGTAGGCCTATTTTCCTGTCTAAACATGCATAGGATTGAGCCCTAAGAAGTGTAGAGCATCTGCTGAAAATTGCACGTGACTTATCAAGGTTCCAAACTATTTCTAATACAGCCACTTTTAATCTGCCATGAAAATATCCTCTTGCCTGCCAAGATTCAATATGAGTTATTGCGGGGGGGTGGGGAGCATGAGAAAACTATCTGACTTCTGGAGGTTAGGCATTATAAAAGTGACACAAAAGTGATTTTTAAAAAAAGTTATCATGAGCTTGGGAACAGTCGCATCATGCAGTGCAGCCTTTGCCCTCCAGAAGTGTTGATCTGCAACTCCTATCACTCCCAATGGCCAATGCTTGGGGAAGGCTGATGTAGTGATCACTGGTGTAGTGATAAGTTTTGAGGTGCAGGCGCTCATCATGACAGTTCCCACAGTCACGCCTCCCCCAAGGAGAATCCAACAACGCAGGTAGCTACATTGATCCATATCAACAAACCAGTTCCAGCAGCTTTTAACTCCACCACCAGCAAAGTCTGTTGTAAAGCTAAGGGGTCTTAATAGCCCATTCAAGACCAAGCCAATATATTATTTGGGGGGAAATCTATTTCCCCGCAGCTACTGTGAGAATTTCAGCTAATCTCAGTGGGACCAAGGAATTCTGAGCGGGGTGGCAGATGACATCAGCTAATAAAAAAGTGTAGCTACTGCATCCCTGTGAGCCCTGGCTCCACTACACCACTGGTAGTGACAAAGCACACAAATGGAGTGCTGCTCTGCCCTCATTAAACACATCCATAATATATATTAGTCAGAGTGACAAACAGGAGGGACATAACTCAGAGGGGTGGCTTGCATTTACACAGACGAAGAGTCTGAGTTCATCATATTTCAAGCTATGCAGGGCAGCTCCAGTTGGCAGCTGGATGGGAGCCACTGAAGGAAAGTCATGAGCGTTGCAGGAAATGAAGGTGATTATGATGACTCAGCTGCTGGTACTCTTCACGCTGTGTCACCTTTGGACACCGTTTCATATCTGGGGCCGGCACAGCTCTACCACGAACAGGATTTAGGCCAGTGTGTTAGTGGCACTTACGGGCTGCTGGTGGAAATCGAACCCTCCTCTTTATATTAGCAGATAATGATGGTGCTACTGGCTGTTTTTGCCAGATGGGCAGGAAGGGCAGGACAGTTACCTGTCTGGCCCCTGCAATCTAAAGAACAGATGACAAATAGATGTCAAAGACTTGTTTCCTCAACACATTACCATAGACTGACTTTGAAATGCAAAGATGAGTCATGTGAGGAAATGGGGGCTGTTGGGCAAGATGTGATCATGTGGTTTAGTTTTAACAGTGTGGGTGTCATTTTATGGAAATGCTTCCTCATGGATAAAGGAGTCTAGTACATCATAGGAACATGGTCCAATAACCATCTGGAGAAAAGTAACATTAGAGATTGGCAAGAATCCATTTTTGGTAGCTTATCACGTACCTCGAAGCTGTGTGACCACACAATGATGCAGAGCTTTGTTAGGAGTGGACCACTTCACTCGCTACAGCTGCCACAGGAAGACTGCTTGAAAACTGCCTTCAAAGGGCAGCTGTCTTACCACACACACACACACACACACACACACACTGTGGTTTGCCTTCATACTGTTGGCAGAAGTTCCTAATGGCAGCTGGCAATGGCATGGACATGACAGATGGGGTCGCGGGTGATCTGCATAGTAAGGTGGTATGTATAAAACAATAATAATTGCTTGCGGCACCAGTTATGCCAGTTATCAAAGAGCCACCATGAGGCAGAGGTGTCACATGAAATTGCCTCTTAGTCTTAGGGGAATGCGGAGACAACCAGATATCACCTTAAAGATTGTTATTAAATGTGTATTATTGTTATTATTCAAGTTCAGGTTACTGGTGGTATATTCACTGTACATTCAACTTCTGGATACTCAAAGAATGACACACAGTCAAATGTGTATTTATTTAGCTTTACAGCTGACCATATTCCTAAGACATAAGGTGCATGACATTTCCTTGATTGGTCCACTCTCACAACAACATAATTTTGACCCATGCTTCCTCTCCTAAAAATGACCTGGTTCGCACAATCATTTTCAGCCAAAGTGGCTTAAATAAGCCACTGGGCATATTTGCACATCACACCAACCCACCCTGGCAATAAACCATGGCTAAGTACCTAAAAGATCTGGGGGGTCAGGCCTGGGGCAGAGGATGGGTCACAGGAGCCGTGGCCAAGGGGACACAAGCAGTGGAGGCTGTGGCCAACCTGACTGGTGGTGCTGAGGTTGGATTTTATTTATTTATTTACTATATTTATACCCCACCTTTTTTCCTGCAAGGAACCCAAGGCGGCTTACATAATCCTCCTCCTCTCCATTTTATCCTCACAACAACCCTGTGAGGTAGGTTAGGCTGAGAGTCAGTGACTGGCCCAAAGTCACCCAGTGAGTTTCATGGCTGAGCGGGGACTAGAACCTGGATCTCCCGAGTCCCAGCCCAACACTCTCACCACTATGCCACACTGGCTCCCACTGGAGAGGCAAAGGCAAGGGGGTCAGAGGAGGCAGAGCAGTCTTTGAATCCCCAACAGCCAGCAAACTATACCACAGAAAGGGAAGACTGAGGCACATGACCATGGAAAGGAGGGAGTGGGGAAATCATACAGCCACACAAAAGCACTCCTTTGCACCCACATTCTCCCGTTCAAGCAACAATTCCCATTCCTCAGAGAATCATGAGTGAACAATGGGGGTGGTGTGTGTGTGTGTGTGTGTGTGTGTGTGTGTGTCACAGCACCACACCAAACCATGATGCTGCCGCTGCTAATGATGATATCCTATAATGTTATCCTCAGAGCCACATAGGCAGGGTCAGATCAAGGCCATGATGGGCCCTGGGCTAGCTGTCTGTAGTGACCCCTACTTTGTCCCCAATACTGAACTCTCTCACACACACTCAGAGTCAACAATGTACAATAACATTGCAAAAACATTTATCATTGCATATTGTAGTGGAAACCATCTTTCATGTATTCCTGGAAGCAAAATAGTAATATCTCTTCCATGGTAGAGAACTCACACAAGCTTCCCATTTTACAGCATACAAGTTTTCTCTCTCTCTCTCTCTCTCTCTCTCTCTCTCTCTCTCTCTCTCACACACACACACACACACACACAGACACACACACACTCATACTAAAGAAAGAGACATAGACTGACTCATTTAGAAACAACAGCCAAACAGGACACACACACACAGCCAGTGCTGGCCCAGGACATTTTTCTGCATGAGGAGTATCAGCAAATGCCTCCCATTTCTCACTGGATGATCTGAGCCAGTCACTACCTCTAAACTTAACCCACTTTGGAGGGGCTATCAGTGGCTGTCAGAACCTTAAAAAAAATTTTTTTTTTGCCAAATAGGTTGTTGTTGTTGTTGTTGTTGTTGTTATTAGCCGCACTTGCACAACTACAGAGGTTCGCAGTTACATGAGTGTGGGAATTTGAAGCCTCAGTTGGGGCTATGTCCTGTGAGCCGGCACCTGCTACCAAAGTGCAGCAGGTACCATCCCTGGACACTGCCTCAAAGAGGCTCCAAATAGTCCCCCCCCTTTGGTTTCTCTTGACAGCTGTCAAAAGGGAAGCTCTCAAAAGAAACCAAAGGCACAAGTGATCTTTGCTCAAGAAAAGGATGTGTGTGATTTACACCCCCTTCATAGCAAGATCCTCATCTCCCCCCCTTTTTTTTTTACCCTGACAGTCCTCAGGATGAGGCAGAATTTGAACTTTTCCCCAAGACTCTAGGTACTCGGGAAAGTGCAAAAGTGCTTCCCACCCCCTTTTTCTGGGGAAAAGGAGTTTTGACAGCTAGCCCAATGGAGTATATACAGCCATATGTCTCAGTCCAAAAAACTCCATTGCCCTGTTAAAAATCCCTTTTAAAGGGGACCGAGTTTTGGCAGCTAGTTTTCAAAGCTATCAAAACTCTATTTCCCCAGAAAAAGAGGGTGGGAAGCACTTTTGCCCTTTCCCAAGCACCTAGAATCTTGGGAAGAAGTGCAAATTGTGCCTCACCCTGAGGACTGCCAGGGTGGGGGGGGGGGAATGAAGATCTTGCCGTGAAGGGGGTGTAAATCACACACACCCTTTTCATTAGCATGTGTTTTTTTTAAACTCCATGCTACTGTAAAAGGGGGTGGCTCAAACTTTTCAAACCTAGAGTCTTAGGAAAGGGTGGAAAAGTGAGAGGAGCCTGAGAAGAGTCAGCGAGGGTGGGATGTTGTCATGGTTAACAAACTACCCACACAACCCTAACATGGATTCTGGGTGGTTTGTTAACCACGCCAACAGCCCACCCTTTCTGGGTTTGTATGACACAACAACCTACGAATGGAAGTTGGGTTATGGAACAGGTGCCTACAGATGTTTGGCATGTGCCACAAACCATAATCATGTGACCCCCCCCCCCCGAGACAGGTCAGCCTTCTAGAGTGAGTTTTGGAGCAGAGAGGTCTGATGCAGATTAAGTGTTTTTCGCAATAAATTGCTGAATTACACACACACACATGGCTTTTCTACACAAGGCTGTTAATCCACTGCATCTACTTTCAGTTTTGTCACAGAACTGAGATCCAAGCACTACACAAGGAGTATTTCCTTTCCTGCTTTTCCACCACATAACCTCTAGGTGGCACTGTGGTATAACCGAATAACACAAATACACAAGAGGAAATTGCACTTTCTTTTGCCATCGGAAATAATACCCCATTTCCCCTGCTCTAAGAAAAACTCATGGAAAGTGCCGTTTACAAACAGAAGTGAAATTGCAGGGTCATGTTGACATCTAAAGAACCCGTAAACAACCATGAGCAGGGAATGATGGGCACACAACAAATGCCTCATGTTGAAAAATTAACACACACAGTTACAACATATATTACAGGGACACAGGAACAAACACACCAGTGGTTACCGTAATGTTTGTGTTTGTGCACCTTATGTAAGCCTCCCACAACCTGGTGTCCTCCAGATGTGTTAGACTACAATTTCCATAATCCTCCAGCCAGCAGTGCTGGCTATACCATATAATGGTATATGGCAGCCACCACAGGCAGCAGATGCTGTGTGTGTGTGTGTGTGTGTGGTGTGTGTGTGTGTGTACACACAGAGCTGTTTGTGTGTGCAGCCAGCATTGCTGGCTGGAGGACTATGGGAGTTGTAGTCTGACACAAATGGAGGGCAACCAGGTTGGGGAAGGCTGCCTTATGTTGTACTTTCCTTGGAAGGCAAGTCAGGTAAGTATTATTGCCCAATCTCTCTTTTTATCTTAGTAGAGAAATGACTGATCTGAGGGCCAGGATCAAATCAAAGATAGTAGGTCGATTGGTCTCTTAGCTAACACGTTGTCATTTATAACAGAAAATCACATTTTGCTAGTGTAGTTCTTATGACTTGTTGGTTATAGTAAATGCGTGTTATCAAAAGGAAAACCACTGACATTTCTCTTTAATCTTTGAACTTCTGGTGCCGACTGCCATCCTTGTGGTACTCCCTGTGCACTGTTATCATATCAATGTTGTATTTGAACATGCTCAGCGCAGTTCTTCTGAGGCCATTCAAGTGGGACAGCTTCATTATTATTAATTAATAATATTAACATATTATTGCTATTTGGTATTATCCATTAGGCAGGGCTGGTCCAAGAATGGCCCAACATTTTGCTACCTGAGATGGACAGAATGGTGCCTCCCACATTCATGTACAAAAGTGAACTGCATATGCAAAAGCTAAAAGGCAGTTGAATCTTATTTCAACACTGATGATGTCCTCCTGAGGGAGGAAGGCAGGCCACATGGCACACACACACAGCTCTGTTCACCCTGCAGCATCTGCTGCCTGTGCTGGCTGCCTCACTCTGCTAAAGGTATAGCCAGCACTACCATCAGGAAGTTCTCCTGGACAATGCATGGAAGCTACACAAGTGCACCACCATGCAATAATTTCAGTGGGCCTTGTTTCAAAGAACATCCTGTTGGATTGTCTCTTTTCATTATTGCTATTCCTTTTTGAAAAGGGAGGAAGCATCTGAATGTAAGTTTATGCTGACCGCAGCCTTTTAATTTCAGTTTCTCCAGCTGCAAAGTTACTAGGGAGTTCTCTGAGCCGATGTGTTTTTCCACATCTGCCTGCTAAATCAGAGATACAAATGACAAAATTGAGTACCTTAAGGCATTTTGTGGATTTGAGACACTCCCAGAAATGTTGGGAGCTGTACCTAACAGATGCAAAAGGACACCATTAGTAAAGTCTCATCTATGACTATTATAATGTTCTTTTACATATCACTGCAAAAGAACAACAGGATGGGCACAGGATGGAAAACTTCCTGAGATTTCCAATTATGGACAAATGGGGCTACATCATATGAGACAATCCATCTGGCATATGATTTCGAAACATTATACTTCAGGGGTGAGCAAAACCAAATGAATGCTTATTTTTAATTGCATTACAATACAACATTCAAGCAAAACCCCAGCAGAATAGAAGGTAAGGTTAGAGTAGATCTGTAGGACAATTTTCACAGATGTTCCTCAAACTTCATGGTTTGAGACAACCTCCATTGCTTACCCTTATTCTCCCTAAGAAATTTCAACAGCAGCTAGGGATATCTCCCACCCTTCAACATTAGCAACATAGAATCATAGAAACTTCAGAGTTCAATCCTATTGAACTCAGTGTGGCTTTCTTCTGAGTCACATGCATAGTTAGGGTTGTGCTGTCATATGGTGTTACCTTGCATTTCCTTGAAGCCCTGGATTCTTCATGTTTCTATAAGGCTATGTTGGTGCCTCCTCTTCCTCTCCTACTGCTTGCAATTGTGAAGTAAGCTTGTATTTGTTGAGCAATGCTAACCTGTAAATTTTGTTTTAATAAAATACTTTTGCCATTTGAATCTTGATCTTGCCCTCTGCTCACTCACTAATTTGTGTTACACTGATTTAAGAACATCAGTTGTGCACCAGGGTACAAAAGCTGCATTTCCTCCACCTTCAGTAGCTCCCCCACCCCACAGAAGTCCCAAACATTTGTTTAGCATTACTGTGAAGTCTGCTTCTCAGGAAATATTTTGTCTTGGAAGCCTCAGATTATATTCTTATCGTCCTATATGTTGCCCTTACCTCGTTGATCAATCCCATTGCACAAAGTGATGGTATTAATTGAAGGTGACTCTTGTCATTCTCCCACAATTGATCTAGGCAAGCTTGGTAGCCCCCCTATACCATCACTGCACAGTGGATAGCACTGGACCACAATGTTTGAAGAACAGCACTGCACCTGCCCTTACCAGTTCATGTGTGGAATTGGATCCTCATGCACGGCTGAGCCATTCAAACGGAGTCAATGGAACAAAACAAATATTTGAACAGGTGCAGAGACGTTTTACATGCCATAGATACTTTGCAGTGCAAACCTTACAGTGCAAGTTGAAAAAATAAGCTGTCTCTTGTGAATTAGTGGTGGCCGTTCTATAGAGTGTTACGATAACATTCTGGACAGACCTCAGTAATGTTCTATATAGTGGTGATGTTCTAGAACAGCATCCCCCAACCTGGTGCCTCCAGATATTTTGGACTACAACTCCCAGAGTTCCTGACCATTGGCCATGCTGGCTGGAGAGGAAGTCCAAAGCATCTGGAGGTCACTAGGTTAGGGAAGGCAGTTCTAGAACAAAGAGTATCTCTCTGCCATTTCCTAGTTTTCATCACACTATAGGATCCAGATAGAACCGTCATTTCCCAGATTTCTGTGAATACCCCAGGCAGTTTCCAGGCATCTCTATTTCCCACTAGATCTCAAATATGGCCCTATGTATTATTTAGCTTGCTATTATATATGCTAACTAGCAGTGGATATTCTGGATCAGGCCTAAAATGCACACTCATTCACTCTCTCAGAATTGTTGAGGATAAAATGGATTAACCGCATATATGCTGTAATAAAGGAAGCTACTTTCTACTTTGGCTGACCATTGGTCCATCAAGCTCAGTATTGTCTACACTGAATGGTAGAGGTTCTCCAGGTTTCAGACAGGAGTCTTCCCTTGTCCCACATGGCAATGTCAGGAATTGAAACTTGCATGCATAGCATGTGCTCTACCACTGAGCTAAGGCCCTGAGATCCTTGGAGAAAAAGCAGGATAAGAACATAAGAAGAGCCATGCTGGATCAGACCAAGGGTCCATCTAGTCCAGCATTCTGCTCACAGAGTGGCCAACCAGCTGCCCACGGGAAACCCACAAGCAGGACATGAATGCAACAGCACCCTCCTGCCCATGTTCCCCACAAATGGTGTACATAGGCATACTGCCTCTGATATTGGAGGTAGCATATAGCCATCAGGAGTAGTAGCCATTGATAGCCTTATCCAAAGAGAATACTCTTTGCCTCACGTTCTTCAACATGAAACCATTGGGTGAGGTCATCTGGAGAGCTGGGGTGCAGTTTCATCAATATGTGCGTACTGTAATGCTCAATTTTTTCTCCTTTTGGTATAAGTCCAGGGGCAGAATGGTGGTCCTGAATTAGCATCTGAGATTAGAAAGGACTAGATGTGGGAGAACAAACTGAGCCTTAAGATGGAAGTGCCGTTGACTGGCAGAAGAGCTGTTCTAGGTGGGGCTGCCCTTAAGGCTGCTCCGGAAGCTGGTGCAGAATGCAGCAGCTCGACTATTGTCGGGAGCTGTCCCTTTTCAGCATACAACTCCTTTGTTGAAGGAACTGCACTGGCTACCTATTTGCTACCAGGTCAGGTTTAAGGTTCTGGTACTTGTGAACAAAGCCCGAAACAACTTGGGACCAGGTTACCTGAGAGAGAGCCTCCTCCCATACCAACCTGCCCAGTCGCTGAGGTCATCAGGTGGCATGCTCCTGGTGGTTCTTCATGGACCTTTGGCCCGATTGGAGTCTACCAGGAGAAGGTCCTTCAGTGTGGCAGCTCCATTTCTGTGGAACTCACTGCCTCTGGAGGTCAGGCAGGCTCCGACATTGTGATGCTTTTGGCGCCTGCTGAAGACCTCCTTGATGCTCCCCTAAGAAACCAAGTTCCAAGAGGAAGCCAACTTCAAACCCTCATTTCAGACTCTGGTTTGTTAGGGGAGTGACAAACCAGGACTCCTGGTTTGGACATAGCAGGAATGTTTTGCTCTTTTATTAGTTTCTGGTTAGTTTAGCTGTTTCTGCTGCTCATGAATGATAAACCGGAAGGCTCAGAAATTCTGGCTTATTGTTACATCCAAACGTGACTGTAAGGTAGTATTTCATAGACCCACTTCTGATTAATGCAAACACATCATAATAACATTTCTTCACAAGTCTGTAAGCTACTGTAATCTAAACCAGGAAGAAAAGCTATCCCAATGCAAGGTATTTTCTAGCTCTATTGAAATAATGCAACAATAGAATGCCAAAAAAGATATGGAAATTAAGTGTATAGCACCGCTTAATATACAATTCTGCAACATCACCACTTGTGGCCATATAATTTACTTCTATTGTTATAGCACAGGAAGCCTACTTAAATGTTTGTTAAATAGTGCCTTTTCAAAGGCACCAATTCCTATTAATTCTTCCATTTTAGAACCAAAATGTAGCAAAAATTACCTATTCACTAGAATCACATAGTTTGTGTTCCTTTCAGAAACTAAGTAGATATTCTTCTTGTTGTTCTTCTCCTACCAGAGGGGACATCATCATGACTAAACAGTCTTGTTTAGGTATTAAACAAGGTAGGTATTAATACATTAGGTATTAAGTGTATTAAGGCACAATCCTATGTAAGTTTAGACAGAAAAAGTCCTACGATTATAGGCCTTTTTTGTGTCTAAACTTGCAGGATTGCACCTTTAAGGTATTAATACAGTAGGTATTAAGTGAAGCTATTCCTCACTTGCACTTCTGTCTGTGTCCATTCATAAACAGACAAGTGTTACAGTTTACAGACTGCTTTTGCCTTGGCTGATGTTAGAATGTTCCCTTTTTCCATTGGCATATCACACTTCAAAAATTTGGCCCAGAAAACCTAGCAATTCCTTCCCCGGCTTCTGGCTTTCAATAGTGAGGTTTATCTCACTGTATTCACCTCTGCACTGGCAAATCAGTTTTCTATGCAGAATTTCCAAAATCAATATGCAATTATTATGTTTGTACTGGCACATCAGATGCCAAATTAAGAGCATGGCAGCCCAGCTGGAATATTTGGAACTCTAACACACTGGATTGTTGAGGCAAGGTCACTTCAGGTTCCAGACTGTTTTGCATCTAATCACAAAGCATTTGGGGGCCTGGGTATACCATAGGCCTTCCATCAGCTGGAATTTTAGTAGCGTCATCAGGAGTTTGTGCTGCATGCTGAATCTATTACTTCCTGTGGAATTTTTTTCTGTTTGGATGGCCTTCATAAGTACCTCTCATTCTGACATAAAATGCATGCTTTATATGCAGAGGTTTATATGCAGAGGGTCACCAAATATAAAAATGTGACACGCTCTTGAAATAAAGCAGAAAGTAATCCATACAGCTTATTCCCATGAGTTTTTGCTTGAATAAAATCCTGTCTCGAGTTTATAGAATGAACTCTTTGTTTTGATAATGTGCATTCAGATATATTAGACTACACACAGCATTAGGTAAAGCCCACGATATAGATAATGTTCACATTATTCAATCCATCTTGATGAATTTTTATGGAAAATAAGCTTCTGAATTAGAATGTGCTCATGCTTCCTCTTTCTGGAACGGTGGTCTTGCTTTTTAATTTTTCTTCTTAAATCCTGCATTTGTGCAATTGCATCCCTACGATGGGCTTAAGATTCCTTTTGTATAGCAAAGGATTCCATACTTCAGTGTTCTGATTAACTGAATAAAACTTGCCAAAAGAAAGATGGACAGAGCAATCCGATACTGCAGTCACAATGGGACTGCAGAAAAGCTGCCACTACACTAGCAGAACAGCCACCATATGTAATACGTGCTCAGCCAGGACAGAAGGGGGAAACATGGTGGAATAAAAATTAAAAGAGCCAGTCATGCCCCCGGCATCCTCGGCATCAGCATCACTACCCCCCAGTCTCAGAACATGTTGGAGATGATGCGCTCACATCTCTCAGAAATGGAGAAAGCCAGCCCATGCCACTTGATCTGGACTGGAGGTATGGCCATACTGCTACCACAAACCCTCAGTATGGAGAATGCACGCAGTAACCCAACAACAGCCCACTGGTTATTTCAGGGTTGTTTCCCCATCCAGTGAGCCATGCCATCTGGGTTTGGATGACATGACAAGCTGTGCCTAGGCAGGTGATTAGGCAAATGGCGCTCAGCATGCGCCATGGCTTAAACAAGTCACTGTGGCTTGTTTAAGCCACGGTGATTGTGCGGACCAGGCCATTACCCTCAATAGATGAGCCCCTGTAGCACAGGCAAAAGGCACATAGCTCCTAAAAGACCATAGGCAATCCTGCAAGAAGGGGTCTAAGACACCCCCCCAAATACCACACTCTGCACACAAACACCCCAGACACAAGACTCAAGACCTGTGAAATGTGTGGTGTGAACTGGTGTACAGCCGTGTTGGGTGTATTCTGGTAGATCAAATGGAACTGGACCTGCTCAGGGATTATACCAGGCTCAGCACCAGCTTGTTGCATCTTTGGATAGCTGCTGTGGCCCCCATGGGCTAGCAGGGTCCACCACTGATGCCAGCCCAGGACTCTCCTTTAAATCATTATTTTTTTTTAAATTGTGTATGGCCCAATTAGCACCAGTGGCTGGGGCTGAGAGTTGCCATCTTAATTTTACCACAGTGTCCCAAACACAGCATCACTCTGAGGCATAGTGGGAAATCAAAATGGAGGCTCCCAGGCCCAGCAGTGATTGGAGCACTATTGCTGGCTGCTAGGGTGACCATTTATGAATCACCAAAAAGAAGGAAATGCATCACCAAAAAAGAGGACACCAATGTGCATAATATTTGCATGTGCAAATTTAGATGCAAATTTAGAAATAGTTATCATATTTTAAATAGAAAAACAGTACATTTCACTATTGTGTGGAAGACTGACCAGGTAACCTGCATGCCTTGCTCAGTCTGCTGTCAGTGGATCACTGTTTTGGTGTCTTTCAGGAAAAACTTTTGTTTCGTGTCTATTGGACACTGCAACGTCTCTTTAATAAGGGATTGTCTAATTCAGCTAATTGCTGGTGGTGCAATACAGCCAATGCTTCTTTTAAACCTATGTTTTCGCAATGTCCAGTAGTTGCTTCTTTTTGGGAAGAGATGATTACACAGATCAATTTTGTACTGAAACAGTCTTTAATATTCACTGACGTACACACTCTTTTAAATTATTTACCTGCTTCATGGAGATTAACAAATAGTGTAAATGGATTCTCTGTACCCTTTTGACAGCTAAAAGACTGATATTACAACATTGGAAGGAAAAACTCTCACCTCCTATAATGCAATGGATTGAGGACCTTACAACGCTTTCAGTATTTGAACTGGTGGCATATAGATGCCACTTCAAATGGATACTTATTTGTGTAATTGGTCTGCTTTTGTTGAAGCCTGTGTATAACTTTTAGGAAGTTGTATGCATTTCATACTAATCCATGTACATATATTAGAAAAACTGATTCCCCCCCCCCCAAATAATAAAAAAAAGGGTGCCATTGGGCATCACACTGGGGACCTCTTCATAGGTGCCATGGCACCTGTGGGCACCATGTTGGGGACCCCCGATATATAGGGAGTCTGCACAAGTAACAAGGATGTACGACCAATGTTTTACTTGCAGCCAGAATATGTTGAATATGGAATGACTCAGTAAAGCAGGGGTATTGAACCTCTGTCAGTCCGAGGGCCGGATTCAATTTCAGAGAAGCTCTCTGGGGGCCACATTCCAGTGATGGGTGGAGCTGTAGGCAAAAGAGGTGGGGCCAAAATACAAAAAATAATAATACCAGCCTATCTTACCTTGAAGCTCTTGTTGTGATATGTATCACTTCACCAGCTGCAGCACATTGTTTACACATGGAAGGGACAGAATGGCTGTAAACAGGTTTGTTGTGTCTTTCTGGGATCTCGTGTTTTCGCATGGGAAACTAGACTGTGAGAACAATATGAGCTGGTCACATGGTTTGTATGTTGTTCTGATGACGTGCTAACTTATTTTCTGTCTGAAGCCATCTTAGAGAGAAGCTGGACTGCTTTTCTCTCTTCTTCTTGTTCTTCCTGCTGGACTTTGTTACTGCAACAATGTAACGTCTTTGCTGAGGTGGAGTGAAGCTCAACTTACTCCACTGGATGTAATGCTTGCTATGCATTTATACTCTGCACATGGACTGTAACTAGGAAATGTATACTCTGTAGAACTTTACTTGCTAAGTGAATAAACAGGTAGAATTAGACCTGTGGTGTTACAGAGTGTTTCCTGACTCATGGATTAATCTGCAATGGGGAAGCTGGAGGCAGTCTGAAAACAGGGCAGACTGGGCTGGTCAAACTGGCACAACATGCTGCACGCTGCGCGGGGGGAGGTGAGATCTGGAAGATCTGTGTGTGGAATTTCAGGCGTCTGCTAGCACACAGACAGGATTATAAATCTCCCACACTCTGCATACTCTCAAACATCAACAGCTCTGACTGCCGGTAAGCCTTAAGAGAGGCATTTCAAGCTCTTAGAATGGGAGGAAAAAACTGCACACTAGCCAGGAAACCTTGGTGTTTGGGGGAAAGGGTGTGGCCAACTGAGGGCTGGATTGGGACCCCAGGAAAGCTGGTTTTGGCCCCTGGGCTTGTGTTTCTGCACCCCTGCAATAAGGAGTGTAAGCCCTTTACAATTTTTTCCTCATAGTTCTACAATAATAACTTAATTTTAAAGAATGAAGCATTCCAGTGTATTATAATTTCACCCTTGACTATCAGCTAAGCAATAGGATAAGCTAAATCAAGCCCTTCTGACCACTCTAGTTGAAAAAAGGCAGCTGGCTCAAACACTATGGATTCCAAAGAGAATAAATCATTGTGATTCTGTTGAGGAATAGGAATGAATGTAGAGTCAAACGGCAAACAGGTGGAATCAGTTTCAAGTTCTCTTCTATTTGTGCGGCCTAGCAAAGGCTCAATTGGATTTCTGAAAGGGGTTGGCAAAAGCAGGGGACCAAGTAATCTCCTGATCAACCAGCTGTCAACTCTTGAACAAATTCTTTACAAATTTTGGGAATGTCGACAGTATATGTTAATCATTGATAATGTAGCATTAAAGATGGTAGGGATAGATGAAACAGGAAACTGATGACATCTTAGGCCCAGAGAAGGATGGGAGACCCCTCCTCTAGTTTCCTGAGCAGGGGGTTGGACTCGATAGCCTGGTAGGCTCCTTCCAACTCTATGATCTATGAAATCTATGAAATCTATGAATGGCCTGGAGGCACATAATGCAGTTCTATAGCTGAAGCAAAGCAGGTCTGGATTTGCAAACTGTTGACTGGAAAATGCTTAGGAGCCACAGAGAAATTACTTTGAGCCCCACTGAAGAGTGAAGTCCACCTCTTCACAAATGAACTTCCTTTTTATACCCAACCCAACCACAGCAGGTTCTGAAATTGCAATAAGGCCTCCATTCATGTGCTTATTATAGCTTCACACACTTGCAAAAAGTGCACATAAGGCACGGAATGACTTTAAAATATTTCCTTTAAACAAACATTTCGAAGCTCATCCAGCAGATACATTTGTAGGTCCCTTGGGAATAATTGATTTTTCATGTCTGTGCTTATTTTTAACCATAATTAAAGGCACGTTCTTCTTTTTAATGTTGCTCATCTGGCATCATTTCATAGTTAACTATTGAGTAATGACAAACAAAACAGGCATCTTTTAAAGTGATCTGGCCATTTTGAGGAATGCCTAGGTGTGTTGATCTGTATGAGCATTACTTCATGTGGGACTGACGTTTTAACTGCTTGATTTCATGCTCTGCATCACAACGTAGCATTTTAAAGTTATGTTATTAGGAGATAGGAAGATGCCTTGGGAGCCAGGGTGGCGTAGTGGTGAGAGTGTTGGACTGGGACTTGGGAGATCCGGTTCTAGTCCCCACTCAGCCATGAAACTCACTGGGTGACTTTGGGCCAGTCACTGACTCTCAGCCTAACCTACCTCACAGGGTTGTTGTGAGGATAAAATGGAGAGTAGGAGGATGAGGATTATGTAAGCTGCCTTGGGTTCCTTGCAGGAAAAAAGGCGGGGTATAAACATCATTAATAAATAAATGCCTTCCACTGAGTCAGACCCTTGGTCTACATAGCTCAGTACTGTCTACACACTGTAGACTCTACAGGGACTGTGGCTCTCCTGGGTTTCAGATAGCCCTGCCTGGAAATACTAGGGATTGAACCTGGGACTTTTTGTATGCAAAGAATGTGCTTTACCACTGAGCTACGGCCCTTCCCTTTATTGTTACATCCAGCTGCACTGCTGCAAAACTCCTAGTCCCCAAATTCACAAATAGTGAATTCTGAGACTCATTGCACCCTGAGATTGAATCTTGCCACCTTGAGAATTGGCCCCAAAACTTGAGTGTCAGGGCCAAAACTTGAGACTTGGCAACACTGAAGATCAAGGAAAGTATCCTTTTTTGGCAGCGCCCAGTGCAGGCACCACCACCACCACCCGATCCAGATTGGGACCATAGTGAAGGATAAAGGTTTAAAGCTCCTCTACCCCCATTATAGGGTGCTGATCCAGGTTGGGTCCCCCGCACTTACTTTTGAGTAAGGAAAAAGAAAAAATGCAGCTAGTAGCTATGTCCAAGCAACATGTACTTTGACCCTGAGTCCATGTCAGAAGTGATTTGTTCAGGCAAGAAGAGCCAAAGCATGTACCACAAAGAAAGGTAAGAACAACAAGAGACCCAAAGTTGCTCATCAAACTAACATGGGTGAAAATCTGTTCCTGATCTTCAGCTATATTACTGGTGTGTAGCACCTGCCAACAAATGCTATTGTATATACTGACTACATTAACTCTGCCTTAGTTGTTCATAGTAAGGGTTAATCTGCTTAGCCCTTTCTGTGGCTGAGAGAAACCATCTGAGCTCAACAGTTCACAGATTTCTGGGAAGCTAATAAGAGGTGTGGTGATACTGCATGCCAAGAAGTAGGAAAATGGCATCAGAGATGCATTTTAAGTCACTTCAGACCCTTTCCTGAATCATATTAGTTTCAACGCCTGTGTGACTGACTCCACATCAAAACCAGAAAATATGTTTTTGCTTGTCTTCATGATTTCTGCAGCTAATTTACAACATCTGACTCAAAAAAACAAAACAAACTGGAGAATGGAGACACGAAGCCATGTGCCGGAAAAGCCAACACAGCCATTCAAATTAACAGAAGTAAACACAAGCGCCGCAGCTGTGGCACCCGGAAGGAGCAATACGCTGGTTATAAATGGAGGGCAAAATGGCAGCGCTGTCCTGCAGCACAAAAACGTCAGCATTCGTACGGCTTAAAATGTACGATATGTTTTGCTTTGCTTAAGTAATGGCGTCATATTTATAACCAACCATTTTTGTGCTAACGGAGCAATCCTAAGTGTAGAGATCTGCCAGAGCCCAGATCCCCCCCACTTACACCAGTGGAAAATCTACAGCATCCAAATATCCTTTGGCCCTGGATGAGAGGGGCAGTCACTGGCAGAGTGACAGGAGTCATACTGGCGAGCAGGGGAGAAGGCCTTGCTTCACAAGCCAGTGGCGAGGGATCATGGGATCTCTCTGCATCTGTGGCTGGGCAGCTGCTCAGGAACACAAAGCAAAATGGTTCCAGGCTTCAGCTGACCAGATCAGTGCCCTTGGCTGCCACCAGCACAAGCCACTCGAAAACAATGGAATTATACATATGGCATGAACTGCAAAAGAGCCTGGGAGTTTATGTATGCCGCCCTTGGCTGCTCCCAGAGGCAGCGGAGGGGGGGCTTGGCCAATGGTGAGTGGCTTGGGCCTACAGTGGCCCCACAGCCCTTTGCGCCCACGTTCTCAACCTTGAGGGTGTGCTACAGGAGGGGTCTCTCACCTGACATCTGCTCTCCAAGGCACCTGTGAGCATCATTTGTTCTCTGTTCTCTATTTGTTCTTCTTGCCTTACCCAAGGGGAGTGACGTTCCTCAGGTGCAGGTCACCTCAGCTGGGTGCTACTCTGTGTCATGCCTATACAGAGGGGCTTGCTGATGGGAGGATGAACCCCTATGAGATGCTTTGCTTTTTGTTCATCAATGTTTTTAAATACAACCTAAGTATATGTGCATTCATTTATAAAGTAGCTGTGCTTATTGGAGTCCAAGGGTGAATCATAGGCTATGATTCTTATTCCTCCATGCAGGATTGTAGGGACCTGTTCTAAAGGGGACACTGTTGTTTAAGTTGAAAAAGGCCAAATAACTTAAACAACAGTGTCCCCTATAGGAAATACTTCAATATATCTTACTTCAACCGCAAAACTGCCCTTCATGGTAGATTAAGCTGAGAGAATGGAGTCACTTACCTAAAGACACTGAGCAAGCTTCATATTGTCAGCCCAAACTCAAATTCAGTTACTGAAACCGATTATGTTTTTGGCTTTCCATGACTGCCACCAAAAATTAACCAGTTCTTGTTGGGAAATCCCAACACGTGGGCACCCATTTCCTATTTGCCTTAGTAAAATAAGGCTCTTGACTTGTCCCAAGGCTTATAATTTGCATATTTCAGGAGATGCAGAGCTAGAATCAGAGATCTGAGGGACTGAGTCTATAATCTAGTCTGGTGAGCTACTCCTGAAGGCCCAGTAGACTGCATTAGGTAGTTATAAGAGGCTCTGGACTGGCAAGTCAGATTCAGATACCAGAACTCTGGCCTTGCCCTTGTGTAGTCAACAAGAGCAGATATTTCTGTTGTTGCACTCTGGTTGCTCCAGCTTGAGACTGGCTCTTTTGATCAATTCAGTCAACAAGTCCTTGCTACTGGAGGTAGCAGACTGCTCCATCTCCCTCTTTTGGACAACTCCTTAGTCATGACCAATATTTACCAGTGGGCAACTTGTGGCCCCCCAGATGTTTTGGTTTACGACTTCCTAGCCAGCATAGCCAATGGTGAAGGATCAAAGGAGTTGCAGGCCAAAACATCTGGAGAGCCACAAGTTGCCCACCCGATTCAGATTCTTGATTTTGTTTTGGCCTCGTGCCTGGTCCTCCAGTCTGTCTCAAGCTTGCTGCTGCATCCATCCTGTTCTGTGGCCCAGATCCAGCTTCTGTCTACTAAAACCTCGCCCAATTTGGTGTCCTTCAGATGTTTTGGACTACAACTCCTCGGATCCTTGACCGCCAGGCGAGGGAAGGCTGATTTACTACGCATCTAGGTTTTAGATAAAAACAACAAAGAGTCCTGTGGCATTTTAAAGGCTAACAAATTTATTCTGGCATAAGCTTTTGTGGGCACTGTCCGCTTCCTCAGGTGCATGAAGTGTTAACTTTACATTGGCAGATTTATATACACATCCTGGAAATTGGGGGGGGGGGAGATGTAAGCTGTGTTGTCAGAGGAAACTGAAACAGCTTACATCCTCACCCCCAGCATGTGTATATGGATCTGCCTTTTTGAGGTTAACACCATGCATCTGATGAAGAGAACAGTGTCCATGTAAGCTTATGCAGTCTTTAAGGTGCCACAAGACTCTGTGTTGTTTTTGCTGCAAGCCTGCAACAGACTAACATGGCTAACCCTCTAGATGTTAGGTGAGGCCATTCACATCCATAGCATGGCATTGACAACATCTCTGAAAGAGGCAGTAGCAGCCAGTTGGTCAGTCTCATAAGACTCTCACTGTCCTTGTCCCAGGGTCACTATCCTTGTTCCATTTAACAAAGCCAGGCCAAGAGGTTGTTGTAGGCACCGTATCATGGCAGGGGAACATAAGAAGGTTATATCAGCCACACTTTGCATATTGTACATACCGGTAAGTGAGGAGATTGATCAAAGAACGTTGTATGAAATGTGATATACTGCATTAACATTCATAAGTGGCACATCCCAATTAAAATTTTATTTATCTTTACTTGTGAAAATACTTTTAATTTCATTAGCGCCATATCAGTCCAAAACATATTTTAAATAATAGCTGTTCCCATAATCTAGATTTCTATGCAGCTCTATCCCTTGAGAATAAATATCCCAATGAAAATTTACAAACAATGCTTAAAGATAATTGCAGTAGAAACATCTGTGTGAATGAATTCTCTATGTCATCTCTTCATGGAATACCAAATCCAGCTGATTATATCTGGCAAGAACCTTGTAACAGATGGTTGGGAAATAAATCAATCGATGACCCAGGAAAATGGGGAAGTGACTGGCATTTTCTGTGTTCTCCAGTAGCTCCCTAATGATGCAACTTACATGATTTATTTATGCACTGGGGATTAGGAAGGAAGGTTGTCTAGAGATAGAAGGATATTTTTGTTAGCCTTATGGCTTTTAGTGCTCCCCTACACATTCACATGGAAGGTGAATATTCTACTCCACTTAGTTACCAGAAGATAAAACAGAGAGGTGAGGGAAGTATTTCCTCCCAAAATGTACAGAAGCCCCAACTGGAAAGTACAGCGAAAGGGAGACCTGAAAAGACTCTCATATGAAACAAGGAGATATCTCTATTGTCTTATATATTTTGAATAAAATAATCAGGATTAATGTTCCTGATCCAAATAAATATTTATTTTCCATTTTAACGAAAATGGAAGATTTACTAGGGAAGGATTTCCCTAGGGAATTACTTTCCAGCCTTCCCCAACCTGGTGCCCTCCAGATGTATGGGACTACAAGCCCCATCATCCCCAGCCAGCAGGGTCATGTTGCCTGGGATAATGGAAGTCATAGTCCAACACATCTGAAGGGCACCAGGTTGAGGAAGTCTGCTTCAACTACAGATCCATTTTGGCACATGAGCTAACATTTCCCACTGAGAGTTCTGTTTCTGTATTTATTGCTCTCTTTCTGCTTCGGGAGAGTTAGGGGAAAGAGACTTTCTACTTGTATCATCATACAAATCAGGAGGATACCGTTTTTTTATTGAAACAGGGGACTTTGCCTTCATTGGACTTTTGGCAAGCCTATCTGATCCTGGGTTTAGCAGATGAAACACAAACCTCTGCTTGCTCTGCAGCTGTTAAAAAGGGGCTTAAAACGGAGCTCAACAGGTCACCGACACAAAGTGAACAGAAGAGAGCTGATGAGCTTTTCTCTACCCTTCTCTACTTCTGAAACCCTTCGAATTCTTTTTCTAGCCCTTTTCAGCCAGCACAGCCATGGGGAGTAAACCCTAAGGGGCTTACACATGTTCAGTAGAATGGCTGCATGAAGCCTGTGTGTATGTGTGTACACACACACAGGGGGTTGCCAACCACAGAGAGCCCTGTGCATGTATAGGCTCTATGCATGCATTCAACCGAATGAGTTTAGGTTGGGGGTGTGATCTAGGGAGGTGCAGATTAGGTACACTATTTCAAAAACATTTGTCAGAAAAGGAATAAATATATTGATAAATATATTGGTAGGACTGAGGCTCACATCTAGAGATGTGAAGGCCTGGGAAACCCCCCCCCCCATAAAAATGGGGCGGGGATCAGAAAAAAAATCAGACCCCCTGTGTTTCTGGGGGATTTGGGGAAAATGTGGGGCGGGGGAACAGCCCCCCCTCCATTTTTCTGGTTTTCCCTCCCAGTTTTCCCCCCAAGCCTTCACATCTCTACTCACATCCAAAGAAGCTTTTGTGCTTGGTGATCTCACAAAAAGCTACAAAATGAAAATATAGGCCTTTCTAGAGGCTAAAAGTAAGAAAGCAATGTTAAGTTTGATCTTAATATTTATATATGTGCTGACAGTGTGCTTACTAATATTCAAGATATAAATTAACTGTCTTCAGCCACGAACTTACCAGAAAACCAGACACGGTATGAAGACACTATATTCACTCAACACGCACTGAGAAAGTGAATGCATTTGTAGTTCTGCTAACTCTGTATATATTCAGCTACAGAAAATGTTGATTTGTTCATTGCGTGTTCATGTAATCAAAAGACCAAATGATGTTACTATAAGATGTGATGCAACTTTAAGGAAGCTACATAGTCAACTAGGCAATTCAGTGACTAACAGTGATGAGGGGACCTAATGGCTTGTTCCCACACAAGAATCACATCAGTAGGCTAAACTCATCAGTGCGGGCTATGTTCCTGGAATGTGCAAAGAATTAATCAGCACACAAAACAGGGAAGAAAAACAATTTTGGCAGCTCTCAAAGAAAGAGGTGCCAGGCAGAGCTTGAAGAAAAGCAGTCAGCTGAAAGAAACAGAACAAGAAGGGGCAAGGGGAAGCCCATTCAACGTGTTGGGACAAGTGCTCAAATGCCTCCTTCAGCAAACCAGCAAGAATACTGCCTGCTTTGTAGGTCCCAGCAATTACTTGATTAAATTCTATTCAGGTGAGAACGGGAGGAAAGTGTGAGCTTTAAATGAAGCAGGAAGAAAATGCTTCGGTACATTTAATGAGAATGGTCAGTTAAACTTCAAAGAGCGGCACTATGAGAAAGGGTTATGTAGCAGGGAGGCCTGTCATAGGTTAAAGACAAACCTGCACATTGTGGGGCAATCCTGTGACTGTGTGTAGTTCACAGGAAGGCCTCTGGGCGATATTTGTAGAAGCAGTTTGGTCAAGATCTTATGCCTGGAGCCATGCGGAAGATCAGGAGCTGGACTCTGGACACAGCCACACTGGGAGCAGGGAACACTGCCATGCCATATGAGGAGCTCAGCAACCAGAAGCCAATTTAGTAGCTTAGCAACAAGGACAAAGCTCTCCCTGCTGGAAAACCACACCTCAGGTAATGAGAAGGGGGCGGCAAGATGAGAAGGCAAGTGTAGTTCAAGGAAAAAAGCAGGAGCAAAAATATTAGAGATGGGTGTAAGGAGAATAAGAATCACACCAAGGACCAGAGCAGGAAATGATGTAGCTGTCAAAGGGCACAGATTCTTTCTGTATCCTCTTGTTAAATTAAAAAAATGAATAAATGAATAATATGATTCTAGTATCTTAACTTGTAGCAATTATACATAGGCTTCAACAAAAGCGGACCAAATATCCAAATATGTATCCATTTGAAGGAGACATTTATAAACCATCTGTGGAGGAAGGGGGGGCTGGCTGGCCCGCCACACCCCCACCCTTTCCTACCCCAAAGGAACCAAGACCCCCAGAGATCTCAAGGTACCAGATTGCCAGCCTCAGCTGTCTGCAACCCTACTTGAATCTCTGTTCAGGGACTCGCCTTCAATTTCTGTAACCTGGATTTAGATACTGAAGCCACAGAGTACTACAAAACCCATGTGGGGTAAAACCAAGACAAGGTTTATTCTGGTAGCATTTAAACAACAAGATTAGGGGAAATGAGAGAAGCACACAAAATAAAGAGAGAGACACGTTAGTACACAGTAAAGCTGCAAAACAATAAAACCTGATTCCTTAATATCTCTCAGGCATACACCTATGTTACCTGAGGGTATTCTCTTCAAGGGTTAAATCCAGCACAGCCTTGCCGCCCGATGGAGAATTACCACACCTACCCGAAGGTCCGAGATGGGTAAACTCCTACAAGGCTTGCCTTCGCTAGAGCCCTCATCCAGCTCATTTCACCAGGAGCTAACTGGGGTCGGATCCTGATGCCCCCCCCCCAAAGGCTTGGGGCCTCTCTTTGGCTTGCCGCCATCACCCAATAGCCAGGGTAGCCGGTAGCCACGCGATCCAAAGACAGACAAAGACAGACCACGCTTTGGGAAATATACCTTTCCCCCCTCCCCTCCTCCCTGTAACTCTGCTGCCTCTCAGCCAATCAAAATGCATTTCACCTGGCCAGGCAGGGGGAAGGGAACTCATTACTTACTGGGTTTGAATTACATCTGCATATGAACACTTTCAGCCTGGCTCCTCCAGACCTCCGGGCACCAGGCCCCATCCTATGTTTTATGTACCTTTCGCTTCCTCGCAGCCCCCTCAACTGGCCCCACTTGGTTTACACATGAGGAGGCGTGTGCGTGTGTGTGTGTGTGCGTGTGCCTGCCTGCATGCATGCAGGAACCCCCAAAGGCCCCTTTCTCCACACACTAACTATGCACACCCCACCCCAGCCGGTTCACACATGAGGTGTGTGTGTGTACCCCCAAAGGCTCGTTTCTCCACACCATCTGTTCAAATTTTTTTTTTCAAATTTTAAAATTTTATTTCTATATAAAACAAACACATAATATCAAACATATAACAATTAACAAAACAAAATAGACCTCCAATTTTCTTCTACAGCAAATATAGGTAACAATATTTTTTCTTACTCGATAATCAGAATGAGAAATCTCTTTCTTCCCATTGTCCCACCATCTGTTCAAATATTGAAAGCGTTGTAAGGTCCTCGATCCATTGCATTATAGAAGGTGAGTGTTTATCCTTCCAATGTTGTAATTTCAGTCTTTTAGCTGTCAAAAGGGCACAGAGAATCCATTTACGCTATTTGTTAATCTGCATGAAGCAGGTAAGTAATTTAAAAGAGTGTGTACACCAGTGTGTACATCAGTGAATATTAAAGATTGTTTCAGTACAAAATTTATCTGTGAAATAACCTTCCCTTCAAAAGAAGCAACTACTGGACATTGTCAAAACATATGTTTAAAAGAAGCATTGGCTGTATCGCGCTGCCAGCAATTAGCCGAATTAGACAATCCCTTATTAAAGAGTTGTTACAGACAGTGTCCAACAGACATGAAACAAATATTTTTGCTGAATAAGATGCAGCCTAAGATCCATAGATGCGACAGGTAGACGCCGAAGCAGCGATCCACTGATTAGGCATTTTGTGCCCACAATTCCCAAATGTGCTCATGAGTCCAAAAAGTTGAGGAGCCTGGTGTAGGTAAGCCAGAGAGTTTTCTTTACTTTAGTGTAACTGTGTGTGGCCCTGATTTGGATTGGGGCTGGCATGCACCAGGAGGGGAGGATAAAACTTCCACCCTCCATTTCCCCCCAAATGCCGCCCTCCCACAGGAGGCAGGTTTTTAAAAAAGCTTTTATTGACTCTGATGGAGGCTTTTTTCTTTTAACCTTTCCCACATGGAAGTGGAATTTTTGGGGGTGGGGGGAAACAGGTGATGGGGGAAAGTTTAATCTTCCTCTCCTGGTGTGCACTGGTCATGATCGAAATCAGGGCCTCACACAGTTATACTAAAGTAAACTATCAGGCTCAGCTACATGCAATGCAATTAACATTTCATTTCATTTTTCATTTATATACCGCCCCATAGCCGAAGCTTCTCTTTTTTTCAAGTGAATTAGGCTGCTGAAAACTTGGGGTCACCATGGTGTGAAAGAGCTGTGAGTGCAGTTCAGTTCTGGTACCAAAAATAAATTTGTAGGCTCAAGATATGCCCAGATGCACCCTATTCTTTTGTTATAAGTGTCTGTCTTCTGTACCTGGCTCTGGTTGGTGGATCTTCAGCTTCTAATAAAAGACAAAGTAAATCCAACACACCTGAAGTCTGCCCACCATTGGCATACACCACTCAGTCAGTCAAAGTAGTAATGAAATTGATTAGATAACATAACACTCTCAGGCACATGTCAAATCAGGTTTATTCATGGCTAGGTTTAAATAAAGGTATGATTATGACCATGCATTTCCAGAATGTATAAGTGGGGAAACACACCAGTGTTTTTAACGTATAATGTCTGTTTGGAAGATGAGAAAGGAAACAGAGAAATTTCTAACCTTAGTCTGTTATGTAAGCCCCTGTTGAAGTGGAGGTAGAGGCATTCAGGCATTCATCACATTTTAGATATTCAAACGAATAATAGTCCTAGCTCTGGGTTTCAGAGAAGGAATCTGTCATGTCTAGAAAGTGCGACTTTCTTACAATGAAATGGACAAATAAAAAGAAAAAGTGATGACCTCTGATGCTGATAATCTCTGTATCAAAAAATACATGCCTTGTTATCTTGGGCATATACTCAATAATTTGGCCATTATGAAAGCTGTTGTTAGCGACAGGCTGATCAGCCGGCATTAAATCCTTCAAATGCTCAGCAGTGTCCTGTGGCTTACGGATGCGATTCCAATAATAGTAAGTGAGCTCATCCTTGGTGTAGAAGGTTATTCATTAGGGAGAGAATGGTGCAACTGATATCATCATTACATCACCTTTTCCTGTGCCTTATCCTCACTGCAGCCGATTGGGAAAACACACCTCAGTCCTAAGTTATTTCATCTTCTTCTTTTGCAGAATATGCTAAATGCTGAAAGGTTTGGAATGCCATTCTTTCTCCATTAAAAGTTTGAACTGAGATTTGGTGTAAAAAAACTTACCATACTAGAACGCTTGCGTTTGCATCCTTTCCCCCACCCCCCTCAGCATATTTTAAGAAGCATTATTTTCCCAAGCTCATTTTTTGGTAATGATTTTCAGTCATAGAAAGACTTTTGCAAGCCAATCTGTTAACCAAAAATGGAAATAATTTGCAAACCAATAATCCTATAACCAAAAATGGTTTATTGAGGCCTAGTTAAAGGCGAAAGTGTTAGGGAATGGTTCAGCATACACCAGGGCTCAGCAGAGAGTAGATTGGGATCTGCTGGTAGATCTCTGGGTGATTTACAGTAGATTGACAGGAGTTTCTGACTCCCAATAGCAACAACAGAATTATTTTTTTTCAAGTGAATTAGGGTGCTGAAAACTTGGGGTCACCATGGTGTGAAAGAGCTGTGAGTGCAGTTCAGTTCTGGTACCAAAAATAAATTTGTAGGCTCAAGATATGCCCAGATGCACCCTATTCTTTTGTTATAAGTGTCTGTCTTCTGTACCTGGCTCTGGTTGGTGGATCTTCAGCTTCTAATAAAAGACAAAGTAAATCCAACACACCTGAAGTCTGCCCACCATTGGCATACACCACTCAGTCAGTCAAAGTAGTAATGAAATTGATTAGATTAGGTTGCATCTTCTGGTCTCGCTAAAAAAAAGTTTTGTTTTTAAAAAAGAGAGCTCCTGAATAGTTGGGTGAGGTAGCCTTGCAGTTTTCTGTTTTCTTTTTAAAAGGCTATAGGAACCCTCATGTGGGTAAACACCAATCTTTTTACATTGTGTGTATGTATATAAATACACAGAGAGAATTTAAACAGTTTCAAACTGCTCTGGGCATTGAAGTGTGGGCAGATGATGAGTAAACATTATCCAATAGGTATCTATGACAAACATACCAAAACATACAGACACCTCTTGCAGAAACCTGCTACTCATGTTTCTAGTGGTTAGTTTGACTTTCCAGGGGACAGCTTGAAGTGGGTCATGAACCAACCTCATGCAGCAGCCAGGACTCCCAACACAGAATGGGAGGGACTAGCTAGTTTGGGCTCAGCAGCGCAAGCTACAAAAGTGCTGGACCTGGAGCCCAACACCAAGCCCAGGAGCACCTCAAGCCAGAAGCCACTAAACTGGGTCCCATAGAGACAGTACCCTCTAAGCCAGGTTCTCCCAAGGGACCAGATCCCTCAGTACAAGGGTCTTGTGCTCACCAGTGCCTGCTCACTAAAACAGGCAACACACCAGACAGGAATTAACAGAGAGGTGACAACATGCTAGTCTCCAGACCAGAAGATTACCCTTTTAAGGTTCTCTACTCCTCAGAAAGGGGGCAGAGTCTAGCTGGGAGTAGTCACGGGCCAAAAATGGGATATAAAGGCTCAGTTGCAGCCAGGAACCAATCAGAACAAGTGATCTGTCCATGGTTTTGAAGGCCCTGTCTGAATTCCATTGTTTTCTGGTCCAGGGTTCTTGGTTTTGGACTGGACATGCAGTCTCTGCTCATTTATTTCCCACTCACATCATTTCAAGGCTGCATGCTGAAGCTCCCAACTCTCCTGTAGGCTCAAGCTTGCCAGGACTTGACACAGTTACAGAAAAACCAGTTTGACTCAAAACTATGGTAGGGCTGTAGCTTATCACCTGTCTTTTCAGCCCTCCAAACTGAAGAAACTATAGCAATGGGCAGTAACACAAACCCAGGAATTACCCTCTGTAATGAGCCCTGGCACCAACTGTGTACCCACTTCTACTGGAGTTCAAAACTGGATTGTCTCTGCAAGAGAAGCAACAGACACAAATGAGACGTAAGTCAAGAAAGAATGAGGGGGGATGGGGATATTTCAATCTTCCTGGACATTCTATAACAGGATTAAAGTATTACAGCAAAAAATTACAGAACAAAACAAAATAAAATCTCGGGGAGATTCCAGCAGTGAAGTTGCGAGGTTGGAATTCATATGCAGGTCTGACAGTGTCAGACTTGGGCTGAACGGAGTCTGGGAGTGGGAAGCTCACTACAGAAATCCATTGTCCCTCATCAGACACGCCACCATTTTTCTCACCTGCTCCAATAGAGTCCTAGTATGTGAATCTCTGCAGCTTTATATCATGTCACTCCTTGTAAAGGTCTGAATAGACTATCAATTAGTTTTGAAAAGAATGGGGACAAGACATTATTCAGAGGTCTGGAAGTGGATGCAAAGTCTGTTTTCATGCAATAGTACAAAATAAAAAAATCGACAGCCTATGAATCATCTCAATGCGAACATAGTTCTTCCTCTAAGATTGGCCACCAACAGTGACTGCAGCCTGTCAGCTGCCTCTCTAACTTTCTGTATGAAATGGTTTTTAAGAGACTCCTTTACAAAGGCTGTTATTATGGACTATGAGGTCACAGAGTTGAGTATATAAATGTGAGCTAACACCGTAAGTTAAAGTATTTGCGCTGGAACAGAAATAGAGATCAAAAGGAAGTTGAGGGCAAAGATGGTTGTGAGCAAAACCGGCTCTGAAGTCTTTCTTCTGAAGAGGAGTCTATAGAAAGGGGCTTCCTAGGGGCGCTGTTGTCTTTAAGAATGATGACCCCCCCCCATTCTCCAACTTGTTCACTGGAGTTTATCCAAGAAGGCCAAATTCACAGATGGCATTGGACTGCACATTTAAAAGGATTAAATATTTAAAGGATTTACCATTCTAGTTTGTAAAATCAATAGAGAGAGAGAGAGAGAGAGAGAGAAAATGGCATAAGGAAGTTATGCTGTTGCACTTTAAAGTCCTGTTGCCGTTTAATTAAATCAGACATTTTGAAAAAATGGAACCAAAGGAACATTTAGTACAGTGCAGCAAGCTTTAATTGTACTGTATATTAATCCACTAAAATATTAGATTGTTCAGTGAGACCAAGAGTTAAGGGCACACTTTTTAAATTTATTGCAGGTCTTTTGGTTCAGATAAGCAGAAGGGATGGAGTTCCATATCCTTGGTGCCAGTACTGAGAAGGCCCTGTCCCAGGTAGGCCTCCACCACAACTCTAATAAGGGAAGGATCCAGAGCAGGAGCCCTTAGGAAGATCTATGGGCATGTTTATATGGTACAAGGTGGTTCCTATCCTGGATCCACACCATTTAGGACTTTAAAAGTTTAAAACCAGTACTTTGAATTGGGCTCAGACCAGAAACCAAGTTGAGGCCATTGAGGTAGTTTTAAAATTGGCATCATATATTCCTTGCAGTCTGCCCCAATCAGCAATCTCACGGTCACATTCTGAACAGGTTATTATTTGAGACGTGCATAGAGTGCATTATAGTAATCTACCGTAGTCTGGATGCCACCAAGAAATGAATTCAGTTCGGTAATTGGTTAACCGGCCAATAAATCAGCTAAAGTTTTGCAATTGGTTGACAGCCCTAATCTATAATAATATGCCACCATAAACCTGGCTGTTGCAACATCCTAAATAAATGTAATAGGACTGGCACAGCACAGTATATTAAGAAAGTGATATATGGAGAAATACTGCCATGTCATTCACTGCATAAACTGGTTGTGTTATTAGTTTTTGGCTCTATCTTACAAATACTCTTTGGGATCAAGGGGATCCAGATTTCCATTGGCTCACACTCAGCATTAATCTTGCATTAGAGATATTTCAACTAGCATGATATTATAACAATTTCCTCAAAGTATTCAAGTCTCCTATACAAAACCAGCACATTTAGGGAAACTTTCCAAGCTGTTACTTTTTCTGCCATTCCCAATAGGGTATACAAAAATGTATGCTATGGAAAGCATAAATATACACATTATACAGCATTTGCAGAGTAATCCTACTTCCCTGGGCCCTATGGTAACTTCTGCCACCTGCTGCTTGGGCCTTCAGCACATCAGATGTGAATGACCAGGGCTCTTGGAGGAATGGTGTCAGTAGCTGCTCTCCAGTTATGGGCCTATGTTCCTCTGGAGAATCTCCAAAGTATGAGGAATGCAAGATGGTTTTATTTAATACACTGATCAGTCATAACAAACAGCCAACACAGAGTATCGGTTCACCATGTGTAGGGTTTTCTACTATTAGGTTGCTTGGTTGCTTAGAACTCAATGCCTCCTCCTTCCCTGCTGAAAACCAATCCAAGGTTGACTTCCTTTGGCCTTATCAAGCTAGCTAGGTTCTTCCACCCTTCACTGCTTAGCACTAATTAGCACCTTCAACCACAGCACATAGCTACACGGTCATCTTTTCCATATGCAGTTTGTTTAAACTCAGGGGGAAATACCAAATGTTCATTAAAAAAATATGAATCTAACTCTGTCATCCAAAAGATGTTTAGTATTTTTGCAACTTTTTTGGCAGCAACAGAAGATTCTCCTCTCTCACTTGTAAAAACAAGTATAAAGCCATATGGATGACAGAGGAAAAGAAGGCAGTAGATATTCTGCCTTGTGATTTTTCTGCAACTATCTACTTTATTTTTCTCCTTCTCTACAGTTTGCTTGCATACTCCAAGCTTTGTTGAGCTGCAGTCATTTTCCTTTAATAATAACCTTGATTAATCATAGTGTAGTAGTAACTTTTGAACTGCAGGCGCTCATCATGACTGTCCCCCATAGCCACGCCCCCAAGAAGAGTCCAGATATGCAGGCAGCTGTGTTGATCCATATCAACAAGCCATCCCAGAATACTCTACATTACAACAAGGAATAATATATTGCTGCTGGGAAAATTCATGTCCTCCTAGCTACTGTGACTATTGTGGGAACAATAGAGGGAACAGAGGAAACAAGCAGTGCCCCGCCCCAGTAGGATTTTGCCATCTGCATTAAAAAAATAGTTACCGTAACTAAAAAGCCATTTAGTTCACTGGTTTCTAAACTAACATGACAATGCTCCTCACAGAGGCCTACTCCCATAGGCAGATCCCCCTTGCTGGACTGGGGAAATTAGCTGCTGTTGTTGTTCAACACCCTTAAAGGAGTGGCACTATATGTTAAAAAATACATATCTCTGCACAGAAATACAGGAGGATGAGCTTGGTAGCCCTATCGAGAGCATTTGGAATAAGTGGGGCAAAGAATAAAATGAACATGGTGGTTGGAGTCTACTACCCGCCCAATCAAGGAGAAGATGAGGATGAAACTTTTGAAAAGCAAATTGCCTTTGTTTCAAGGAGGCATGATGTGTAGTGATGGGAGACTTCATTTTCCCTGATATCTGTTGGGAGACAAATTCTGCCAAACATGGCCACTCCAAAAAATTCCTGACTTGTGTTGCTGATAACTTCCTCCTACAGAAAGTGGAAGAAGGAACTAGAGGATCGGCTAGCCTTGACTTAATTCTAACCAACAGAGATGCGTTAGTGGATAAAGTAGCAGTTATGGGAACTCTGGGGGAAAGTGACCATGTTATACTTGAGTTCTTGATTCTAAAGGAAGCAAAAGCTGAGTGTAGCTAAACGCGTACCCTGGATTTTAGGAAAACCAATTTTAATAAACTCAGAACAATGGTAAGTAAGGTAAAGGTCCCATGGCAAGCGACTGTGATGAGAAAAGGAGTCAAAGATGAGTGGGAATTTTTTAAAAAGGAAATTCTAAAGGCACAATTACAAACAATTCCCACAAAGAAAAAAGGCAGAGGGCAACAGAAGAAGCCAATGTGGCTTCACAAAAAGCTCAGAGATGACCTGAAAACAAACAAAAAAAGACACATATAAGAAGTGGAAGGAAGGCCAGGCTACAAGGGAAGAGTACAGGCAGGTAGCACAGAACTGCAGGAATAGTGTCAGGAAGGCTAAAGTTGAGAATGAGCTGAGGCTAGCGAGGGATGTTAAAAGCAACAAAAAAGCTTTCTTCAGATACGTGCATAGTAAAAGACAGAGGAAAGAAAGGGTGGTTCAACTATGCAATGAGGATGGCAAAATGATAACAGATGACAAAGAAAAGGCAGAAGTGTTCAATTCCTACTTTGGCTCTGTCTTCTCTCGAAAGAGGGTCTATATCCCCCCTGGCAAAGCTGAAGTACAAGCTGAAGGCGCAGGATTGCAGCTTGAGATTGATAGGCAAATGGTCAGGGAACACCTGATTACTTTGAATGAGTTCAAATCTCCAGGGCCAGATGAACTGCATCCTAGAGTAATAAAGGAACTGGCAGAAGAACTCTCAGAACCACTGTCTATTATTTTTGAGAAATCATGGAGGACGGTGAAGTGCCAGATGACTGGAGGAGGGCTAATGTTGTTCCTATCTTCAAAAAGGGCAAGGAGGAGGAACCAGGGAACTACAGACCAGTAAGTTTGACATCAATCCCTGGGAAAATTCTGGAGCAGATTATACAGCAGTCAATCTGCAAGCACCTTGAAAACAATGCAGTGATCACTAGAAGCCAATATGGATTTGTCAAGAACAAATCCTGTCAGACCAATCTGATCTCATTTTTTGATCAGGTAACCTCCCTTGTGGACTGTGGAAATGCTGTGGACATAATATATCTTGACTTCAGCAAAGCTTTTGACAAAGTGCCTCATAGAATCATAGAAAAGTAGAGTTGGAAGGGGTCTATAAGGCCATCGAGTCCAACTCCCATATCCTGATAAGCAAACTGGCTAAAAGTGGGCTAGATGGAACAACTATCAGGTGGATCCACAGTTGGCTACAGAATCGGACTCAAAGAGTGCTTATCAATGGTTCCTTCTCAAACTGGGGAGAGGTAACAAGCGGGGTACTGCAAGGCTCGGTCCTGGGCCCAGTGCTCTTCAACATTTTTATTAATGATTTGGATGAGGAGGTGCAGGGAATGCTTATCAAATTTGCAGATGACACAAAACTGGGTGGAACAGCTAATACTCTGGAAGACAGAAACAAAACTCAAAGTGATCTCGATAGGCTAGAGCGCTGGGCTGAAAACAACAGAATGAAATTTAATAGGGACAAATGCCAAGTGCTGCACCTAGCAAAAAGAAACCAAATGCACAGTTACAGGATGGGGGATACTTGGCTCAACAATACTACTAGCGAGAAGGATCTTGGAATTGTTGTAGATCACAAGCTGAATATGAGCCAGCAATGTGATGTGGTTGCATAAAAGGCAAATGCTATTTTGGGCTGCAGTAATAGAAGTATAGCTTCCAAGTCGCGTGAAGTACTAGTTCCCCTCTACTCAGCACTGGTTAGGCCTCATCTTGAGCATCCAGTTCTGGGCACCACACTTTAAGAAGGATGTAGACAAATTGGAAAGGGTTTAGAGGAGGGCAACAAAGATGATCAGTGCCAGATGACTGGAGGAGGGCTAATGTTGTTCCTATCTTCAAAAAGGGCAAGAAGGAGGAACCAGGGAACTACAGACCAGTAAGTCTGACATCAATCCCTGGGAAAATTCTGGAGCAGATTATAAAGCAGACAGCAGTCAATATGCAAGCACCTTGAAAACAATTCACTCTTCAAGTACTTGAAAGGATGTCACACAGGGGAGGGCCAGGATCTCTTCTCGATCATCCCTGATTGCAGGACACGGAGAGCCAGTGTGGCATTGTTAACAAGTAGCTGTTTTAGTCTGTTTCAGCAAAAAGAAGAGTCTTATGCTGACTGGGGAATGCTGGGGCTTGTAGGACTTTTTTCTGTCTAAACATGCATAGGATTGCACCCTTAGGGTACCTTAAAGGCTAACAAATTTATTGTGATCATTGCTAACTTTCCACACAGCCTTTGTAAAATAGCCAGTGTGGCGTAGTGATGAGAGTGTTGGACTGGGACTTGGGAGATCTGGGTTCTAGTCCCCGCTTGGCCATGAAACTCACTGGGTGACTTTGGGCCAGTCACTGACTCTCAGCCTAACCTACCTCACAGGGTTGTTGTGAGGATAAAATGGAGAGGAGCAGGAGGATTATGTAAGCCGCCTTGGGTTCCTTGCAGGAAAAAAGGCGGGGTATAAATATAATAAATAAATAAATATAATAAATTAATTAATAAATAAATAAAATAAATAAAATAAATAAAATAATGGGCTCAAGTTACAGGAAGCCAGGTTCTTCCTGGACATCAGGAAAAATTCCTGACTGTTATAGCAATACGACAATGGAACCAACTACCTACATAGGGAGGTAGTGGGCTCTCCAACACTGGAGGCATTCAAGGTGCAGCTGGACAACCATCTGTCAGGTTTTTTTTTTTAACTTGGATTCCTGCATTGAGCAGGGGGTTGGACTTGATGGCCTTAGAGACCCTGTCCAACTCTACTATTCTATGATGCTAAGTCTTGAAGATAAAGGGGCTGTTCACATGACAGGACAGCCCACCATGGGTTATTTAACCCATGTGTGGCCGGCATTTTGAATACACAACCCCCACTTGTCTGTTGTCGTGTCATGCGAACCCGACAAGTATGGGTTATGCAAGGGTTAAACAACACTTGCATAACTCATGGTCTGTTTAACCATCACATTACCCACACTCGCAGGGTTCGCATGACTCGACAACCCCCAAGTGGGGGCTGCATATGCATATGCAATCTGATGGCTGCATGCACCACATCATGGGCTAAATAACCCATGATGAGCCGGGGCATGTCATCCAAACCACATGAAAATTAATATTTAGCAGTGACATGTCTCCTCCTTTCCTCAATAAAGTAAAAATGATAAGTAATAACATAATAAAGCTATAGGACATCTTTTGTGTCCAGTGGAAATGTTAAACATTCTAAGCCTTTAAGTTCAGTGCCAAATTACAAACTACTTCCCCCCTATAAATAATGCTCCTTAAATCATTGTCTAACTCAGCCTTCCCCAACGTGGTACCCTCCAGATATATTGGACTACAACTCCCATCAGTCCCAGACAACATGGCCCATATTCAGGAATGATGGGAGTTATAGTTCAAAACATATGGAGGGCACCAGGTTGGGGAAGGATGGTCTAAATAGTGCTAAGACTCCATAATCAACTTTTCATTTGGTAATTGATAATAAATTCCTGTGCCCAGATCCTATCACAGAATTTAAATCCCACCACCATTCCCATAGAATGGGCACAATCCAGGTAACATTTTGTGCTTAAATCTACTCTTAGCTCTGCTCTGAACCTAGTATGCTTAGAGCAAGGTGGACCGGGACAAGCTGTCCTGCAGTGTTTTTCCCTGGATTGGTCTGATATTTAAGACAAGTAGTATTTCAGAGTCAATCAGCTCTGCTTTAAGCCCTTGACGTTCCAAAAATATTTAGAGCAAAATTATAGATAAAGAAACAAATGATCTGTTACTAGATTGTTCTGACACCCTTGATTCTATGGCAAACAATGATAAGACAGTGAGAAAGCAAACGATCATATTTGGATAAACTTTACAAGCTCCCTCCACACCAGTTTGGAAAAGATATCGAAAGGCTGGGAATATTAACTGGCCAGATTAACGGATGATGAAAGGAAATGCAATAACACAGCAAATGATTATCTGATCTAGACCAGCAGCACAAGCCTAGCATGTTTGCCCAGAAGTAAACCCAATGGGAGTACAATGGGACTTACTCCCAGGTATGTGTGCATAGGATTATTGGCTGTAATCCTATTCACATTTACCTGGGAGTAAGCCCCATTGTACTTCAATCTACTACAAATCAGAGACATCTAACAGTAGATCCAGATTTCCCTTCTGTCAATTCCCTGGTCAAAAGAGGACATACTTTTCAAGTGGTTACTCCAATTCACTCAGGATAAAACTAGTAATTTTTTAAGATTATGACGGAGATGAGAAACATAAGTCATATGAAAATGCAAGGCTTTACCTAGGTCTCAAGCCTATAACTGGTTACTTAGAAATAACACTACTGATTTAAGTTGGGCAACTTATTTCCCCCAAATGGCCTCCTGCAATACAATGTAGGGCACCCACAGGATTATTTGTTAAAGTGTTTCTGTGACCGCAAACTGTGACCGTGTGTTATTCACATGGTTTTTCTGGGATTAAGACAGACCCAACAGGAACAGATCCAGCTCATGAATTTATCCCTGGAAACAGTATAAGGGAATAACCAATACTGATGTAATTTTTCTAAGGGCTGGCTCACACAATATTTTTGGTGCATAATAACAGTGCCAACTGTGCTCAGACATTCACTCACAGGAAGAAGAGCAATGCATGCAAGATGTCAGACCCAGTTGTTGCTGAATAAATAGGGATTACATGCAGTGTCAAGATCATGCCTAAAGCAGATCTGTGGCAAGCAGCAGCAACAAATTGTATGTATACCTTTCTGAACCTGGCCTAGAAACTCTTATAGAACGGGTGGGGAATCGGTGGCTCTCCAGATGTTGTTGGACTACAACTCCTATCATTCCTGACCATTAGCCATGCTGGCTGGGGCTGATGAGAGTTTTGAGTCCAACAACATCTAGAGGGCCACAGGTTCCTCAACCCTGCCTTATGGAGACCACAGCTTGTCATATGATCTGATCTAGCCAGGTATCCACACAAATCTTGCCATTCACAGGTATCGACTCTTATGATTCCTTCTTTTGGCCGGGATCCACCAATGTCACATTGACTTAATCCATAACTGAAGATTAGGGATAGGTGTTGGATTCAGTTGAAGCCCAAGCCAAATTGGGCCCCTTTGGACCATTTCTGGTGCTTCCTGAGGCAAAGCTGGCTTCCCTCTGAAGTGATCAGAACCAAAGCTAGAACTTGCATGAGACTACATTTGCAATTATGCTTTGGAAAGGCAGACAAAATGGTGTCTTTTGCTTTTGTTTCTCTAGTCTAAACACTGATAGGGGGAGGGAGGGAATGAGACTAAATGACTGACAGGTACACCTTCTAATCATAGGGCATGTTTTATCAGGGGCTCTCCAATCAATGTGCCTCAGGGGAGAGCAAAGATGGGACCGTAAGATGGCCATTCTTCCAATGCCACCAGGCCTCACTGTGAAAAAGCCTTAAACTAGGTTTCAGACATCATAACTTGCTAGCCCCTGCACCTGTCCTTCTGAAATGTTGCAGGCATCTTGCCTGGAGACACCTCAAATTGCCCCCCCAATGGGGGCAAAATTTGAAGAGCCCTATTCCACATAAACTGCAGCATCTATCCTTCTGAAACTTTACAGTTTTCTTACTTAAGGACACCTCTATACTATGTCATTTTAAAAATAATGGTCCACAAGGAATCCCTGCACCTATTCATCTGAAACTTGGCAGGCTCAACCCACTCAAAAGGGGAAACTATCCTGCATTTTCATCCAGTTCTGCCAAGAAATAAAAACATTGAGAGCAATTCCCTTTAAAATAAAATCTTAAGGTGTGTAGCACAAAAACCACGGCACCTATTTTTTGGACATTTGGAAGGTGTAATTCCCTATGCCTGCAAATTTCATCCAAATCTGACAAACAGGAAAAAACGTATAGCCATTTTTTGACTTCCCATGATAGTCAGTGGGAAATATAAAGCCTTGTATTTCTGAATCTCAACTGGGTTTGGTACCCAAGTTGAAGTGGATGGCTTATAAATTGGTCTGAGCAGAATCAGGCCATATTCCGAAGTGCTGAACTGGGGTCTGACTCGAATCATGTGGTCGGTGCACACCTCTACTAAAGATCTTAGGTTCAAGGCCTACTGCATGATTGAATTCTAGGAGGCAACGCATATCTTTACAAAGTATTCTTTGGGTGCAATCCAATGGGGCTGCCCGATACCCACTGAACTCAGAGGATTACAGGCATGCAGGGTGGGAGGGACGTGGAGGCAAAGGTTGCCTCCATGCTCCTCCTGCCCTGCAAAGCAGCTAGACGGCTTCAGCGGGGAGAGAAGGAGGCTGAGTCGGCACCAGGAAACATCGTATCTTGGCAGCGCCACTCCCTTCCCTTTCCCTCCCCTCCCAGTCCCCTAAACCCCTTCTCCGAGTCCGAAGTCGCTCTCATGACCTCGGAGAAGCAGCCGGTTCTTTCCATGCCAGCCACAAGGAGGGGTGTGTGATCCGAGTGCGGATCCCCAGCTCTGAGGTCAGAGCTCTTTTCTGACTTTGGATCTGGGAATCTGAAAAATCCTATGGCCTCTAGACGCTATCCAGGGGCCATAGGATTGCTCTGTTAGAAAATAATACAGCTTTCTGAACAGAATAGATTTTGAAATCCTTGTTTTTAAAATGGTAGATGAAAAAAATAAAATGTGGCAACAATATCACAATTGCCATCAATACTTCATTCTGGGGATGGGCGCAAAATGCCAGTCAAGCACACAAACGTCACACTTGTTCCTTCTCACTAATTTTAGATCAGATGGTCAAAATTAAAGCCTGATGTGATTTCATTGGTAGGACAGCCTTTTTCAACACGGTTCACTTTCTCAATGTGGTGTTTTGGATTACAACTCCCACAGTCGCCAACTATTGACCATGCTGGCTGAAGCTGATGGGCATTGTAGTCCAAAACATCTGGAGGGCACATGGGGAAAGCTGGGGTTAGGACATCAGCAGCTGCTTATGTGGTCATCACAGTTGTTTAATAAATTACAGAGTATATATGATTTCAGTTGACGAGACTAGCACTATCAACGTTTCACACGGTTTCAAAACCTTGTGATTTTGTGTTAGAATTTTGACATTGCTTTTCATAGAATCCTATTCCTGGAATCAGTCTTGTGACAGCAGATTATTAAATAGCCTATTCTGTGAGGCTGAAGGGCAGCCCTGCAATTTGTACATTCTTGGAACAAGCCAAAAATCACAGCTTACCTTACCAAGGTCACAGCCAAGGAAGGAGCTTCTGATTACATCAGGCCAGTGATAAAGCAAGAATGAGCCATGAGTAGAATATTAACCCCTTCATTCTTACACTGTCCTGCAGGATATGACTACTTAACAACACAGTTATTTCATGTTTGTGTAACTGCACAATTCCTGTGTTTCTCTGGCACCATTCAAGAAGTAAAACAACAACAAAAACCATACACAGTCACAAATAAAAACACACCTATCAGGGTCCAGCAGGGTGAAAAGCAAGCAGCATGAGCCTAAGTGGGCCAGTTAAGTCCAGAGGTGGCAACTGTGGCATTAAAGGCCAAAGACAGATGTGGTCCCAGGTGGGCTGGTTCCAGGGCTGGCCCATGGCATTTTGCTGCCTGAGGCAGAGAAGCAAATGGTTCCCACGCCCACCCTAAGTTCAGATAGTGCGCAAGGCCAGTCAAGTTATTTTGGGCCCTAGGGCAGAAATTCCAACAAATGCCTCTTCCCTTCCCTGGCAGTAAACATATAATAATCATTAATTAACTATCCAACAACTTGCCACCATTTCATGACTCCTAAAACCAGCTGCCTGAGGTAGCTGCCCCACTCTGCCTCATGGTAGGGCTGGCCCTGGCTGGTTTTGGAACAGGCAGGTGGTCAGTTTCCAAAAAGTAAAGCAGGACTGTACTGCTAGGGTGCCAAACCTGTTGCTATATAAGGCCAGCAGGGCCCCTATTGGCTTGCCAGGTCACCTGATTCAGCTGGGCTAACATCCTGTAGTCTCTCTTCCTTCAGAAAAGCCTTCCCCAATGTGATACCCTCCAGATGTTTTGGACTTCAACTCCCATCAGCACAAGCCAGCTTGGACAATGATCAGGGATTATGGGAATTGTAGTCTAAAACATCTTCAGGTTGGGGAAGAAGGCAGTTGTACAGCCATGCAGCTCAGGACAGTCCTTTTCTTCACTTGCAAGCTGTCTCAGTTGTGCAGAGAACTAGGTGCCTGAATCCTGCTGCAAAATTCCCAGCGCCTTGGAGTACATTAGATATAAATACATGTGCGGTACTGGTCATCTCGCAGTTTACATGTCAAATTACAAGAAAACCACACAACATAACTACAAAGTAAAAACCTGACTTCTATCATACTTTGAGTAGATGCGGAAAGAAAAAGAGATCTTGTCTCGCTTAGAATTTTCACTAAATTAGGGCACAATCCTATGGTTGCTAGACAGATTCTAGACAGCCATAGGATAATTCAGAGTTCCAGCTCTGACCTTGGAAACGCAGTCCAAGGTCAGAGCTGGGACTCCCAGCGCCCTCCCTCTGCCCTTGCAGCTGGTGTGGAAAGAACCGTGCCAGCTGCAGCTCCGAGGTTGCAGGAGTGACCTTGGAAACAGAATTTTGTGGGTGGGGTGGGGAAAGAGTCATGCTCTGCCAGCATACATAGTATCCTGCCCATGCCTCAACCTCCTCTCCTCGTGCTCTGGGGCAAAACACTTAGCCAAAATCGGCCGTCTAAGTGTTTTGCAGGGTAAATTATAATGAAAACGGCACAAAGGCCCTGAGTCCAAAGATAAAGGGAATATTTATTATATAATTATTTCAAAGGAAATGATAAGGTTTTCAATTTTGAAAAACAAACAGCAATTTATGTGACTTATTATAAACATAAACATAAGTGTTTTGCAGGGCAGGAGGAGTGCGGAGGCGACCTTAATTTCCATGCTCCTCCTGCCCTCCATAGGATGCCTGCAATCCTCCATGTTCGGAGGGTTAGGGGCAGCCTCATTGGATTGTGCTGTTAGAAGCTAATAAAAATTCAGTGTTCTGCTCTGTCACATAATCTTCCCTATCACCCTGTTACTGCTCCTAGACCTGGGGAGTGGGGAGGGCAACTTCTGGTCTTCCAGATGTTTTGGCCTACAACTCCCATCAGCCCTAGCCAGTATAGCCAATGGCAAGGGATCATGGAATGGAATTGTAGGCCAACAAGTCTGGACAACCACAAGGTGTCCACCCCTGCACTAGATGATGGGCAGATGATGGATGGATATGATGAGGATGGATATGTCACTGATTTTATTGTCTGTGCTGTAAATTTTGTTTCCTGCTTATTATATTATGGACACTAATTATTTTATTTTTGTTATTGTCCACATCAATGTTGTGCTTTGTTATGTTAGTTTTTTTTTAAATTCTATGTGAAATATGGTTACAATATTTACTAGCGTTGAAAAAATGATCCTTCAACGCCAACTTCAATGGACCGGTCATGTTGTTCGAATGTCTGACTACCGTCTCCCAAAGCAGTTACTTTATTTATTCCCAACTCAAGGATGGAAAGCGGAATATCGGTGGTCAGCATAAGAGGTTTAAAGATGTTCTTAAGGCTAATCTAAAAAAATGCAATATAAACATTGAAAACTGGGAAGCTCTGGCCCATGAACGATCTAACTGGAGGTTGGCCTTTCACAAAGGTTCTATGGACTTTGAAGAAGCCCGAGTGCAAGGTGAAAGAGAGAAACGTGCTAAGCGAAAAGCACGTCAAAGAATTCTTTACAGGACCATCTTCCATCTGGTAACCCGTGTCCTCACTGTGGAAAACTGTGTGGATCTAGAATTGGCCTTCACAGTCACTTACGGACCCATCACTAGAGTCTACACAATATTTTTCTTTAGAATTTCCTCCTTTTAAAATTTTCTTTTTGTAATTTTTTTATCCTGGAAGACAATCTTACTCGGTCACGAGTGATCGCCTACATACATACACATACATTTACAAATAAAAAGTAAACAATAACAAAAAGACACAAGTCTATCAGTGGAACACTATTGTTACTCTTAATTATTCATACAGTTGCATTGCTGCACCTGGTGCTTCACAGAGGAACAGAAACAAAACATAGAGGTCTCTGTCTGAAGCTTACAGTCTAAATCAACCTTCCCCAACTTGGTGCCCTCCAGTTGTTTTGGATTACAACTCCTAAGATTTCTGAACATAGGCTATGCTGTCTGAGACTGATGAGAGTTGAAGTCCAAAACATCTGGAGGTTGGGAAAGACTGGTCTACACTGGATTCTTTTCTGGCTGTAGTATCCACATGTTGTGGCAGCATTTCTTTCTGCATTTGAAGTCTTGCACAGTGTTTGCAGACATGTCTAAGGATTTAGTGCCATCTAAGGGCTACAGAGTGCTATAGAAACCATGATCTCATGAAAAGCAAAGGCCATAACAAAAATCTTAAAATAGGGCAATAGTTTTAGTAGGCCAACCAAAATGTCACAAAATAGTGTGCAAACTTTTGAGTTCTCCAGAACTCATCAGGCTAGCTTAGCCTTCCCCAACCTGGGGCCCACTAGGTGTTTCAGACTGTAACTCTTAGCATTCCTGACCATTGGCCATGTTAGTTGGGGATTATGGGAGTTGAAATTCAAAACATTTGGAGGGCACCAAGTTGGTGAAGGCTGGGCTGGATGGCAAACAAAGCAAGGTAGGGGGAAGGGGAAAAAACTGGCTGGTGTTGAAGCTTGCATTTGTTACAGTCTTAAAATGGAATATTTCCTGACATTCAGTTTAGACTCTGCTTAGTCTACTAGGTCCTGGGATAGGTTTCAGGTTGCACCTAGGACTGTTAGGAAGAAACAGAGGATGGTCAATCCCCCATTTAAAAAAATAAAATCCAGCTGTTACCCATATCTGTCTCTATCCTTATGTAAAGCACACAGGTTCCTTCGTAGGTGGGAATCAGAAGTAGAGAGAAATTAGATGTTTTTTTTTATATTGAAAAGCTGGAGATAATTTCAGGATTTGTAGTCCAAGGCAATACATAACATATGGAGGGCTGGGAAAGGCTGAAAAGAGGGCTGACAACAGAGCATTGAGTTTATGTAATATTGCAGTTTGCCTGAATGATGAACTCAGTAGTTTTGTAGATAAAATTAAGCTTTTGTAATACATTAATATCTGAGGTCTTGAGATGGATCTGGCTTATATTGCCCATGATTGCTAAGGTATCACAGCTTGACATTACACAGTCTTCTAACCCCCCACCCAATTTTGGGAGACAGCCAGCAAAGCGTGTCTATCTTACTTCATTTGTGTATGCTTGGAAGCAACATTTGGCTCTTCTCCCTTTCCATCCTGCCTAATTCATGGATGCCCACTCACCTTTAACGACTGGATTTTATGTTTCCAAAAATGGGGCATCGACCATTGTTTGTGTGTTTCTTCTTCTCTGTGACCCTTGGATGGGTCTCAGCTGCAACCTGAAACCATGTCAGTAGGAGGTAGCGCCTAATTTGAATGCCTACAGCCTCCTCCCACTTTCCATCAAGACCTTAACCAAATGCAGATTGGATGGCTTGAATATCAGCCACTCCCCACCCCCTACTTTTGCTTTGTCTCCCATCTTGCCTGATGAAGAATTCTGGAGATCTCAGATGTTTGCACAGTATCTTGTGATCTTTGAGTTGGCCTAATAAAGGTATTAGGGTGATGTGGATTTTGGAAACATTCACTTGTAAGCACTTCACCTAAGAGAGGTGAAAACTAGATATTCCTCCTGCAACCATCAATTTGAAACAGCATGGAGAATGGGAAAGCTTACATTGAGGTTCCCTGATTAGCATTTCCCGTCTCTATGACTGATTTGCCCACATCACCAGACCAGGTGTCAGCATGGTCAGGCACCAGCAGAGACACCGCCCGCCATTCAGAGACACTGAGGCGATCTCCCTTTTCTCCAGGGGAAGGGTGGCTCAGGGCTGTGGAGAAAAAGATCATTATGCCTTGCTTTCTTTGCTGCCACCAGGGACCCATCCCATTGGCAGGACCGGCCCATAACATTTTGCTCTCTTGCCTTCCTGTTAAGGTGCAAAGTACCCAAAGCCGGGTAAGTTGTTTCAGCACCTAGGCAGAAAATTCTACAAGCCGCTCTCCCCATTCCTGACAGGAAAAATACAAAAACAGTAAAAGCTAACACTTTGCTTGCTGCACTTTTGTGACACCGCAGCTGCCTGAGGCGACCATTCCCCTCTGCCTACCGGTAGGATCAGCACTGCCCATTGGGAAGTGAGAGATCACCCCGGAGGCCTCTGGCAGCGCAACTCTTTTGTACTCCCTTTACCCCTGCCAGCCCCCAACCTTCTTCTTGGTGCTGGTAGAGCTAAAAGGAGTATGAGAGAGTTGCGTTCGGAGACCCCTCCTCACCAGTCGGAAAATGGGAGATCACTCAGAGGTATGGGTGTCATCACAGCTGCATCAGCATCGAGAAGATTCTCTCTCTGGCATCACTCCCATTACATGAGCCCCTTCCCACCCCACCCCACATAGCTTTGGCGCCAAAGGCTGCTTTTGCTGCTCCTCCACCTCACTCCTTTTGGCCACGTCAGCTTCAGCAAGGTGGCTGGTGACCCATTCTCTCCACGGCTGCCAGGCCAGCATCCAGTGGTATAGTGGAGCCACGGCTCACAGGGTCGAAGCACCAAGACCTTTGATTAGCAGACACAGCAATGGAACAATCTCCCCAACAAGGCCCTGCCTGGCACCAACACTGTTATCTTTTGGGTGCCAGGTTAACACCTTCCTCTTCTCTCAGGCATTTGGCAGCATATGATAAGGTTTTAATCAGGTCCTGGATTTTCTTCTTCTTGTTTAAAGTGTTTAGGTATACGTGTGTCTGTGTATGCACTGCCTGTTTATGTTTGTGTATAAATGGTTTTTTATACTACATACAGTATAATGTATTTTTATGGGTTTTAATCTTTGTAAACCACCCAGAGAGCTTTGGCTATTGGGTGGTATAGAAATGTAATCAATGAAATGATGCCATCTGCCCCCCTCCCCATTCCTTCCAAGCTTGGCTGCCCTCCTCACAGTAGGGAAATGAATTTTGCCAACAGCAATGTATAGTTGTGACTGTGAGTGATCTCTGTTCTAATGCAAAATATTTTGGGCTGGCTTGATCTTGAATGGGCAATTAACACTGGTTAGCTTTACAAAAGACCTCCTCCTGCTGGAGATGAAAACTGCTAGAGCAGCTTTTTTTTGATAAGGATAAATACAGCTGCCTGCCTATTTGGGCTCTCCTGGGGGGGGGGGCATGGCTATGGGGAATGCATGATTAGAGTGGCCACTTATGAATCCCCCCAAAAGAGGAAATGCACCACCAAAAAAAGGACAGTGATATACATGTATACACAAAAATGTAGAAATAATTATAATGTAAACAGAAAGGGAGTGCATCTCACCATACTGTGGAAGAGTGTGACCAGGTGACTTATGTGTGCCTGCCTGTTCAGTCGGCTGTCCAGGTGTTGTTCTCTTTCTTTAAACTGGAATTGGACCAGACAGCCCTTCAAACCGAGGATGGCCCTCTGGCAACTCTTCACACAGAGGACTGTCTTCTATAAAAAGAGTACACCTGGCCACCCAAGTCATGATGAGTACCTGCACTTCAAAATTTACTACTACCCTTGGGCAAGACTACCATTGTCACCAGCTGCTCTTGCTCCTCCTCCTTTTTCACATCATTGCTACCACTTGCTTGCTTGACAGGCAGAGACAGAGACCCAGTGGGCAGCGGCATGTACTGCTCCTCCCCACCACTGTCTGGGCCCAAGGGAGAGGCAGGTGAACAAGCAGGTTGCAATGGTTAAGAGGAGCATCTCCAGGAGGCTCTTTTTAGTGGGCCCTAGGCAGGTGCCGGACCATGCCTACCTTTGCTGCCGGTCATGGTAGTAGCAAAAGCAAAAGCAGCAGCAGCAGCAGCCACCACAGCTGCGGTGTAGTGGTTTATGTAGGAAGGGGCTCAACTGACAAGATGATGATTGAGGATCCACAAAGCCTGCATATTGCAAGGGGAGAGTGGTCACCCTTTGCCCAAAGTCAAAGGTCTTTTCAAAGGGTAGGATTTCTGTTCTTTTGGGTGCAGAGAAAGTTCTGCTGAGGAATAAATTACTGTTTACTGCTTCTTTTGTTATCTGGCACATATCATGTTAAAGCTGTGCATGCAAATGAGCCCATGATGTTGCTTGGTCCTATCTTTTGCTAGATCCCAAAGCTCTGGCACAGAAAAGCTCCAATAAATATGTTAGGGTACAATCCTATGGCCCTCCAACCTTAGGGGAGCCAAAGGAGAAGTCGGACTCCCCACTATGACCTCAGAAATCCCTTCCGAGGTTGCAGTGAGGAGTCTGAGTGTGGAGCGCTCGCCCCTTTGCAGCCAGTGCGGTTCTTTCTTTGCCAGCTGGGAATGGAAGCCAGGAGACTGACTTTGGTTCCAGTGGGGGGGCATTCCCAGGGGTGGGGCGGAGCGAGACACTGCTGGCTTCCCAGCTGAAATTGGCGGTCTAAATGTTTTGGAGGGCAAGCGGAGTGCGACGGGAATCCTAGCTGCTGCGCACCTCCCGCCCTCTATTGCATGCCCATAATCCTCCAGGTTTGGAGGGTCATGGTCACCCACATAGGATGTGGCTGTTAGTCTTGAATTTGGCACAGCCAGGCTTGCTGCTGGATTCACTCCGTTTCAGGTTGCTCCAATAGCTGCTGCAGAGGCGGGCAACTTGTGACCCTTGAGATGTTTTGGCCACAATTTCCATCAGCTTTAGCCAGCATAGCCACTGGTGAGGACATAGCCGCCTGGCTCAGTTTAGACAGACTCACACTCTACCCAAAGGCATGCATTAAAAGGAGGACAGAGTATGAAAGAATCTACTTTTTTTTTTAAAGCAATCTTTAACCTCTCTGACTTCCCAATATTTACTTACAAAAAACCCTTCAGCCTTCCTCCCCCAACTCTGCTACAGTTTAGTCAGCCTATTAGATGTGCATAAAACCACATAAATCTCCTGTAGGCACTTGCCGCCTGATCCTACGCATGTTTACTCAGAAGGAAGTGGGGCTTACTCCCAGGTAAGCATGCAGACAAAGACAGCCTTAATGGTGAGGAACCTGTTACAGCAAACAGAGGTTGCAATTCTATAGCCAATTACCCAGGTTCAAGATCAATTGACCTCAATGGTACTTACTTCTGAGTAGCCATGTATACAATTGCACTGTGAAGCTGCAATCCTTTGCACCTTACTTAAGAGTAAATGCTGTTAAATCACAGATTTCTGAGTAAACATGAATAGGATTGGGCTACACTCAGGCTTGACTCCAGGTTCTGGGGGCTCTGGGCAAGCTGCCCCCTGCTTACTTCTGCCTGAGGGGAGTTCTGGGCCTGCAGACCCTCCATCTTAATTATGCTGCCCCACCTAACAGACACACATGGGGGAGCAGTGTAATTAAGATGGCTGTGCAGGTGGATTTGGGTATATGGGCCCAGATCTCCACTCAGTGCAAGCTGCTGGGCTGGGCTGCCCCCAAGTCCCTGCTAGCTGCCCCCCACCCAGCAACACTGGTGATGGGAGCAGTGGGCTACTGCTGGCACTGAGCCAAGCTAGAAGTCTTTAAGGCAGCACTCCTATGCATGCATATCTGCAAACAAGCGCCATTAAACACAGTGGGACTTACTTGCAGCACACTCCTTTTTGTGTTTACTTGAAAGTTAGTGTGTATACCTTTGGAGTAAACCCCATTGAACACACTGGGCCTTACTTCTGAGTAAACAAGCACAGGATGAAGCCATAAGTTACTTCAAGTTGTTATTATGTCATACAGCACCACCGGTATGCTTCGAGACAAATTTGACACAGTTATGTTACAAGACTCTTTCGTGCGAATGTCTTCGGTGTGTGTACCTTCCTGGGCAAAGTGAGAAACTGCGGAGTTAGAATTCATCAGCAGGTTTAATTCTACAAATAACTAGAGGCTTGAAGTGGGATAATGGATTTTTATTACACTACCTGCGTTAACTGCCTTACCTAGTGCCAGGCTATTTGTTATCAGCAGCTGAGCTGCTGCAGTGTAAATGGCCACTGTTAATGTGATTGCCACCATCAGTACTTTCTGCATTGAATTTCCTTCTGACCTGTCTACCATCCACCCCCCTCCCAGTCCGCCCCCCCTACATACTTTATAAAAAACGTTAAACTCCATAATGCTCCACGCATCTGATGAAGTGGGCTATACAGTCCATGCAAGCTTATGCCAGAATCAACGTATTTGAGGCGCCACAAAACTTTGAACAGTTTTTGCTGCAATACGCTAACAGGCTACCTTCTGAATCTGTAGAACATGACTTCTAACAAGCCAGTCCAAAATAGCCAAGCCTTTGCCACCCACATTACGGGCACTGGTCATAGAAGCCCATTCATTTCTATAGCGAGGGAATCGCTCAGAAAACTTCGTAGCAGCTCACTCCACTCCGCCCTCCTATCGCAGGAGCCGCGTTCCAAACCGCGGGGGCAAGCGGCGGGAGGTTTCTTCCACACGCCCTTTGTCTCCTCCCCTCCCGCCGCTCCTGCCACTTCCTGCTCCGGCCGAACTACAACTCCCAGAAGCCCTTTGGGTGTCGGTCTGGGTCTGAAAGTGAAAACAAACTTTCGGGCTGCCCGTTTCAGTGGAAACACCGCATGTTTCGTTTCTCTTTTGTTTCCGCTCTCGGAGCTCAGTGATGCGCGGAAGGAGCGATCGGGAGCCCTCTCGGGCCGGGAAGGCGCGGTGGAGCTGCCTGGCGCTGCGGCAGGTTTGAAGCAGCCGGGAGACTCCGGCGGGGAAGGCCGAGAGGAGAAGCGCCCAGCGCCGCCAGTTCGTGCGGTGCAAGGGGCGCCTCCTCCCTCTCTTGCGCGAGCCCCACATGCGACCTGCGAATGTGAGTGCGCCTCTTCCCGCCTTGGCTGCCGCCTCACGCCCCTGGGCAGCCCTCCCTAGTGGTTGCCTTTGGATGCATTTCCTCTTTCTTTTTCCCCATGTGGGGGTAGGTGGGGAGAAAAAGCGGTTCCTCTGCAACCCCTTGAGCAATAAATAAACATGGAGGCGGCGGCGGCGGCGGCTGGCAAGCCAGGCGGCGAGGAGGACGGCGAGGTGGTGGTGGAGCCCCAGCAGGCGCGGCAGAGCCCCCCGGGCAACGGCGCGGACGCTCCCGCGGACTCTGCCATGGACAGCTACTTGCGATCTCAGGGACTGTACCGCAAGCGGGTGGCCAAGGACGGGTCGTGCCTCTTCCGAGCCGTGGCAGAGCAGGTAGCTACGTGCGGGGTTCTTTAAACAGCGCTTGCTAACATGAGAGCAACAGGGGCCGTGGGGGTGGGGGTGTAGGAAAGACAGACGGCGCAGCTGTTGTTGAAGGAGGCCTTGGGGTTTTGGTGGGAGTGGGAATGAGGATGATGAGGGACTTGTTTGCCGCAGGCCCGCGCTTTCTTTCCAGGATCACCGAAAAAATCCCATTGGAGTGGAAGGAGGACTTTGAGCTGTTGGTGCATGTTGTTTGCGTGACTTCAGGCGGGCAAGAAAACTGGGGAGTACTAGTTTGGAAGTTTTGCCTTCGTATTCTCTAGGAAAAAAACCCGAGAGCGGTTAGGGTGTAGCCGCCTCATGAAATAAATCGGTCTGGGAAAGACGATTGGGGTAGAAACGAATCCTCAAGTCTTTCCTCATTTGTGGCCGCTTAGTGAACTTGCATAGTTAAGACAGACAGAGGGATCCACTAGTCGCTTTTTCTTAGTTTTGAGGGGAACGGATCTTTTTCCTCTCCTCCACTTGGCCATCTTGCTCTTAAATCCAATCACTTCTTATTTGCACCTCTCACTTTTGTTTTCTTATCTCCTGCTTGATACGCTGCTCGTTACTCTGCCCGCAAACGAAAAGACAGCAGACGGACTCATTTATTATAATTCTATAATTAGCCCCCCTCCATACTAATATATATTAAAATAATGGTTGTGAGTTGAGGGAAAATACTAAGCTATAGGTCTCTTCTCTAAGTGTAGTACTAAAATACAAAGTGCCTTGACACAGATCTGCCAGGTTTCTCTTTTTTGGCTTAGTGGACTTGTGGAGCATTTGTGTTGAGGCTGGAATTTAAAATTCAGCCTGGAGGATGTGCAAAAAGCAGTTGGCCTAAAGGAGTAAATAAATGCCCCAAGGGCTGCTTTAAATTAGGCTAGCTTCCTGTTGCTAAGAGAACTTTACTTGTTCTTGGCATGCTTATACTTTTAGGGGCTGTTCCTGGGGATGGGGAAGCAATATTGGATTCTGTTGTCAAATGGGTTGTTGATCACGTTGGCTGAGAAACTCATTAATGGATATGACAAGCCATATTCTCTCAGCTCCACCCCACCCCACCCCACCCCACCCCAGGCTCATTAGCAATATGTATTTATTTATTTTATTTTATTATATTTATACCCCGCCTTTTTTCCTGCAAGGAACCCAAGGCGGCTTACATAATCCTCCTCCTCCCAAAGTCAGTGTCTGGCCCAAATATGAGGATAATACTGACCTAATTTACAGGGTTGTTATAATTATGATAGGCTAATATATAACATGGTTTGGACACCTTGAAGCACTACAGAAATGCTTATTTGGGCCAGTCACTAACTCCCAGCCTAACTCAGGGATCATTTATGCAGCACCCAGTGGTGCCCACGGGGGATTTCCAACGTGGAGCCCACGGGCACCCAATCTTTAAATTCTAAAAAATTCCCCCATTATTTTAATATATGTACATGGATTTATATGAAATGCATACAACTTTCTAGCAAGCATACATAGACTTCAACAAAAGCGGACCAAATATCTAAAGAAGTATCCATTTGAAGGTAGCATTTATATGCCATCCATTCAGATATTGAAAGCGTTGTAAGGTCCTCAATCCATTGCATTTTAGGAGGTGAGTGTTTATCCTTCCAATGTTCTAATATCAGTCTTATCTGTCAAAAGGGCACAAACAATTCATTTACTCTGACCATTTGTTAATTTCCATGAAGCAGGTAAATGATTTAAAAGAGCATGTACATCCGTGAATATTAAAGGCTGTTTGAGTACAAAATTGATCTGTGTAATAGCCTTCTCCAAAAAAAAAAAAGCAACTGCTGGACACTGTCAAAACATAGGTTTGAAAGAAGCATTGGCTTTATTGTGACACCAGCAATTAGCTGAATTAGATAATTCTTTATTAAGGAGACGTTGCGGTGTCCAGTAGACACAAAACAAATGTTTTTGCTGAATAAGACGCAGCCTAAGATCCATAGATGCAACAGGTAGATGCCAAAGTAGCGATCCACAGATCCAAAAAGTTTGGGGACCCCTGGCCTAGCTGGTTGATCATTAACTGGTTAAAGAACAGAAAGTAGAGAGTAGGAATAAATGGTAATTTTTCCCAATGGAGGGATGTAAGCAGTGGGGTCCCACAGGAATCAGTATTTGGACCTGGAATGATCTGGAATTAGGAGTGAGCAGTGAAGTGGCCAGGTTTGCTGAAGACACCAAATTATTTAGGATGGTTAAAACAAAAAAGGATTGTGAGGAGCTCCAAAAGGAACTCTCCAAACTGGGAGAATGGGCATCAAAATGGCAAATGTGGTTCAGTGTAAGCAAGTGTAAAGTGATGCATGTTGGGGCAAAAAATCCCAATTTCACATGTAAGCTGATGGAATCTGAGCTAGCGGTGACTGACCAAGAAAGAGATCTTGGGGTTGTCAACCCAGTGTGTGTTAGCTGTGAAAAAGGCAAATTCCATGTTGGTCATGATTAGGAAAGGAGCTGAAAATAAAACTGCCAAGATCATACTCCTCCTATACAAATCAGTGGTGCGACCACACTTAGAATACTGTGTACAGTTCTGGTCACTGCACCTAAAAAAGGATATTGTTGAGTTGGAAAAAGTGCAGAAAAGGGCGACTAAAATGATCAAGGGGCTAGAGCATTCCCCTATGAGGAAAGGTTACAACATCTGGGATTGTTTAACTTGGGAAAAAGGCTAGTAAGGGGAGACATGGTAGAGGTGTACAAAATTATGCATGGTGTGGAGAAAGTGGATAGGGAGACATTTTTCTCCCCCTCTCAATACTAGAACCCGGGGTCATTCCATGAAGCTGATTGGTGGGAGATTCAGGACAGATAAAAGGAAGTACGTACATCTTCACACACAGCATAGTCAAACTTCCACAAGATGTAGTGATGGCTACCAGTTTGGATGGCTTTAAAAAAGGGCATTAGGCAAATTCATGGAGGATGAGGCTATCAATGGCTACTAGTCCAGATGGCTATATGCTGCCTCCAGTATCGGAGGCAGTATGCCTATGTACACCAGTTGCTGGGACAACACGGCTCCTCCTCCCTCAACTGTCACCACCACCAGCCATTCCAGCAGGCTGAGAGGAGGGAGATGAGAGGGAGCACAGGGCCATTCCACCAGCCCTGCCAGAAGTATTAATTAATATTCCCCCTTCTTCCCTCCCCATTCCTTTTTCCTTGTGTGTCGTGTCTTTTTAGATTGTAAGCCTGCAGGCAGGGACTGTCTTGTTAATTGTTGTAAACCGCCCAGAGAGCTTCGGCTATTGGGCGATATAAAAATGAAATAAATAAATAAATAAATAACATGGGCAGGAGAGTGTTATTGCACTCATGTCCTGCCTATTGGTTTCCACTGGGCAGCTGGTTGGCCATTGTGTGAACAGAATGCCGGACCAGATGGACCCTTGGTCTGATCCAGCCAGCATGGCTCTTCTTATGTTCTTTTGTAACCTGCCTCACAAGGTTGTTGTGAGGATAGAATGGAGAGGGGGGGGATAATGTACACCACCGTGGGCTCCTGTGTGGAAAAGGTGGGCTACAAATGTAACAAGTAAATAAATATATTGTGCAAAACATACCTCAACATAAAGCCAGTCCTGTAAATGATAGCGTACAAATATGGCCACACATTTTTGTGGCTGGTTGCATGGAGCGATAGCAGATCTGGGATTAGTTCCTAGATTTTTGAGCTCAGCCTTGAATGCCCTCTCTGCGTCATGGGAGCTGTATGCCAGTTCTGGGTTTCAAGCCTGGTCTCCACACGAAATGGAATGAGGTGGTAGAATTCTGCGGTGGTTGAATTGACGGTACCCTTTCAGACTGCAGGTAGGAGGTACCATTTTTAATGCTCCACTCAAGTACAAAGCACCACGAAACTTTCTAAGTAGAAAACTAGCACATCACAATGCAGGCTGGGTTGGGCTAGAACCTTGCTTCCTGGCCTGCTGTTCTTTTTTTTAAAAAGAAACAAAGTGTGATGAAGCTTTCAAAAATAGCCTTACTACAGTTTAAATTGGTAGGGTCTACTCTCCCATCTCATTCGTCTCCATGTTTAAACCAGGCCTCAATCTTTGGGATATAATTGCCCAAATTTAATTTTGCTTTTATCACTAATGTGATAATTTTGACTCTTAGATTTTAAGTGTGTGTGTAAATATATGTATGTTCAGAACTCACTAATATGTTATCAGTTCATTTGTAGCTTTCATAACTTTTCAGTCTGCTCATCAAACACTTCTTTTTAAATAACTCCTACAGGTTTTCCACTCTCAGTCTCAGCATCTTGACATTAGGATGGCCTGTATAAACTACCTGCAGAAAAACAGAGAGCAGTTTGAAGCGGTAAATAAGAACTCTTTTATTGTGGGTGGCCAGTGGAGGCCAAGCTGTCCTTCACGGTTTTGCTTTGCACCTGTGAATGGTCCTTTTTGAGGGGTGGGGGAGTGCATCTACTCCATCCATTACACTCTGGCAAAGGACAAAATCGGTATGGTTTGCTCAACTGGTTTATGGTCCCAGGGCATGGTCTGAGGGCACATGGCCCAGCTATCTTACTCAAGCTAAGCAGGTCTGGCTCTAGTCAGTGCTTAGATGGGAGTCCACCTGGGAACCCCCATGTACTCAAGGAGGCCGTGCATGGTGGGAGGGAGGTGGGATATAAATGTTCTAAATAAATAAAAAACATATAGGCCACCAGAGTGGGATAGTTTTATTCCCCCAACATTTGGGAGAGCTTCTGTTTCCTCATTGGGAGAGAAAATGTTCCCTGACTTACCAGGTCCTGGGAGTAGCCATGAAGAAGTCAGTAGCAGAAAGTACAACAGTGGTGGCCTTGGCTATTCCCTGTGTGCCCCATATATACCCCATTATCTCTGCTCCTTTGGGGCTATCCCCCCTGATCTGTTCCCACAGTCCTCTGCTGCTCTCCCTTCTGGGTCTAGGTATGGCTTTGGTGTTAGTCTGGGCATGGGTGTGACTTTCAGAGATACTACATCTGAGACAACTTGGGGGGAAAAGCCAGTGGTACTCTCATAGAAGGTCCCTGGATCTCATAAGACCAGCATTCCTGGTTCTCGGGCTGTTCCTTGCATTATATTGCCTGCATCAGCCTTCCCAAACCTGGTGCCCTTCAGATGTGTAAGACTACAACTCCCATCACTCCAAGCCAAAGGTGGTGCTAAGTGGGGATGATGGGAGTTGAAGTCAAATTCATTTGGAGGGCACCAGGTTGGTGGAGTCTGGCCTGCATGCGTTCTGAAGTGTTTTCTAACAACGTCACTATAAGAAGTGCATCTGTATAATGTGGCCATAGTCAGATTCATATCGTGCACCTGTTAATTTTGGCTTGCCTTCCAGAAGTTTGTCATCTGGATGCATCTCTGAGATATGCATCAGTCCCAAGTTCAGAATTTGGGGGCTGGCTCACATGGCCCATGATTCTTCTGTGCAGTGTGGCCTGGGCCATCTCAGTGAGTTGCATATCCACAAGCATGTGGAGAAGATAATGTGTGGCCTGGAGCATCCCCAGATGCTGCCAAGAAGCTACAGATGTGACTTCCACATTCTTGGCAGCACATTTCAATTGGGGGTGGGATGTGCCTGATCCCACATTACATCATGTGGTTGTGTGTATGGAGATGACTTGGCCAAGTGAACAGGCCCTTGGATATTCTCTAACGGGATTATTCTTTATATTTTGCATTGAATATCTAGACCAGGAGTGGGCGGAAGTTAGATCTGGATCTACTAATAGATCTCTGGGTGATTTGCGGTAGATCATCAAGGATTTCTGACTCATAATTGTTTAACAAATAGCAACAAAATTACTCCCTTCTTACCTTAAATTATACTGCTGAAATGGAGAAAGTTTGGGGTAAACAGGAGTAGATTTTTTTGTTTAAGGACAGTGAGTGCCAGTTCTGGTAGTCAATGTGTATGTCTTTTGGCCCAGGCTCTGGTTGGTAGATCTTGGGTTTCTTGTAAAAAGCAAAGTAGATTCTGCAAGCCTGAAATCTGCCTACGCCTAACCTAGATCACATGTGGGCAACCTGTAGGCTGCACGGGGCCCTCTGAGGCCTTCTGTGCAGCTTGCTGTGGGTGCTGCAGTTGCTTCCCCCACTGCTAAATTTTATGCTGCTGATGCTGCCACGGTGATGTTGCTGGGGCAGACAGTGTGGAAAGAGTTATTTTGGCATGTTGTTTTCCCCAGCACAACTGCAGTTCCAACCCCCCACCAAACAGCTGTTTGGCAGGCTGCTGGGCGTGATTTACCTTAAGCAGGGAAGAAGGTACATGGGGAGAGTCATTCTCACGTGCAGCCTTCCCCATTAAACTGCACACCTCCCGCTTGCCCAGTGAATTGGTACAGGGTGCGGTGGGGTGCTCAATGTGATGAGGATGTGCAGGGAGGGTAGGTTACGATTTCACCATCTCTGTGCCGAGATGGAGGATAGGAGCGTGTGTGTGAGGGGGAAGGCTGTGTGTGTGTGTGTGTGTGTGTTGAACTGTGAGCATGTTGCGCTCCTGACCCATCGCCGCATGCGGCCCTCAGGGTCAAAAAAGTAGCCCAACCTTGACCCAAACTTTTTTTTTGTTCAACTGACTACGGGCACAATCCTATCATGTCTAGACAGACAAAAGTCCTACAACTCCCAGCATTCCCCAGCCAGCGTGGCTGGCTGGAGAATGCTGGGAGTTGTAGGACTTTTGTCTAAGCATGCATAGGATTGCGCACTAAATGCGTTTGAGTTGAGGGTAGAGAAGGATTAGGAGCAGCATGCCAAACTGTTCACACAACATTGGCACTGTTGCAGCCTTATTCTTTGTGATAAGAAGGGGGGGGAAGTCTGTTTTACTGTGGGTGGACTGTTTTCTAAGCATGACTGCATTAAAAAAAAACCCAATAGCGAAGTTTGAACAAAGCAGGGGAGAAGTTATTGAAGACAGATCTCTATGCATGGTTTAATTTGTGCCAAGGCTTTATCTGTCTTTAATGCCACCATATGAAGTATGAATAAAGTGCCACTGAGTAGGTTCAGAGTACATTTCTCTTTCCATTGAGTAAATAGAATAGAAGTTAAACAACCTGCTGTTACATCACAACCCTGCTAATTTCCCCCTCTTTTTATGTTTTCAAGTTTATAGAGGGACCATTTGAAGAATATTTGAAGGGTCTGGAAAATCCACAGGTATGTATTACCTGAATATAAGTGTAATATTTTTAGTAATTTTTTTAAAGCATATATGTTAAGCCAACTAAGTAGGGTTTATCTAATTACCCTAAAAATTAAGCCAGAAATGAATGAAATTTTCTTGTGTGTTGCTTGCTGTTACATATGAGCTGCTCTCCTGCCGAAAAAGAGATGACATATGGGTGATTATAGAACTTGCAAAGGGGCCAAATCAGTACCTACTACTTCAAGTTTTTTTGGGGGGAAACCACTTTTTTGAGTTTCACAGAAGTTGTAAGCAGGAATTTGGGAACTGTTCTGCCCTCTCCTCTGCTGGCTGTAGCAACTTGCAGAAAAATTAAAGGGAAGTCCAAGCCTCAAATGGTACTCAAAAGCCATAATTTATTGATGCATGTGCCAAACGCATTGCGGTGACAAAAAGGTTTTCATGTATCTGTCTCTACTGTGCAGGCTGAAATGGCTTACTCAGTGAGTGAGCTGCCTTAACTGGTGAACTAGAGCAAGATAGATGAAGATGCATTGGGCGACTTACATGTAATAATTTATTACCAGGAATCTATAATTTTTGACTGCCCTTGCTGGCCAAGCCAAAAATTGAAGTTGTCAGCCTCCCTACCCCCTCTTCTCCTGATAGCACCTCCCCAGGGAGCATGCCAGTTTGGACGCTGCTGCCTGAAGGCACCCTAAGTGCCTTTTGCACAACAGTCTCCAAAACCCTGCTCCTGGCCTTTTTCAAAGGGAGGGCTGTCGGGGAGTGTGTCGGGTTAGGGTGTTCTCTCAAGCATTTTCCAGCAGTGGTCCCAACTCTCCCGCCTGCCTTTGTGGATGTGTTTTGTGTTTCCCCCCCTAAAGCCCTCTAGTCACCTGATCCCCGCAGCTTTCTAACAACTCGCAGCCTTCCTCCCAACCTCAGGGATGGATGGGGGTGGAGGGTGGGGATTGCCACATAACTGCCAGGACAACTTGTGTGCACCTCTGCAGCTTCAGAGCTAGGAGGATGGTTGCCGCTTGTCACGCTCACCAGAGGGTGGCAAGCAGAATTCTTGAAGTCTGATCATGACCTTTTGAGCACCAGTTTGAGGCTTTGCCTTTTTCTTGCCCCAGTGGCTGCAAGTTCTGTTCTTCTGGCTCTTCTGAGAAGACGGGAAGGCCAGGAGAACAAAATGCAACAGAGCTAGAGCAGAAGATACCATTTCCCTCATTGAAATACCACCTTTCAAATTGCTGTTGATAGAAGATAATGAATCAATGCCTGGCTAAGAAACTCCATTCCTGCAGCGAGCATGCTCTTTTGCTGTGGCAATGGTGCTGCAGTGCTGTGCTCTTCTAGGGTCTGTGAGTTGTTTCAGCTCACTGGGGGCGAATATGGAATGCAATTGGAACTCCCTCCCCCACCTTGATTTGGCCTCCTGTGCTGTTGGGGCAGGGGCAAGTTCTCCAGCTTTCAATACCTTGCGGTCCTTTGCAGCAAGACTTATTCTGGAGTTTCCATCATGGCTGTATAGTATTATTGCAAGAAAAGAGCTGTCTTTGGTGGTCAGTTGCTTAAGGCACAACCCGGTTGGTGCCTGCTTGCACCGTTGGACTCCTGCATGGGCCCTGTAAAGGGGAAAGGGGTTGTGGGGGGCTTGGGAGGGATTTATGCCTACGAGGATAGAGCATGCAGGGAGGGAAGGATGCAGTGGAGTGCTGAATTGGGGCTTAGGTTTATTGTTGTTCTACTTCTGTACTTCAGGAAGGACAAGGTGTGTATGTGAAGCTTAGGGAAAATCCATTTCAAATAGATTGAAATGACATTAAAATTTCTCATTGAATTACTGAAAGCATTCCAGTTGACTTGTAGAAAAGAGGCTTCTGGTGGGTTGTGTTCTGACTTTACCGAGATTTGTTCTTTGTGTTCTATTTTTCACTGCAATGAATTTTTCCCCCCTTTGATACAGGAATGGGTTGGACAAGTGGAAATAAGTGCCCTTTCTCTTATGTACAAGTAAGAAATATCCCTATTTTTCCCTTGATAAGAGTCAAAACAGTAACTTTTAGCCAACATGAAGCGTGAGTTTGAATTTGCTAGGAAAAATACCAAACAATTAAATGGACTTCCTTTGCACTGGCTGGAGCGCTTTCGTTCAGGTGCCCACAAGAAAACAGTTGCTTTGAGGGATAATCTTCATTCTTAACTACATGTACTAATGGGACAGGGGAGAATAATTTATTTCAACAAACATTTTTTCAAGTAGGTATACAATGTTCCTCTACTAAACATCCAAAGAAAATTGTCTGTTTTCAGTGTTTGTTTTCTCAGCGTTTCCTAGTACAGTATTTTTCCATGTATAAGACTATACTTTTTCCTAAAATGGCTAGACTAAAAATTGAGGGTCGTCTTATACACGGAAGTAAGCAGAGGAGAGAATCGCGCGGTTGCAAAACTGCCCAGTGGGGGGCGTCTTATACATGGGGGCGTCTTATAGACGGAAAAATACGGTATCTCATTCATCTCAACCAGATACACATTTGGTGTGTTGCCATATTAATATAAATAGGAACAATGGCATGATTTATAGTGAAATTCTATATATTCCCACTCAGACGTAAGTTCCATTGAGTTCTATGAAGCTTACTCCCCAAAGTTGGGTATAGGATTGCAGCCTTATTGCATTATCTGAACTCTGGAGCTGGAACTCAGGTAGAAGTTTTAAGTGTGTGTTGCTTCCTGAATAAATAATGGAGACCAGATTTCTTGGTTGATGAAGCAGGGCAAACTAAAAAAGCACTCCAGTGCACATATGTGATTGGTGCTTGCATATATATTTTTTTGATGGTGGGAGGGGAATATACAAAAGATGGGAGAACATAATATATCCTGCAGATGAAGGTAAATATATAGGAATTCTGATGTTGGGGCAGATGTAGTGAAAATATTGGCATGGAGGGGAGAGGCAAGTAGATTTGGGTCAAGGGTGGCTAAGAGGTGCGGTTGCAGCTAGTAGCAGTTGTCAGTTCCTGCTGCTTGGCATAAGCCTTTGTCAGAATTGTGCAGGGATTTGGTGACTATTGTCATAATTTTAGTGGTCAATATACATGTGCTGGGATTGCAGAGTCCACAAGCCATTAATGTAAACTGGCTTGATTACTTTTTTGAAGACAAGGTGGTATATAAATGTTAATCTACGTATATATATAAAAGAAGTAGTCCTGACTGACTGACTGACTGACTCAACGCCCAGCTCAAACCGTTTAATCTAGGAACGTGAAAGTTTGAAGGAACATTGCTTTTATGACGTAGACACCCACTAAGGAAGGATTTTTGGAAATTCGTTCCCTAAGAGGGTGAAAAAAGGGGGCAAAATCCCCCCACTCTCATATCTCCTATGGGCAAAACAGGGGAGCAGTTATGCAAATCGGCCTCACCTCATAATTGCTGCAGGAGCCAATAGCAGCAGTTATGCAAATAGCCCATACACTTAGAATGTACAGGGGCCAATAGGGGTGGGTATGCAAATCTCCCCTTGGGCATTTAGAATGTTCTCTGAGGGGGTGAAAAGGGAGGGAAACTTTTTAAATGAATGACTGTTGTGTGTGGGGCGTCATCGCATAGGCTCCATCACGTTTTGACGGATCTACCCCAAACTTGGCACGGTCACTCTTCATCACCTGTCGACTCAGGATTAACCTGATTTTTCTTTAAGATCAGATAGTTCTGTCAGAAATGTTTTCTGCTGCCAGCACCCAGCCTAAACGTTACACTTTCAGTCAGACACACACTATCTTTTCCATTGTACCAAATCCTAAAATCCATGTGAGCGCAGCCGCGGGCAACAGCTAGTAATAAATAAACCATCTTTCATGTGCTGCTACATACGTCTGAACAGTTTATACAGATAGCTGTATGCTTTTCTGCCAAGCTCTGTTTATATGATTCCGATTAATTACCGTATCCCTTTTATATTAAAGCCTGTATTGTAATCCTGTTTCTCCCCCCCCCCCCTTACACCTCTTTCTAGAAAAGATTTTATAATATATCAGGAACCAAATTCCACTCCTTCGCATGTCACTGAAAATGGCTTTCCTGATAAGGTGAGACACATGCTGATGTAACTGAACATGCAACTGATATGAATGCGAATAGTGACGAGGCTTTGGCATAGGAAGCTGCCATATATAGATTCAGACCATGGGTTCATCTAGGCCAGTATTGTCGTTACTGCCTGGCAGCGGCTCCCCAGGATTTCAGGCGGAAGTTTGACCTGCCCTACCTGTGAGATGCCGGGGATCAGATTCGGAACCTTCTGGATGCTAAGCATGTGCTCTGCCGTTGAGCCACCGCCCTTCCACCAGCAGAGCTGGTGTAGGATGTTTTGACGCCAACCCACAGTGCTCACATTGTGCAACACTAGGGCTGCATACCGAGATCACTTTCAGTCTGTGCCCAGGCTACCAGGGGGCAATTATTAGCTTATGTATAGCTGCATGCCACTCAAAAGAGGAGTCCCAGCATCCTCTGTGACTTTGCAGGCGGTCTTGAAATGTACTAGTTGCACTGCTTTGTTGGTGCCCCTAACAATTATCACAGCTCCAAGCAACAGCTTTTGTAGTTTATGCAGGCGCTAGCTTGTGTGTGTGTGTGTCCTACCTTTCTTTTTCTTCCTTCTAAAGTATCTTACAGTGAAATCCTTCCTATGCATGTCTACTCAGCAATGTCCCATTGAGTTCCATGGGAGTTACTTCCCAGTATAGAGCTGTGAAGGCCAGGAAAAAAATGGAAAAATTCAGAAAAAATAGGGTTTTTTGACAAAAAAAAATGTATCCCCCCCCCCCCATTTTCCCATTTTTTTCCCTGGGCCTTCACATCTCTAATGGTGCATAGAATTGCAGACTTAACTCTTAAGAAGGATAATGTAAAGCTGCTTCTGAGCCTAAAGCAAGATCATGGCACTATAATACCCATGTGTTTAGGGTTCAGTGTGTGTTGTCTGAGGGCCAAACCAGCCTAAAACGTGGGAGATCTGTGGTGAGTTTCTCCTATGCTTAAAAAATATATATATTAACAGCTCCCAGACCTGTGTGCAAGTTTTGGATTAGGGTTGGCTACGATACCATGCCACTTTCTCAATCCAAACATTCCCTGAGAGTGGCTTATTGCCTTGTTGGGCTCTGGGTGGGGGACTCACAGGTATCATACAGTAGTAATAAGTGTCCCCTTAGGGGCAAATAGCTTCAGAGGTGGCAGGTGTGAGAACTTGCTTTGGGTAAGTGGTGCCGGAGGTAAAAGGGTTTGCCCCCCTGGCCACCGCCCCCTGGCCACCGCCCCCCCAGTGCCACAGCCCTGGCCCGTATCCCTTTCCCCTGAAACATACGCCACTCTGGTTATGAATATTTTTTTTAAATCCTGAGCCTGGATTTCCTGCATCTGCCTTCCCCAGCCTGGTGGCCTCCAGATTTTGTTGGACTGCAACTCCAGCACATCTGGAAGCCAGCAGGTTGGGGAAGGCTGACCTGCATCATGACTGATGCTAATCAAGACCACATAAGACATCTGACTGGCCTCTTCTGTCGTTACCATGCCCAGTAAACACAAAGTGTACTGAACTTATTGTGGTATGGAGTCTGGAAATAATTCCACTTGCTCAAGTGGTTTATTGCTTTGGAGAGGCAATGGGTTGTATCCACTCTTAGTCCCGCTTGAAATGAATGGGACTTAAGTTATTTATTTATTTAATTTGTGCCCCACCTTTCCACCAAGAAAAATACCACTCCGGGTGTCTTACAATCACAAATAAAACTTGATTAAAACAATTATAAAACCATTCATTAAAACACAATAAAAACACAACAATAACAATAAAAACAGCATCCAACCCAACAGACCTGCTTACATACCAAAGGCCTGCTTGAATAAAGAGTTCTTTGCCTGCTGGTAGAAGGACAGCAGAACGGGAGTGAACCTAGCCTCCCTTGGCAGGGAGTTCCACAGCTTGGGAGCAGCCACCGAGAAGGCTCTCTCTTGCCTCGCCACCAAATGCACCTTTGAAGGCGGCGGTATCGAAAGAAGGGCCTCTCTTGAAGATCTTAAGACCTGGGCAGGTTCATATGGGAGAAGGAGTTCTTTCAGGTCACCTGGTCCCAAGCTGTATAGGGCTTTATAGGTCATAACCAGCACTTTGAATCCCCCCCCCCCAAAACAGACTGGTAGCTACTGAAGATGCTGTAATAAGGGAGTCACATGCTTCTTGTAACTAGCCCTGGTCAACAGTCTGGCTGCAGCATTCTGGATCGGCTGAAGTTTCTGAACAGTTTTCGAAGGCATCCCCATGTAGAGCATGTTCCAGTAGTCCAAACGAGATGTAACTGGGTTGACTGTGGCCAGATCAGACATTTCTAGGAATGGCCACAGTTGGCACACTAGCCTCAGCTGTGCAAATGCACTTCTGGCCACTGCCGAAACCTGGGCATCCAGGTTCAAGGCTGAGTCCAGCAATACACCCAATCTGCGAGTCGTGTGTCTTCAAAGGGAGTGTAGCCCTATCCAGCACAGTTCTTCTTCGTGGTCTCTGTGCATCACACACATGGGCTCTGCGCGTGCGCGGAGGCCGCTTCGGGAAGATTCCATAGCTGAGGCAAATTTTGGGCGGGAACCCCTCCCCCCTGCGTCTCTATTACGCGGGTTCCCAGCCCTCTCCCTCTGTTCCTCTTCGACCGCCATCGCGTGTGGCTGTTTCTTCGAGAGGTTCTTCGATTCTTCACAGAATCCAACAAAACTGAGAATTCTTCTTCTTGTCTTCTCCCCCCGTTCTTCGTGGAATCATTTAAAGTAATTATGGCTCCGAAAGCCCCCTTCCGCAAATGCGTGAGGTGCGGGACCAAGCTTTCCCCGGCGGACGGGCACTCGCTTTGCCTCGCATGCCTTGGAGAAGGCCACAACGTGGATGCTTGCCATCACTGCCAAGCGTTCATGAAACAAGCGAGGAAGCATAGGGCGGACAAATTGACGGCGATCCTCTACAAAAAAGCCCTCCAACCGCCCGCGGAAAAGCCTTCCCCTTTGCCAAGGCCTAGTACGCCGCCTTCTCACACGGTCTCCTCAGCAGACGCTCAGGAGGCCTATATGGCCACTATGATATCTAAAAGTAAGGCCAAGAAGGCACACAGAGAGAAAGAGGAAGCGAAAAGGAAAAGCAAGGAACAGAAGGAAAAAGCGAGGAGATTGGCAAAGAAACTGGCTTCGTCACTCTCGGGATCGAGATCGACGCTAGCTATGGACCCGACGGATGTCGTGGCCGCTGAACGCCCGGCTGGGCATAAATCTCCTACCGCTTCGGGCTCGAGGGACCCTCCTCCTTGCTCCGCTCCAAAAGCTCCTTCGGGCTCGAAGGAAGCTGAACAGGCCATCTCGTGTTCGGATGGGGAGATTGTGGACTCGCCGTCGGACCCGAGACCCTTGGCACAAACCTCTGCCCCACCGTCTTTCGCCTCCCCGGCTCGTGGGGTACGGGCTTGTACCCCACGAACTCGATCCAGATCACTCGAGATCGAGGAGGTTCTGATCACCCGGGACCGGGCTTCATCCAGATCCTCTGCTTCAAGATCACGGGATCCCCAGCGCTACAGGGAGAGATCCCGCGATTCCAGGGACTCGAGATATTCTTCGAGATCACGGGACACCTACCGTCGAGGACGTTCTCCGGTATCCCATTATAGATACCAAAGAACCTATCGATCCCGGGATAGGTCTCCACCTAGGGGACGTTCCCCACCAAGGCGGGAGAGAACACCTGCGAGCCCCAGGAGGTCTCCACCGACTCGTCTCCTGGCCCTCCCAGCACGCAGTGAAGGAAGAGAGGACCAGTTAACGACCTTCTCGTTGGAGGCCGTTTCACGGTCCCGTAGATCGTCGACTCCGGGCTCACCTGTCTCGAACTCGGACTCGATCATTTCTCTCTCTCTATCCTCCACATCTCCGGACCAACAGGTAACTACCCAGTCGGCGGTGTCCCCTTCCGAAGATATGGGCACCTTCCAAGAGCAGATCTTCTGAATGGCCCAAGCCCTCGGTCTGGAGACGGTGGTGGAAGAGAAGAAGGCGGTAGACCCCCTATTTGATGCGTTCTCTAAATCTGCTTCGGGCCCGACACTGCTTCCAATTACTCCCACGATGTTGGAGACGGTGCAGGGTTCATGGAGCTCCCCATCCACAGCTCCTCCCGTGGCAAAGCGTCTCGACGCAATTTACAAAGTAAGGCCAGACACAGCCAAGTTTCTCTTCTCACACCCTACTCCGAACTCAATGATAGTCGAGTCAGCGCAGTCCAAGTCGGGCAAACAACACTCGACTCCATCAGACCCCGAAGGTAAAAAACTAGACAACTTCGGACGAAGGGTCTACACTTCGAGCTCCCTAGGGATCCAAGTCGCCGGGTACCAAGCTACAATGGCAAGGTACCAACTCTTCCTTTGGGAGAAGATGAGCGGTCTGATAGACTATTTACCGGATGAGAAGAGGGACTTGGCTAGAGTCTTCCAGGCCGAAGCAATGAACACGTCCAGGCAGCAGATCCACACTGCCAGGCACCAAGGGGATTGTCACTGGGAGATCTCTGGTTAGCGCAGTTGCCCTCCGCCGACACGCCTGGCTACAGTCCTCAACCTTGACTACTGAGGCGAAAGCCAAGATCGAGAACCTGCCCTTCGATGGAGTTGGTCTCTTTAATGACAAGACAGACGACTCTCTCGATGCGGTCCAAAAAGCCAGGGTGAACGCAAGAAAGATGGGGCTCCTTACGATGCCACCAGCTCGGTCATACAGACGCCGTAGATGGGCCCCATACCTCCTATAGCCCCAGCCCAGCAAGGGCAACAGCACCAGCAGTGGCAGGATAGCCGCACTCGTCCACAGCAGCCCCGGGCACCGAGCCGTCATTACCAGCAGCAACGGTACCGAGGCTCCTGTAAAGGAGGTGACTCTCAAAGGCGACGGGTTTGACGGGACCCAAGGCACGACCGACGCCCCCACTTCGATCCTTTCGACTCCGATCCTTCCGGCTCGACCTCAGTTTGGAACTCGACTATCCCTCTTCCTACCATCATGGAAGAAAATTACCACCGATCGCTGGGTTCTGAACATTGTCCAGCACGGCTACAAGATCGAGTTCGACTCCCTCCCACCCTTCCTTGGCACCCGCACAACACAACCACCTCAAGCGCTGCGAGAAGAGGTCCACTCCCTGTTGCTCAAAGGAGCCATCGAGACGGTTTCTCCACATCTCGCGCAGGACGGCCTTTACTCCAGGTATTTCACGGTGTCGAAGGATGGTGGACTCCGACCAATCCTGGACCTTCGCTCAGTGAACTTCTACATTCCACCCAAGAAGTTCAGGATGGTCACGCTCCAGTCGATCCTGCCTCTCCTTCGCAAGAACGACTGGTTTGCATCCATCGATCTTCAGGACGCATACTTCCATATAGCGATCCATCCGGACAGCCAAAAATACCCGAGGTTCAAGGTCGGTCCCGATACCTTCCAGTTCAAGGTACTTCCATTCGGACTTTCGACGGCACCGAGGGTGTTTACCAAATGCATGACAGTGGTGTGTGCTTCTCTTCGGACTCAAGGGGTGACGCTCTACCCCTACCTGGACGATTGGCTCATAGTAGCATCCTCTGCGCAAGATCTTCGGAGCGCTCTACACTTGACTACCAACACTTTGAACACCCTCGGTCTCTGTCTCAATACAAAGAAATCCACACTCTTCCCCACTCAAAGGATTCAGTTCATCGGAGCATTATTGGATGCTACTGTCGGTCGCACCTTTCTACCAGAGGACAGAACTCTAAAAATACTTACCCTCGCCTTGAAAATACACAAGGCGACCTTGTGCACAGCCTTCTCGATTCAGCGACTCCTCGGCCTCATGGCCTCAACCATATCAGTCGTCCCTCTCGCTCGACTCCACATGCGCCAGCTCCAAAACTGGTTCATAAGGTTGTTCGATTCCGAGACGAACGCACATCGAGCCCGCCTGTCGATCCCGTCTACCGTAAGGCAGTCGCTTCTCTGGTGGACGACTCGGCACAACTTGACAAAAGGCCTGCCATTCCAACCTGTCGTGCCCTCGATCACGTTAACGACAGACGCGTCTCTTCTGGGCTGGGGAGCTCATTGCGGGAACCACACAGCGCAGGGTCGATGGGGCCCACACGACCGAGGAAAACACATCAACGTCCTCGAACTCAAAGCTGTATGGAAGTCGATGAAATCCCTCGAATCCATACTTACGGACAGGCACCTGCAGGTAGTCACCGACAACACTACTGTCATTGCTTACCTAAACAAGGAGGGAGGTACCCGCTTGATACGGCTGACGAACCTAACCCTCCGTATATTCAACTGGATGATACCCCGCCATATCTCTGTGAAAGCCATCCACATCGCGGGGAAAGACAATTCTCTTGCAGATGCTCTCAGCAGAATATCCTTCGATTCTCACGAGTGGCAACTGGAGGACCGAATTCGTCAGTCCCTTTTTCGGCGATGGGGGACCCCGACGGTGGACCTCTTCGCAACGGCAACCAACGCGGCGTGTCAGGTTTTCTGCAGCAGAGCGGGCCACGACAGCCTATCGATCGGAGATGCGTTCCTGCTAACCTGGTAAGGGACCCTGTTTTATATATTCCCTCCGATTCCGTTATTGACCAAAGTCATTGCGAAAATCCAGTCTGACCGAACGAACTGTATACTCGTGACCCCGTGGTGGCCGAGACAAGCCTGGTTTGCGCCACTTCTCAGGTTGTCCAAAGGGGAGTACCTCCGCCTACCGAACTCGACAACAATGCTTTCTCAAGCTCGAGGCTTGGTTCTCCACCCGAGTCCGTCCATTCTGCAGCTTACTGCCTGGATGATCTAATTCCAAGCTCGCTTCCATCAGAAGTCAAGCTCGTACTGCGGGAAGCCTGGAAGCCGTCCACTAGAGCCTCTTACGCAAGAAAGTGGAAAGCCTTCTGCATATACCTTGGGGAGATTGAGGTACCCTATCCTAAAGCACCTATTCATCGTGTACTGCAGTTTTTGCTCCATCTGCAACACAAAGGGCTCAAGACGAGCTCGTTGAAAGTCTACTTAGCTGCGCTATCGGCATTCCACGAGGGCCGGGACGGATATACATTGTTCTCGAACCCGCTGGTCAAACGCTTCATGAGAGGTCTAAAAAATATAAACCCCTCGTTCAAACCGATAACCCCTGTTTGGGATCTACAGCTGGTTCTACAGGTACTCATGTCTAACCCGTTCGAACCAATGGCGACTTCAGACCTTCGGTTGCTAACTTTCAAAACCATATTCCTTGTTGCCATCACCTCTGCCCGCAGGGCATCAGAATTAATGGCTCTGAGAGTAGATCCACCATACCTTAGTTTTCATAAGGATAAGGCAGTGTTACGCCCAGACTTAGCCTTCCTTCCGAAGGTGGTTTCTTCCTTCCATCTTAACCAGGACATTGTGTTGCCAGCGTTCTTTCAAAGCCCGTCGACCCCTTTGGAACGTCAACTCCACATGTTGGATGTGCGAAGGGCTTTACTGTTTTACAAGTCCCGCACCGAATCCATCAGGAAGTCCCTCCGCCTCTTCGTCTGTTACGGAGGACACTCCAAAGGCATGCCGGTATCGAAACAACGCTTGTCCTCCTGGATCGTAGCCTGTATCAAGCTAGCATACGATCTCAAACGACAACTATTGCCGAACTCGATTCGAGCCCACTCTACCAGGGCAGTATCAACCTCGACGGCTTTCGCGAGAGGGGTCTCGCTGACGGATGTCTGCAAGGTGGCAAGGCGGCAGCATTCGTTACGCACTACAAGGTCGATGTCCGATCCCGAAGGGACAATGCGTTCGGCAGAGCTGTCCTTTCCTCGGTCCTACAATGATACCGACACCGACCCTCCACCGGTAAGTCAACTTGCTACTCTGCCCATGTGTGTGATGCACAGAGACCACGAAGAAGAAGAACAGGTTGCTTACCTGTAACTGTGGTTCTTCGAGTGGTCATCTGTGCAGTCACACAACACGCCCATCCATCCCCGCTACGGTGTCACTGTCGAGTTCGATGGTGTACTGGACCGGGACCTTTGGGCACACGCTACTCGATACCGTGTAGTACCATCGAATTCGACACTAGGTATTGATGTAAAAAAGTTAGGAAAGTTACTCCTATGTTCTTCCTTAGCACTGGGATCGCGATGGCGGTCTCAGGGGAACTGAGGGAGAGGGCGGGAACCCGCGTAATAGAGACGCAGGGGGGAGGGGTTCCCGCCCAAAATTTGCCTCAGCTATGGAATCTTCCCGAAGCGGCCTCCGCGCACGCGCAGAGCCCATGTGTGTGACTGCACAGATGACCACTCGAAGAACCACAGTTACAGGTAAGCAACCTGTCCTTTTAGTCCTTCGACTGACCAGGAGCACCTCTCTCTTGTCAGGATTAAGCTTCAATTTGTTTGCCTTCATTCAGTCCATTAGTGACATCAGGCACCGATTTAGAACTAGAACAGCTTTCTTGGATTTAGATGGAAAGGAGAGATAGAGTTGGGTGTCATCAGCATACTGGTGGCACTGGGGGATGAGATGGAACCCTGAGGGACAGCATAGACCAGCAGCCATGGCGTTGAACAGGAATCCCGCAGCACCACCTTCTGAAGTTGCCCCTCCAAGAAGGACGGGTACAACTGTATAACAGTGCCTGCCAGTTCCACCTCAGACACCTCAGAAGGATACCATGGTTGACTGAAAGCCACCAAAAGGTCCAGCAGAACCAACAGGGACATACTCCCCCTGCCCAGTTCCCGGTGTAGATCGTCCACCAAGGTGACCAAAGCAGTCTCTGTCCCGTAACCAGGCCTGAAGCCAGATTGAAATGGCTCTAGATAATCTGCCTCATCCAGAAATCCCTGGAGCTGAGAATCCACCACACACTCTAGCATCTTGTCCAAATATCGAATATTGGAGACCAGCCAGAAATTATCCAATACAGTGGGGTACAGGGAGGTTTTACCACCGCTGTAGACTAACATTGGATACAACCCATTGGTGTTTTGGTTCTTTTTGGTCAACTTTTAGATTTGTGATCATAATGTGTATTTTTAAGTCATCTTCTGCTCCTTTCTAGGTACTGCTGTGTTTTTCAAATGGCAGCCACTATGATATTGTCTATCCTATAGAATATACAACTAATGCTGCTTTTTGCCAATGTAAGTAATAATGTGATGAATCGGTATTGAAATGTGGTGTTGGGAGTAGGAGGGGACCAGGGCAGAACCCCTCACCCATCTGGAGCTCCACATTGTTGCTTTTGGTATAGTGGTTTCCACTGCCAAAAAGGTGAGCCTCCTCCGTACATGGAGAGGAGTTTTCGGCATTTGGCAAAAACCAGTTGAACCTGCTGCAGTGCTACATTATTCACTTCGGCAGTCCAGTTGGTGCGCATGTAATGCGTGCTTGAAGTGAAGTTCTTTTGCTTGAGTTCTCTATCCTAAATTTTAGGACTTGGGCTAGCTTAAATGTGGGGAGGGCAACTTGTGGCCCTCCAGATGGTTTGGCCTACATCTTCCATCAGCCCTAGTCATCACCTAGTTAGTGGTGAGGAATGATGGGACTTGTAAGCCAAAAGATCTGGAGGGCCACAAGTTGCCCACCCTTGACCTAAATCCTAGTTCAGAATATCTTAAGACAACTATTTGTGTACTTACCCTAAATATACATGTGCTTGAATATGGTTTTTAGGGTAGAGCCTGAGATTTGTGTTACACGTTTAAAATCCCAGTGTTTTTTTATTGTTGGATCTAGGCTTAGCCCTGCTTTGAGTTGGATCTAGGCTTAGCTGTGCTTGATTTCAATGGGTCATGTCGCATGAATAACTTAAGTCTCTTTGATTTCAATGGGTCTAACTCTTAACTATGACTAAGCCTAGTTCCAGCCCATTGTGCTGAATCAGCCATGGCTTCTCCAGTCCATTCTTTTTGCCCACCGCCTGCTGGTAGTGAGTAGAGCTTCAGGTGTGCCACACAACAGGTAGGGGAGGAGAGGGAGCAGCCAAAAGGACCTGGAGAGGAATTGTGGGAGAAGCCAAAGCTCCCTCATTTCCAACTTAATTAGGGATTGGAGGAATACATAGGGTGGGGTCCAGAGATGCTGAGCAGAGTTCCACTGGTACAGCAGGGTTCTCCCAGCACCACCTCCCCATTACAGTTCCTGGGTCCCTCCTAAAGCTGCTCCTGCAGGTCTGGGGACCCTCCAGGATGGTATGGGATAATGGTGCAAGGCGGGAAATTTGAAGGGGTGTCTCCAAAGCAGCACTTTCTGTGAGAGGGATCAGAGCCATTATTTGAATACAGTCATGCCTTGGATTGAGAGCATAATTCGTTCCGGAAACGTGCTTGTAATCCAAAACACACTTATATCAGAACGAAATTTCTCCAAAAAAATTTGTACAGAGATTTTTAATTTAAGCCGTGCTACAGTACTTGTATTGCAAGACGTCGCTTGTATATCAAGTCAAATTTTTTAAAATAAATATTTAAAAATTTGCTTGTCTTGCAAAACGCTCTCAAACCAAGTTACTTGCAATCCAAGGTATTACTGTATCTGGATTGTGACCTGGCAACCCCGGCCTGAATCTATTGCTGAATTACTTTTGCCTGCCTGGGAACTGAATGTCTTCAAGATACAGTAATACCTTGGATTGCAAGTAACTTGGTTTGAGAGTGTTTTGCAAGACAAGCAAATTTTTAAATATTTATTTTAAAAAATTTGACTTGATATACAAGCGACGTCTTGCAATACAAGTACTGTAGCACGGCTTAAATTAAAAATCTCTGTACAAATTTTTTTGGGGGAATTTCGTTTTGATATAAGAGTGTTTTGGATTACAAGCACGTTTCCGGAACGAATTATGCTCTCAATCCAAGGCATGACTGTATGCTGAATTTTCCTGGGATGGTGAAATGTCCATGTGTCTACTAAAGTATACAAAGATGATAGTTGCCTAATATGGTCCTTGGTTCTTTATCAGTGTTCCATGCTTGGTATAGTTCAGGAATGTTGGGAGTTGTAGTCCAAAACATCTGGAAGGCACCGGGTTGGGGAAGGCTGTCATATAGCGTAACGCTCAGGCAAAAGTCTGCAGGCGGCTCTGGCTGCTTAGCCCTCCTGCAAAGCTCTCCTTGCCGCCTGACTTGACTGTCTCTCTAGTGCAGTCTTTGAACTTGTCCAAAATCATCTCATTTGTGGAACTCATTAGAATAAGATGGATGAACCCTTTGTGATGATGTGCTTTTTGTTTTGTTTCCCTGACTAGCTGTTCTCTATGAATTGCTGTATGAGAAAGTGTTTGACGTCAACGTGAGTAAAATCATAGAAGAACTTAACCCGCCGGATGTGACCAAGGGTGGCAAGGGGGACAGCGAAGCGTCTGACTCGGGTGACGAAGATGCAGAGTAAGCCTGATAAATCTGAAGTTAAAATGCATAGAGCACATCCCAATAGTCTACAATTATAAAGAGAATAATGTGGGAAGAAGCGAAACTGAGGAGATGCTGTTTTCTTGAAAATATGTGCCAGGGTTAGGCAAGTGTTTTGGGGTGTGGGCACATTTGGCAATTTGAGAAACTTTCCTGGGCACCACCACAAAATGGCTGCCGTGGGAGGCATGGCAAAGGACAGGCAACCTGCCCAAAAGACTGAGTACAAGTCAAAGGCGGGGTCCAAGCCCCAGCACTCTAAACAACTCATTTGAACCCACAGTTGTCAACACCAACAGAAACCTGTATTTCACAGCAATCCCAGCTGCCAGTAAGAAAATGAGTCAATTAAAAAAAAAAGTAATAAGTGGGAGGGGAGGGGCACTTTGGCGGGCACCAGGAAAACTGTCCGGGGGCACATTGGTGTCCCATGGGTGCCATGTTGCCCAGTCCCGGTTTATGCATTCTTGTTCTATAACTTTTTAAAGATGCCACCCCCACCCCCCCTGCTCCTGTCCCGTCCCTGGAAAGGGCATATGAAAACAACTGGCTTGTTCTTTTGAAGCAGCCTTACTCCGAAATTGCTGCAAAAATGAACATTGGATGAAGGAAGGACAGGCGGCACCCTGCCAGGCTGTAAAGCACCGATCCTTTCAGAGGGCAGCAGCGGGGTGGCTGCTCCTCTTTCAGGCACAAGGGATTTATTAAAGGGGATTTAATAAATGGCATATCTTCCCCTCCTTTTTTCAAAAGAGAAATTCATTGCCGGCCTCTTTTTTTTTTTTTTTTAATTGTGAGTTGAACTAGTAGTGCTTATTCCTGGGCTTCATCACCAGGGCGCATGGGCTGGGGTGTTTGGTGTTGGACATAGGGGATGCATGTTTAAAATGTTCTATTTAAAAAAAACACCACCACCTTAATATGAGTTGATAAGCTCCCCCTGGGTTCTTCCATTGTGTCTGCCTAAGGGGTTTGTGTTTCTTATTTCAGCTTTTTACAGCTTGGTTAATTAAACTTGACTTCAGTTTGTGTGTGTGTTTAATAGATCTGATGGGATGGTTGTGGCTGATTGCGGTGGTGTAGTGGAGCCAAGGTTTGCAGGGATGTAGCACTGGCACATCTTTTGTTAGCAGGGATGCTGACGTCATCTGCCACCCTGCTCAGATTTCTGTGCTTCCTCTGAGCTTAGCTGCAATCCTCACAGTAGCTGGTGGGGAAATGGGTTTTCCTAGCAACAATATATTATTCCCTTTTGTAATGCAAAGTATTTTGGGCTGGCCTGGTCTTGAATGGGCAGTTGGGGCCCATTACAAATGGGTTGCTGGGCTGGAGAGAACTGGTTTGTTGTTATGGATCAACACTGCTGCCTGCATTTTTTCACTCTTCTTGCAGGCACAGCTATGGGCACTGTCATGTTGAGTGCCGGTACTTCCAAATTTGCCACAACACTGCTGGCTGATTGCTTCCTTGTGGGTGTTTCAAAGCATGTTTTTAACAAGCCTGATCTGCAAGCCAGTCAAACCAGGGTGTTTGGGTTTCAAATAAATTGGTTGTAACTGAAACTGGTCAGTTAGTTATGTTTGCGTAAACGTGGAGCATTATAACTTGTTGGTGTTAAAACAAAGGCCTTGGTTGATTTCTATGCCCTTTTCTTTTCACAGAAGTGAAATAGCTGCACCAAGTTATACAAATGGATTGAAGCCTCTTGTGGGCAAGAAGGTATTTTACTCTGATATTAACTTGCTACGTTCTTGCAATTAGCAATGAAGTTCTGTGCCTCTGTACTACTGTAGTTTATTTCAGATGAGGATGTCAGCATAGGTATTAGATTGTGTGTTAAACTTGTCTAAAATGTTAGAGTCTGCAGTCTAAAGGTGAAAGCCAGAGAAAGTTTGTTGCACTTGCATCCCATTGAAAATAATGGGATGCAAGTCCATTGTTAAGGTTGCAATCCTAAACAGCCTTACTATGGAATAAGTGTAATTGAACGTAGTGGCACTTAGTTCTGAGTAAACACATATAGGATTGTGCTGCAGATCACATTGATATTTGATGGAATGCAGCTTTCTCTGATAGTACTCTTTGTTTGCCTTTGCGGAAAAATAGCTCGTTCCATTAGCCAAAGTATTAAATGTGGTCAGAAAAGGGATAGAAAATATTCTGGTTGCTAAGGAGTGACTCATTGTTTGTTCATTATGCTGTTGGTAACTTTTGCTCTACATGCTGAACAGATCAGAGACATATTGGGCAATTACTTTTTGATTATGATGATGTTATACTGTTTAGGATTTTTTGTATGTAAATATGTGTAGATGCTCTTATTTTCTTATGTAGGTTATATGAATTTGAACATGACTATATTGCAAATCATACTTAAATATGCTCCTAATCCATTTCAAATTGTTCATATCCACACAATAATGTTCCCTTGTTGCCCTAGGTATTCTTTAATTTTATTTATTTATTTTTCACAGCAGCTTCACAAACATGGAAAATCCAACTCCATTACTTTGCCTAAAAAAGTTTTGAGGTCCCTCAATCCATCAATTTACCAAAATATTGAATATGAAGTCTGGCAGCAGTCAAAGCGAGGTAAGGTCCAGCAATTGAGATTAGTCCCCTGGTGTTGGGCAGGAGTTGAGGGACTTTCTGTGCTCACCTGATGGTATCGTATAACATGTTTTTCTTTATGTGGTTACAGATCAGCAAAAGCAAGATTTTTTTATTGCTGCTGGCATGCAATATTCAGTTGGAGATAAATGTCAAGTAGGTGGCACTGAACTTGAGTAACTCCACTTGCTGTTCTTTCATTCTTCAATCCTGCATGCTGCTGCTATACTTGTCCCCATAGGGTTGCCACTTTTTCCTGACAAGAAGCTTTGTGGCTTTAAGGGCAGACATGCAAGGCATAAATCCATCAGGGCAGTCTTCTTTGACATGAAGATGCAGTGATGAGAGAAGCTGCTGAAATTAAAGTCGCAGATCCTCTCTAGGATTAAAAGGTGGCAATCTCAGTTCTGCTTCCTCTTCCTCCTCCTTTTGCCACTCCTTCGTGCTCTGCTTCATTTACTTGTTCACTATCTTGGTTGTCTGAGGCTACCAAGCTAACATTCTGTTGTCTGGCCCTGCCTAGCTTTCATTCCCAATCCTCCAAACCAGGGGTTGGCAAACATTTGGGCTTGTGGGCACATTTGGAAATTTGAGAAACTGTCCTGGGGGCAACCATAAAATGGCTGCTGTAGGTGGGCATGGTTAGTCACAAAGGAGAAGTCACCTGGCCAGAGGCATTAAGATGGCAGCAGCTGGAGACTTCCACTTTGCTTTGAAGCAATCCCAGCTGCCAGTAAGAAATATAAAAATACTTCTGTTAAAATTGGGAGGAGTAGGGCATTTCAGTGGGCACCAAGGAAGGCGTCTGAAGGCACTTTGGTGCCCATGGACATCACCCTGCCTACCCCTGCTCCAAACCATGTCTGGAATGTATTGCACCTTGCTCACTTCCCCCTCCCTCCTGTGCACTCCAATTCAATTAGTTCCTGTTCAGTGCGTTGCGTAGTTTGCCAAAGTGGATATAATAGCGAATGATGGTTTATTCTAAACAGGATGTAACTAATTGAATTAGGGTGGGAGGATGTGAGGCCATGGTACATTCCTGAAGCCACAGTACATAGTTTGGAGGATCTGGAGGATTTATATGTGAACCAAACCTTCCTTTCCAGCCTCTGGATCAGGGTGTGCGTGATCATCCCAGATCATTTATTTTTATTCTCTTTATTACATTAATATACTGCCTTTTTTTTACAAGGAACTCAAGGTGACCGGGTGACCGGCCAGATGGGCGATTAATAAATATAAAAAATAAAATAAATAAAGGTGGTCTACATGTTTTTTCTCTCCCTGCACACTTACCCTCACAACATCCCTGTGAGGTAATTTAGGCTGAGAAATAGTGACTGGTCCACAGTCACTGCTGAGCGTCATCATGGCTTGAGTGGGGGATTACTGTCCCTTGGCAGCAGCCATTCCATCTGGCTGTAGCAGAGAGCAGGGCCTGTCCATTGGCTCTGCTGAGAGACCAGTTCCAATGGGCTCCTCCTCTCCCTGAGCTGTTTCCACTCCAGCTGCTAATTTCTAAGAACTTTGTGTGTTCAAGATTGGCACCTGTGTTTGCTTGTTTTCCTCTTCCCTCCCATCACTTTTTCCTTTTGTGTTGTGTGTTGTGTTTTTTTATTGTAAGCTGAGGGAAGGGACTGTCTTTTTATTGATCTGTAAGCTGCTCTAGGAGGCTTTTCTACGGAAGAGCGGGTAAAAATGCTTCAAAGAATAAATACAACTTAAACCTTAACATTTGGGATGCTGCAGGATGATGTCTTTTGGTGGTGTTGATTGAAACCCTTCTTGTGATAATAGGATATGGATACTTTTTCCCCCATAAGCATTTTGGTTATATTTTTTGTACCCCGACTTCTGTGTATCTGTGTCTATTTCTTATGAACAAAAGAGAGAAATTATCCTTAACCAACAAAAAATAAACACCCAGATGTTCTTTGTTAGCAACTCATTTGTACTAACAAGTCTTTCAGGCATCTATGAAATATGTCCCTCTCTTGACTGATAGATGCGTTGCTTCCTTTTATGTATTATGCCTGAGAAGGGTGAGCTGCAGAAGTAGCTCTCTTCCTGGATGCATGTGTCTTGTTGGGCTGCAGTAGCCTTCCCCATCCTTGGCACCCTCCAGATGTGTTAGACTACGACTTCCACCATCCCCCAGCCAGCATGGGATGATGGGAGTTGTAGTCCAGGCTATCTGGAAGGCACCAGGGGTGAGGATGGCTAGGCTCTGGTAATACTGGTTCTGTCCTCTTAAATACGGTATATCCGTTGCCACATGGATGATGCTTTTTGTATCTTGCAGCACTACTTGGCATTAGGAGGCAAATGCATGCATCCTTGATGTGGTTCTGAATATGAAAAACACTAAAAACCGAATGGTGGGCATGTGTATGAAACAGCTGTGCTGGTGGTTCTTTCGCTTTGTCTGCTTTTTGCTTCTGGGCCAGTTAAGCCTTTGCTCCATTTCCTTGGTGTGAATGGGCGTGAGGGATGCAAATTGGTCTGAGATGATGGTGGGAAACGGGGTGAGGCTGCCAATGTGAAACTGCGCTGATGGATCCCGAATTTGTTGGAAAAGCAGTGTGTTATTCCCTATGTGGCTCCTGCAGGAGAATGATCCGGCGGGATCTCCCCAAATGTTGCTTTCATCTTCCTCTCAGCTTTCTAGCAGTACCTCTCCTACTTCTACTGGCAAAGTGGTTTGGGAGAAGGAGGCAGACAGGTCTGCAGGCATGTGAGACATTATTAAAAGAGAGCTCCCTTTTCCACTTTACTTTACTCTTTGTTACTCCGTAGGTGCGTTTGGACCACAATGGAAAGTTTTACAATGCTCACATCCAAGAAGTTCAGTCTGCAAATGGGCCAGTGGTGGTCTTCGTGGAAGAGCTTGGTGCCAAGTAAGTGAAAACGCTAGGAGAAATTTCCTACCAGTAAGAGTTGCGTGACAGTGGAGCAGCTTGCCCCGGGAGGTGGTGGGCTCTCCTGGAAGTATTTAAGCAGAGGCTGGATGGCCGTCCACCTGCATTGAATAGGGGTTGGACTAGATGCCCTTCCACGGTCCCTTCCAACTCTGACTCTGTGAACGAATGTTCTAACATAATGTGAGTTAGGGGAAGGTTGTCATTTTCGAGCTAGTCAAATCTTGTTTGGCCAGCAACTTCATGTAAAAGAAAAGAAAAGAAAGAAAAAGACTTGCAGTTGACACATAATTTAGTGCTAGACTCTTCTGAATTGGATTCTCTCAAAGCTGCAGGCATTTTGCAGGCTTTGTGTCTGCCCGAGTTCCATCAAAAAGAGCTAAGGCAATACTGCATGCCAGCTCTGAATTGTATTTATGTTTTCTTCCTGCAGAAGGTCTTGGAAGCAGGCCAAGTGCTGTAGTGGTATGACAATTATGCGTGCCTGTGTGGGTGTGTTAGGCAATCTGTGAATATGAATGTATGAGAGAGTGACTTTAGCAATTACGTTAATGTTCAGAGAAATCTGCCGGACAAGTAATATTTTCTATACAAATTGGCATTTGCTGGGAAATTCTAGTAAATTATGGTCATATCCGGTGGTGGCTTTATCTTAGTGGAAGGTGATTATGCTTGTTTAAATGGGGCACCTGATTTTCACCGATTCCTCCCACAGTAGACCTCTGCACTATCTCCCATTCTGTTCTGGAGGGTCCTCTAACCATCAGTAACAACATTTGAGGGGGGTGGGGGGCTAAGGTGGCTAGTGAAAATGGGGTGCTCTGGCCTGCAGAAGTGGAAGTGCTTTCTGCACTAAGGGAAAGCTGCCATTGGATACAGCCCTATGATGGGAACAGACCATTGTGTTCGCAAAGAAGTGTCACGGCAACCGCTTGGATTAGTTGAGAAGTTTGCCTCTTGCTGGTTTCAAAGAAAAGTGATGACTGCTCTAAATGCCCCAGAGCTGGATTTTGGCTGGAGCTGGGGCATGCTAGTGTTGGGGTGACAGGCACCTGCAAAGGGCTTTGTAGGCAGGGTTATAGAGCAGGTACTGAGCATCACATCAGGGGTTTGCTCTTTGATTTGATTTCCTCTAAAGAGACCGGAGACTATATGCAGATAGGACTCCTTGTTTGATATTTGAACGTATTGGGTTGGATCCAGTGGAGCCTCCCACTGGAGGAAGTGGGGAGGAGCCGAGGAGGAGGCAATATTTGTCAATTTCCCCTTCGTATGGTCCCTAGCACCACCTCCTATGTTCTGGAGCACCCCCCCCCCCCCGTCCTCTGGAGCAGTCTTGGGGCTGCAGGCAGAAGGGAGAATTGGTGAACATTGCTGCCCTTGCTTTCCTCCAGCAGGACAGTTCTGTGGGCTGAGTTCCTGCCACATGTTGCCGTGCTCCAACCCATTGTGTGATTTCTTATTTAATTAATTTATTTAATAGATTGATATACCCCCCTCAGCATATTTACAAATATCTCTTAAGTGGTTGATGAATCCCTTGTGTAAGATACTGAGCAGCTCACTGCTCATGCAGGACAGCTCTGCTAGTGTGCCACCCTCTGTGTGTCGTGAAAACTAGCTGGAAGTGATCTTGACAATTCCTTAGTTTTGAAAGGAGCTAGGAGACTTATGTCTGAGTTCACATGACTGGGGTAAGAAAGGAAGCCATGGTGTCTGCTTTTCCCCGCGCTGCGCTTGCTGGTTGTGAGGCGCCTCATTCCCGTAATTACCTACGTTGGACGTGGGCTGCCTTGTCGTCTGAACCCAGGGAGGGTGGGCAGTGGGGGTAGCTTGCAAAACCACCCTGGAACCCTAGAACATGGCAGTCCACACCTGGCTTGGGTAATTATGGAAATGAGGCAGCACACATGGGGCAGGGAGAAGAAGCCACCGTGGCTTCTTTTCCTTCCCTGATCGTGTGAACCTGGCCCCTGGGTTATATATCAGAGCTGGGCAACTTGTGGCTCGCCAGATGTTTTGGCCTACCACTTTCATCAGCCCTAGCCACCAGCATAGCCTATGGTGTGAGGGATCATGGGAGTTGTAGGCTAAAATATCTGGAGGGCTACAAGTTGCCCACTCCTGGTACCTCCACATTTTTCACACCTGGCTAAAATAAAATAATTGTCTTTAACTTCTTAAGCTGGAGAACTGTTGTCTTTAATTCTTGCCTGTTTGTATTGTGTGATAATGTTTCTGTTCTTAAACTGTATATATCTCTATCTATTGTAAGCCAGTCAGAGCTATGCTGTTGTGTGCCATACAACAATGAGTGTTATGGTGACGGCAGATACCTTCTGGGTCCTGGCTGTTAATCTGCGTGGTCCTTGTAAGATGTTAGTTGCAACATGGAGATACGATGCATTTTATGGCTCCGTTCTTCTTTCTTCCCTGCAGGTGTTCAGTGTTGCTGAAGAACCTTAAACCCCTTCCACAGGCAGCTCCTCTGGAGAGCTGGAGTACTGTGCTGGGGAAGAAGATAAAAAAGCCCGCTCCAGGGCATGGGCAAAATGTTCAGACGGGTAGGGTTCCTTCCCCTTTCTACAATTCATGAATGTGGTTGTCAGGCAATTGGGCTGGGATTAATTGGAAAAAACTCTCCATGTGTGTTCCAGATGCCGACTGCAGAGGGTCAAAGAATCCCAGCAAGCCAATAAAACCCCCATTGGCGCTGCCTCCTCGACTGCAGGTTGCAAGGCAGCATCATGTCTCCGGTCCCGGGATGCGTTCCGAGCAACCCTCTCCTGAGCACAAAACGCCAGGCAGACCTCCCTCGCAGGTTGCAAGGTGACTCCAAGACGTGTCTCTTTCATTTGGGGGCGTGGACCTGTTATTCTAGGGGGTTTCATCATTTATAGATTGCAGCAGCTGAACGTTCGTTAATATTCTAAAGCACTGATACATTTTTCCACTCGGAACTTTAATGTGCTGCTTTGGATTGTTTCTGTTCTCTAGCATGCGGTGGGCAGAAAGTAGATCTCCAGACTTCAGCTCCCAGCTATCGTGACCATTGACTGTGTTGGCAGGGACTTATGGGAATTGAAGTCCAAAGCACTTGGAGATCTCGATTCTGTCCACCCTTGCTATAGTTGATTGCATTTAAATTGTAGGGATAAGCTGTGAGATACCGCTGATTTGCCCCTCAGTTTTAGGAGAGATCTGAACCCAGCTGCTCAGGAAGCTAAATCTGTTGCTCTTTAAGTGTGGTTGAGTTTGTTCAAGTGGTGATGCATTTTAGACTGGTGTTAAGTTTGGACAAGGGGTGGGCAGACCCCTTGCAGGATCTACTTGGTTTTGGGTTTTGTTTTATTTTTTACTAGAATCCTGAGATACACCCAACTAGAGCCTGGTGCAAAAGGCATACACTTGGAAAGAATTGTTCGAACTGGACTTTAGCAGAGTGTGTGCGGGTTGGGAGATTTATAATCCTTGTCTGTGTGCCAACAGACGCCTGTACATTCCACACACAGATTTTCCAGATCTCACCTCCCTCCTCCCGCTTGCAGCGTTCAGCGTGTGTGCCAGTGAACCAGCAAAGCTTCTCCGTTGCAGATTAATCCATGGAATCAGGAAACACTCTGTAACACCACAGGTCTAATTCTACCTGTTTATTCACTTAGCAAGTAAAGTTCTACAGAGTATACAATTCCTAGTTACAGTCCATGTGCAGAGTATAAAAGCATAGCAAGCATTACATCCAGTGGAGTAAGTTGTGCTCACTCCACTGCAGCAAAGACGTTACACTGTAGCAGTAACAAGTCCAGCAAGCATCACCATGAAGAAGAACAAAGAAAGCAGTTCAGCTTCTCTAAAAGGGCTTCAGACAGAAAACAAGTTAACACGTCATCAGAACATACAAACCATGTGACTAGCTCATATTGCTCTCACACTTTAGTAACCCCTGCGAAAACACGAGATTCTAAAGAGACATAATAAACCTGTTTATCCCGCCATTCTGTCCCTTCCATTTGTAAACAATGTGCCACAGCTGGTAATGTGATACAAATCACAACAAGAATGAATTCTGAGCCCAGGAATTTGTTAACAGAAGTAAATGGAACTCATAGTTCTTCCACACACAAATCCACTCCTGGTTACCCAAAGGTAGCTAACTTTACTGTTTCAGTAGCTGAAAACCAATTTTCTCCCCCCTTTCTCCCCCTTCAGAAAGGCCGATCATGAGAGAACAGAAGAGTTGGACTACACAAATAGGGATTGTAACTATTTTGGCCTTTCTCCAGAGGAACGCAGAGAGAAACAGGCCATAGAAGAAATGCATTCACTTCATGAGCTCGAGTTACGGGATGAAGAAGCCTTTCCTGCACTTTCGGTATGTGTACCAGGCGAGTGCTTCTTATAATGCAATATTTTCCTGTCTCAGTGAATAATGACATGGAGAGCTAAATCGCTGCTGGTTTTTCTTATTTTCTTATTTCTTTCTTTACTGGAGTTATATAGCACCCAACTGGCAAATGCCCTCAGAGCGGTTTACCATCATAAAACCAAACAACAACCACCAACAACAAAGTACCAAAAATCAATCAATCAATCAAAATAATGAAATATTTACAATATTTAACATTAAAAACACTAAAAAATATTAACTATTGAAAACCTGAAGGAGCCAGCAGTAAAATTAATAAGCAATAGCTTAAAGATGAAATGCCTGCTTTAAGAGGAAGGTCTTAACCTGGCATCTAAATGTATATGATGAAGATGCAAAGTGGATCTCCACAGACGGGACCACTATGGAAAAGGTTCCTTTCCTGTCACACCATTGTCTTGCGTTGTCTGGTAATCTTGCTATGGAACTTTTCAGTACGGTGTATGCCAGGGGTAGGCAACTTGGTGCCCTTCAGGTATTTAGGACTAGAATCCCCATCAGCCCCAGCCAGCATGGCCAAAAGTCTGGGATGATGCGAATTGTTGTCCAATACATCTGAAGGGCATCAGGTTGTCTACCCCTGGTATATACAATGGTACTGTAATGGTACAGACCAGACTTCCCCATTCTGGTGCCCTCCAGATGGGTTGGACTACAACTCCCACAATCCTCAGCCAGCATGGCCAATGGTTGTGTGTGCTGAGGACTGGGAGAGCTGTAATCAAACACAGTTGGAGGGTATCAGCTCGGGCAGGTCTGATATAGACATTCTGCACTACAAATTTATTTATTTATTATATTTATACCCCGCCTTTTTTCCTGCAAGGAACCCAAGGCGGCTTACATAATCCTCCTCCTCCTCTCCATTTTATCCTCACAACAACCCTGTGAGGTAGGTTAGGCTGAGAGTCAGTGACTGGCCCAACCAAAACTAGGTAAAGTTTGGCTTTCAGAATATTTGAAGCTCTGCCAACAGTCCCAGCATCAGCACCCAGCATGGTGGGACAAATGCGGGAGGCTCGGGGCCCATGACTGACAGTGGCGCCAGCGCAACTCAGCTGGGTGTAGAGATATGAAGGCCTGGAAAAAAAACAAGAAAAAATTGGGGGAAAATGTTTTTCCCCCTTGAAAAAAAACAGGGAGAAAACATTCCCCCCCGGTCTTCGCATCTCTAGCTGGGTAGCAACAGTACCAAGTGACACTCAGGGCCCACATTGTATGCATGTACTGGCCACCAGCTCCACCATATTAACGATGCTGGCCCCACTCCTGGTGTCCCATGACAGGGGCAGGGCAGGGCCATTACCAGGCCTGCGCGCTGGTGAGTAGGTGCATGCGGTGCAAGCTTGAAGCTCAGCTTGGTGCTATAGGCGCCTGCCAGGCAGCTAGTAAGTGGCAGGGGGCAGGTGCCAGGGCGTGGGGCACCAAGGGCAGCTTGTTTGGCCCCCTCCCCCATTTTTGGCACCAGGCCTGTCTGCAGATATTTCTCCCCCCCCCTTTTTTTAAAGTCAAGTGGTCCAATGGGGACTGGAGAAGGAAGTTTGGATCCATGGAACAGAGTGAGTTAGCAGGTGCTGTTGTAGGGTGGAGAAAGTTCTTGTCCTCTTAACTTTTACAAACCAGCATGAGCTTTCCTGTAATTCCTACTGTCATTCCCTTAAGCAGAAATCACTTTCCTTTTCAGACTTTCATTGAGAGAAGGCCAAAAAGTATCATGAAAGAAAACAAGACTGAAAAGTTGGGGTTCTCTGTGGTCTGTGGGAGGTACCAGATTTTGTCCATATCCTGGACAGGATCCAACAAACCATGGGACTAGTTTCATGCATCTAAGGGGGCTTTAAGTGTGTCTTTTTAAATGGTGCTCTTCCCATGTCCCTTTTGAAACTGAGGGGGTGTTTCGAAACCAGTTTGTGGTGCAGTGTGTGAGTGGCCCGTGTACAAAGGTGGAAAAAGTTTTTAAAGACAAATCCGCTGGGTACATCTAAAATAGCTCTTTGGATCCTGGCCGTTGTCATTTGTATCATAGTTGTGCCGATTGCTAGATCCTGGCGCTGTACACTTGTAATATTTATTTATTTATTTATTTTATTTATATTTATAATAGAACATGTTACCAGGGCCGGTGCAAGGCAGTTTGGTGCCCTAGGCAAGATCAGATATTTAGCGCCCCCCTTCCCACTTGAGCCCTCCCTCCAGCCCTATGCCCATTATGAAATAAAAGTCAATTGGCAAAACCTAAAAAAATTATTATCATAAACTACATTTTCAGGAGGGGTCTCTCTCTCTCTCTCTCTCTCTCTCTCTCACACACACACACACACACACACACACCACAATCTGTACAGCAGCACATCAACCGAGTCACGTGCCTTTGAAATGCTTATCATTTAATTGTATATCACCTTAGTGTGGAACTGGAGATTTGGCCAGAATGGAAAAATAATCCTGGGGCTTTTGAGAAATAATACGGTAATAATAATATAAACCTGGAGGGGGGGCGCACAGGCCCCTGCCCTGCCCTGCTCAGATAGCGCCCCTGGTCCCAGACCCATTTGATTCGAAGGGAGGCCTGGCCCATTAACGTTCCCAGACTTTGCTTCCAGTGAGAATTGCTTTCATTGCAGCCCAAGGGTCATTTCCAAGAACTTCTGCTTCAAACCGGAAGGGCTCTACTCCTCCTTTGGAAATAAACTTTCCTCAAATGCTCCTCTCTCCATTTCCTGGTAATCGTGTCTTACGCTTTGAGGTTTGCAGCCCCCCCGCCTCCCCCCTCTTCAATCCTACACTACGTTTGACTTCCAGAGAAATACGATTCGGATTGAGGGCTGCCTGTAGGAGGGCTCTTGCATGAGTACCCCAGTTAATAAAGGAGTGATCTGGAACTGATGGCATTTGAACAGTCTGCAGCAACAGCCATATGTGCGCTTAACTGCGAGTAAGGCCCCTTGACTTCAGGGACTTACTTCAAAGTAAACACCTCTGGCAATCTACAGCAGCCTCGAGTGCGCATGCAGATTTCCAAACGGCCCCGCATGAAGCATCTTCCCAAGTGACCCACCCACTATGGATTCTTCCTTTCACTTGTGAGAACACCCTAAGGCTGCAATTCCATACGTCACTTACCTGGGAGTAAGTCCCATTGGACTTAATGGCACTTACTTCTGAGTAGACATGGATCAGATTGCACACTGCATGGCTGCAGGCTGGGAGGAATCCCCTTAAAGGCACAGACCTGGGAGCCTACACACACCGCAGTGAATTCAACTTGAAGGGGCTGGAGACCTTCCTTCTGTTGCTGAGTCTCCTTGGTCCTGTCGCACTGCGGTTGGCGCGGACAGGATGGGGGGCGGGGGCTAAAGGTTATCCTGGGCGTCTAAGTGACAGAGCAATCTGGTCAGGGAGATTTTTTTTCAAGGCGTTTCTGGCGCCCCCTTTAGCCCGGTGCTGTTGGCCTAATGGTAGCACCGGCCCTGCAAGTTACTTAGATGGGATACAAGGCCAGGGTGTGGTGAAGTTCTTAGAACTTTCTGGTGGTCAAAATTTTTTGACTGAAGGAAGTAATTAGCGTGCCTTTGTTTTTCTTTTCTTTCTTTCTTTTTTGAGACTGCGTGTGTGGCTAATGTTGTTTACATTCTTAGTTTTTGTGGGGTTGTTAAGGCTTCAAGAGCAGGAAAAGACATTTAAAATAGGACAGAACCCAAACTCTGGCTTGGATTTTGTCCTACATTTTGAAGTAGGAAGATAACTTAAAATTTTAAGGCTATAGTCCTCAGCACCGTTACTATGAACTTCTGTCAGACTCACTTCTGAGTAAACCTACCTGGCTGTTTTCCTTTTTAAAATGTTCTGTGACAGCTTGGCATGAATTTGGGTAAGGCAACTGGTAGTCTCATGTTACCCTAGTGGGAAGCTCAATTGAACAGGTCTTATAATAACGACCAGGCCTTTATGATCAGATTCTTAATATAAAATGTGGAGCACATAACTTTTCAGTTAAAATCTTTTTTTTTCCAGAACCCCTCAGTGTCTCAGGTAGCTACTCAGACGGCTGATAACTCTGGATGGAACCCCCCCCCAGTTCTTAATGGGAGAAGAGCCAGCAGTCTGAAAGAAGAAAAGGAGGAGAGAAAAGAGGTAGAAGCAAAGGAGGAAAAAGGTATTAAAATGGGAGACTTTGTCTTTCCTTGGCTTTAAAGCTGACACATTCTTCGTTTGAGGCACTCTATTGCTTGTAAAGCAAGGAAGATATGCATGATGAGAGTACTGCTGGGAGGGGGCACTTAAAAATTCCCGGGGGCTTTTCAGAAAAGCAGCTGAACAATATTCTAAATAAGCATACCTTTCCCCAGCATCCTGAGGGCTTCATTAATCGTGTGTCTTGTTTGCTTTGGCAGCATCTAGCCCTGGACAGACCCCCTTAGATCAGAAGCGTGAGCCCAAAATATCTAAGGTAATTAAAAATGTTGCATGCTGTGATATGTCCCCAACCACCTTAAGTCTTTTGCAGAATGCATGCTTATAAGGCAGTGGTGATGGTCCGTTTTTATCTTACAGAACAATGCAGTGAATGTCACAGATGCAGGAGCATCACCTCCCTCAAGTCATGGAAATACACACTCCCCATCTATTGAACAGGTAAGAGACATGGACTTAAATGTCTGTGACCCTTTTTGGGAGCGAGTCCACTGAGTTGCAGCTTTCCTTCAATCACAAGCTTTTAATTACAGCAGAATCCCTTATATTCAGATATTTGTAAGGTTGGAACTTTGCCCCCCAGTCCATTGGCAATACATCTTGCAAGAGCCCAGTTAAAATGATGAGTATCTGGGTAGGATATGCCCTTCAGTCCTCTTAAGGAGACACAAATGCTTGCAGGTTTAGCAATGGCTGCCAAATCTCTCAAGTACTGGACGTCTTTGAACCACCTAGATCCACTTGATTCCCACCACTTGGCAGCTCCAAAACTGCTCACATATTCTCTGGATTCACTTGACGTCATGCTTACTGAGCCGCTGACCTGGTCTGCTTTCAGCCCTGCTTTCTACCGTAGGAGAGCTAGTTGGAACTTCTGTGCTCAGGGGCAATGTACCTATGAATACAACATGCTGTGGGCAAACAGGGAAAGACTGTTACTTCCACACCCTGTTTGAAAGCATCTGAAAGATTCCTAGAGACCTCTGGCTGAATGCTAGACAATGGACCAAGCAGGGATCTTATGCCAGTGTATTTTTTCTGATGGAAAAGAAGAAGCAGGGTGGTTACTGAGCTAGTGGGAAAGCTTCAGTTGGGGTTGCCTCTCTCCAAACCTGTTAAGGTAGGGCAGGGGTGGGCAACTTGTGGCCTCCCAGATGATTTGACCTACACCTCCCATCAGCCCTCACTATTGGCTATTCTGGCTAGGGCTGATGGGACTTGTAGGCCAAAACATATGGAGGGCTACAAGTTTCCCACTCCTGGGGTAGGGCTTTCTAATGCAGCCTTCCCCAACCTGGTGTCCTTCAGATGTGCTGAGACAGATGTGTAGTCCCAACACAACTGCAGTGCACCAAGCTGGGGAAGGCTGTTCTAATTCATGCTTGCTAATGTGCCGTAGGTCTATCTGTCTTGATTGGCCTTGGCTGAGAATGTTCAGTTCTCATGCGCAACTAGTTATGTTGGGCATGAAGTAGTTTATGTCCTGCGTGAGTTTGTCATTTTGGGCTGTGCTCCCATGCACGCACTTCCAGGGGAGTGAGATTGGTTGAACTCAGTGGAACATCTAAATAAATGTGCATAGAATCGGGCCACAAAGTTAGTACGTATATTGCCTTCTCTTGCCAGGAAGAGGGTATAATTTAGTACTGCTGCCATGTTTAAATTTAAAAAATTCTGCTCGTTGGTATTTTACTTTTGAAAGCCTACTCAATTCCCTGTGGTGTCGTTGCATTATAGAGCTTGCAGGACTCCTTACCAGGTGTGAATCCCACCCCACCTTTGGCCTTTCCTGAGATGCATTTGCCTCCCACAGTGCCTTCTGTACCAGCCGTCGTGCCAGCATGGCCAAGTGAGCCAACAACCTATGGACCAACAGGTTTGGAGAAAAAGCATCCTTCTAATCCTGAGCCAGTGAGGTCTTGTAATACCACACCCTCCTTTAGAACTGCTTTTATAACTCTGGTATGAATTTGGTACTGTTAGTACAGACCAGCTGTATCTACTCCATGGCATGGGGAGGGTAGATGGAGGCCTTGGGGACTGCATGGTGAAATACATCTGCTATAGTGGTCTCCTAAATATCTTGGACCAGTAGACCACAGAACGTTGGGGCTGCAAAGGGAATGTCACTTGGCACCGCAGTCAACTATCTCCATCTGCTCTGTCCACACTCAAGTTGCCTTGAACATCAGTAGTGGTTGTGATGGCTTTCCTTGTTAGATCGCTTATGTTGACCTTCCGATGCCGTATCTTCACTGCCAATTTAAGCCAGTTTTCAACTGGTTTAACTTGTTGTCTGCTTCTCCCCTTCCCTGGACACCTTGGGAATAGTAGTCTCATGAGAAGTCTGAGGACTTGGTCCGTACATCTGGATGAATGAGGTGGGAAGATGCTGAGGTGATGGATTGGATTGCACTACTTCAGAGAGCAGGGGGGAGGGGACACTTTTTAGTTACCTCTAACTGTGTGTGTGTGTGTGTGTGTGTGGTTTTTTTTTACATAAAGGAGCATTCAAAAGTAGTATCCCCCATCTACAGTCTGAAGTGGCCTAGTCCATTCATTCCTCTGCTGCATTCTGCAGCACATGTAAACCCAGCTTTAGGATTCTCTGGGGTTCTACCCCATCCTTGCAGAATTCCAATTCACTGGGTACCCTGGGAGGAACCATGTCATGTAAAGTGGCTTAAAACTGACGTAACCTCATAGTTCGGATATGACTGGGCCACAGACAGCACAGAATGATGGCGTTTGCAGCTGTAGAGGCCCTTGGTGAGGGGTCATATAGGGGGGTTCTGTGACACTTTGTGTGGTATAACAGAGTAGGTCATATATTTTGCCTCTGTATGAGTCATGCTGCGATTCGAGTTCTATGGGTTGAACTGTTGGCTGCGAACATGTTTATAGGCTCTTGGATGAGATCAGCATTGTCCTGTGTTCTCTCTCTCTCTCTCTCTCTCCATCCACCCATTTCCCCCACCACAGCAAAGAGTTTCATTTCTGTGATCCTTCATCTATTCTCTTTGTTGGCCTCCTCCCGAGCACGAGGACAGTGATTTAAGGAAGGCTGGATCCAGCGCTGGTTTTCTGCTAGCACAGTGGTGTCTTGCTGGCCAAATTCCATTTCAGAGAAGCTTTCTGGTGGGGGTGGGGGTGGTGCATGCCAGCGGTGGGCAGGACCAAAGGCAAAAGTGGCGGGCCCAAAACTTCAAAAAATGCCAGCCTATTTTAGCTGGAGGTTCTGACTGCCAGTAACGAAGCCTTAGCAGAAGCATTTCCACCTCTTAGAATGTGGAAAAAATTGCACGAAAACCAGGAAACCACCAATCAGTGGTTGGGGAAAGAGGAAGGGGATTTGGGCCCTGGGCCTGCAGTTACACCCCTGAGCTACTGGAATGAATTTTGACTCCCCCGTATGCACTCCTCAAATCTACTCTGGAGGATTGGGAGACCCTCTAGAGTGGATTTTGGAGGGGAGGGGAGGATAGGGAAATCCCATTGTGTGACGTTGGATCCAACTCTGTGTTTGGTCTGGATTTTGCCCAGTGAACCCCTAGGGACTGGTGGTTGTTAATGTTTATCCTTTCAGTGTTCTTCTGAGACTGCCAAGATGCCGTTCCTGCTCCAGGCCTAAACCCCGCCCCCCCAGATCTTACATATGCAGATTTTGCTCTAGGGTACCTCTCTCCATCCAATGTTTGGGTATACTGGGGTGTCTGGTTCTTGGTGGCACTTTTACAGCATTTAATGAGTGTATGCCCTTTTTTTATGGCAAACACATCTATTTCAGATAACCTCAGAAGCTTCTTGTCTTCTGATCTCGTGTGCCTTTTTAAAAAAATCAGGATTTCCTTTGTGTAGAGTTGAGGAAATTGAAAGGTGGGTTGTAGAAGCCTTTGTGGGTGGCTCTCCAGGACATACTGCAGCGCACGGGGCCATTGGAGTTCCTTCTGTAGGTCAGGGTCACTTCTGGTGGCTTAAAGCATGGGTGCTGAGCCTCAGGCCAGGGGGCAAAATGCAGCCCTACAGAGGTCCACAGATGGCCACTCCCCCTTTCCCCCAAGTGTTTGGTGGTTTCTTGGCTTGTGTGCATGTTTTTCCCCATTCTAAATGATTGAAGTACCTCACCTAAGGCTTAGTTATTGAAAGTAAGAGCTTTAAGCTAAAATATGCTGGTATCGCCCCTTTTGCCTCTCGCCCCACCCACTGGAGTACGGTTCTTGAGCCGCTTGGGCTGAAAGAGGTTCACACACACACCCCATTTAAAGCAAACATTCAGGTTCTCCTTACAAGTTTGGAAACCAGTTTCAGAAATCAGAGCATCTTATTTTGTTATGGTAATCTCATTACTCAACTGTCTTCTAACTCAGTGTTCTCCAACCTTGGGCCCCCAGATGTTTTGGGCCTTCAACTCCCAGCATGCCCCAGCCAGCATAACTGGCTGGGGCATCCTGGGAGTTGTAGGCCCAAAACATCTGGGGACCCAAGGTTGGAGAACACTGTTCTAACTGATACATCCAACTCTTCTTGCTCCAAATCTCACCTTTTGTTTTGTTTCTGGTGTTAGTCTTTGACATTGCCCAGATTTGTGAATGGATTTCTTTTCCTTGTTTATATCTTAGGTATTCCACCCCAAATAGCTGTGTCATCCGTGATGCCAACACAAGCAACCGGACTAGATTCCACACTCTCCCAACCCCAGTTGACCTCTAGTCCAGTCGCTGGTATTCCAGTATCGCTCCAAGCAGTTAACCAACCTTTAATGCCTTTGTCTCAAACGCTGAATCCTTACCAGGATCCGCTGTACCCTGGATTCCCTCTGACTGAAAAGGGGGAACGAGTCATTACACCCCCTTACTCCTTGTGCAGCACAGGGGAGGACCTCCCAAATGGTAAGAGAAGGAGAATGATCACAGTAGCTCAAACGGAATGTTTTCTTTGTCAAAATCTAGGCTTGGGGCTGGGCATATTGTGTTCACAAAGCACCCTCCCCCCATCTAGGTGCCTTCCAGATGTGTTGGACTACATCTGCAGAGCACCAGGATGTAGAAGTTGGTACGAAGCGTTATTAAAGAGCAGCAACAAATAGAATCATACTTTTAAACTTTTTATGCCGCATCAGAATAAATCCTTGTTTTTATGTGGATATAAATCTTGTTCAATCAATTTTCTTTACGATAATGACATTTTCGTTTGGTTATGGTAACAAACAGATGGGATCTGTCATTGTTTTAGTTAAGGGCATGTAAATATGGGCTTCAGACCAATTAAAAGATTTTTAATTGATTCGTTGTTTGATTTAAATATATTTAGATATTGCCAAAAAGTGTGTGTTTGAGATATTGTAGGAAGAGTTAGATAATGTATTAATGAACAAAAACTACCACTTTTGTTAGTCTGGCTTTCTCCCTTCTGCAATTTCATATTACAGTAACATGCCAGAACCAAAGCCTCAGCAACAAAAAAAAAACTGTGTCCTTATCTCTAGCTTACAGTGCAATCCTGTTCATGCTTACTTAGAAGTAAATTCCACTGTGCTTAGTAGCACTTACTCCCTAGTAAGTGTGCTTAAGATTGCAGCTTCAATTAGTCTACTGAATAAAGCTTGCAGCCTTAGGATATACCGTATTTTTCGCTCCATAAGACGCACCGGACCATAAGACGCACTTACTGTATGGTACAAAAAAAAATTAAAAAAAAAAAATCAGCTGAGAGGCAGGGGCTTCCCCCACCCCACCCAGGAGTCCTCCGCTCTTCCGGACCAGCAGAGGAAAGTAAAAAAAAAAAAAAAAAAAAAAAATTTTTTTTTTTTTTTTTTTTTTTACTGTATTCACTCCATAGGACGCACAGACATTTCCCCCTCCTTTTTTGGGGGGAAAAAGTGCGTCTTATGGTCCGAAAAATACGGTATATGAGCAGCTTGATATGGAAAGCTACGCATGTGAGGCAAAACAAGAAATGGATTATTGGGAATTCATGACTGTTTAGCATCTAGAAACATTAACCTGGTTTACGTGTAATGACAACCCAGAGTATGCATTGTTGTGGAATTGTGGGTTGTTATGTGCGAACTCTGCATTACGGTTTAACTATGGGTTGTAACAACCCAGAATTCACAAACCAACAAACCATCGGTTCTCTTTCTGGGTTATTTGTGGTTAACAACCTGGTAAGCCATAGTGCAGGGTTTGCATATAATGGCAAACCATGATTCAACGACAACCCATACCGAAACCATACTCTTCGTTGTCATTATGTGCGAACCAGGCATATAAAGCAAGGATAGGTGTATACTGAAGTATATGACAGAATGTAAAATCTATAGTATCAATGGCTATTGGAGGTTACTGCTACCTAGAGGAGCCTAGTTCTTGGTTTCTAGTCTTCCCCTGCCTTGATCAACTTGGAGATATCTCCCCACTGTTTTACATTGTCCTAAAAATCTGTGTAAATAGATTTGGCTCCGTGTTTAAATGAAGCATTAAATCTTGAGTTGATTTCCAGGTCATGGTAACACTGTATGAACCAGTATAAACAAAAAGCTTTAGATGGGTTGACACAGTTCTAATGATGGAACTGTACTAACTTGTTTTGGATTTGAAAAAAATACTTTAACATTTCTTCCCCCACCCTCTCTTCACAGATAAAAGCATCCTCAGATTTTTCTTCAATCTTGGTGTAAAGGTAACTGTCAGTATTTTCCATGTTGCTATAGCACAACCAAAAGCTGCATGATTCTAAAATTATTTTTTAAAGAGATTGTAATATTTGAAAATTTGACTGACTGGTTCAGGGTACAGGTGACTGAATACAGAACAGCTCTGCCCCCCCCCCCCAAAAAAAAACATCAGATCTAGTCCTGAGGCTGACTTCTGCTAATATTTCCTGCCTTTCAGCTATGATGACTCCCGAGGTATTTCAGAATAAAAATAAAGTGATTCACTGTTAAAATGATTTGTTACAAATAAAAAGTTGGCAATAGAGTTACAACCACAGGGACTTATGGAAGGAGTCACATGCAATGCACATATTTTGGAGAGTTGAGCTTTTGGTTCTTCCACTTGTGCGTGGAATGGTGGATGTCTTACTGATTCATATTTCATAGATTATAGAGTTGGAAGGGGCCTACAAGGCCCATCAAGTCCAACCCCCTGCTCAATGCAGGAAACTAGAGGAGGGGTCTCCCATCCAAGTAACAACCAGGCCTGATCCTGCTTAGCTTTCCACGCTCAGACAAGCTGAGCCAGCATGGCCTATGCTCACATGCATTTGGATGGTTTAAGCAAATATTTTAATATGGAAGTGTGAAGAAAAGAGCCTTTGGGGGGGTTCTCACACTCACACACACACACACACACACACACCTCATGTGTGAACCGGCTGGGGTGGGGTGTGCATAGTTAGCGTGTGGAGAAAGGGGCCTTTGGGGGTTCCTGCATGCATGCACACACACAACACCCCCTCATGTGTGAAGGCTGGGTGTGTGTGTGCATAGTTCCTCCTGAATGGGTGGCGCCTGGATGCCTGGAGAAGCTGGCCCAGGGCTTTCATATGTAAATAGTTCAAGTCATGAGTTCCCTTCCCCCTGCCTGGCCAGGTGAGGTGCATGGTGATTGGCTAAGAGGCAGCAGAGGAGGGGGGGGGGGGAAAGGTTTATTTCCCAAAGCGTGGTTTTTGGTTTGTCTTTGTTCTACCCGGCTGTGGTAATGGCGGTAAGCCAAGGACCCCAGGCAGCTCCTGGTGAAATTAGCTGGATTGAGGGCCCTAGTAAAGGCAAGCCTTGTGGGAGTTTTACCCATCTCGGACCTTCGGGTAGGTGTAGTAATCTCCCTCGGGCAGCGAGGCTGTGCTGGATTTAACCCTTGAAGAGAACACCCTCAGGTAACAGGTGTGTGCCTGAGAGATCTTAAGGAATCAGGTTTTATTGCTTTGCAGCTTTACTGTGTACTAACGTGTGTCTCTATTTTGTGTGCTTCTCTCATTTCCCTAATCTTGTTGTAAAATGCTACCAGAATAAACCTTGTCCTGGTTTTACCCCTCATGGGTTTTGTAGTACTCTGTGGCTTCAGTATCTAAATCCAGGTTACAGAAATTAAAGGCGAGTCCCTCAACAGAGATCCAAGTAGGATTGCAGACAGCTGAGGCTGGCAATCTGGTACCTTGAGATCTCTGGGAGTCTTGGTTCCTTTGGAGTAGGAAAGGGTGGGGGTGTGGCGGGCCAGCCAGCCCCCCCTTCCGCCACAGGAAGTCTCCTGTGTTGGTCACTTCTATAAACGACTGTTGGAGGAACATTTTATGCAGCATGTCTTATCCTGTGAGACTGTAGCGCCATCTGCTGGTTGTAAAGAGTCAGGCAACCCAAACTGACAGGTCTTTCCTTTCCACCTTGAATGGCCAGTTGTATGACTGGGGAGGAGGATGTGATGTTGGTTGTCACTATATCCAGTAGTTACATTTTTTGATGCTATTATTTTTAGTATTTTAGAAGACCTGGAAGAAAACTTCCATTCAGGAAAAGGTGCCAATATGGGGGTGGGGTACAATGTCCAGAGTAGTCATGCAGTAGGAAAAAATGTTAAGACTGACTAGATCAGGGGTGGGCAACTTGCAGTCCTCCAGACATTTTGGCCTACAATGGCCCTAGTCAGTAGTGAGGGATCATGGGAGTTTAGGCCAAAACAGCTGGAGGATGGACCACAAGTTGCCAACCCCTGGACTAGTGATGTTGGCTAAAATATACCGCATTAAAAATAATTGGTTGGATCCAATGGTGTTCCTCCAACAGAAAAACTGCTGGCAGAACGGATTTCCCCCCTCCCCTTGCAGCCCTCCACGTGCCCTCTTAATTCTGCTCTTGAGGGTTGGGTGACTTTCTGGAGGAGATCTGGTATGTGCATGGGGGGTTTTAGGGGAGAGGGCAGGGAAATTCTGTCTTGCAAGTGAACTTTGCTCGTATGATGTTGGATCCATGCCAAGAACTTTTACAACAAGATCTGGATTATTTTTCAAGTGTGATAAAGGTTAGCCTAAATTATCTTATTTGTGTTTCTATAGGCATACAGTTGTCCCATGTGGGCTCCACACTCATATTTGTACCCTCTACATCAAGCTTGCGCAACTGCCTGTAGAATGTACCCAAAGGTGCCGGTTGCGGTCTATTCTCACAACCCGTGGACGCAAGAGCTGCTTTTGAATCAGAATGGAAATGAAGCTGCACAGATAGACAGACACTTTCCTGTGCAAGACGAAGTCAGGATGAATGGCCAGAGTCCACAGACAGACACCATGTCTCAACCCATGCCCCTGTTCATACCTGCTGCTCAAGTGCCGGAAAGCCAAGGGCTTGTCTGTGTGGAGTCTGGGAATTCAGCACAAGCACTGCATGCTGAATACGACGAGTCCTTAGGAGGCAAAAGCATATTCCAGCAGCAGCCTACATTTGGTGGGCAGAATCCATTTTTAGGGTCTGTTCCAGTTGCACCACTTTTCCCTCATCTTTGGTATGGGTATCCTGTTCAGGGCTACCTTGAAAATTCTGTGGCGAGACAAGTCGTTGTGCCAGGTGAGGACAACAGAACAGATGCAGGCTTGCCCAAGGAGTGCAGTTCTCCAGTTCCTGTTGCTGACCCGCTTCAGAAGGCCAAGAGCGAAAGCAACATCCAAGGCCTACCTCTCCTTCCTGCAACTGCCGCCAAGAGCGAATGTATTCTAGATAAGACCTCAACCAGAGTGCCTAGGGAGCAGCAGACTGGTCCCACTATCCCATCTGCCACCCAAGCAAAATCTGTACTCCAAAATGCTTCCACAGAGACACGGGACGTCAAGAGGCAGATGGTGTCAATGCCAAAAACTGAATTGAAAAGTGCTACTCTTAGCCACAAAGAAAAGACTGATAAAGCCAGTGTGGCTGGCAATGGATCAGCTGGCCTGGGAGAAGGTAGGGTACCAAGGACTGAGGGAAGAGAGTTCTGAAGATGAATGTGAAGTATCTAACATGCTGAGAAGTGGCCGCTCAAAGCAATTTTATAATCAAACTTATGGAGGTGGTAGAAGACCTAGAAGTGATTGGAACTACCATCCTGGGAGGGGGGGATACCAGCATCCGAGAAATGAGGAATCCTGGAAGGGGCCACCCACCAGAAACAGAGATGAAGGTTACCAGTATCACCGCAGTTACAGAGGGAGGCCGTATCGGAATGAGAGAAGAGCAAATGTGGGAGATGGCCATCGTGGGCAGCAGTTGCCTTGAGTACAAAGTCTACTGGAAGACTTCAAACATGTATACTGAAGTTGACAGAGCTAAAATATGCCCTAAGGCTTGCACTCGTTCTTCTTTGTTTAAATATCAGAATATCCTTTTGTACTGAGTGACATAAGCTCCCAAGTGTTACTTCTTGGCTATTAAAACTGCTAAATATGGTTTATTTAAATTCTGGAAACGACAAGTATCGTGTTTCAAATATTAAAAGTACAGGTTTTTGTTTTGGCTTTATTTTTTCTCCCTTAAAAGATTTGAGTCTCGTAGGAAAAAAAAAGTAGCTAGAATGAAAACTTACTGCAGGTGGTTATTTGACACATGACCATGATGAATGTTGCACCAAATAGAATGTATATTGTAGCATACTGTACCTTGGGTCTGAAGCAGGGGTGTAGAACCTGTGGCTCTCCAGATGTTGTTTTGATTCCTAACTCCCCAGCAGGATGGGAGATGTAGTCCAACAGCTAGAGGGCCACGGGTTACCAGCCCCTGGACTGACCTCAGCTTCCTGGACTGTTGTTTTTGATGTGCTTCCAATCCAAAGGCCTTTCATCTCAAAATTTGTGAAACTTGAATGTGTGAGGTTCTTTAATGAAAATATCAGATATGGCAGTTGACTATCTTTATGTCTTCTAGATGGTTTATAGTGTTTTATTCATAGGGGTATTTTTTTTAATTTTATATTTATAAAGCATTTCTTGAATTAGTCAAAACAATCAAGAATACCTGTGTGTAAAGTACGTAGAAAGTTCAGTGGTGAATTCTTCCAGGCAGTCTTAACACTGATAGGACTGTAATTATGCCTATGCCAACTATGTATATACCGGTAAGACAAAAGTAGATGCTATGCATTTCCAGAATAGTTTTGCATCTGTTACAACACAACTTTTAAGATAATTTTTTGCACTGACAAATTCCTAAATGGGAGAGATGCATGAAATAGATCTGTTGCATTTGTTTGTTTTTAAAAAAGCAAGGCTTAGGCTGAACTACAGCTCATTGCATTTTTTTCTTCATACTGTGGAAACTGGTTATATTGTCAGTTATACAACCAGTTTGGTTTCTTTCTTCTGCCTTGCAAAATACTGCAATGTGCACTCCATTTTTTTTTGTTCTGTAAAATTTAACTCAGTATATTTGTCTGTATATATCATTGTAAAAGGTGATGGTTACTTTTTATTCATGTCCCAAGAGATTGTATAACTTTTTGATCCAGAACCTTGAGTGATACTTTCTTTTCAGATGCATGCTGTATAATTAAAAATGTTTGCCCTTTCTGATTTATGTTCTATGGTGTGTGAGTGGCTTTATGTATCTACTTGAGTGTGTGTTAATTACTTCTGGTAATCAATTCTGGAGTATGAAGCTGATGCAGCTAGTTGAATTAATCTACTTTCCTAGATTCCCTGAAGCCTGATACTACTCTTTCCTCACTTCTATCCTAGGTAAATTGGAGAACATTTAAGAATAAGGCTGTTAAACTGTATTAATCTGAGGAAGCAGCAGTACAGCATCTGCAAAGGGGACTGTTAGCTCTACTAAGCTGTTAGAATTGCATATCAAGCACGTGATCCTGTTTACTTGCACTTTCGAGGAACTATTCCTCCATCAATAATTCCCAAGCTAAATCGAGCTATCGGAACACATAATGCAGGAGCTCAGTACAAAAATACTCATTCACCGTAGCCTGCAAATAAGCTGGGAGAGACCCAAGCTAGACTGTATACTCAAGAGTGCTTACTGAGTTAATTTGTATAGTTAAAAGCAGTATGAGAAAAGTCCAGTTAAATGTATGTTTAGACATGTCTTCCTAAAGTATTTTTGGTGGGTAGGTCTCATCACCAATGGATTATTTTCTGAAGTATAGCATATGCCAGTATCAGTATTCCTTCCAAGTGTAAGATCGCATCCATTAACTTTATACAGCCCAGGTCTTTGAGAATAAAGTTCTTTTGGACAGTCCATGCTTCGAAATTCCTCTTTTGTGAGGAAGGTGAAACCTAGGAAAAAATGGGTGGTTGCTGAGGGTTGTGACATCCAAACTCAGCAAGGGTGGTTGGTTTGTTGGCACGGTTAACAAACCACCCCACAATCCATTGGTGGTTTGTTAAATAAGCCACGATGGGTTCCAGCAATCATGCAAAGCGGCCTTTTATCTTAAACCATGATTCCTGGTTTACACCTAACAACCAGGAATTGCTGGTGTATTTCTCCCAGCCATGTTAGGAGAAGGGGAAACCACCTATATCTGGTGCGTTGCACAAGCTCCTTTTGATCATGCACATGGTAAACTATGGTTTAACATTATGTGCAAATGTAGCCAGTGGCTCCAGGATGAGATCTGCAAGTTTCCACTCCACAGGAAGATGGTAGTCAGAATTGAATTATTTTGGTCCTAATTTCTGTGGACCTCTTGCACTATTATGGGACAGTGACTAGTAAAAACAGAAAGGTTGTGGCATGGGATGAATAAACTAATAGCTTCTCCAGTGGAGGGAGTTAAAACAGTGGGGTCCCCTGGAAATCTGAATTATCTGGAGTTGGGAGCACAGATTTCTAGAGGACACTAAATTATCAAGGATGAATTCCCTCCCATACAGACAAAAGGATCTCCAGATCAGAGAAGCAAGCAACCAAGATTCAACAGTACAGCAAATAAAGAGAATTTTGGCCAAATGAGTCAACCCAACCCCATAAGCAAGCTATTTTTACAGAGAGACTACAGAAGTCTTAGGCCCAGCTCAGATGATCAAAGAACCCATGGGCTGTTTACCTACTTCCTGGGTTATGATATACAAACCCAGATTGCTGGGCTGTTTAGGAGTTAAATACCCACAGTTAATCTGGTTTGTTGCTGGGTTAACTGGGGTTTAACCCCTAAAAAAGAGTTTCCAGGTTCACACATCACAAAACAATCCAAGAGCATCCCTGGGTGGTTACTTGAAAGCAGAAATGACAAGCACATGGGAGGCAGTGTGGTCCTTGCTTCCTTCAACCCCAGCAATTCTGCTGAATTGTGTCTTCTAGGTGGTAAGTTGTAAGACACTATACACCTGTATGAAATGCATTTCTTTTCACCACCCAAGTAGTGTGCACGTCAAATGTATATGCATAACGTCCACTAGCCAGGTTCACACGATAGGATAACCCCGAGTGAGGATTGTATATTCAAAATGCCCCCCCCCCCCCGTGATGTGGTGTCAAACAGCCCCAGTGTTTTTTACTGATTTGTAAGCTGCTGTGGCAGGTTTTTTTGGCTGAGGAGCAGGATAAAAATACTTTAAATAATTATAACAACAATACATGGATCAAATCAACTAGAGCTCCCAATTAGTACACAGATGACTTCCTTCTCACTAGCAGATGCCACACCTGCAGGGAACTTCCCATTGTTATCAATTAAAACAATCCTGGAATTTAATACAGCCTTTCTCCAACCTAGTCTCCAGCTAGGGTTGGACTACAACTCCCACCATCCATGGTCAGCAAGGCCACTGGGAGATGATGGGAGTTGTAGTCCAACATTACCTGGAGAACACCAGGTTGGGGAGGACTGGTTTGATGTATTCAATTGTTATGGAAGCTTGTATATGTCATTCACAATAAGCATCGGCCTTAAGACTAGTGAGACTGGACTAAGAACTCGCCAATAATCTTGCTCCTCAAGCTTAATCATTTGGCTCACTGACATTGAAAAACAGCAGCTGTAGATTTAGATGGACATTTATTTGAGAAACCCTCATTTAAAGAGTCAGAATCTTTTAAAATAGTGATGTCTATGTCTTGACATTGTTGTAAACCATCTTGTACAGAAAACAGCTGAAAGACTTAAAATTGGAGTATGTCAGCATTTGGTACATTAATAAGTTACATTTGAACCAAAATATCCCCACTATGAAAAACCACATAGTCTCTTGGCATAACTTCAGCTGTCCCTGTTTTGAAATATTACATCCAAAAGATGGCCTTGTCAGGCACAAAAAGTGGTACTCTGACACTGCTACTGGGCAGTAGATGTTACCTGATAGTAACATTCTATTTTAACCTCTGGAATGAGAGCGGCATTTTAAAACCTGATTGCATTTCATGTAACAAAGTTTTCACTTTTATAAACTGATGACCAGCTTTTCTTTTAATCATCCAAGAAAAAGTAATTTCCACTTTTCTTCTGTTCCACATCCTGGAAAAGAAAAACAAAACATCATTACTAACTTTCCTTTACATGAAACTGCTTAAAGAGAACACAGATATTCTGTAGACAGGGAAAGGAGTATAAAAGAAAGTTTAGTATTTGTCATGCCTCCTAGTCTTACCTTGATTGAATTGAGTTTGTTTATTCTTGGTCTGTAATTGTTTGGATCTCTTCGGAAAGTAATTTCAAGCTGAGACAAAAACTTATTCATGCCAGCCAAAAGAGTTTGAGGACTGTAAAGAAGGAAGAAGTATGCATTACCTTCCTAAAGATAACAAGCAGCTTCTAATGAAATAAAAGCCATTTTACAATTTCCTAGTTACCAAACAGCAACTTTCTAAGACTAGTAACTCAACTACTGCATCTACAATATTTTTATGGAAACTGCATCATGAGTTTTGTCTGAAAAGGTGTATATAAATACTAAAAAACAAATAAAGCATTACTCCGAATCATGCCCAATGACTACTGTGGCATCCTTTGTTTCTGCTGTGGAAAGCGAAGATTTGGGGAAAGAAAGGGGGCTAAAGGGGGTCACAAAGCAGGTGGAAAGGTGAGAAGTCAACTGCAGGGAAGAATTGGGATAGTGGAAGGATGGCAGGGAAGCATTTGGAATACACCAGATTTCAAATGATTTTCTAGAAAACATAGGAAAAAATAAATTCTGAATCAAGAGTCTTTGGGGGGGGTGGGGGGTGTTTGCCCATCTCTACCTATACTAATTCCTATGTTTAAATTAAATAAGAGCTATACAAAGAAGGAAGTGATAAATGAGAAACCAGCAAGTAGCTTTTAAACTGAATTATTTTCTACTAGCAACTGTTAGAGAAATTGGTGTCCTCAAATAAAATTGTGAAGGACCACCTCCGGTCCTTTCCTGCAAGATTGGGAGCTACGCGGCTATTTTGACAGCTCAGAGCTCCTGCTTGCGATCCCCGGATCAATTCAGGTCAGTCACACTGGATTGAGGCACTGAGTCAAAGCGAAGCTATTCCTCAGGCAAAGTGAAACCAGTTTATTAACAGGAGCAAGCAATACAAATTGAAAAGGGAGATAAGGGAGTAAAATTGACAAAGGGAAAGTGGAGCTTGTTACAGGCAGAATTATAAAGCAATAAAGAACCTACGTTATTCTTAGCTAACAACGAGGAATCTACCCTAGTCTAATACTAGCAACTGAGACAGACTTACACAGCAAAGTAGCCAGGTGGACTGCTTGGGGGTTGAGTGTCTGGGCCGGCCTGAGCTGAAGACCCACTCCGTGCTTCCCTGCACCTTGTTCCCAACAACCTCTAGGAACCTTGGCTGCTTCTTTCACCCCCTTGCTCGCCCCCCTTTCGATCCCCCAACCTCAAACTGATCCGGCCAGGCGGGAGGGGTGCTGAGGTTTTGGCCGCCACCTACCACATGGCTTGGGCGAATAATGGGGCTCCTTCCCCAACTAGCAAGACCAGAATGCAGCAGTAGTTCATTCCACAATAGTAAAACATGCATCAAAGTTATGCACTACAGGCTCTCTCTCTGCCTGTCCATGCTGCTTATTACCTGTTTGCCACCGTGCACCTGGATGGAATTCCATCAAAGACAATGACACGATCTGCTAGGTAGGTGGCCATGATGAAGTCATGCTCTACCACAAAGGCAGTTTTTTTAGCATGGAGAATGAAACTGAAATAAAAAGACATTTTATGAAGCTTTTGCAATAGCTTAATTTTTGTTTAAAAAAAACTACCTTCAGATATCAGTGAAGCCTTTTCAGTTTTGCCCGACCACTTTCCCCATCCAGTACCCAGCTTACCGTTTGACAACTCTAGCTGCCATCAGACGTTGTTCTGAGTCCAGATATGCAGAAGGTTCATCAATCAGGTAGACATCAGCAGGCTTGCCAAGACAGAGAGCAAGAGCAACACGTTGCAACTCCCCACCAGACAATGTTTGCACCTGATAGAAGCAACATTTTAAAAGTTCACTTGGTATTTTGGTGAAGACCCATCACATCCAAACCTGGTATCACATGGATAACAAATAAATAAATAAATAAATAAATAAATAATACCTCCTGATCAATGATATTCTCAATCTGCAGAGGCTTCATTACATCAGTCACAAACTGTGGATGTGTATAGGCATCTCGAATCTTCTCATGAAGTAGCTGACGTACACTTCCCTATACAAATAAGAAGTTCACACTTAGTTCAAAGTATCTCTAATTTTTCTTATGCTTTTTCCATTACTAATGCCCTGACAGTGTAAAAGTGAAACAAAGAAGCAACACTTACAGTAGACTTAGGACTTATCTTCTGTGGCTTATAACTAACATTTAAAACTGGTACTTCACCTGTAAGAGACAGACTGTATGAAGTCATGGTCGATAAACAATGAAATCAAGGTTTTAAACTGTATGTTAAGTCAATACACAATCATTACTTTTATCATCAGGTGTAAGTCTCCCTGCAAGCATGCGAATGAATGTTGTTTTGCCAGTTCCTAAAAGATAAAAAATAAATAAATCAAACATCTTGCTAAAACATAATTTGGGGTTGGTATTTAATAAAAGAAACAAAGATTTATCTGCATATAACACTGGCAAGGCTTTAGGTAGTACTTTTTATGGGGATCTAAAAGACATCAGAGCCATTGCATTAAAATTCAAGGAGATATTGGTGATACTTAAGTAAACATTTCTTACTAAAAGAGCAGAAGTGCTGATAAAGCCCATTTTTAAAAAAAAAACGTTCAGTGTCATTTTTACTTGCATGTATATTACAAACTGCTATAGTACTCTTACACAGCAATCCTATACATGTCTACTCAGAAGTAACTCGCACTGAATTTAATGGGGCTTACTCCCACTGCAACCACAGTCTATTGTCATGTGCTCTACATGGTGCTACCCGGAAAGACTAGAAACCTCAACAGGTGTGGAATGCGGTTGACTGACTGCCAAGTGACAGTGGCAGGTCACAGAGTTCCAGATGCACAAGCTCTCAGTTCTCTTCCAGGCACAACTCAAGGTGCTGGATATTTGACTTCTAGAGCCGACACATGCCTCAACCCCACCCTCTGATGCTCTGTCACAACTTTAGAGAGAGCCAGTGTAGCGTAGTGGTGAGAGTGTTGGACTGGGACTCAGGAGATCCGGGTTCTAGTCCCTGCTCGGCCATGAAACTCACTGGGTGACTTTGGGCCAGTCACTGACTCTCAGCCTAACCTACCTCACAGGGTTGTTGTGAGGATAAAATGGAGAGGAGGAGGACTATGTAAGCCGCCTTGGGTTCCTTGTGGGGAAAAAAGGTGGGGTATAAATATAATAAATAAATAAATAAATAAATAAAAATAAGAGATCGACTGAGAGTCCATGCTTGACTGAATGCAGATGTTATTTATTTATTTGATTTGTACCCTGCCTTTACACCAAACAAAATGGCTAACAGTAATAAAAACCAAGATTAAAATAAACTCAGTTAAAACTATCATTAAAAAGAAATGGATTAAAAACACAATTAAAAACAGAACATAAACCCCCCAAACAAGAAATAAAAACAGCACGCTGCCCAACAGAACCAGCTTCAGCAACAGTTATGCATGTATGGTGGGACTATCTTACAGTACTGAAGTTTACAAAGTAATATGAAATGAGAAGGAACTAGAAACTTACATTTTGATCCATTGTCAGAGACTAGCTTACTTGTATTTTAATAAAGTTCACTATCTCCTTTCCCTTTGGAATGACAATTTTCAATCTACAGAGTTGTTTTACTACCATCCACTGAGACATTCAACACTTTCAAATATTGCTATTGGTTTGGATGAGGCCAGGAAGCAGCTAAAACCCAACTCCTGCAGTTTTTGTGTATGTCCTTCATTCTATCATTAATGGGAATTCAGGAAGTTAAGTATTTCATGACAACTGATATACCCCAACTTTAACCACTATGATCGAAAGCAAGCAATATCCTCTCACCCAAGCTCCTGACACAGCCTTTGGATTTAAGCCCTGCAAAACTGATTGCACTGATTTTTCTAAACTGAACGATACTCACCATTTTCTCCCAGCATCACCATTATCTCAGAGTCAGTAAACTCTCCAGCTACGATTGACAGCTCAAACTCCCCCATCTTTTTTCTCATTCCAGGATATTTATACATGCACATCTTCTTAACTTCTTCTTCATTGGCTGTCTCTGCCACTTTGAAAACTAGAGATGCATCTCGGAATCTTAGGTTTTCTGTTGGAACGTAGCCATCCAAGAAAATATTTATGCCTGTAAGAAGTGAAGCTTTCATTTGTTAAGGTACCAAACCAATCGTAAGATTATAGAAAGATAACTGACTGTGATAGGGCAGAGTGAGAGACTACCAAAGAGTATGAGTCAGCTCCATCCTGGGCTATTTGGTAGCGAAGTTTTCATCTGGAAATGCACAAATCACATTACCTTCATGGTATTAAGAGGAAACATATGAAGAAGGGAATAAATAGAACTATACAAATGAACTTAACTCCCACATCAAACAGGATAAGGACAAGATACAATATCCAGGTCAATAATTTGGCTAATATCACCTACTTCAGATTAAGTATGAGGTCACAGAGACCTAGGAAGCATTTTGTGTTTATATATCAGGTCAAGTTATTTACAGCATGAATAGAATGAACACAGGAGAGAAAGAAGATTTAATAATAGTTACCTTCTCTTACACTGAAAGGCATAGTGACGACACCATAAGCACTTGGGACACCATATAAGCAGCAGATAAAGTCAGAAAGATAATCTAGCACACTCAGGTCATGCTCTACAACAATGATGTACCTGGAAAATAAATGTTAGAAATCTTGTATTTTACAGTAAAGGGCTGAGTTTAGAGATTTGAATACAAGTCTTCTTTTCAGATTATTCATGCAAAAATATAATGACAAACAAAAGCAACATTTTTCAATTACTGATCTCGCACATGGTATCATATGTGCTACCATTTTACAGTGTTTTATAAGCACGATTTTACCAGAACTTCAGTTTGAGAATAAAGTAAACCCTTTATTGCTTCACCCGATAATTTCTTTGCAAAAGTAAATGCAACGCTACATATGATTGTGATGAGAATTAAAGTTACAGATAATATTTAAGAACTATATAAGAAAGTAGACAACGTTCTTATGTTGACTTTAAAGATGACTGGGATTTTCTAGGGAAAAAGACATTTTAGTAATGTATCTGTGAGATATCTCCAAGGAGCAAGCAATGTCAAGTCCTACGGCTTTTAAGTTGAAGCTAAAAACTAACAGTATAATCCTTAGACTTCGTGAATCTGGAAAACAGGTGCTTAAGATGAGGCGTACTAACTTCTGTCCCAGCTCAAATTACAAAACCTTATATTAATTCAGGCACTTCAAGACAGACCACTACTACAAATGGAGACTTGGAAACAGAACTAAACCTCTATCATGGGTGGAAGGTATTACTTCTGTATTAACTGAACTAATAGTTATGAGTCTATTTACAAAGGCCAGATCTATACAGTACTTACCTGTCTGGGTTTATTAGAGATCGAATAGTAATGGCAGCCTTCAAACGCTGCTTAACATCTAGGTAGCTGGAGGGCTCATCAAACATGAAGCTATTCCAAGGAAAGGAAAACAGGCTTTAAGTTCATCAAAGTTCATATACATTCTTCACTAAATTACATCATTCCCTCTAATAGTGAACTCAGGTGGGCTGAGTGCCAATAGGACTGGAGCCAAAAAGGAGCCAATGAGAAATAAGAGGGATCATCAGCATGCTCAGGTTTTGTAAAAGCACAAAATATTTAAAAATAAAAGGGGAGCAAAAAACACAAACAAAAACAACCCCGAAACAGCCCAATAAGGATTGAGCATACTCAGTAGTCTAGTGGAGTCAGATAATGTTTAGTGTCAGTTGAAAAGGAAAAAATGACCGGGGGGGGGGGGGGATGAATTAGCCTGCTTGAACCCTTACAATTACTAGTATTCTGGAGGGCTTGGCTGGCTGGAAACTTGAACAGGAGCACTCCCATTAAGGAGTGAGAATACACTGCAACTTTTTGTTGCAAGTTCCACTTGTTAAACCTGTAATAGCAACACTCCCCTGCTTTTCAATTATGCTCTGGCATTTGCATCCTTCTTGTTCTATTATACTATCATGTAAAGCAGTGATGGCCAATTAGAAGAGCCCAGCAGCCAGATCCAGCCTGCTAAGCAACCTTATCTGGCCCCAATGGCCCTAACAAATTCCAATCAATTTGCTCAGTTACATTCACAGAATTCCCTCCCCCCCACCACATCCTGTCAGAAGTTGAAGACATGGGGGGGGGGGGGGATATCCCAATGACATGGGGTAAACTTTACCACAGCTGCACTTTACATTGCAGAATTTACCCAGGAGTAGACCTACAGCATAGTCCTTCTAGGAGATTGTTTATTACCATGGATGTGACAATGTTTCCAAATTTTAGTCACTTACCATTTACAGTTTTCTTTCTGTACACAAAAAGTGCCTTGGGACAAAAAATACCCATAGGAATCAACTGAATTTTGCATGTGGGCTGCTTTTTTGTCCCACGGCAGAATTATTCCAACAAAAATGGATCCAGGGAATTAGACTTAATGTTACACATGGAGAATACCATGCACGTTTCTTACAAATTTTACTGTATTGCTATCTCATGTGCATCCCAGAATGGCAAAAGTACCATTGCCTGCTTCTTAAGGAGTATTTTGAGAAGCACATTCCTTCCTCAGATCTGCTTCCCCACATTTTTATTTATTTAATACATTTTTATACCACCCAATAGCTGAAGCTCTCTGGGCAATTTACAACAGCCCTTGCTGCTAGTTGGTGCAAACTTTGCTAGAAAGTGAACACCCATGTGAAGGGGGAAAATTGAAGGGGAAAACATACTTCCAGTCCCTGCATTATTGTCTGCAGAACAGTGGTCCTCAAAAATACAAGTTGGGCAGCTCTGATGCAAAGTCTGTATAGCATGCTGAATAACACATTCTGAATATTCTGTCAAAACTTATCAAAAAAGAATAATTTGTATTACCAATAGCCATGGATGTTTACACATTTTTTAGAAATAAAACGTAACAAGCTTTGTGACACACACAATGTTAAAACCTACCAATTCTTCCCATCCACCTGACTATTATGGACTTTTGCCAGCCTCTAGCCCTTACACATCACTGTTTATTCCCAGGTCAGTACAAATCAGAAGTCTGATACATCCAACAAGCATACGTAGTTCATTTCTAATGGGATCAGGTTTTTGGTGACCCAAGACACAATATATTTTAGAAATAATAAAATTAAGATGTAATTAATTTTGAATTTTTGAAATTCCTGGCCAAATTAAACACAGCAGAGTGAACTACAAACACAAACAACATTGTTAAATAAGAAAAGAAGACACAACTCCCCCTGCATAACTCAGTCACAGGAGGACAGATCAGTGCATTCTAGCCACAGGGAAAATATTCTAACGGTAGAAAAGTTACAGAAGTCTCAAATAAAAAGCAAGTGTTACATACATATCAGCCTTTTGGATGCAAACCACAGCACAGGCAAATCTCTGAAGTTCTCCTCCTGACAGATCTTCAACATTTCGTTCTCTCAGATGGGACAAATCTGCAAAAGATTTTTCTTTTACAACCAAGTTTATACAAAGTTTGCTAAAATGCCAACTTGCTACTCTTAAAATATTAATATCTATATTAGTGTAATACTATTATTAGGCCAACAAAAAGATCATAAAAATGTGTAAACTTTCAAGATCTTCAGATCTCCTCATCAAGAAAGATGTTACAAAAAGCAGGTGTGGGGGGAGAGAATAGGGGAGGGGACCTCACTTGATGGTGAAATCACAGTGCCTGCATGTTCAGAGTCCCAAGATGAAGTGGGGGAGGAGTGGTATACAGACATCCAAATTAGGCTCCAGCAGGTCATGTGAGGACTACAGGGTAGACTTGGGGCTGCACCTAGGGTTGCTCGGAGCAAGAAATGGGGAGAAATGTTGGATCCCCCACTTCTGAAAATATAAAATTCAGCTGTTTCCATCCTGGGTGAAGCACACAGGCTCCTTTTATCGGTGGACCACAGAGAGAAGCTAGACAGTCTTTATATGAACAAAGCTGGATATAATTTTAGATGCTGTTCTACATTAAAACAGTAAACTGAAGTCAAATTGGGTAGCTTTACTTAATAGTTGGAGGGGATGAACCCTCAGAGAGTAAAGTCCCAGCTTCAGGTGGTATAAAATCCCTTCAACCCCAGGGGCAGCTCCAGTTCTAATGGCTCCTTCAGTTTGTGGAAGGAACTGAAATCCAAGCAGAGGCTCCTGCTGTTGGTGGTGATGGAATTTTTGCTGATTCCCCCTTTCTCCATAGATTACCACTCTACCTCACACAGTTCCAGAGGGCCTTTCCAAACCCAAAGGAGCAGATTTCAGAGGGCACAACAGGCTGCAGGGGCGAAAAGGAGGAATCGGCAAAAATCATCTCCCCCTCTTCCTCCAGGGCAGGGGTCTGCAACCTTTAAGACAAAAAGAGCCACTTGGACCCGTTTCCGAAGAAAAAAAAAAAACTGGGAGCCGCAAAACCATTGTGACATTTAAACCATGTATCATTAAACACTCTGTTTTCTTCAGAAATTTTTCTTTTCTTGCCTTTATCCATGGCTGGTCTACAGGGGTCCAGCACAGGGACGTAATTAGAAATCAGAGGGCCCCATAGCAAAATTTGCAAAATAATCTGCCCCCCTCACATAAAGTAATAATGCCCCATCCTGTGCCCCACATATAAAATGTAATAATTTCCCCTACCTATGCACCCAACATAATCCCAGCAGTAGCATCCCATCATCAGCACCATCCAGCAGTAGCACCCTCATCATCCACCAGAAACACCCTCCATGTGGTAATAGCACCCCTCATCATCCATCAGCAGGATTTGCTGGTGGATGATGGGGGTGCTACTGCTGGGGGGGGGAGGGTGTTGCTGGTGGATGATGGGATGCCACCAGCAACATCCCCCCCCCCAAGCAGTAGCATCCCATCATCAGCACCATCCAGCAGTAGCACCCTCATCATCCACCAGAAACACCCTCCATGTGGTAATAGCACCCCTCATCATCCATCAGCAGGATTTGCTGGTGGATGATGGGGGTGCTACTGCTGGGGGGGGAGGGTGTTGCTGGTGGATGATGGGATGCCACCAGCAACATCCCCCCCCCCAAGCAGTAGCATCCCATCATCAGCACCATCCAGCAGTAGCACCCTCATCTCATAGAATTTATGGAGATATTATTTTGTTTATTGCTATTAGTTTTCCAATAATTGGCACATGAATCTTTTCCCCCTTTTTTTCTAATCATTACTGCTTTCACGCAGGCCTACCTGCCTCCTCGCCTGCTTGTGCTCTCCGCAGCGAGCCGGCCACGCTGGTCCCTCGACACGCTGGACCCCGCGCTATGTTGTGGGCAGGGGGGAGGGGACTTTGGCGCGTGCAGGAGCCCTCCTCTCTTCTGCCGCTCACCCGCTCGCGTCCCTGCTGCCCGGGGGGGTGTGTGCTGCTGCCGCGCCAAAGTTCACCCGCCCCGCCAAAGTCCCGGGGGGGGGGTGCTGCTGCCGCGCCAAAGTTCACCCGCCCCGCCAAAGTCCCGGGGGGGGGGTGCTGCTGCCGCGCCAAAATTCACCCGCCCCGCCAAAGTCCCGGGGGGGGTGCTGCTGCCGCGCCAAAGTTCACCCGCCCCGCCAAAGTCCCGGGGGGGGGTGCTGCTGCCGCGCCAAAGTTCACCCGCCCCGCCAAAGTTTCCCCGCCAAAATCGGGGATGTGACGCGGCGGCGGCGGGGGATGTGACGCGGCGGCGGACGTGACGCGGCGGCGGCTTCAGCAGCTCCGGCAATGACTGCGGCGGCGGCGGCAGCTAGAGCGGCGCGGAGGCGCGGAGAGCGCTCCGCGCCGCTCAGAAGAGCGAAATCGGGCTGCCCCCGAGGCGGCGGCGGCGGAGCAGGGCAGCCTTGTCCGGAGCCGCGGCAAAGGCTTGAAAGAGCCGCATGCGGCTCCGGAGCCGCGGGTTGCCGACCCCTGCTCCAGGGGAAGCATCACAGGAACTCTGGTTCAAACTTCCTATATTTCATGGACGTTTCAGCATGGAAGTGAATGTGGAAGCCTTTGCTTGGATTCTGAGATCAGAAGCATAAGTCACTATAGCAAGGGTGTTGAACCTCTTTCAATCCAAGGGTTGAATTCAATTTCGCAGAAGATCTAGGGGCTGCATTCCAGTGGTGTGTGGGATTGAAAGCAAAAGGGGTGGGGACAAAACTACAAAACTACAAGCATATTGTAGCTTAAAGCTCTTACTGCCAGTAACTAAGACTTAGGAGAGGCATTTCAACCTTTTAGAATTGGAGAAAAAACTGCACAAAAGCTGGAAAACCACCAAATAATGGGGAAGCCCTGAGGGTGGAATTTGACCCCCAGATGAACCAGATTCGGCCTGCAGGCCTGCTGCTTTTTCTGTCTAGATTGTGCCCTTAGTTATATTATGGTTGGATCTAGTCACACTTTAGTCCCACTGAAATCAATGAGGCAAGTTAATCATAACTAATTTAGGTTTTTTGGATTTCAATGGGACTAAAGCGTGACTAATTTAGTTTGGATCTAACCACTGTTAGCTGCCCCAGAAGTCTCATTTCAGGGGTATAAGGATAGGATACAAATGTGTACAGGCAGGTAAACAGAAATTTAGAAACACACTAAAATATTATTTCATTAGCAGCTAATATACAACATCATTTTGCACTGAACAGTCTGTAATTAAGTATTTTTAAAACATCTAATTAAAAGTCATTAAAATTATTCTATAAATGATACCCTCAATACCTTTACATAAAAACATTACTTACCAAGCTGCTGACATACAATAGTCTGTGTGCCAGTTTCATCCTTCCTGTCCAATATAGTGCCCACTGTTCCCTGTCACGATAGGACAACAATCAGGCCCTTTCCTTAAGCTACAATATGAGACAGCACACTGAAGTTGTTGCCTGCTCTTAATATAACTGAGAATCTGACTTAAATCTTTCATGAGCCACCGAAAAAACTGCCTATTCCCTCCCCCACCACCACTTGCACTCCTTCAGCCAATTGTTTTACTCACTTTAGCAGCTTTAGGAATCTGGTCCACATATTGAGGTTTAATGATGGCCTTGAGGTCATCTTCCAAGATCTTTGTGAAGTAGTTCTGCAACTCAGATCCTCGAAAGTATGTCAGGATTTCTTGCCAATCGGGTGGGTCCTATATAGAAGTATTTTAAGAAAGCACTTGAGAGGTGCAAAAACATGCTTCAGGACAAGATTACATCAAATGGCATTTTGAGAACATGATTCAAGTACTTGTGAAAGGGAAGTGGCCTTCCACACCTGCATTAGGTGCTCGCTAATGCAGCAGCTGCAGCTAAGGATCAGCAACTTATAGCTCCCCTTCGTTCGTTCTACCACAATGATCTGAACTCACATGTATCGGCAAATCATGGGTTAATCCCACTCCTGAGGGGGAGTGAGTGCGCAGCCTCCCGCATGCTCCTCACATCCGCTTTTAATCAACAACCTACAATTGGTGGGGTCATAGGTTGTGAGCATGACCCAACAACAAACCATTGGTTAACCACTGGGTTGTTTAGCCCCTAAACAACCCAGTGCTCTGGGTTTGCACGTCATGCTCACAACCTACGCCCCAGCTGATCGTAGGCTGTTGATAAGAAGCAGAAGTGCGGTGCCCACCCAACGTGCAATTTGGCCCTCAGGCTAAAAAAAAAGGTTCCCCACCCCTGTCTTACATCAATACTTGTAGTCATTGCTGCTCTATGATGTTCTCTCCCTCAACATCCTCTCCCTTTCCCATTCACCATTCCATAGCCCCATATGTAACATCCCCACATAAGACATTTGTACATTTCCCCCCCTTAAGAATTATTATACAGGTTCCACTTATCAGAGTCCAACCAAGTATTGCTACAATTCTAGCAAGCTCTACTAGTTTTCATCTGCACATATAAAAAACACAATGTTTAAAACGTTAAAGCATCATACTTGGTACATATTTGCAATACATACATCATATTTTCCAAGGTTTGGCTTCTGTTTTCCTGCTAAGATTTTCAAGGCAGTTGACTTTCCAATACCATTCGTTCCAACCAACCCCAGCACCTCTCCTGGACGTGGAATAGGCAGCCTTTATAAAATAATCCAACAGTAACACAACAATAAATGGACAAAGCACTATTTAAAGCAAGCCAGAATATATTCATGGTTATTCAATATGCTTCCACCTCTCAAGCAGCAGAATAGGGAGTGGGCTGATCCGCCCCTACCTCCCTCCACGCACCCCCAAGATCTGTTCTGGAGGGTTAGGGGACCCTCCCAAGCAGATTTCAGGAGGCATGGGGGCTGCAGGTGAGAGGAAAAAGTCCCATTACACAAGCAAACTCCTGCTTACAGAACAATGAATTTCGCCCAAGGTGAATATATTCAGCCCATATTATAGAGAATGACACAAACAAAACACACTTTCTCCTACAAACATCCAGATCACATTACATTTCATTTATATAATAATTTTCCAGGGATTGTAGAAAGGAGATACCTGTGAAGTTTGAAGGCATTGGCACAATATCTGTGTGTTGTCTCTTTCTCCAGGTTGCTAGGTAAGTTAACAATTGACAAGGCTCCGAAAGGACATTTCTGTAACACAAATATTACAAAACTAGTTTTGCTTGTATTTTCTTCTTCATACCAATCAGTGCTAAATATTCCAATGAAAACCTACTATATTTTATAACACCTCTACATAGTTATTTTACTTAGACTAACAGGCTACAAGGTATAGTCAATAGGTTTCTCAAGTTCCTCTTGAAACAGCCTTGAGGAGGGAATCTCCCCCCCCCCCCAGTAGACCAGGATGTTCAGAGTATTTACCTTCTCTTGCTCAAAGCCAAATCTAAATATACTTAACACACATACAGACATATTGGGTCTCCCAGGATTATGAGACATTTAACTTATGGGTCATTCCATGTAAAATCAACCAATACATTTACCTGACTGTCACAGATTTTGAAAAAACTTGGTGAACTTGTTGGGTCTGCTGAGAAAATAAGCTGCTCCAAAAATTAGACTTCTGGGACAAAAACTTTTGGAGATATGGCAATCAAAAATATGAAGAAAAATGTTAATTTTTGGAATTACAGTATTACAGTAATTCCAGTTCTACAGAACCTAGGAAGTTAATCATGGTGTTGATGGAAAGCCTTTGAAATGCTCTTTCATTTGATATGTAACATAAGTCGGTTTTTGGAATAAATATATATTCAAGATCAAATAGTAAAATTTGACCTTGAATTCTGCAAAAACTAATTTTTTTTCCTCCATGATTTTTGTTTTAGTATTTCATCTGACAGTGCTTAATACATGTACCAATTTTCAAAATGGGGTTCTTAACAGAAAACGAGTTACATCTTTTGGGACGCTCTGTGTGTATGCGTCATAGTTCATATGAATTGCTATCTCACTGTATGTATCTTAAGAAAATATGCATTATCACTTAGGTTTTGAATAAAACATTGTGCACAAGTACAAGCTACCCTGTCATAATTGTGCAGCTCTGAATTAGGTATTCTTCTTCGCAATAGCATACTTCTGACATTTTGTGTAGAATAATGATACTTCCTCTGGGTGGTCATTCTGGTATGAAATCAATCAAAGAATATTTCCAACTGAAAGCAAATTGCTTAAGATTTCGTGAACTTGTTCTGTTTATTAAAAAATAAGTTGCAGGGCCTATTGTTTTCAGAAGAATGAGGTTTAAAATATGTACTTTAAAAAAGGTACTCACCAGTATGCTTGGGGAAAACATGTTCATTTTATTTTTTTCAAATAGATATACAGAAGTTTGACCTTGAATAATGACAAAAAACTCCTTTTGTTTTAAATAACATTTAACATTCCTGGAAACAAGTACCGGTACTTGATTTCAAAATGGGACTCTTACTAGCATAGTTATTTTGATTTACTTAGATGTGGGCTTGAAAAACCATTATTGTGCATAGATGAGATTTTCCATTTTACTTTTATATATGCTGATCAGATTTTATGCAGTTCAAATATTACTTGTTAACATTTTGTTAACAAGTCCTTTTCATAACAGTAGTTTCTAGTCTTGAAGTTGCTGCTTGACACTCTTTGTCTGTTAGTGTATAGAAGTGCCCTGTTGGGCAACAAGGACAGGTTGCTTACCTGTAACTGTGGTTCTTCGAGTGGCCATCTGTGCAGTCACACATATGGGCTCTGCACGTGCGCGGAGGCCGCTTCGGGAAAATTCTATAGCTGAGGTAAATTTTGGGCGGGAACCCCTCCCCCCTGCGTCTCCCTTGCGCGGGTTCCCGCCCTCTCCCTCAGTTCCCCTGAGACCGCCATCGCGATCCCAGTACCAAGGGAGAACATAGGAAGAGGTTTCTCCAACTTCCTAATACCAATACCGAAAGTCCAATTCGATGGTGTTATACGGTACCGATCATAGTGAGCCCAAGAGTCCCGGTTCAGTACACCATCGAACTCGACAGTGACACCGTAGCGGGGATGGATGGGCGTGTTGTGTGACTGCACAGATGACCACTCGAAGAACCACAGTTACAGGTAAGCAACCTGTCCTTCTTCTTCGTGGTCTCTGTGCATCACACATATGGCCAGAGTAGCAAGCTGACTTACCGGTGGAGGGTCGGTGTCGTCATCACTGTAGGACCGAGGAAAGGACAGCTCTGCCAAAAGCATTGTCCCTCCGGGATCGAACATCGACTTGGTAGTGTGATACGAACATCGAAGGCGTGGACCACGTAGCCGCCTTGCAGACATCCGTCAACGAGACTCCTCTCGCGAAGGCCATCGAGGCTGATACGGCTCTGGTAGAATGAGCTCGTACCGAGTTCGGCAATCGTCGTCGCTTGAGTTCGTATGCTAGCTCGATACAGTCTACAATCCAGGAAGATAGACGTTGGGTCGAGACCGGCAGGCCTTTGGAGCGCCCGCCATAACAAATAAAGAGACGGGGAGATCTCCTAATGGACTCAGTGCGGGACTTGTAGAACAATAGGGCCCTTTGCACGTCCATCATGTGGAGCTGATGCTCCAGTGGAGTCGACGGACCTTGAAAGAATGCCGGCAATATAATGTCTTGATTTAGATGGAAGGAGGACACGACCTTAGGAAGGAAGGCCAAATCTGGGCGCAACACCGCCTTTTCCTTGTGGAAACTGAGGTATGGAGGATCGACCCTTAGGGCCGCCAGCTCTGATGCTCTCCGAGCAGAGGTGATTGCGACAAGAAATGCGGTCTTAAAAGTTACCAATCGGAGATCCGCTGTCGCCATTGGCTCAAATGGTTTAGCCATGAGTACCTGCAGAACCAACTGGAGGTCCCAGACCGGAGTGACTGGTTTAAATGAAGGAGCCATGTTCCTTAATCCTCTCATGAAACGCTTAACCAGCGGGTTCGAAAACAAGGTGGATCCATCTTGACCATCATGATAAGCTGACAGGGCAGCCAAATAGACCTTTAACGAGCTCGTCTTAAGCCCCTTGTGATGCAAATGAAGCATGAATTGCAGTACTTGATGGATAGGAGCGCTAGAGTAGGGCACTTTCGATCCGACCGAGGTAATCACAGAAGGCTTTCCATTTTCTGGCATATGAAGCTCTAGTGGATGGTTTCCACGCTTCCTGCAGTACGAGTTTGATCTCCAAAGGGAGGGTGCTCGGTATCAAATTAGCCAGGCCATGAGTTTCAAGATGGACGGATTCGGGTGCAATAGCGTGCCTCGGGCTTGAGAAAGTATCGTTGTCGTGTTCGGTAGATAGCGATACTCTCCCTTGGAAAGTCGGAGAAGTGGTGCAAACCAGGCTTGCCTCGGCCACCATGGCGTCACTAGGATGCAGTTCGTGCCCTCGGACTGGATTTTCGAGATGACCTTGGCCAACAATGGAATCGGTGGGAATATATAAAAAAGAGTCCCCAACCAAGTTATCAGGAATGCGTCCCCGATTGACGCATTGTCGTGTCCTGCTCTGCTGCAGAAAATGCGGCAGGCCGTATTGGCTGGGGTGGCGAATAGGTCCACTGTTGGGGTTCCCCACAGGTGGAAAAGGGATTGTCGAATTCGAACGTCGAGTTGCCACTCGTGGGAGTCGAGTGACATCCTGCTGAGGGCGTCTGCCAGAGTATTGTCCTTCCCCGCAATATGGATGGCCCTCACGGATATGACGAGGGATCATCCAGTCGAATATACAGAGGGTGAGGTTCGTCAGCCGTAGTGAGCGGGTGCCGCCTTCCTTGTTCAGGTAGGCCACAACCGTAGTATTGTCCGTGACCACTTGCAGATGTCTCGCAGAGAGTATAAGTTCGAGGGATTTCATCGAGTTCCATACTGCTTTGAGTTCTAGGACATTGATGTGCTTCTCTCTGTCTCGCGGGCCCCACCGGCCTCGTGCTGTATGACTCCCGCAGTGAGCTCCCCAGCCCAGGAGAGATGCGTCCGTCGTGAGCGTAAGCGAGGGCGTGACGGGTTGGAAAGGTAGCCCTTCTGTCAGATTGGACCGGCTCATCCACCAGCGAAGAGACTGTCTTATGCTGGACGGAATAGTTAGCCTCGTTCGATGGGCATTCATCTCAGAATCGAACGACCTTATGAACCAGTTTTGGAGTTGGCGCATACGAAGTCGAGCGAGAGGAACGACCGATATGGATGAAGCCATGAGACCGAGGAGCCGTTGAATCGAGTGAGCTGTGCACGACGTCGCCTTCTGTAGTTTCGAGGCGAGGGTAAGTATCTTTAGAGTTCTGTCTTTCGGTAGAAAGGCACGACCAACCGTGGCGTCTAATGATGCTCCGATGAATTGGATCCTTTGAGTTGGGAAGAGAGTGGACTTCTTCTCGTTGAGGCAGAGCCCGAGAGTGACCAAAGTGTCGGTAGTCAGGTGGAGGGCGCTCCAAAGTTCCTGAGCAGACGGAGCGACGATGAGCCAATCGTCCAGGTAAGGATAGAGCGTCACCCCTTGGGTTCGTAGAGCAGCGCAGACTACCGTCATACACTTGGAAAACACTCTTGGTGCCGTCGAAAGTCCAAATGGAAGTACCTTGAACTGGTAAGTATCGGATCCGATCTTGAACCTCAGGTATTTCTGGCTGTCTCGATGGATCCCTATGTGAAAGTAGGCATCTTGGAGATCGATGGATGCAAACCAGTCGTCCTTGCGAAGGAGAGGCAAGATCGATTGGAGAGTGACCATCCTGAACTTCTTGGGTAGAATGTAGAAGTTCACTGACCGCAGATCCAGGATCGGTCGGAGCCCTCCATCCTTCTTTGACACCGTGAAATACCTGGAGTAAAGGCCGTCCTGTGCCAGGTGAGGCGGGACCATCTCGATGGCCCCCTTGAGTCGCAAAGAAGCGACCTCCTCCCGCAGCGTCTGGCATGGCTGCGTGGTACGGATGCCAAGAAAAGGTGGGAGAGAATCGAACTCAATCCTGTACCCATGCCGAATAATGTCCAGAACCCAACGATCGGTGGTAATTTTCTTCCATGATGGTAGGAAGAGGGATAGTCGAGTTCCGAACTGAGGTCGAGCCGGGAGGATCGGAGTAGAGATATCGGTCGTGCCTTGGGTCGCGTCAAACCCGACGCCTTTGAAAGTTGCCTCCTTTACGGGAGCCCCGGTACCGTTGCTGCTGGAACTGACGGCTCGGTGCCCGGGGCTGCTGTGGATGAGAACGACTGTCCTGCCACTGCTGGAGTTGCTGACCCTGCTGGTTAGGAGCTACTGGAGGCGGATACGGAGCCCACCTGCGGCGTCTGAATGTCTTGGAAGATGCTTGTGGGAGTAGGCCCATCTTCCTCGCATTCACCCGGGCTTTCTGGACGGCTTTCGAGAGAGTCGTCCGTTTTATCATTAAAGAGGTCGACTCCATCGAAGGGCAGATTCTCAATTTTGGCCTTAGCTTCCGTGGTCAATGTAGAAGACCTTAGCCAGGCGTGACGGCGGAGAGTGACCGCACTCACCAGGGATCTCCCATGACAGTCCCCTTGGTGTCTGGCAGTATGGATCTGTTGTCTGGAGGTGTTCGTTGCCTCGGCCTGGAAGACTCTGGCTAAGTCTCTCTTCTCGTCCGGTAGATAGTCAATCAGTCCTCCCATCTTCTCCCAAAGGAAGAGTTGGTACCTAGCCATCGTAGCTTGGTACCCAGCAACCTGGATCCCCAGGGCGCTCGAGGTGTAGACTCTTCGTCCGAAGTTGTCTAACCTTTTTCCTTCGGGGTCGGACGGAGTGGAATGTTGTTTGCCTGATCTCGATTGTGCTGATTCAACTATCGAGTTCGGGGTGGGATGGGAGAAGAGAAACTTAGCTGTGTCTGGCCTAATCTTGTAAAGAGCGTCCAGGCGCTTTGCCGCAGGAGGAGCTGTGGATGGTGAGCTCCATGATCCCTGCACCGTCTCCAGCATCGTCGGGGTGATGGGGAGCAACGTCGGGCCCGAAGATGATTTGGAAACCGCGTCAAAGAGAGGGTCTACTTGCTTCTTCTCCTCGACAGCCGTCTCCAGACCGAGGGCTTGAGCCATCCGGAGGACTTGGTCCTGGAAGGTGCCCATATCCTCAGAGGGGGATACAGCGGCCTGAGTTGAGACGTTCTGGTCCGGGGATGTGGACGAAGGGGACAACGAGACGATCGAGTCCGAGTCCGTTATGGGAGACCCTGGGGTCGACGACCTGTGGGAGCGGGATACGGTTGCCAGTGAGACCGTAGTTAGCCGATCCTCTCTCTCGTCCACTTGTGAAGGGAGGGCTAGAGGGCGGACCGGAGGGGACATTCTGGGGTCGGGACGCACCCCTTCTTGTCTCGGTGGAGAGCGTCTAGCATCCCTTCTCGGGGAGTATCTCCTGGGTGGCGACCTCTCTCTGGAACGGTACACCCTGGTCTGGTATCTGTATTCAGACACAGGAGAGTGCCTCCGGCGATAGCTGTAACGAGACGCCCTGGAGTATCTCGAATCCCTTGAATCCTGAGACCTCTCCCTGTACCGCTGGGGGTCTCGGGTTCTACGAGAATCGGATGATCTGGAGGATGCCCGGTCCCGGGTAATCAGCACCTCCTCGATCTCGAGTGAGCTAGATCAAGTCCGTGGAGTAGGAGCCCGTATCGCACGAACCGGTGAGGCTAGAGTTGGAAGAGCAGTTCTCGGCTCCGAGGCTAGAGTCGGAAGAGCAGTGGTCGTAGGTCTCGGTTCCGAAGGTGAATCCGGTATCTCGCCTTCAGATACCGATAGCCGCGCAGCCTCCCTCGATCCCGAGGGGGCTTTAGGTGGAGAACGAGGCGGAGGGTCCCTCGAGCCCGAGGGAACCCGTGGAGGAGGAGACTTCAGTCCAGCCTCCCTCGATCCCGAGGGGGCTTTTGGTGGAGAGCAAGGAGGAGGGTCCCTTGATCCCGAGGGAACCCGTGCGGGAGGAGATTTTAGCCCAGCCGGGCGTTCAACGGTCACGACGTCCGTCGGATCCGGGGCCACTGTCTATCTCGATCCCGAGAGAGACGAAGCCAATTTCTTTGCCAATCTCCTCGCCTTATCTTTCCGCTCCTTGCTCTTCCTTTTTTCCTCCTTTTCTCTACGAGCCTTCTTAGCTTTGCTCTTCGATATCATCGCCGCCATGTAGGCCTCCTGAGCGTCCGCTGAGGAGACCGTGTGCGACGGTGGCGTACTAGGCCTAGCCGAAGGGATAGGCTTTTCCGCGGGCGGTTGTAGGGCCTTTTTATACAGAATGGCCGTCAATTTGTCCGCCCTGTGCTTCCTCGCTTGTTTCGTGAACGCTTGGCAATGATGGCAAGCGTCCACATTGTGGCCTTCGCCAAGGCAGGCGAGGCACAGCGAGTGTCCATCAGCCGGAGGAAGCTTCGTCCCGCACCTTACGCATTTGCGGAAGGGGGCTTTCGGAGCCATAATCAGAATTGAAGGATCCCACGACGAAAAACGGGGGGAAGATGTAAAGATTTCTCAGTTTTAGGTGGATTCTATGAAGAATCGAAGAACCTCTCGAAGAAACAGCCACACGTGATGGCAGTCGAAGAGGAACTGAGGGAGAGGGCGGGAACCCGCGCAAGGGAGACGCAGGGGGGAGGGGTTCCCACCCAAAATTTACCTCAGCTATAGAACTTTCCCGAAGCGGCCTCCGCGCACGCGCAGAGCCCATATGTGTGATGCACAGAGACCACGAAGAAGAAGGATCAGCTTTTGTCAAAACATCTGAAGATGGTATCCATAGGACATCTTGTTTATCTGGATACATAAATGATTTTGCTGGTCCAGCTGGATGAAGAAAGCTCACTAACACTTCTGCTCTCTGATCATCTGTTTGTAAAACACAACCTAACCACCATTGTGAGATATAAACGCATGTAACAAATCCTCGTATTTCTTGCAATTCCAGTTCTCCTTCTTTAATAGTCACTGTCTCTTTTCTGGATTCGCACTGAAATGAATATCTTTTAGTAGCAACAGTGTGTTTTGTTAATGGAATTACAGCGTGAATTTTCTGTGTCCCAGGAATCGTCTTGAATTCTCAAAGCGACATTTCAGAAGCTTTTCTTCCAGTTCATAATCTTTACTTGTGGTGTATTGAAATGCAACCTGTGTGATGTTCTCCTTTGCCCAGTCAGAGAGCTGACGAGGGGTCATGATTTGTTTTTCATACGGATGCTGCAAACTTGCTCGAGCAGCTAACCTTTTCACAGTGCCGCCCAAACCATCACAAGGCCCTTTTCCATGCGAGGTGGCAAAGTAGTGCCATTCTGCATCGATACCGAAATCTGACTTATGCTTACTTAAGTTGTTGAAGTTTTTACCGTTTTCATACTGTGCTGCTGCACCATCAGGGAAATAATAGATCTTAGTTATGCTACCTGTAGAAATGGTGTGCAGGAATTCAGCAATTTGAAAAGTCATGAACACATTGCAGCAGAAGTGGGGTCAGGCACTTGTCACGGCTTCAGGCCTGCCTTTTTCTTATCAGAATCTGTGAATAAAGCTTGATTTAATGTAGACATCCAAAGAGATATATCTCTGTGAAGGTTTGAGACCTACCCATGCCTGGTTTGGTTTCAGCCTGGAGGCCCCGGAAGCTCCGGAAGGGAGGGGGCGGGCTTAAGTTTAATTTCCCTCCAAAAAATTCTGTTTTAAGTGAGTATAAGGGGGTGGAGTTATTGTAGGGAGGTACTGTGCATGTATAAGAACATTCACATCTTCTGAACTGTTCGGAACCCTGTTCTGGAAATCGGTACATATACTCAAGGTAAACATGGGTTATCTGAAGAAAAAAATCAGCAAAAAAAACCATTTGGTTTTTTTGGAATTCAAGGTCAAATTAAAGAAACTATGGACCTTGAATATTTTATTTCACATGCATGTTACATATCAAATAAAAGGGTAGTTTGAGCTTTTATATGACACCATGATTTACTTTCTAGGTCAATTCCGAAGGAAGTTATGATACTTTCTGTGTAGTCACAAATGCTGAAAAATCGTGTTTGGGGCATTTTTCGAGCACACTGTTCTTTTGAACCGTGAGGTATAATGACCTATAATTTGGTATATGTTCATTTCTCATGCTGGTCTACCAGTATGCCGGGTTTTTTTTAAATCGCAGATGGTGAGGTAAATTTTTCATTTTTGGGGGTTGATTTTACATGGAATGACCCTTATAAAACAATTAAGACACCACTAACTGTCCTAATAATTTGGTCATCTAGAGTAGCATACTTGCGAGAGGCAAACAGAGTGGGATGGAAAACCCAAATTAAGATTTATAAAACAAAGAAAATAAAAATCAGTATAATGGAATCCACATTGCAATGCATTGACTTAGAAAACCAGGATCAGCCTACATTAAAAAATCCCCCTCTACACTTTTAGACACACAAACACTGATCTGGTTCGCATGACACAGTGCGGCTTGTTGTGGGTTATTTAACCCACAATGAGCTGCAGTGCTCGTGGGGTGCCACTTTGCATATCCAACCCCCACTTGGTGGTTGTTGTGTTGCTTGTGGGTTATGCGAGGGTTAAACAACCCATGGTCTGTTCTTGTTAATCCTCACATAGCCCACACTTGCTGGTTTCATATGACACAACCGAGAAGGAGTTTGACATGCAAAATGGCAGCTCCACAGGCCCCACACACGCTGTAGCCTCACTGCAGGTTCAATAACCCACGGTGGGCTGTTGTGTCATGCAAACTGGCCCAGTGAGACTGTTCAGAGGTTACACCAGTTCACGGCTTATATGCATGGTGAAACCAGGAACAGGGCTCTTGCCATGTTTGTTTGAATGTCTGGGAGCAGGGGAGGGACAAGGAGGAAGTACACAAGTCCAAGAATCTCATCATGTATGGAGGGAGAGTGAAAAGGAGAGCATTCAAATTCAAACATGCTGATTTCTATTACAGTAAGGATTACGAGCATAATTCGTTCCAGAACTATACTCGTAATCCAAAATACTTGTACATCAAAGCAAGTTTCCCCATTAGAAATAATGGGAACTCCGCTGATTCGTTCCACAACCATTTAATCACTGCTTTGCCAGCTACCTGGCAGGGAGCCCCATGGAGGGAGCCGGCAAAGCAGTGATTAAATGGTTGTGGAATGAATCAGCGGCATTTCCATTGTTTCTAATGGGGAAACTTGCTTTGATGTGCCGGCTCCCGGGGTCCCGGCCACGCCTCGCCTGGCTCCACTCACTCTGCCAGGAGTGTCCAGGAGGCGGGGGCTTCCCTGGAGGCGCGGCTGGGCTTGGCCGCCGCCTTGCACTGCTGCGCCGGCCAGCCGAGTGTCCAGGAGGCGGGGGCTTCCCTGGAGGCGCGCTGCGGACGGGCTTGGCAGCTGCTGCGCCGGCCGCGTAGCCAGGAGGCGGTGGCTTCCCTCAAGGCGAAGTGCCTTGTGCACTGCCATGCCGGCTCCCGGGCAGGGAAGCGGCACAGCAGTGCGAGGCGCCCGAGGTGCATCTCCCTACCAGGGAGCCGGCAAGTGCTTTGCCGGCTCCCTCGCAGGGAGATGTGTGGAGCCGCTCCAGCTGCTTCCTACCGTTGCAAGTGGCGGCTCGTGGAGAGGCGAGCTGCCCGCGCCGCCAGCGGTCCCGTCGCGTCACATCCAGCCCCATCATTGACGGGGCTGGATGTGACACGACGGGACCACCGGCGGTGCGGGTGGCGCTTGCGATGGTAGAAAGCAGCTCCACTCTTCAGCTCGCGCCTCCATTCTTCGGCTCCCTGCTTGGGAACCAGCAAAGCGGCAGCACCAGGGAGCCGGCAAATCCTTGCCCGCTCCCTGCCAGGAAGCCAAGGGGAGGCGTGGAGCAGCCGCCGCTCGTTCTGTGTGCTCCTTGCGCTGCCGCTTTGCCGGCTCCAGGGAGCAGGCAAAGCGGCAGTGCGAGGCGCACGCAGAGTGAGCGGCCGCCTCCATTCGGCTCCCTAACAGGCAGGGAGCGGGCAAAGCGGCAGCGCAAGGCGCACGCAGAGCGAGCGGCCGCCTCCATTCGGCTCCCTGACAGGGAGCCGGCAAAGCTTTGCCGGCTCCCAGGCAGGGAGCCGAGGCGCAGCCTCTCGCTCTGCGTGCGCCTCGAGCTGCCGCTTTGCCAGCTCCCAGGCAGGGAGCAGGCAAAGCGGCAGCGCGAGGTGCACGCAGAGCGAGTGATGGGGTTCCTTCCCCTCACCTCCACGGGGTGCTTTGCTTGCTCCCAGGTAGGGAGCCGGTGCAGCGGCGCGAGGCAGCGAAGCGAGGCGCCCGCACAGCGAGCGGCCTCACCTCCATGGGACTCTCAGGCAGGGAGCCGGCGCAGCAGCGCGAGGCGCCCGCAGAGTGAGCTGCTGCGCCTCGCCTCCATGGGGCTCCCTGCGGGCTAGGCAAAGCCGGGGAGCTGGCACTTTAAGTGCTCCTCACGGCCACAGCGTGTGGCTCGTGTTGCGAAACTTGCTCGTCTTCTGAACATAAATAAATGATAAAATTTTGCTCGTTTTACGAGTAGCTCGCATACCGAGTTATTCGTAATCCGAGGTATTACTGTATTATGATTATGATGGTTATTGACAAGACATCATCCTTACCTTAATGCAAATACCACAGCCAATGCATAACGTTTCAGAAATCCATACTATTTTGCACTGTGATGTTACTTCTATGCATAGTTTTCCTGGTGAAAAAGCATATTAAAAGGTAAGGCACACTCTTATTGTTCTAAGCAGGAGTATGGAATGTGGCACAGAAACCATGAATTAACATACATTTATGATTGAGATCTCAAGTAGTCCTAAATGAGTCTCTAAGCATGCAATACAGTATTCATAGCTCTTATTATCCCAACCTCTCCCTATTTCTTTGACAATACCTCCATATGCAATTGATTCAAAATTAAAAACTAATGAAGACGGCAGATTATACACTGGGTACCTCCAAAGATGACTCTGGAGGCCAGGAATCTGTAACTCAAATATTTTTCCTGCTCTAGTTTCCCATTTTAACGATCTAGTTTTATATAAGCATCCTTGAGTTTCTTACCCATTCGAACCACAGGGCAGCTCTTCTTGCACTCCTGGCGGCATTTCTTTGGCTTACACTTGTCATGGTTCACAATAGCAATTCTTGTTAGCTTATCAGCCATAGTAATGAACTTAGAGTTATACACAAACTAAAGATTCTGAAATGATGGAGGTGGACAGTTCAAGTTCTAGACAAAAACAAACAAGAAAATTAATAAAGAGCAGGGAAAAACTGGATTGGAAAATGCTAAGCAAGGAAATACTGGACTGGAGAATGCTAGATAAGGAAGTGCAGTCAAACAACAAGCACACATAGACATGAGTTTTCACCTCAGTTCTACGACTGATCAGTGTTGGAGAAGCCTACCGGTAGATTCATATTATCTATCTACCTCTATGTCTATTGTCCTTTCTTTTTGAAGGCACACTCATCAGGACCAGGCTTAGCAGAGTGCACATCTAGACTGCTCATCAGCAATACAAGAATAGTAAGGCTTAATCATTATGATAGTTCACAAATAATAATAATAATAATAATAATAATAATAATAATAATAATAATAATAATACCACCACCCAACAACTCTCAGCTGCTCCTCTTTTGGTGGTTCAGATCCTTTTGTATATCCAGAAATGGACTGTTCATTTAAGCAGTATCTCTCCTTCCCACATTCCCTCTGCCATACACACATTCTTCCCTCTCTGAGGGAGCTGAGCCTGGTTGGTAAGGAGTTAAGTCTATTTTACTAGAACCCCATCATTCAGCCATGAAATTTTACTAAGATGTCACAATAAGGGACATTTCTATTAATCAGGGAAGAGTTGTACACTAAACATTGAAAGAAGTGCCAGTTTTTAATAGGGAAAGCTACAACGAACAAATAAATTCAATGAAAATGAGAACCAGGCACCCTTTCTTATTCTCCAAGAGTATATTGGTAACTCAGGACATATCTGATCATATTTTAAAACAGTTTTGTGGCCTGTATGACAGTAAGAATTTTAAGACACACAAGTTGTGACCAACAAATAGACACTGCATATTACCATTCCAAAAGCAGAACCAGCATATTTGATCAGGTGAACTGCTTATACTTCTAATTGCTTGTTCATTTGAAGTTGACAAATTATTTCTCATTTTTTTAATCCAAGGAGATATATCCCAGAGAAGATGTGTGTATACACACCAGAGTAATTTCATTCTCCACTCTAAAACTTCAGTGTGATAACTGGTGGGCCATTATGACACTGGGTTGTGCTAACCAAAATGCAGCAAGCATTTATATACAATGGGCCAATCCACAGCCATATGTTCTGGGTGGTTAGCATAATACCTACAAAAATACCCTCCATACGGATTAATGAATTCCATTTCAGGTACAACCAAAGAAAACTTATGAAAGACTGGAACTAGCAATGACAATACTGCAGAATAATTAAAGAGTACTAACAAGCTTATACTGCATTCAAGAACATTATGCTTTTGCTTCCTCATAACTACCTACCGGTAATTATCTCTGGCAACTATGCTCCTTACCTTACCATGATTCCTGAAATAGACGCTACAAAATTATAAAGTAAGCAAAATACTAGCTTCCTTCTAGCGACAACTCTTTGGCCAAGATCTTTAGCGGCAAGTACATTGGCATGAAAATCAGGTATTACAAGAATTGGGGGGAGGTAGCGACCAGCTGAAATCTCTCATCATCTGCTTTCCTCTTCCCTCCCATTTGGTGCAATACTTTTTTGTTCAAATTGGCGTTTCTTGAGTAGGTAGTTAACACGTGTGTTCTGCTCTCAAGAACCTGAAACTTGACTTGGGGCACAATCCTATGCATGTTTAAACAGAAGAAAGTCTTATAACTCCTAGCATTCCTCGGCCAGCATGGTTGGCTGGGAAATGCTGGGAGTTGCAGGATTATTTTCTGTCTACACATGCATAGGATTGCTACTGTAATTTCCTCCATACGGATAGTGCTGTTTTGTATACTTGTGTGTGCTGCTGCCCAGCCCTTTTATTGTGTGTAAGACGCTTTGGGAAGGTATCTCTGAAAACCATCATATAAATGTATTGAAAGAAATGAATGAACAAAACAAACAGAATCCACAATTTTCCAGTGAGATCTTTAAAAATATGCTTATGTCATTTGACTTTGGAAGCAACCAGGAACTGACATGTGCTAATACCAGATGAGTACATTGTGAAGCACAATACTGTTCAGATAAGGGAATGCATCGTTCCTTAGCAATACAATATGAATATTTAGGACCTGACATATCAGACATGACAACAGGACAGAGGTAACACATGACTGAGTACTAAAACAATTACGGTAAATAGGATGGATGATTAGAAAATAAGAGAAAAAGGCTTGTACAACTACTATTTACCAGACAATGTATGGTAGTCCATCAGAGGCTTGATAAACCTGTCTGCCTGAGACTGCAAAATAACTGAGTTGTCAAGCACTTGGAAGACCACAATATGTGGGTCAAAACTGAATAGGCCCATCCTAGAAGGCAAGTTTTCCCAATCTGTTATTTCCTGACAAGTTTCTTTGTGCACTTAGAACACTCCTTTACATATATTAGACTTCCTTTCCTAGGGTTACGGTATATCCAATGTTAAATCTAACTTGTCGTATTCATTTCAATGTGTGTACTCTAAAACTAACATTAGATACAACCCCTACATCTGTGGTCTGCCGTTAACTTTCCAACCAAAGCACAGATAAAGATGTCCTAACATTTTTCACCTCATATCCTCAAACATAAATTCCCACTTCTCAATCATGCTCTAACCTCAGTTGTATCATTTGCTTCTTGCCCCACAGATGACTGGAAATTGGATAGGATAACTTATTTATCTTACCACATGAATTCATTAACACTTCACCCATAAAACTTAAGCAAAAAAATAAATGAAAGGCCCTGCTCCAAGGAGTTTATACTCTATATTCCAGTAGTGGAAGAGACAGAGGAAGAAGAAAGGGAAAGGGAAGGATAATACAAGGTGAACTTCTCATGAAAAATATAGAAAAAGGAAGAGCAATACCACTGAAGAACTACACGCTTCTGAGCAGGGAGGGAAAAGCTAAGATTTTTTTTTTTTTAAATCAAGATATAAGAAGCTCATATAAATGTTTCCAGGTAAAACAAAGGTATTCTACTCGTTTTCTCTCTCTTGGATCTTGTATGTACTATTTGCATGGAATGCTATAAAAGTGCATGTTCTCCATAACTGGAAAGCTTAATGCTAGATAAACTATATATGCTAACCGAGAGGGTTGTTTGTGTGGCAAAATACTTAGGCCCTTTGATCACAACAACAAAAACAGAATGGCACCCAAAAAAACGAAAGCTGGCCATCCTCCTAAGCATAATGCACACATAAGAGACGTGTGTATAAAACAGAGGATCCTATCTTTTGCCTAGAATGTATCTTACTGTCACAGAAAACACTATTATTTCTAGTATGCTATTTCTGAACAAGAATTCCATTTGATGATATTCTCCACATACGGTATGTTGTATTTGGCTACTAGGCCAATAAGCTCCACCCTGTAGAAATGCAAAGGAATGAAACTTTTGCCTTTGTAGTCTACCAGAGCCCCTTCAGCCCCTTTCTCTTTTAAAGATCTTGGTCTTCCCTTCCTCATGATACAAAGAAGGAACTACTAGCACATGTAAGAGAGGGTGAAACAAAGTCAGAGCTTACCGTAGCTTATTATCACTGCTACAGCAAATTAAGAAGAAGCTTGTCTCCCTGGCAAAGAGAATTGCTGACACAAGATCAGGAAGCAAAGCTTCAACTGTATGCAAAGTTCTGTGCACAGATATCCCAGATGGGATTTCTACTTCTGTACAGTTTTTTTTCCTATTACACCACTTTTCTATGGTTGACCTATATCACAAGTTATATAATTCTCAGTACTTTCTGACTTCTAGGCCCTTTAGAATTGCCTAATATGACGGAACAAAGTTATGAATGAGGATTTTATTTATACCCCGCCTTTTTTCCTGAAAGGAACCCAAGGCGGCTTACATAATTCTCCTCCTCCTCCTCTCCATTTTATCCTCACAACAACCCTGTGAGGTAGGTTAGGCTGAGAGTCAGTGACTGGCCCAAAGTCACCCAGTGAGTTTCATGACTGAGCGGGGACTAGAATCCGGATCTCCCGAGTCCCAGTCCAACACTCTCATCACTACGCCACACTGGCTATTTTACAAAGGCTGTGTGGAAAGTTAGCAATGATCACAATAAATTTGTTAGCCTTTAAGGTACCCTAAGGGTGCAATCCTATGCATGTTTAGACAGAAAAAAGTCCTACAAACCCCAGCATTCCCCAGTCAGCATAAGACTCTTCTTTTTGCTGAAACAGACTAAAACAGCTACTTGTTAACAAATAGTTTTAAAGAGGCAATTCCTACAACCTTGTATGTATACTCTCTAAATGGATGACATTAGGGTTTCCTGCACTAAAACAGATAGGGTGCCTCCTACAATTATGGCAGTTAGAGAGCTGTGGCATATTATATCTCATCAATTACAGTTTGACCCATTCATGCTAGACTGACTTTTATGGGGTAATCTGGATTTAAAAGTTGGTAAGAAAATGTTTCTGTAGTGGACTTGGGACAGACAGGTTGATTTTGAATTTGGATCAATTAGTGAGTGTAGATGATGAGTTTTTGTTATTTTCAGCTTTGCGTGCTAAATATAACTAGCATGCTTCAGCTGAATGGCAATACGTGCAATTGCAAGATTTGTCAGAATCTACCGTAGGTTTGGTACAGCCACTTTTACTGCATCAGGGCCTTCTTTGCTAGTGGATGCATTGATTGAGGCTGAGCAGTTATATCGACCTATGATTCATGTTCATAAATACTTATTATCAGTGAATAAGTATGATACAGAGAGTCCTAAAGATGAATGGAATAGGGAATTAGATGGTCTTATGTTGCCTAATCAATGGAATTGTTTTTGTGTCTGTGTCAGAAAGGTCTGGATCTTAGGTTATGTTTTATTCAGCAAAAACTTGTTTTGTGTTTATTGGACACCACAAGGTCTTTTTAAGACAGGATGAGGGATACTTGGCTCAACAATACTACTAGTGAGAAGGATCTTGGAATTATTGTAGATCACAAGCTGAATATAAGCCAGCAATGTGATGTGGCTGCATAAAAGGCAAATGCTATTTTGGGCTGCATTAATAGAAGTACAGCTTCCAAATCACGGGAAGTACTAGTTCCCCTCTACTCAGCACTGGTTGGGCCTCATCTTGAGTACTGCGTCCAGTTCTGGGCACCACACTTTAAGAAGGATGTAGACAAACTAGAGAGGGTTCAGAGGAGGGCAACAAGGATGATAAAGGGACTGGAAACAAGGCCCTATGAGGAGAGACTGAAAGAACTGGGCATGTTTAGCCTTCAGAAGAGGAGACTGAGGGGAGATATGATAGCACTCTTCCAGTACTTGAAGGGTTGTTGCCACACAGAGGGCCAGGATCTCTTCTCGATCATTCCAGATTGCAGGACACGGAATAATGGGCTCAAGTTACAGGAAGCCAGATTCCGCCTGGTCATCAGGAAAAATTTCCTGACTGTTAAAGCAATACGCCAATGGAACCAACTACCTAGGGAGGTAGTGGGCTCTACAACACTGGAAGCATTAAAGTGTAGCTGCACAGCCATCTGTCAGGGATGCTTTGACTTGATTCCTGCATTGAGTGGGGGGTTGGACTCGATGGCCTTGTAGGCCCCTTCCAACTCTACTATTCTATGATTCTTTGAAGTCAGCTAACTGTTGGAGGTGTAATACTGTGAATGCTTCATTTACCCATATGTTTTGGGAATGCCCAGTGGTTGCTTCTTTTTGGGTAGAGGTCATAGTATGGATAAATCTAGTATTAGAATGCTCTTTAATATTTACTGATGCACATGTTCTTTTAAATTCCATACAGCAGGTATATAATTTATCACAAGGATAACGCATGTGGATTTTCCACGCCCTCTTGACAGCTAAAAGATGGATATTACAACACTGGACAGATAAACGCTCACCTCCTATAACACAATGGATTGAGGGCCTAATAATGCTTTGAACAGGTGTTATTTAGACGCCACCTGCAGATGGATAAATACACAGATACTTGGTCTGCTTTTTCTGAAGTTTATGCATAACTGTCTTTACAGATAGTTGCATTACTACATACTTATGGATATATATTTCATACATACTTACTGTGATTCATTTTAAATAGTGTAAGAAAATTGTATTTCCCCCCTGCTTTTTAAAAATGGTTTTTGTTTTGGTGTAATCCACATTTAAAAAATTAATAAAAAGCAAAACCAAAACACCTTGTATGTACACAGCGAACAATATCTGCCATCATAAAACCCACACTGGAAAACTTAATACAGGGATACTCCATTCTTCAGCTAAGCAGGAGGGGGGGGTAGGGGAAGATTTACTTGGTTTTTAAAAAGTTACCGGTACATGCAGTATTCTGGCTTTAGATAGCAGCAAATTTGCTTTATACTGCAGTAAAATTGATAGATAGCAGCAAAACTGCTTTATACTGTAATAGGTCATATCTACCAGCACAAATAGATTTACCAATCTCTACTGGTTATTTTTTCAAGACATTTGAAAAAGACACCCTGCTATTTAACTTCAGGGAAGGTTCTGCTTTCTCTCTCATTGTCAATACTGCTGTCAGTACTCTAGCTTAGGAAATAAAAAGTGAAGATAGATTGCAATTTACTCTATTATCTGAACATTTCTCCCCGCCCCCGCCGGGGCATCAACAATAGGGTGACCTGCCTTATGACAAGCTCACCCAAATGGCTGAACCAGGAGTCCAAGACTTCAATTTTAACATATCTGACTTATTAAGCCTTAGTGAACCCATATTAATTGTTTCAGTCGCTCTGACCATTAAGGTCTCGAAAAACAGTTGCTGAAGCCACTCCCTAACACACATTTTGCCTTTTCAAAGCGTCAAGTCCACCACTATGATTATTTATTTAGATCATTTATATTCCACCCTGTCCTATTCGGATTTCAGGGCGGTGTGCATTGGAAATTGATGTCACAATATAAAACACAAGAAGAAAAACATCAAATGCGATATTTTAAAAATGACAGCCATCGAAAAGCCTGGGTAAATAAACATGTTTTTGCCTAGCGCAGAAAAGACCGCAGCGTACGAGCCTAGTGAACTTTTTTTCCTTTTTCGAGGGGTGGGATTTCATAATCGGGGCGCCACTGTTGAAAAAACCCTGGCCCCTTGTGATTGAATAATGCACCTCGGATAAAAGGGGGCATCGCAAGAAGGGCCTTAGCAGAACATGAAGTGCCTGTGTGTGTTGGGGGTGGCTCTTGAACGAGCCGAAGTTACTGTTGAATGAGGGGAGGGGAAGAACTAAGGCTCAGCCGCCCCATGAAGGTGTGCTCAGGCCGCGCACGTAGTGGCCCAGGGCTCGCTGGGGATTATTCTACCTACTTGCAGGCGAGGATGTGAGGCTCGTATCCCCCACGCAAAGCAGCGTGGGAGGGAAGAAGCACGCACAGCGGGTTGGATAGCCGCGGCGCGGCCCAGGCAGCCTTATCTACAGCCGCCAGAGCGGCCCCACCTGACTAGAGTGGAAGCGCGAGAGTCTCTCAAGGTTCTACTTACCCCCAAAGGCTGAGAGAAGCAAAGAAGGAGACGCCTCCCGTCCGGGACGGGAAGGGGAAAGGGAGGGGAGGGAGGGGCTGCGAATGGGAGACTGGTTGGACCCCGTGGCTCACAGCTGGACACGGAGACAACGTGCTCCCGCTGCCACCCGGCCAAAATGGCCGCCACCGTAAAAGGAGGAGCCGGCGCCGCTCACCATAGAGATGAAGCCTATGATGGAGCGCCGGAAGTGTGTAGAGAGGCGGTGGCCTTGTGTCTGACGTCATCGTATAGCGACGGGCTGTCTGTGAAGCCAACGGGGGCAGGAGGAGGAGGAGGAGGAGGAGGAGATGACGGGGGATCAACCGAGAGGCCGGAGGAGAGGTGGGGGCGTGGCCGAGGCGCAGCCGGCGTTGTTACCGGCCGTTGGAAGCGTAAGTAACTCTCCCGCTGCGGGCGGCGGCAGCTGCTAACTTCAGGGATAATTCCGTTATCTCCTTCATTGTTACTCAGTATTTGCTCGAAATGTGCCTCTTTTCCTCGGGAGGATGAGATCATGACTTTAAAACTATCAGTAAGATTTTAATGGGTTTTATTAAAAACACAGAGCTTTGGCTATTAGGCGGTATAGAAATGTAATAAATAAATGCAATTATGTAACAACTGAATGTCCTTTATAACCCACCACCCTCCTTTCCCCACGCAATAAAGAAAAAGGCATTTCTTCCTTTAAAAAGGCAGTTAGTTATCAGAATCAGCAGCCAGATTTAATAAGAGACAGGAAAGACGAAGAAGGCTGCGAGTAGAAGAAAGAAAATGGGGTACAGGAGAAAGGTAAAGCCGAGGCGCAGATGTTCTCTGGTAACACTTGAAGTCAGTGTTCAAAAAGATAAAGAAAACCTTGCCATATACAGTAATACCTTGGATTGCAAGTATCTTGGTTTGAGAGCGTTTTGCAAGACAAGCAAATTTTTAAATATTTAATTTTTTTTTACTTGATATACAAGCGACGTCTTGCAATACAAGTACTGTAGTACGGCTTAAATTAAAAATCTCTGTACAAATTTTTTTGGGGGGATTTCGTTTTGATATAAGAATGTTTTGGATCACAAGCACATTTCTGGAACGAATTATGCTCTCAATCCAAGGCATGACTGTATATGAATGGGTGTCTTTTTTTCTTTTTCTTTAAAGGCTTGACTAAGGGAATAGGGTAGAGTACCTTCCCTTAATTCCTTGTCTGTGGCTTGTACTCAAGAATCCGATATCCTGTGCTTGCTGTATGCTAGGTTTTACCTTGAGGGTGCTTCTTGAGTGGCTACCATTAAAATAAGTATGGCTGGCATACACTAGAGACAGGGCCTTCTCAGCAGAGGCCCCAAAACTTTGGGACTCTTGAACTCCCTTCCAGTTGACCTATGCCTTGTCCCTTCAACTCTGATAGGCAAGCCTTGAAGACCTTCTTCAAGGCAGCTTTTGATTGATTCCGTATGTTGGCATATGTAATGGCATGTTACTCTAAGTAATTTCTGCTTATTCTGATGTGATCACCTGTAATTTGTACCTTGTTACTTGTTGTGGGGGGGCATAACCCTAAAAAGCAGCTTAAAATACTTTAAATAAGCCATAGTCTTTGGTTAGATTAGTGAAAGGATAAGAAGTGGCTGATTGTAGTCTTTATATATATATCTCAGTCTTTATATATATATATATATATATATATATGAAACCATGTCCTATATTGTTTGACTCACAGAAATAAGTGTGTTGTGATGTTTGACTTACTGGATATTTGCTCTATAATCCTATGTCTAGGGAAACATTCTTCACTTGTGTCGTGTGAAGATTCTGTCTTCCATATTATTAAAATGGAAAATGGCTGCCTAAGCCACAGATTCTTGACATTTTGAAGAATGTGAAAATAGTTTGGAAACCAGATCTGACACACTGGAAATTATTCTTGCTATTAATAAATTTGAAACTATTCCAGTAGCTGTAACTAATACAACTTAAAGGTCTCTGATTTTTTTCCCATTGTGTAATTATTCTATAATTCATTCCTGCTAAGGGCTCTTTGGGTTTTTGTGTGACTAACACTCTAAAGAACAATTGTATTCTTTTACTGCTTATGCTAAGCAGATGAAGACAAAAATTAAAAAAAATTTTAAGATAGTGTAGTTAGTGGATACTTTGTTCAGCAAATTATTTATTTATTATATTTCAATATTGCCTAATAGCTGATGCTCTCTGGGTGATTCACAAAAATTAAAACCATAAAATACAACAACATGATAAAACACAATATACAACATTTAAACATTTTTAAAACTACAATATAAAACCAAGTAAAAACCAGCAGCAGTGTAAAGATCTAAAAATAGAATCATAGAAAAGTAGAGTTGGAAGGGGCCTACAAGGCCATCGAGTCCAACCCCCCTGCTCAATGCAGGAATCCAGGTCAAAGCATCCCTGACAGATGGCTTTCCAGCTGCACCTTGAATGCCTCCAGAGTGGGAGAGCCCACCACCTCCCTAGGTAGTTGGTTCCATTGTCTTATTGCTCTAACAGTCAGGAAATTTTTCCTGATGACCAGGCGGAATCTGACTTTAACTTGAGCCCATTATTCCGTGTCCTGCAATCTGGAATGATCGAGAAGAGATCCTGGCCCTCCTCTGTGTGACAACCCTTTAAGTACTGGAAGAGTGCTATCATATCTCCCCTCAGTCTCCTCTTCTGAAGGCTAAACATGCCCAAGTTCTTTCAGTCTCTCCTCATAGGGCCTTGTTTCCAGTCCCTTTATCATCCTTGTTGCCCTCCTCTGAACCCTCTCCAGTTTGTCTACATCCTTCTTACTTAAAGTGTGGTGCCCAGAACTGGACGCAGTACTCAAGATGTGGCCTAACCAGTGCTGAATAAAGGGGAATTATAACTTCCCGCAATTTGGAAGCTATACTTCTATTAATGCAGCCCAAAATAGCATTTGCCTTCTTTGTAGCCACATCGCATTGCTGGCTCATATTCAGTTTGTGATCTACCACAATTCCAAGATCCTTCTCACTTGTGGTATTGTTGAGCCAAGTGTCCCCCATTCTGTAACTGCATTTGGTTTCCTCTCCCTAGGTGCAGCACTTGGCATTTATCCCTATTAAATTTAATTCTGTTGTTTTTGGCCCAGCGCTCCAGCCTATCGAGATCGCTTTGAATTTTGTTTCTGTCTTCCAGAGTATTAGCTGTTCCACCCAACTTTGTGTCATCTGCAAATTTGATAAGCATTCCCTGTTCCTCCTGATCCAAGTCATTAATAAAAATGTTGAAGAGCACTGGGCCCAGGACTGAGCCCTGTGGTACCCCGCGCATTACCTCTCCCCAGTTTGAGAAGGAACCATTGATAAGCACTATTTATTTATTTATTTATTTGTTTGTTTGTTTGTTTGTTCTATTTTTGAATCGCCCATCTGGCCAGTCATTTGGCCACTCTGAGCGATGTACAGTCTAATTAAATACAAAAACAAAAAACAGAGCGTCAGTTAGCCCTGGGGGGGGGGCAGTCCAACCGGAGCAGGCCCTGATGTTCCCTCTGCCTGCTCCTGCCGCCTTCACTCCTTCCTCTTCCCCACAGGGCCCTTGATGTCAGTTAGCCCTTTGAGTCCGATTCTGTAGCCAATTGTGGATCCACCTGATAGTTGTTCCATCTAGCCCACTTTTAGCTAGCTTGCTAATCAGGATATCACGAGGCACGTTGTTGAAAGCTTTGCTGAAGTCCGGATATATTATGTCCACAGCATTCCCACAGTCCACAAGGGAGGTTACCTGATCAAAAAATGAGATCAGATTAGTTCTTGACAAATCCATGCTGGCTTCTAGTAATCACTGCATTGTTTTCAAGGTGTTTTGCAGCCTGACTTCTTTATAATCTGCTCCAAAATTTTCCCAGGGATTGATGTCAGACTGACTGGTCTATAGTTCCCAGGTTCCTCCTTCTTGCCCTTTTTGATGATAGGAACAACATTTGCCCTCCTCCAGTCATCTGGCACTTCACCTGTCCTCCATGATTTCTCCAAGATAATAGACAGTGGTTCTGAGAGTTCTTCTACCAGTTCCTTTATTCAACAACACATTTAAAAACAACAAAAACTGAAAGACTAAAATGCCTGGGAGAATAAAAAGGTCTTCACTTTGCACCAAAAAGACTACAATGAAGGCGTCATGGGGCCTCTCTAGGGAGGGCATTCCACAACCAGGGTGCCATGATTGAAAAGGCCCTCTCCTTAGTAGCTACCTGCCTCACTTCGTTTGGCAGAGGCACCTGGAGGAGGGCTTCTGTAGATGATCTTAGGATCTGGGCATGTATGGGAGGAGACGATCCTTCAGGTAACCTGGCCCAAAGCTGTTTAAGATTGCCTTCTGGTGTCCAATATGTGAATGACTCTCTTGGTTACAGTTGTTAATATCACATTGGATACATCCATCAGAGATGAATTTTCAGTACAAAATAAATGGGAGGAATCATTAGAAGAAGAAAAGTAGAAAAATGATTATTATTTTGACACTTAGGTTTCTCCAAGGACTTCAGGCTGGTGTCTATGGTGATTATTAGACTGTGAGCTGGTTTAGGCCCAAAGTCTGATGGTCCAAAGTCACATAGCTGAGTTTCATCCCAAGTGAAGATTTGAACCATGTTTTCTCTGGTCCAAGTGCTAACTGTCTATAAGAAACCTGACTTCTGAAATGGAAAAATGCAAACCTTTCAAAGTTGCTTCTCTTTACATTGGTTGATATAACATCTGCAGAATACAACACAGAGATCTTGAAGCCACCAGTCCAAATCACAGGGCATGTCTTGCTTCATATTCTGTACAGTGTCAAGAGAAGAACGTCTTCTGAAGAACTCCTGCAGCCTTGTCTTATGCATGCTTATTTACAAGGTAAGTCCCACAGAGTTCAACTTACTCCTATGTAAGTGTGCATAGGATTGCAGCCCCAGCATTTAAATAGATTGTTCGTCATCTGAAACCCACTTACTCTGACAAATTCCTGGACTTTTCTCACAAGAATGTCTGGGGAGTGATACTGGTGTGGTTTATACTCTTAAATGTTGTATCATCTTTCTCAGTATTTTAGGCTTCTGCTACAAACTAAAGTGATGCTATTGTTGGGTAGTATTGTTAATTAAAACAGTAAGGGTGAATCCAGTAATGCGCAAGCTTGCCTTCTGCTCATGTAGCGGGTCTTTCCCTTCCCTATCTCCCTGCTTAAGCTCCCCGTACCCTTTGAAGGATGGGGGATCTGCCAAACATTGTGGGATATGTCTTACAGGGCTGCAGTGGTACGGGGGAAATGGATGAAACTGGGGACCCTGTGTGAGTGGTGCAAGATTCTTCTACCCAATTTTGGGTGATTTCCCACCTCCCACTGCAGCCTTGTAAGATGTAACCCACAAAGTTTGGTTCCTCTGGAGAGGCCCTTTGGAGGATAGAGGGGGCTGCAGGGGGAAGAGGGGAAGGGAAAGATCCATTGTCCAAGCTGCTTTCTCATGCAACATTTGGTTTTCACGCTGTTTACTCAAGCAATATATCCCACCCAGATCTGTTCAGTTGGGCAGGGGCTTTCTCCCTAGTTGGTATGAATAAGATTGCATTGTAAGAATGACTACCAAGTCATAATGACACAGACAAACCACACACACCCTTACTGAATTGCCCATGTGTTACTTGGTAGAAAGTGACTTTCTGAGTTAGTTTAAATTAGCACATTTTGTTCACACTAGGATTCGGTGTAGACCAATTACGAGATGATAATCTAGAAACATACTGGCAGTCTGATGGATCACAGCCTCATTTGGTGAACATACAATTCAGATACTGAATATTTTTATATGTGGGTTTGTACAATTGCCATTATTTGCACTAGAAGATGACAGGTGTGGAATGCACAATGCTGTCTTCTGCATGCATAGCTCCCAACCATTTCAGTTGTTTGAATTTTTGTAATGATGGTTTTTTAAAAACAAAAAACAATGGCTAGAATTTATAACATTTGAAAATAAGTCTATTATGACTTATAGACTTACGATGTTACAGTTAGTAGACACTTGGCTTATTTTAAACTTGCCACTACCTAAGGTTCAAATACCATGATTAAGGAAGCCTGAAATTGTTTCAGGGGTAGTGGATCTGAATCAGCAAGCTCTGTGTCCATAAATCTGCATTTCAGCTCTGTGTTGAGTTCAAAGTATTTTGTAAGAATGACTAACTACATAGCCCTTTTCCTCTCTTGCATTTTTTAAAATTTAAAATGCATGAACATACTTTCTCCACCTCCCCACCCTGAAAATAACCATTACTTTGCTAGTATAGTGGTATAAGTGCATTATAACCAATAGAGAAAAGGTCACCTCCTTTTAATATAGAACACAGCCAAAGATTGCCACATTGTAGCAGACTTTCTCAAAATATTCTTATTGTCTCCATTATCATGGACATAGTATGTTTAAAATAATCTATCTTTTTTTTTTGCTAGTGAAAAATGACAACTGCTAACAAGACGCCCCCTGGTGCAGATCCAAAGCAGCTGGAAAGAACCGGAACTGTTAGAGAAATAGGATCACAAGCTGTTTGGTCACTTTCATCTTGTAAACCAGGTAAACTACCAAGTCATAATGACACAGACAAACCACACACACCCTTACTGAATTGCCCATGTGTTACTTGGTAGAAAGTGACTTTCTGAGTTAATTTAAATTAGCACATTTTGTTCACACTAGGATTCGGTGTAGACCAATTACGAGATGATAATCTAGAAACATACTGGCAGTCTGATGGATCACAGCCTCATTTGGTGAACATACAATTCAGGTACTGAATATTTTTATATGTGGGTTTGTACAGTTGCCATTATTTGCACTAGAAGATGACAGGTGTGGCTGCTAAAGGAATGCACAATGCTGTCTTCTGCATGCATAGCTCCCAACCATTTCAGTTGTTTGAATTTTTGTAATGATGGTTTTTTAAAAACAAAAAACAATGGCTAGAATTTATAACATTTGAAAATAAGTCTATTATGACTTATAGACTTACGATGTTACAGTTAGTAGACACTTGGCTTATTTTAAACTTGCCACTACCTAAGGTTCAAATACCATGATTAAGGAAGCCTGAAATTGTTTCAGGGGTAGTGGATCTGAATCAGCAAGCTCTGTGTCCATAAATATGCATTTCAGCTCTGTGTTAGTTTTATGAATTTTTATTTCATTTCATACAAACACAAAAACACATATATAACAAACAATATAGGTACACAATTAAAAAGGACTTCCAATCTTCTCCACAGCTTAAGCAACCACAGTTATTCTTACAACATTCTCCGTTAACAAAACCTCCCATCCAGTTACGGCAAACCAAAAACACGCATTTCAGCTCTGTGTTGAGTTCAAAGTATTTTGTATGGGCTTGAAGGGTCTTGAGCAGCTGTACCCAACCTGATATAATCCAAAACATATGGAGGGCAACTCCCAGTATTCCTGACTATTGACCATCTTAGCTGGTGCTGATGGGAGTTGAAGTCTAAAACATCTAGGGGGCACCAGGTTGGGGGAGGCAGATCTAGAGCATGTGTGCATAAGTATACAATTCCATACACCAGGTATATTAGTTTAAAAAAAATAATAATCCAGCCAGTACTTGCTTATTTCTAGGCATTTCTAACCCACCATTCAAATATGTTCCCAAGGTGATTTGCACATTTTCAAAATAAAATACATAAATTAAAATATGCTATCACAAGCTAAAAACAACAGTTCAAAGTGTCGAACACTTCCTCAGTCAGAAAAAATATAGCATGGGCAAATTGTTTCTTAAAAGGCTTCAATTTTGCCATGTTTTGCTTCCAGAAGAAAAACAACAGTAAAGACACTGTGTATTTATGCAGATTATAAATCTGATGAAAGCTACACTCCAAGCAAGATCTCTGTCAGAGTAGGAAACAATTTCCACAACTTGCAGGAAATCCGGGTAAGCATGCTTTACTTCTTAAAACATTATTTCAGATAAGTGATGGCAAGGCAGAGAATATCTATTGCCTATCCTATAGTGTTTGCCTTTAGTGTTTGACATATGCGCAGCATAAAATTGGAAAGCCAAAAATGAATTACATCATATTTTAAGAAAAACTAATGATTGGGATCCAAAGGACTACTTAGATGTAGTTAGGTAAGCCGCACTAGCCCAGTGGAATTTTTAACTTTTCCTTTGGACAGCTGATTCCATGCCATATCTTAAAACTGCTTTTAAAACTCGCATCAGTTTCAAAAGTGTTTGGCCATGTAGGGCTTCTGTTTGAGAAAAAGGGTGCAAAGGACTACGGTAGTTTCCTGGTCAAAGCTTTTTTTAAAAAAATCTAAATCAAATGTTTCACAGAGACATGCTCATACTTCTGTTATTAAAGCGCTGGTAAGGGACCTGAGCAGCAGTGTCAGGAGGGAGGCTGTGACAATTATACTAGTGCAGGAAGCCTGGTGTTAGGGGGCAGAAAAGTTCCTGTGCCTTAAAAGGGGAGAATGAAAACTTTTTTTAAAGCTCACATTATTGAATCATGGTTCTTAAAGTGGGAGGTAAGCTTTCCCCATAAGTTCACATATTCAAGAAGCATTGCCCTCACTCTGAATTGACTTAATTTGCATTCTGACATTGGCACATAGCCAAATCTGGTTGACTTTGTAGCATTGTGCTATCATCATGTTTACAATGTGAATTCTGATTGACTGGGATTAGCCACTACACTATTCTAGAAAGCATTGCTTTCACTCTGAATTGGTTTTGCGTGGTCTCAGTGATGTTGTCATGTAGAGAAATCTGTTTGTCTGTGTAATGTTGTGATGCCATCCTATTCACTATATGATCCCTGATTGGCTGGGATCACTTCTGTGACTAATCCAGGAAGAAGGCACAGTAGTTAGAAGGGGGAAAAGTGGCACAGAAGCTGCAGCACATATGGGAAGCTGGCAGAGGACAGGGTTGGGATAAAGCAAACATTATCACAGTTAAGGGATGTGGGGGGATATTTCTATCTTACCCCTGAAAGCACTACTCTTGACCTGAAAATAAAGATGGGAGAACATTCTGTGGAACCCTACTTATGTACTTTCATTTTTTACATTTGGTGTCCACTAGATGTCATTGTTGGCTTTAAATACTTACTTTTGGATTCATGCCCCACCACCCACACTACCAGTAATAAATGATTATACTTTTATAATGGTATGTTGTTCTTCTACATATAACCTTAGTAATTTGGGGTGGTGGGGGGAAAGAAATCTGAAAATTTCTTCTGAGGCCACCCTTGGTGTGTCAGACAATGTTTTGAGAGTATGCTTCAGTGGACAATTTTAGGCATGTCATAGGTTTTCATGGACACAGAATTATAAACCGGGTTGCCTTACTCAACTGTTTCAGGCTACGGTAGTTTGGACTACTATTTTTCCTATATTTGTTTTCCTTTAGTATTTTGATAGCATTTTTTTGTTGATTCATGGAAAAACAGTCATGTATATACAAAGGGATTTTGTCTTATCTCATCAATCAACACTCCCAAACAGAAAGCATCTAAAGTCCTATTTGTTTCCTTTGCTGCTCCTTACAGCTTGTAATTTTAGTAGCAAATTAATAGGAATATATGGCCTTTAGTCTGTTAACCTATGGCACTTTTAAATGCCCTAATGATTTTGTAAATTGTAACTTGTCTACTCCAGAGGTACACAACCTTTTGACCCTGAGGGCCACATTGGGTGTCAGCTAGGGTGGCAGGGGCCACAAATGTGTGTGCATGTTCATGCATGCATGCACATTCACATACAACTCACATATAACATACCATTCACACACCACTCACTCACTCACTCACTCAAATCCAACTCCTGCCCAAGAACGTTTCACAGACTGACATCTGTTTTGAACAGATGAAATCGACACTCCTTCCAGAAACCTCAGTTCTCAACCCAGCCATCCATCCAAGAATCCTGGCTCCTAGCTCTTCTCTTCTCCAATCTACTCTCTTGCTGAGGGATGCTCTCATCCCACTCTCTGTTACTTGGATCTTCTTCAGAAAAAAAAGAACAGCCTCTATGATTCCTGCTGTAGACACCCTGTTCCTAGAAGATCCTAGGAAGTAGGTAGGAAGCTTTGAGTACTGCATCCTAGGACACTCTAGGTGGAACTAGGCTTCTATGGCAGGAACCACAGAGCCTGTTCCTAGAGTGCTTTTCCTTTTTTCCTAGTATTTTTTGGGGGTATCTGGGGTACCACCCATAGGCTGCACTTTTTGCACCATGTCATTTTGATAATAATTTTGTTGCATAGTTCATCACAGAATGGGGGACACTTGGCTCAACAATACTACAAGTGAGAAGGATCTTGGAATTGTGGTAGATCACAAACTGAATATGAGCCAGCAATGCGATGTGGCTGCAAAGAAGGCAAATGCAATTTTGGGCTGTATTAATAGAAGTATAGCTTCCAAATCGCGGGAAGTGATCATTCCCCTTTACTCGGCACTGGTTAGGCCTCATCTTGAGTACTGCGTCCAGTTCTGGGCACCTCACTTTAAGAAGGACATAGACAAACTGGAGAGGGTTCAGAGGAGGGCAACAAGGATGATAAAGGGACTGGAAACAAGGCCCTATGAGGAGAGACTGAAAGAACTGGGCATGTTTAGCCTTCAGAAGAGGAGACTGAGGGGAGATATGATCGCACTCTTCCAGTATTTGAAGGGATGTCACACAGAGGAGGGCAAAGATCTCTTCTCGGTCATCCCAGTTTGCAGGACACGGAATAATGGGCTCAAGTTACAGGAACCTAGATTCCACCTAAACATCAGGAAAAATTTCCTGACTGTCAGAGCAATAAGACAATGGAATCAACTACCTAGGGAGGTTGTGGGCTCTCCCACTCTGGAGGCATTCAAGGTGCAGCTGGACAGACATCTGTCAGAGATGCTTTGACCTAGATTCCTGCATTGAGCAGGGGGTTGGACTCGATGGCCTTGTAGGCCCCTTCCAACTCTACTTTTCTATGATTCTATGATTCTATGATATGTTTCTACACATCTGCATAAAGTTTGAAAAAAATGCAATGGAAATGTGATTTGTTTTTCCTCTAAATGATGTTGCCCAATCCTATGTATTTTTACTGAGAAGTTCAATGGGTCCTACTCTCAGAAAAGTGTCTATAGGATTCCAGCCTCAGTTGTGTGTGTGTGTGTGTGTGTGTGTGTGTGTGTGTAGTCATGAAGCCAAATACTTTGTATTTTCTACTCGTTTTGTCTTGAATGTTGAGACAAGTCATTAAAGAATGCTATCACGGTTGTTCAAGTGTAATGCTAAACCATGGTTTAGCGCAAGAAAGGGTAACCTCTGGTCTGCAGCCCTAATCTGGCCTGCTGAGCCTTCCTGGATTCTTCCAGGGGGTGGGGCCTGGCTTCTAAATCCTGCTTCCTGGAAGAATCCCTGCTGTTATCTTGGGTCACTGATTGGAGATAATAATGGGGGATGCTGGTGGGTGATTTGCCCACATGGCGCTTTTACCATTGAGGATGCTGCCATGCCTCCACATGCCCCATGTTCTCTCCCCTATTTATTTATTTATTTATTTCATTTCATTTCATTTTTATACCGCCCAATAGCTGAAGCTCTCTGGGCGGTTTACAGCAATTAACAAGACAGTCCCTGCCCGCAGGCTTACAATCTAAAAAGACATGACACACAAGGAAAAAGGAATGGGGAGGGAAGAAGGCACAGGGCAGGTGAAGTGGCTTGCTTTTGCATGGGCCTTCTCCAATGGGAGAAGGCCCACACATAGTGAGGATGGTTCCTGGCACATACGCCAGGAAGATCATCTTCCTGATGTGCCTGCTGAGGACCAAATAATATCTGGGGACATGGCCATATACCCCCTTTGATGTCATTTGGCCCATGGAGGGGCCTCTGACCCCCCCTCCCAATTTTGGTTGCCCTCCTAGTTTAGCGTTAAAAGAATGAGCCTCGGTGAGCTTCAAGTTTGTGCACTGCCCTTCCCCCCCTCCTTCAGTGCAGTCACAAGGAAATTGGAAAGTTCTGCTTCCATTTAGATTAATCACAGTTTAGCATCCTGTCCAAACCCTAAACTTTGGTTAATCTTAACCCATGGTTACTTGAAACAAGCCAGCTTCATAAATTATGCTTTGCAGTAGGCTTCTTTCAACTAACTAAAGTTACGGTTAACCACAGTTTGTCTTGGTTTGGATGACATGGCAAACTGTGGTTGATCTGAAACAGGAGCCAAAAGCTTCTGAACTCTTCCTTGTGGCTGCATTAGAAAAGGAGGGGAACCTCACTTGTTGCAACTTGTTCTCATAATGCTGTGGTTTAGCATTACGTCTGAACCAGCCAGTGTGATTATAAGATCATTTGAGCAAAGTTACTTTATTATACAATGATGCTCTTGATTTCATGCTGATTGACTGGGTGGAAAATCCAACTAATCTTTTTTCTATTTCTCCATGGATGCTTGCCCAACTCATGGTGTTTAATGAAAATCCTATCATATAGTTTGAGTTTTCTCTGTCTTTGCAACTGATTAGTTATAAAACAATGACTTCTTATTGTCATCTGAAATTTTGCACCAAACATGAAGTGTGCATTTACCTTTCTTGGAGTACCTACTCTAACCTGGGAAAGACTTACAGCTGGGGACCAACATAGTTTCTTATTCTTGGAATATTTCTAACCTCTGGAAACTGCATTTGAACTACATTTGCAAGCTTTGCAGAATCTGTTGGCTACCTGTGAATCTCTGGGTGTTTGAGAAGAAACAGTAATTTTGCCATATGGGCTTGGTGCACTTTTGAGCTTTTCACTACTTCACTGTAGCCTGGGAAGGAAGATGAAAGGAAGCTGAGTTTTTCTGTATAGTAGTGCAGATGATCAGTGCAATCCTATACATGTCTACTCAGAAGTAAGTTTCACTGAGTACAATGGGACTTACATCCAGGTAGGTGTGTATAGGATTACAGCCTAACATTGCTAACTTTAGATCATGTTTCTTTTTCTAATGGCTCCTCCTGATAAGACCATAATAGGATGGGTCACAATGAAAAAGTGTGATCAAACACTACTCATCTTCAGGAGATTTCAGTTTTCCTACTTCAAGACCTGCAAGGGAAAAGCATGAGTTTGTGTGTTGAGGAAACCTATTAATATATATCCTCTCCTAGAAATATGTGTTCGTTCCAGTCATACATGGAAGAGCAGCCTTCCCCAACCTGGTGCCATCTAGATGGGTTGAACTACAACCCTCATCATCCCTAGGCTGGGGTGATGGGAGTTGTAGTCCAGCACATCCGAAGGGCACCAGGCTAGGGAAGGCTGGAGTCTGTCAAGAGAGGGATATAAACTCCTAGTGTGAACCTGCATTAGAACATGTCTTTTCCAACAGCAGTTATCCTTGCTTCTATTATCACTGCTGCTACAAATCTACCTGCCTTTTGGTACTGAATGATGTGCAGATAAAAATAATTCATCATACTTAATCGCTTTCTTATCCTGTTACATAAATAGTGGAAACCTTTATCAGTGTGCTTAGGGATTTTTTTTTTGTAACATAAAAATGAGATAATCATCAAAGTTAATCCTGTGACAAGTAATATATTCATCTTTGCCAGGTTTTTCCTCTCTCAAAAAATAAATGATCATGTCTGTAAATGGACCTAAATGAATTCATGAGAACTGTTCATACTGATTACTGTATTAGCACTATAAACTAAAGCTTCTTATGAGAGAGACCCTTAGGGGTGGGCAACTGTTCTTGGGCTGTGCGGGCTGGATGATCCCTGTCCAGCCATACATGGGCTCAATGATGTCAGGAGGATGGGGCCATTCCCCCAGGCATCATTCAGTCCTCAGCTGAAGCACCAGCTGAGGACCCAACTTTGCTGCACAATGCCCTTCCCTAACTGGCTAGTTTTGCCTGCCCCTTGTCTTCCCCTATTGAGGAGGACATGCGGTGAGCAAAGCACTTAGCACACCGCTCCCCCTCCCAATTGGGCGGGTGCGCAACACACTAAGGGGATCCTTGCTGTTAACTCCAATCACTGAACAAAGGTAACAGCGAGGAATCCCGGTAGCATGCTGCACACCCATCCCGTTGGAATCCCCACTTTTAATCTACAATCACTGAATGGAGATAATAGTAGGTATTCCTCTCCTCATTACCCTACAGGGGCAGGCCCTCACCTAAGGCCCTGTGGGCCAGAAAGCAGAAGGTTCCCCATCCCTGCCATATCCCAAACTGCCTTTTGAAACTCTCCATGAGATCAAGAACAGTTTGTCACTTGGAGAAGCTGCAAGAAATCTAGTCACAAGCTCCTTTGAAATGTGGTTGGTGGGATCCTGGCTCTAAATTGTAGTAACCCTCCCACCCCAAGATCTTCAAGACCAGGTATCCCAGGTAAAAGGTTAAAAAAGCAAATAAGAAAAGCTACCTGCCCTTTTCACTATTCATAATTAGTCAGTTGTCTGATGGAAGAACTGTGCGACAGTAGGAGCAGCCCTGTCCTCCTTGCCTGGACATTGTTATCTGCTCTGCACCTGTATCTAGGGTTGGATCCAGATTTATTTATTCTTTCTAATACATATATATATATATATATATATATATATCACTTAATATAATAAAATTCAGTCAGAGGAGACCGCCTGAAATTGTTGGGAATGAAGTTAGTCATGACTAATTTAAGTCCCACTGATTTCAATGAGTCTACTCCAAATCTGGCTCCAACCCCTGATCTAGGGGCGTTTCTCTTTGCAGAGGCTGAGGCAGCAAGAACCACCCCCATCGTTGGTGAGGAAGGATGGCAAGTCCATCAAGGCCCCCCCTCTGACAATTCCAGCTACCATCAAGTCAGCTGTCTGAGGGAAGTACTGTGTGACATCAGTAGCAGCCTTGTTTCCCTGGCCTCAACACGGCTTAAGACCACATGTTTTTATTGTTGGTTTTTATGTAGATTTTATTGTATGGATTGTTGTGAACTGCCCAGAGAGCTTCGGCTGTGGGGCGGCACAGAAATGAAATGAATCATCATCATCATCATCTGATCCAGTCCTGAAATTGGTCTGGTGGTGGTGGAAAGAGGTATTTGGGGGGAAGGGTGTCTCTCTCTGAGGCAGGTAAACTAGATAGTGGGTGAAGGGTGAGGCAGTCTGTTACCTTGTTCAAGACTAGAAGATCTGCATCTAAAAGCACTCCGCTGCTGGCACTGGAAACAACTTTATTATAGCATGTTCAGAAGCCATCTTTTACTATGTAAACCACTTCAAGAACTTTTTGTTTAAAAGCGTATTATAAAATAAATAGTGACATGTGTTACTACTGTTGCAAATGGCACCTAGAAAGGTCTGAATGAGGAAGGTGCTTACAATCATGGCATTATCAGTGCAGTCTTGTCTGCATTGCAGCGTGATGTTTGGCTTTAGTGGGTCTTTCTGCACCCCAACCCCCTTTCTAGGAAGCCAAACACACTTACAGGTATAGTGGAGTTTGTAATTCATACCTAACAATTCAGACAGAAAGCCCTGGCAGGAATGCAACATGTGGATGGGGTTATAGCCAGACCACCACAGTGCACCTTGGGGTGTAGACGGCTTACCCTGCCTCTGTCTTCAGATCTCTTCTCCACTACCTTAATTCAGGTTCCGTAGGAGCTGAATGCTTCAAAAGATATATTTGTGTAATTTTACAAGCATGAAGTCTTAGGATTCAGTGTGGATCCTTACAGGTTTTATTTGTTTGTTGATATTAAATTTGTATCCGAGCCTATACTAAGGGCTCAGGGCAGCTGCCATTAGCTTAGTAGTGTGTGTCTGTGTATATATAATGTGTCCATGTTCCTTAAAGAGCAAATCAGACCACCTAAATGGGCCCAGGAGGGTTTCCCTGTCCCTCCTAAATGTTGTGGTCTCTTGAGAGATCAGAGGATCCAAAGCAAAGTCTTATCTATAAAACTGAATTGATGTGCCCCATATTTTGTGCAGTTCAGCATTTTGCTGAAGACATTGCCCCCCCTCTCACTAGTATGGATTATTATCTAATATCCTAGATAAGTAGTGATATTCCATCAGAGACAGGGTCCAACTTTCCTTATTTACCAGCTCTCCAAACATATCTTAGCTCAGCTTCTCAGCCAATTTGAATTCTGACTCACACTTAAAGAATTGCATTTGATACCTCAAGCTTTATTTTTGACCCCTTGCGTTGGGTTTTTCAAATGCTACAGCACTTTGATATTTTACAGGGAGGCTTCAGACTATGACCCCAAGCCATAGTTTCCATTTGTTGATTTACCCCTGCCCCCCCCTCAGGTGAAAAGTGAAGTGAAAAGATTAGGACAATGTTAACCTCCAAGGTAATGTAGCATTGAATAGTTCCTGGTTTTTACAGCTAGCACCAATAATGTTAACTCTGCCTTTCAATTGTGAGCGCTGACCCCTCTGTTCTGCTCAACCATACCCCTTGCCGCCTTCCAATACATTATTCCAAGTAATTGTACGACACCTTTAAAACTGGGCCAGCCAGTATAGCCTGGTGTTAAATTAAATTATCTGAACTGTAGGTAATTGTTGCTATGTTATGATGATACATTAGGGACTTTTCCATGTGTAATATCTGTGAGAGCTGGACTGACTCGGGTTCAAAAGCTCCCCTAACCAATGACCCTCAGTCCCAGTCACGCAAGCGGAAGGAGGAGATAACAGCAGTTAATAAAGATTAAAGAGTTTATTTGTAAGACCCAATTACATGGGATTAAGGCAATCAATGCATCTCTACTCACTACATCATTGCAGACTCAAATCCTATACCCCAGTGGTAAGGCTAGATGAAGTGAAGTCCAAGAACAATACACATGTCGTGTCGAGACGAGAGACAGCAAGTGGAAGAGAGAGAGCAAGCAAGTAAAGCTATCAGCAAGTGTGCTAGCTTATATACCGCAGACCCTGCACCTATAAATAGGATATTACTCATCCCAGTTGTATAACCTATTCATCAACATGTTTACTGCTAAAACCTGTCCAAGGCCGCTGAGTCACATCACCTCGAGACCATGTCTCCTGACCAAAGGCCTTGTGTACTTGAACTCAAGTAACACCCACCAGGTCAGGTGATAATCCCGATGTCAGGTGGTAATCTCGTTCTGCCTATGCAAAACCCAACATCCCCCTGCTTTTGCATTTGTCCAGAACGTGGTTATTTACCTCATACAACAGCAACAGCTTTGTTGACATCTGATGCTGTTCCTTCATCTATGGATTTTGATAAAAAAAACTTCTGCAGGAATGACTTTACCTGCCAGAAATTTGAACCACCATCAAATCACTTCTGATGTATCCCTCCTTATGACACAGTTTTATTTGCAAACCCAAAACGTTGTGTATTGCTATCTGCCTGCAGCATAGCAATCCTGCCTTGGTTTCCTGAAAAAACTGTAATAGGTTTTTCACATCAATCCCAGCATCATTTAAACATTTTTTACAATTTAAACTATTTAAACACATGCAATAACTATTCAAGCTTTACAATAGCATAATAGCACAATACATAATACAATGCATTCAGTTCAATTTCAGTTGAACTCTAACTTTTAGATGATTGTTTCTAACAAAATCAATCAAACAAAGTATGATTATAAAAATAACAAACTTCAGGTGTGTTCTTGTTGTTCTTACTATCACAACCACAACTGGCATTTCTGTGAATCTGTAAGCCACCTGTGCTCTGACTTGTAACATTTTCTGAAGTGTGATGTTCCCTCCAGATAACACTCAACTCCTTTTCAGAGCTCTCCAAGCATGTCCTGTTGGTCTAACAGTCTGCCTATCACACTGACAGCAATACCTGGCCTTGTTGCTTGTACAGTAAAGCTCAACAGCCCAATGCTTCTGTGTAGCATTCAAACTGCTTTTCCATCAGCATGTGCTTGAAAATCCTCAACTATTTGGAGTCTCGCACTGAGTTAACTATCTCCAAAATTCTCAATCACATTCATGATATTTCTCTGGTTTGTTGCAGTAAGATACTGCCCTCTTGGTTCTCCTTCAACTTCTATTTACAAATAAACAGTTGATCCACCACCAAGCAGTTTCAATTCAATGAAATTCCAAACCCTGGATCAATTATATCATATTGCTTTTATCTGTCCAGAAAAAACAATAGATCATCCATTTAAATAAAGTACATACAGTCTATGTCCCTGTTCTTCCTCTTTAACAAACAAACATTGATCTGCCTCTCTGTGCAAATCTCAATTCAACAATGTTTGAGTTCAAAACAGAATTCCAGCCTCCAGCTGATTTCTAGCTTTCCTACAGAAAATTATTCTCAGACAGTTTTCCATTTAAAGACTTCCTCTTATTTAAAATGCTTATGTTCCAATATTTCCCTGTGAAATATTCATACATCTTCACATTCTTAAACTTCAGTCTAACTGTTTCCAAAGCAAATTGTTGTTGCACTCATCTTTTGATTATCCAGCTCCTTTTATAACCTGAGCAAAATCACAAGCAACCAATCTTGCTATTTGTCATACTTAACCTTTTCCAATCTGGTTAGTTTTCACCTAAAAATCTATCTGGTAACAATGAGTTCCATGGACTGCTGTTTGTTTCACCAGCTTCCATGTTTTGTTCTTTATCCAAAGAATTCAACTCAGCTTGCATAGCCTGAAGCTATGGTTCAGCTTCCTTAACAGACAATTTTTTTTCTCTTTGAAATTTTGAGTTTCAAATGGCTTTTCCTGCAAATTCATTCTGATATCTCACAGGTTGTTTGACTCACCTGTTCCTTACCTCATCAGTTATCAGGTTCTTGTTCCAATAAACTTGCATCAATGATGAACAATCATTTGTTTAGTCTCCACTAAACCAAATGTGTATCAAAGTTTGTCAAATTTACCTGACTGTCTTTCAGCAAATGCTTTTCTATTCTGACTCTGAGCTTGATGCATCCCCTGCATTAACAGAATTAATTTTGAAAAATGATCTCACATTTTCATTCAGCATTATACTAAACACTTCTAGATAATCTCACTATCCAAGTGTTGTTCATGTGAAACACAATATTCTCATTTCTAGAAAAATCTCATGTAAGCTCCCTTACAGATTTCTTCTAACTTTGAGGTGTATGTACCTACATATCAGATCCAAGATCCAAAAATGTTTCTCCAGAAGATTCTTCCTTCTACACTACTTTCTATAAGGTGTACAGTTCATCACATAACTAAAACTTCTATCATGTACATAATCAAAAACATTTAAGAGCTTCTACCCAAACCTCATTATCCAAATTAGTATCACCTCTTCTGAGTGTTTGTTTACTCTTCCACACAATCCATGTGTTCAATATCACATCCTGTTAGAAATGCATCAAAATATGCACTGAATTGAACTTCCCCATATCTCAAAAGAAATAGGTAACATGGGTAATATGCTTGTTCTCACCCAAGCACAAAACACCTTGACTCTGTTCAATACTCCAGCTTTCTATCTAACATGTACACAACCTGTACTTCGTGTATTGATCAATTGACATCATGAAATAACGTGCCTTTCTTCTAAAGACCATCAGAGTACTCACAAGATCACCAAGAACAAATTGAAATGAAATGAACTGTTTTTTCAGCTTGCCTTCCAGTTTACCTGTTGAAGCTAGCATCCCTTGTTTATGTGCACAAAATTACTTTCATGTGAAAATTACAGTTTCCCAAATGCTTTCCCCACCAACAGTTTGCATTTTCTTTCACAAGCCTGTGAATCTAAATGATTAAACATCATGTGATCTGCATGCATGTACATGTCATACATATAAGCATTTAACCTTTTATAGTTGCATCAGTACAACTTTCCCATTTCTTTATTACACCATTACAGTATAAAAGAAATAATCCATCTCTTAGCTTTGCCATGTAAACATACCTACTAATTCAGTACCGGTATTTTACATTTTGCTACAGAAAAATCCACAATATACTCAAGTCATATATACATTCAGTACATTTCCTGACATTTCAGAGCATATATTACACTTTCTTGAATCCAAGTTATCCAACTTTCAAGATATACAGTTTCAAAAACATTACTGTTAAACTCCTGACCATTTGCATAGTCCTCTTTCTGTTTATTTATGTCCAACACAGAAAGCTTCGTTTAAACAATCCACTGTTTCTGTTCAAACAAAATAATGTCCATTTTGTTATGTCCTGGGTTAAAACACAAAGTTTTTCCCATCAGCAGCACCCCTGCTGATTTCAAGCTCCTTTCTTCTGTGATCCCACATGAAGAAATTGAAGAACAGCTTTCCATTTTAAGCACAGCTTTCTCTGTTCAAAACTGCCGCGCTGTTTTTCTCCTGCTGTAAAACCACGCCTCCGCTGGTTTGATACAGCCTCCCTTGTAGTATCAGGTTTCCCAAGATACGTTCCTGTCACACGTGACTTTGCTTTGCTGCGACATGATGCTCCAGACGCTTTGCCCACGTCAGACGTAATCCACGCATTTGTAATCCAAGCCACTTGTTGATACAATGCAAAAGATAGCTGATCCGCTGCTCAGTGAAGAAGTAAACTGTAAATGAAATATGATCCTCCTGCTGTAGCCTTGACTCAAATGAGTTAGACACAGAGCCTCCTGAAGATTATTTCTTTGCCCGATACAGCTCCTTGACAATCACTCCAGCAAGCTGTGGAAAACGAAATTCTTGTGCCCAGCGTTGTTCACTTTTTCAGCCTAATAGCTGCCCGAACCTCGGAATTTGCCAAGCCTGGCACCTCCGTTCCAGTTGCTTTTAAAACGAAAAATCCTTCGTCTCTCTGTCCTGCATTTTTCAGTTGTGCTGCATTCCAAGCCGCTGTTATCAGCTCTAGCAACATTGCCTTCCCCGGTTTGTTTACAGACTGTTCTTACAAATAGTAAACAAATCCTTTAACTCTATAACTGCCGAATTTCTCCAAACTGCGTCTCTGTGGCTTATCTGCCCATCTGAGATAACCATCAGATCGTTATCTGATCCTTATCTGGGCCCATAACCAGATGTGAGAGCTGGACTGACTCGGGTTCAAAAGCTCCCCTAGCCAATGACCCTCAGTTCCAGTCACGCAAGCGGAAGGAGGAGATAACAGCAGTTAATAAAGATTAAAGAGTTTATTTGTAAGACCCAATTACATGGGATTAAGGCAATCAATGCATCTCTACTCACTACATCATTGCAGACTCAAATCCTATACCCCAGTGGTAAGGCTAGATGAAGTGAAGTCCAAGAACAATACACATGTCGTGTCGAGACGAGAGACAGCAAGTGGAAGAGAGAGAGCAAGCAAGTAAAGCTATCAGCAAGTGTGCTAGCTTATATACCGCAGACCCTGCACCTATAAATAGGATATTACTCACCCCAGTTGTATAACCTATTCATCAACATGTTTACTGCTAAAACCTGTCCAAGGCCGCTGAGTCACATCACCTCGAGACCATGTCTCCTGACCAAAGGCCTTGTATACTTGAACTCAAGTAACACCCACCAGGTCAGGTGATAATCCCGATGTCAGGTGGTAATCTCGTTCTGCCTATGCAAAACCCAACAATATCTTCAGTATGTTTTATTCCATCAGAATTTGTGAGTAAATTTAATAGTGCCTACTTGCTGAGTGGTCAGTGTCTACTGACACTTACCTCTTCTGCTGCCAGACTTTACAACTGGTGGTGATGGTTGTTTGTTGTTTCCTTAAAGGAATAATGCAAATACTTTATTTATTTATTATATTTATTATATTTATGCCCCGCCTTTTTTCCTGCAAGGAGCCCAAGGCGGCTTACATAAAACTCCTCCTCCTCTCCATTTTACCCTCACAACAACCCTGTGAGGTAGGTTAGGCTGAGAGTCAGTGACTGGCCCAAAGTCACCCAGTGAGTTTCATGGCCGAGTGGGGACTAGAACCCGGATCTCCCGAGTCCCAGTCCAACACTCTCACCACTACGCCACACTGGCTCTCATTGTTGCCACAAATATTGGAACTGATCTTCCCATTCCCACTCAGCCCCCTGCGCCACAGCCTAACCCATTCAGCAGGGTCTCCCTACCCTCAGGGGAGCATTTTTGGAGGGTTCTGGGGGCTGGTAGGGACAGGAGGTTCAAATAGGTCAGCTTCTGCCCACCCCCTTCTTCAGGCAGATCTCTGGATCCAACTGTATGACTGTGGGGTTGTTCGAACGTAATGACAACCCATTGGTTTAAAAACCAGTAGATTGTTGGGGACATGTGGGCGCTCTGCCTGCAGCACAGCCACCTCTTCTGCTTTAGTGCACAACCCATGATTGGCTCCTTTGTAGGTTGTTCAGTGTGATGTGTAAAGCCAGACAGCTGGGTTTTCCCAGACAGCTGGGTTAACTGCTGGGTTGTTTAGCCCCAAACAGCCCAGCGGTCTAGGTTTGCACATCACGCTGCACAACCTATGGAGGAGCTGATTGTGGGTTGTGCTGTAAAGTGGAAGAGGCAGGTGTGCTGCAGGCAGCACACCCGTGCATCCCCAACTATTGGTTTTTAAATCAATAGGTTGTTAAGTGCGAACCAGGTCTAAAACTGATTTGCTCTATCATTTTCTTAATATAAAGCAGTTGTAACATGTTTCAACAACATGCTTTGTGCCTGCTTTTCCCCATCTAATCCAAAAGAAAGCACTCTTCTCTCTTCAGTGCTGTATGGCAGTTTCAGACTAAGGGCCAATTCACATGTTACATTCTAAATCATAGCCTCATTCCCAAGGGGAGTGTTTCTCTATTCTTGATTCCTGTGTAAATGTAAATGCAAAATCCAAAGGACTATGCCACTAATTCAACATGCCCAGTCTACTTTTGACATGTCCTTTTAAAATGGCAACACTTCTTCCCCGTATTCCATGACAAGCTGTTTGTGAAACTTGAGCTGAGCTGCAAGTAGGGGAATTGCATTTTGTTGTACTTTTTAATATTGTTTTTATTTATTCTGTATGCGAATGGCCTATGGCTTAAGCATTAATAATACTACTGGCATTTTGAAATGTTTCCTCAATTTATAATGCCCTGCATCAAACTAATACATCAGTGATAAGAGTTTGTAACTCAGTCCTTTCCTTGATCTGTTAAATTTCTATGTGTGTGGAATTATTTTTTTAAAACATGACAGAGCATTAAAAATGTGATACCAGCAGTCTGAAGTGGTACCCTCCAGAAAATACTGTGCTATATGATTTTCCTAATTTTGATCAAGAGAGTACGTAAGAAGTTTGCAATGTATAGCGCTTCTATTTGATGAAAAAGGCAAGAGTCCTCTTGCATGCACTGTAGCAACTCTCTAATTGTCAGAACTTGCTTCACAATAAATCTGTTCTATGGAGTCTGATTCAAGCAGTCTGGAATATAAAGTTCATTAGGGTCTTGAGTGTATTATGCGCAATTCTATGCTTGTTTAAACAGAGAAAAGGGCTACAACTCCCAGTATGCCCCAGCCAGCCATGCTGGGTGGGGCATGCTGGGAGTTGTAGGCCTTTTCTCTGTCTGAACATGCATAGGATTGCACCTTTATTCTATTACTACCATTGCTTATTTTCTGCTGTTCAATGTACAGAAGTGGCATGGCTACAGTCTAGGTGGCATGCAGTCTAAAACTGGCAAACTAATAATGCATTGGAGAGCAGTGACCCCATAAATGGAAAAAAAAAGGTGACTCTAAACAATTGTTTAGGTTAGTTAAGATTTTCTCTCCCCCCTACCCTATTTAAATGTTAATGGTAGATATTCTGCTTGAGCTAGGGGAGTTGGACCTATTCTAGATGGGATCACACTCTCCTTAATGGAGGAATATGTTCACAGTCTGTGAATGCTCCTGGTCCTGGACTCCTCTTAACTGAAAGCTCAGAAACCAGAAGTCTTTCATCCACATCTTCTGATATGCTGATTGCACCCCTTCCTAAAGAATAGAGACCTTGTCACCAGCATTTGTGCCCCGGTAACATAACATCTTTTACATGGGGCTACCCTGAAGAACACACAAACTACAGTTGGCTTTGCCTTTTGGAAGGGAGTAGTTATAGAATTGTTCTGTTTTTAGACTGCTTTTCAAGTTGGAGACTATACTGTTGATTCTTAGGGTTTTTTTGTACCTCTTCATGTTTAGTTTTTTGTACCCTAATGAAACACTGCTCTTCCCTAATACATATAAAAATGTGGTCGTAAAGAAGAGCTGCAGCTGAATAGGGGGCAAGAGCCAGCCCCAACAATGCCCCGCTGTTCTTGGCCCCTCCCCCCTCCATTGTGACCCCCACTGCCTCACCCCATCTCCTTCCCTTTAGTCCTGTACATCTGTAGCCTGTCTGTTGCCATGTTAGCGAGATGACCACCAAATGGTGGCAAAGATTATGGAAATATGGCCTAGAGATGGGTGACTCCTTATATAATGAACAGAGTTTGTTTTTGTTTGCTCTAAACTTTAGATAATATGTTTGTGCTTCCCAAAGTCCAAAAGGCACACCTCCTTTTACTTCCCATTGACCCAAAAGGAGAACAAGAGTAGCTGTTTGTTCTGTGTTGATGATGTTGCTAGAGTTACTGGAAGCTAAAAAGAAGAGAGAGAGAAAAGAATCACAATAAATATTATTTGTATTAACATTGAATATATCCAAAGTTGACCTTTGGACCACTGAGTCTTGATTCCCTTTCTTCTACCCTCACCCCCAAACTAAAATGGTATTGCTGGTTATTGATAAAAACAAGGGCAGCCGTGATATTCCTGCAGTTTCTTGTGGAAGGGGCATTTGGGGGGATCTATCCTAAATGACAGGTTCCCTAATCACAGTCCATTATCTTCCTCTCGGTTTTCTGGCAGGGTCTTGCTGGCCCTGGTTCAGGAGGAAGAGGTGGACAGATTGACTCTCAGACATGTGGAACATTATTAATGAAGATAGCATGAGGTGCATTTAGTGAAGAAGCAATTTATAAATATTTTTAAAAAGAAATAATGGCCTGGTTTGCATGATCAAACAACGCATGGTTAGCAAACCATGGGATGTTTGTGAGAGTGAGCGAGCATGCTGGCTTGCCCGCTTCCACTTTCACTTTCTGATACATCCCAGGAACACCCCATTCCTGGGTTGTTGTCTTGATGTGTGAACCTGGCAACACTGGTTGTTTAGGGTTAAACAACCAGTTTGAACCCATGATCTGGTGTTGGGTTAAAACTCTGGGTTGTTTAACCCTAAACAACCCAGATTGCTGGATTTGCACTTCATGACAACAACCCAAGAATGGGGCGTTCCTGGGTTGTTTCAGAAAGCTGATTCAAAGCAGAAGTGGCAAGTGGGCAGGAGGCAGCACGCTTACTTGCTCCCGCACAGCCATGCCAATTCCTGGGTTGTTTAACCCAGGAGTTGGCATTACATGCGAACCAGGTAATTGAAAACGTCTCTAGTGGTGGCACAAGCTCCTTCCACCATTATTTTCAACTCCCTTTATGTTTCATTTACTTGCAGTTCTGTAACATTTTGTGCTGCACACACTACGGAACTGCAAGGTAAAAATGCTTTCAGGAAAGGCTTGAAGTAAGGGAAGGAAAAGTATGTAAAGACATGGAGCAAGACACCATTCTTTTCTGTAAGAACCTGTTAATGTAAGTACAGGCAGTCCTCGAGTTAAGAACGTCCGACTTACAGACAACCCATACTTAAGAACGGACTTCTGGATTCCCCGGCGCTACGTTGTTTACGTAGAGTACATAGCGTAGTATACTACGCAATTTGCATCATTTACGCAATTTGCATAAATGCCTATTTTAATGTATAGAACACTATGCTGTTCCGACTTACATACAAATTCGACTTAAAGACATTCTTAAGAATGGAACTCGTTCGTAACCTTGGGACTGCCTATATTAACTTAAGCAAATTATTTGTTTCCTGCCAATTATGTATTTTAACCAGGAGACATTTCTGCAACTGGAACTTTTCAACATAACACTGCGAGGTATCAGGTTTTCAGTCGATATCAGATCTGTAATTCCCCTGATCAGTGGTGACCTGGCTTCATGCGATCACTGTAGCAACTTGGTCCATAATTTTGGAAATTTTCTCATTGTGTATTTTTCCAGTGCTTTTCTTGGGAACAGAGACTACCACCATGACATTTCCCTTCCCTTATGTTAAACTAGCTTTTGCCCGCGGCTTCGCTCGCGTGATGAAGAGTGACCGTTCCAAGTTTGCACGGGTCGTCATTTTCCTATAGGCACTATTTGTTCGAAATTCCTTAAGGTCGCTGACCGCTGTTTTGAATAGCTCCATAGGAAAGGTCCCCTGGGACTACATAATGGAATCCTAGCTCCCCCAGGACTACCAGCTCCCCCGGGACTTTCAGCTCCCCCAGGACTGCACAATGAAATCCCAGCTCCCCCGGGACTACCTGCTCCCCTGGGACTACACAATGAAATTCCTGCTCCCCCCCCCTGGGACTACACAATGAAATCCCTGTTTCCCTCCCTGGATTACACAATGAAATCCCAGCTCCCCCAGGACTACACAGTGAAATCCCTGTTCCTCCCCAGGGACTGCACAATGAAATCTCTGCTTCCCCCCCTGGACTACACAATGAAATCCCTGTTCCCTTTCCCCCGGGACTGCACAATGAAATCCCTGCTCCCCCAGGACTAAACAGTGAAATCCCTGTTCTCCCCCCCCCCCCGGGACTGCACAATGAAATCCCAGCTCCCCCCCCCTCCAGGACTGCACAGTGAAATCCCTGCTCCCCCCCCCCCGGGACTGCACAATGAAATCCCAGCTCCCCCTCCCAGGACTACGCAATGAAATCCCAGCTCCCCCCCCCCCCGGGACTACACAACAATGAAATCCCTGCTCCTCCCCCCAGGACTGCACAATGAAATCCCAGCTCCGCCCAGCTGTGGTTCATATGAACATTCTATTTTGACGCAGGAGATATTTGCATATCTGCTCCTGATTGGCCCTGTGACAGTTCATACGGACATTCTATATGTCGTTGGAGTGATTTGCATACTCTCTCCTGAATGGCCCCTGTGAACATTCCAAGTGACGCAATTGGCTCTCATCTATTTTGGCCCGTACAGGTGCAGCGAGGGTTTTTCGGAGATTTGAACCTGCCGGTCGTTGTCCTTGGGTGATGGAGAGTATGCGTGCCAAGTTTGGGGTGGATCTGTCAAAACGTGATGGAGCCTATGCGACGACGCCCCGCACACAGCAGTCACTCAGTCATTTAAAAAGTTTCCCTACCTTTTCACCCCCTCAGAGAACATTCTAAATGGCCTAGGGGAGATTTGCATACCCAGCCCTATTGGCCCCTGCAGGAATTCATACGAGCATTCTAAGTGTCGTATGGGCTATTTGCATAACTGCTCCTATTGGCTCCTGCAGCAATTCTGCAGTGAGGCCAATTTGCATAACTGCTGCCCTGTTGTTTTGCCCAGAGGAGATATGTGGGGCGATTTTGCCCCCTTTTTTCACCCCCTTAGGGACGGAATTTCAAAAAATCCTTCCTTAGTGGGACTCTACGTCATAAAAGCAATGTTCCTTCAAAATTTCACGTTCCTAGATTAAACGGTTTGAGCTGGGCGTTGATGGGTCAGTCAGTTAGTCAGGACACTTTCTTTTATATATATATAGATATGCATTCATATAAACTGTACAATGCTTAAGATTTAATGATACACACTGAGGAACTCCTCTTGTCTGCAAACTGTGTAGTACAGATCCACCCTCAGATCTTCAATTGTTTTCTCTCTGTACATGTGTTTTTAGATGTTTTATCTATAACAGTTTTTCCAGCCACGTTGCAGTTCAGGAAAACAGCTGCTTGAAATAAGTGCTTCCCCTGGCAACTGTCTGTGCCTCTGTAGGGAAACCTATTGTACACTTCAGTGCCCACTGGTCTATAGCATTTAGTTGGCTAGAGCAATTAATATGGTAGTTTCTTCATTTTGGCATTTGATTTCAGCACAAAGTGGCCCAACTGATAATTTAGTTTAGTATATATATGATGCAAACATTTTGCCACTTCTGAGAATCTATAGCACACTATGGCAACATCTGGATGATCATATCTCAGCTAAATAAGCCAAAATTTGAATGTCTTTTGCCTGTGTATGTAGCCCCTTTGATCCTCTCTTGGTATGAGCAAACAAATCAAGAAGTCTTCAGTTAGTCATAGTTTCCCATTTTGTCTGACAGTGAAGCTATGATTATCCATTTTAGAATAAGCCAGGATATTACACCATGGTTTGAAGTTGGTTTACTATCCTGGCTTGTTTTGATGAACCAGGGAAGTATGGTTAATTAGAGGCTTCCTGGTTTAACTATAGCTCACATGAAGGAGGAACAAAGGGGCAGCATGCACAGGTAAAGACTGTCTGTATATTGGCTTATTAAAGCTGAAGTATGATCATCCAAACTGGTTCTATATGTATACCATAATTTTCTGTTGAAGCGCTGGGTGTGATCATAAAAATATTTAAACTAATGTGCATGGACATTTAAGCCATTTGAATCCCATTAAGGTTCATGGGGCTTCAGCTGGCTGAAAAAGTGTTTGAGTTGCCATCAATAAGCACCATCAACCAGGATGTTCTCTTGTACAACTTACATGGACATCTTTAGGTTTGTGTGAGAGGTTCCTGGTGGATTGTGTTTGTGATCTACAGTATAAGCAATACCAATATCAAGCTCAAACCAAATAGTGGCGCAAGTTCAGAGGCTAGCATATCACTTAGGGATTTTATTATATTAAGTGGTATATAAGTATTACCAATAAATAAATATTATGGTGCTTGTGATTAGAATTATTAGCAACATCTCTGTGGACCTGTCTACAAGAGGAATTGCACTTTGTTGTGGATTCTGAATATGCTCAAACAATTTGCTGAGCTATTGGGCAGAATGGCCAATAGGTCGCTATACTCATTGACCCTGTCAGTATATAATAGAAACACTTGCAAACAAAATTTTCCTTGCCAAGAAAATTGCAAGTGAAAATATTCTGTACGAAATTGGAATATCCTCTAAGAACCCTGGAATGCTATGATTCAGTCATTGGAGAGGGTTAGGGGAGCTCATGTACTGAATGTGTGCAGTACTAAATGATTGAGTTTAGCTATTTCAATAAGTGTGTGTGTTTAAACATTTATTAAAAATGATATTTTTTCCCCACTTGGAGTTGTATTTCCAAGCTGTTGTTGAGTTGGCTAATATACCCATGTCTCATATTGCCTTCCTTTATTTGTCTCCTTGCTTGCCTTTATTGTAATGTACTATTTTTCCAATGAAAAGACAAGAATGTTTGGCTGGTGATCACACTGTGTTGTAATGAGGGTGGAGTATGTTTGTCATTCTGTAGTGATGCCTGATTTCTGCATTAGTGAGCCAATATCCAGAGCAGTACATCTGGATATTCAAGAGCATGTTCCTGTGAATTAATTAGTATTGTGTACTGGTGGAAAGCAATCACAGTAAATAGACTGCTTCTGTGTTTAAAACATTGAAAGGTCACTGTGGTCCACCTTTTAAATCTGGTAATAGTGGCGACAAGGACTAAACTTTATTTAAGGCTATGAAAAAATAAGTACTACATACAGCTTCCTCCGAGAAAGGGGTATTCAGAAAGGCATTCTCCAGTACATAATTTTGTCTGTTTAAATAATATGAAATGTCACATGGAAAGAAACTGCTTTGGTTTGGAAAAGAACAGTGGGGCACAACTATTTTTAAATGAATTAAATGTAGCTGTAAAAATAAAAAATAAGTTTCTGGAACCTCAAAGAGGACATGCTTGGATTCCTTACATGCCACAGGGAGGTGATTGTTTTGTTTTCTTCTTTTAAAAAGCAGTGATCAAAATTGCACCTGATATCTAAAATGATAGTTTAGTTGACTGGAAAGCTAGTTTACAGATGGTGGCTTAAAAAAAGGTCCCTTAGATTTGTAATGAGGGGGAAATGATGGTATGTTTCACCTAAAGTAAGAGAGACAATGTGTAATAAGGGATTTTGTGGTTTTACAGCTCAGTGCATGTGTTTGAAAGCTGTTCTCTCAGCATCGTGGGTGGCAGGTTATGCTACCATATAATGTATTGTAGTTGGCTCTCCACACTTGTCAGGGTTAGCGTTCAACCATTCGGAAAATTTTCCCATTGTTCTAGCATGTGAACCAAGACTAGCGTTGAATTCCCAATAACTTTGACGGGGGGGGGGGGGGAGTAGCGGGAAGGGGAAATAGTTTAATTTAGAAAGTTTGAAATTTGATTATTTCCCTTATTGTCTTAATGTATTTTATATAGTTTAAATCCTTAATCTGTGAATGTAATCTGTTTACAGTTACCTTTGCTTGTTTGGCTTTGCCAGTGGTGTACAGGAACCACTTCTGAAACCTTAGGAAAGATTGTGTATACTCTATTCTGCCTTTCTTCAGCATTGGCTCTCCATTTCCATCTTAAACATGTTTGCTTTAGATGGACCATAGCTTTTGGCAGCTTTTGCGTTTTTAGCAAATAATACTGTTTCTAGCAAGAGTTGCAAGCAAAAAAAAAAAAAAAACTTTGTGTGAGGTCCTTGTAAACTGAACCTTGGGAACGTTATGTTTCTGTATTTTCTCTTTTGTGCTTCTTCCCTATTCGTGTCATGGTTATAAATTATATAGTTTGAAATGAAGAATTAAGAACATTCTATTTTGTGACTCTTTTTTTTAAAAATAGATGGGGTGCAGCTTTCTTTATGTGCTTGGCTTTACTTTCTCTTTACCTGTTGTTTTCAAGGCTGGCACACAGTGAAATAAGCAGTTATGGCATTGAAACTCCATTGTGCCAGGGCTTAATCCAATAAAAACAGAAATACCGCCTGCTGAGTTGTATGCAGTGTGCTTGTGTGAACATCAATGTCTGCTGTTCACACACAATCCCCCCCCCCCTTCAATGTTCTCTCTGGAATATTGGAGAGTGTACTGAGAGGTTTTTTTTTGGCCCTTGTGCTTTAAAGGTTGTAGTGAATATTGTTCAGTTTGCTTTGGTAGGCTCACTAGATGTATTTCGCAGATGATCATTACTACATCAAAAAAAGGAGAGAAACCAATAGTGGTGAGGGAGTTGGATAAAGTAAACAACTTGTTCGTTCAAAAAAGAAAAAGAAAAAAAAGAAGCCACATGCTCTCCTATCCTGTATTTGTTTTTTCTGTCTTGAAAGGTGAAAAATTGTACGAGTGTGTACATGTATATATGTGTGTGGTAGCAGGGGAAATGATAGATTTAAATATTGACACGTAACTGTTGAAGATATTAAACTTGAATTTCATTTTAGGTGAAGTGTACCTTGGCTGGATGACACTTTAACACAAAATGATTGCACCCTGCACTAACTAATACTTGGTTTTGGCATTAGAATTGTCTCTCTGAACATTGTTTAGATGAGCTGTATTCCACATTTGGTCAGATGGAATATGCTCATCTTTTCCAAGGGATTATACAGTAAACTTCATTTTAAAATGCATCCATTGATGCTTGTTTTGTTGTTGTTGTTTCCCTTAGCTTTTCAATTAATTAAAAAAAAAAATCCGCACTTTTCAGTGTCTTCTGAGAGATCTTGATAGCCATCTTGCAGAGTGTAAACACTGATCAGGTTTGCACAATCAGGGAAGGAAAATAAGTGACCCTAGCTTATTTTCCCGCCTCATCCATGCCAGTCTCACACTGTGGAGTTACCATAATTACCTTCGCCAGGCATGGTTTGTTGTGTTGTCCAAACCCAGTGAGGGTGGGGGGAGGGTAGGTTTATAAACCACCCCAGAACCCATGGCTTGTTCTAGGGTTGTGGGGTGGTTCGTAAACCACCCCCACCCTTTCTGGGTTCAGATGACATGACAAACTGTGCCTGGCAAGGATAATTATGGTAATTCTGCAGCATGTGACTGGCACTTGTGGGGTAAGAAAATAAGCTATGGCAGCTTATTTTCCTTCCCTAATTGTGCAAACTCATTCATTATACTGGCAGTTTGAAACTTACCTCTCAGGTTAACCATGAAGGGAAAAAATTGTATAGCAGGTTGTCAAGAATACAGAACCTGCAAGCAGTGTAAAGCAGATTTTTATGCGACTCTGTATATGTAATATAATTTCAGGTTTTGAAACATGGTTTGCATGTCTTGGTTCTAACATTGCCAACAGAGCTAACAGAGCCAGTGTGGTGTAGTGGTGAGAGTGTTGGACTGGGACTCGGGTGATCCAGGTTCTAGTCCCGCTCAGCCATGAAACTCACTGGGTGACTTTGGGCCAGTCACTGACTCGCAGCCTAACCTACCTCACAGGGTTGTTGTGAGGATAAAATGGAGAGGAGGAGGAGGATTATGTAAGCCGCCTTGGGTTCCTTGCAGGAAAAAAGGCGGGGTATAAATATAATAAATAAAATAAAAATAAATAGCAGCCGGTTGTAGGTCGCAGCAGCAACATTCATCTGTCATCATTGAAGTAACAGTGCCCTCACACAGTCAGCTAGCTCAAATACAGGTGTCCAAAGACTGGACTGTGACCTCTGAGAACAGCTGATGAAGGTGAATGTTCTCACATGGATCTGTACCATTACACCTGTCCATGATTATGTTGAAGTATCCCAACCTCATCCTTTACACTGTCATTTTAAGAATTTGGTAGAAGGGGGAGGTGAGAGTAAATATTCATTGGGCCACCTCTTTTGTAAAATGTCTATTTTCAGCGGCCAGGATATCTTTTTTCAAAACCCCAGTGTCACAGGAAATCATAGATTTCATAGATCATAGAGTTAAAATGCAGTTGAGAAAACTCATTTGAATGTATCCTTGAAAAAATAGCTCTTACCACTGTTAGCACAGTTTGTACCACAAAACTTATATATCATGGCACTATTCAGCTACTAATACAAAACGGTTGAAACCTATATTTTTACTTCCTGAATAGTGGATTTTTCACTGGCGCAATTTATTCACCTTAAATTTTGCACATTTTTTTTCTGATTGCAGTTCTCTTCCCTATTCTGTACAAGTGAACTGAATGTGTGTGTGTGTGTGTTTTACAAGTGAATTGAAATGTTTTCCTCTGTTCGCTTGTATGGAAAAAGAGAAAAGATCTGCAATGGGAAAAACCATAATGGAGCATCCCTGTCCCACTGTTCAAGTTTTTGGAGAACGAAGAGGAATCCACTTCCTCCAAGGGTGTGTCTGAATTGAGTAGAAGTTGAATTCCACAGTTGGTGAATTTTTGGCATCAGCTCTGCTGAGCATGGTAGTATGCTGTTGGGTCTCACCTTTATATTAATCCTAGTGTAACTGATGCCTCAGTGGTGTATTCTGTTTTGCTTATGACTATATTCACATAGGGCTGGAAGCTTGTATTATGCAAACACTACAAATGATGTAAGATATTGTTGTACTGTGGAGTTCTTGGTCTTTTCATCTGCTGTAACCTTAATATACTTCTGTACAATTGTGCAGATGCAAAAATACTTCAATGCCATTGCTTAGTTTGTTTATTTTTTACTTGCTCATTTTATTTATATTCAGGAAATCTGTCTAGACATAACAAACAGTTTTAAAAGTAAATTATGAACTTTCTTTTTGCATGTTCATAGTCTCTTTCCATTATATATGATAAAAACAGGACAAATTGAATTAGCAGAGAGTGGAAATACAGTGATCCCCCCCGCTGGTCCTTGCAAACCTCTGTATGGAAAAATGGTGCTGAATATATAGGAAATAACTAATTATTTTCCCCTCAGCACTTTGATACGTATCCAATGCAGTGTTCGTGCAAGGATGCTCACACAAGGGGAGTTCCCAGCCCCTCTTCTCCTCTCCACTCCACTCCACTGCAGCTCTCTGAATACCACAGAAAAAGTCTCTCCTGAGGGTTAGAGAGTAGGCCTGAGGGGTGAGGTGGGGCCCACAGTAGGAGGGGAAAATCGGGGGGAAATCAGTTGGCGTCAGTTTGCAGTCTATGAAACATTATCAACAAAGGCATCCCAGTTCTTTAGATAGACATATCTGTGTTAGTGTGCCAAGTGGCTTGCATTGATGTAACCACAGTGACATCAGTTGCAGCTTATGTTAATGTGTGACCTGTGCAAAGCAAATAGAGCAAATCTGTCCTGGTATGCTACCTGTCAGTTTTAACAAGTAGTAGAGAGAGGATGGGTAAATCAGACTGTGCCAGTATGTTTCCACCTTTTCTGGCCCAGGACTTATTGTTTAACCCCAACTTGCAACATTGGGACAGCTTTTAATTTTATTACCTTTTCCATCTATCTTTCTTCTCTCTGTAGGGTGACCTGATAGGCTCCTGTACCTTTTAATAGTTGTGCAGAAGAGGGAATTTTGGTGGGTGTCTTTTTTCTTACCTCTGCCCTGCATAACGAGCCATACCTACCAAAATTCCTTCTCTTGGCCAACTAGGTACAGACACTCTATCCTCCTTTGCATCTGGTCTATACCTATCTTCCCCCGCCAACCTTTTAAAGAAAAAAAAAAGCCCTGAAACCTCACAACCATACTGATGCCACTAGTGCCACCCTCGTCAGGTCAGGGTACAACCCAGCGGTCCCCAACCTTTTTGGGCCCATGGACACATTTGGGAATTTGAGAAACTGCAGTGGGCACCACCACAGAATGCCTAATTAGTGGCTCACTGCTTTGGCGTCTACCTGTCACGTCTATGGATCTTAGGCTGCGTCTTATTCAGCAAAAACTTGTGTTTTGTGTCTATTGGACACAGCAATGTCTTTTTAATAAGGTATTGTCTAATTCAGCTGGTGGTGCAATACAGCTAATGCTTCTTTTAAACCTATGTTTTGGCAATGTCCAGTAGTTGCTTCTTTTTGGGAGAAGGCTATTACACAGATAATTTTTGTACTGGAACAGTCTTTAATATTCACTGATGTACATGCTCTTTTAAATTAATTACCTGCTTCATGGAAATTAACAAATGGAAGGGTAAATGGATCTTCTGCTCCCTTTTGACAGCTAAAAGACTATTACAACATTAAAAGGATAAACACTCACTTCCTAAAATGCAATAGATTGAGGACCTTACAACTCTTTCAATATTTGAATGGATGGCATATAAATGCCACCTTCAAATGGATACTTCTGTGGATATTTGGTCTGCTTTCGTTGAAGCCTCTGTATGCTTGCTAGAAAGTTGTATGCATTTGATACAATTCCATAAACATACATTTTTAAAAACAGAATTTCTTTTTAAAAAATGTTTGGGTGTCTACAGGCATCACATTGGGGACCCCCTCGCAGGCGCCATTGGAGGTGTCTGAGGACACCATGGCACCCATGGGTGCAGCGTTGGGTACCCCTGGTATAATCCACTAGTCCCAACCCACTAATTGAAGACTAATGTTCTAGGGAAGCTGCAAGCTATCAGACTACTTGTTTAAAGAATTATTTTGTCTGTACAGAACAGTTTGTCTGCAATCCTTGGCTGAAAGAGCATAAAAACAGTAGACTGGACATGCAGTCATTCTTAAACCAGTCCAATGTGACAATCACATACAGAGATGTATCATCTGTAGAGTAAATAAATTAAATCATTGTATGAGGCTATTGTCTAATGTTTAGCTATTTTTGTTTTGTTTTTCTACCTCCTGTGTTGATGGGATATGTTGATCCCATCCTAAGCTGTTGCATTTAGTACTATATGGTCATATTTCATACTCCAAAGAAGACCTGAATTGAACTGCCTGATCCTGCTGCTCAGATTTCAAGACAAGTATTCCATAGCTGCTTTGCTGGTCCCTTGAAATGTGCCATGCGTTATTTACTATTTTGAAAAGCTTACATCTGAATTACACGGCATTAAGTAGTTTGGTTTTAAGCTTGTTTATGTCTGTGTCACAGACTGGATATCTTGGCAAAGCACCTTCTCCATTTACACTCAGGCAAGTGTGTTTTCTAAACCAGAGTAGATGGAGAACAAGTTTATCGGCTGTAACACTGACCTTAGGATTGGGTGCCGGTTTGAAGTTTGCTTTGAACTATATTAAATACAAGCAGTTTGGGTAAAAGATTGCCCAGATCTCCTGAGTAGAGCACAGGATATGACAAGAGAAAGAAACAAATATGGTCAAATTTGAGGCATTCAAATGAAAAATTAGAATGAAAGTGTTATTTCTCCTTATGCTGATTTACTTAAGAACAGTTCTGTAGGTAAAACCAATGTTCCAATGCGCTATTTACTCTGACTCCATCTATGGCTAGTATCAGGTTTCAGAAATGGTCAGATGACTAAGAAACAATTCCTACTACAGATTCATAATTTGATGGGACTCAAATGCCATATAGACCCATCTATGCATGAGAAGAAGTCATCTACCAGCTTTCCAAAGTACCACGAGCAGAGAGCACATATGTTCTCAGAAAGGAGCATACAGCACGAAGAGCTTGAGATGACTGCACAATTTCCTGCCATTTGCTTCAACCTAATTATTTCAGTGCATTCAGGACTCTTTAGGCATTAGCTGGGCTCACACAACATGACAACCCATACTCAAGGTTGAGTATGGGTTGTTGTACCATGTGTGGTTGTGTTGTGTGAACCCAGCCGCACTAACAAACCATGGTTTGTTACCCATGAACAACCCACAGTTCCCAACCATGGGTTCTCTTTGTAGGTTGTTTGTGGTTCACAACCCATGGTTTGTTAGCATGGCTGGGTTCACATAACACAACTGCCCATGGTTCCACGGCAACCCACACTCAAGGTTGAGTATGTATTGAGTGTGGGTTGTCGTGGAACCATGGGTTGTGTGAACCCAGTCACTATATCATCTAACCTTTTATGGCTTTTAGTGCCATTGATCCTATTTTGTTTTCCATATTAAACTCTTACCTGATCAGAATGTGTATGACAAACTTTCAAAACCTGGTGTGTGAAGGAGAAGTTTGGTAATAGCAACAGTCTTTATATATGGGAACAATAAGACCATGCTCTGGTGAAATAATAAAGCATAGAAATGAGAGTTTCATAATTACTTTATATAGTTTCTCTACAACTCTCCCTTCTCTAAGAATTATAGAATGCAAGCACTCAAGAAACAATCTATTAAAATACATTTAAGAACCATGTTGAATCATGGTTTTTCAGATGTTGCTCGAAGATGAACTTAAAGATATCCTCAAAGATGTATCAAAAATATCTTCTGATGAATCAAGGGGCATATGGATTGGGAAGGTTTGCAGTTCAGGATCCTCTTTGGGTGAGGTTGTACAGGAAGCTTGCACATCATCAAAGTGTAGGCTGTTAAACATCAAGTAGAGGTCCAAATTCTGCTTCCTGTACATTCTCATGGCAATTAACTTTGTGTGGAACCTTAAGAACATTCTACAATGAGATAAATCTTTAGAACAGTAGTGCTATCCTGTGTGCAAAGTGTGTCATGAATTAGCTAGAATTTGCTTTTTTTCACACTGCTAGTGTGTGCTGCTGTTTTATATAGTTAAAGAATGTTTATTGGCGTGCTAATCCTAGTAAATGACATACCCAAAGTAGGGATTGTGAAAGTCATGATGCATTTGATTGAACTTTCCATTTTATTGGTGAACATATGTGAATGTCTGAGATTCATAGACCTATTGTGGATAACCTCCAAGTGATGTCTTTTTGCTTGCTTATAAATTTAATGAGGTCAGCTTTCAGTTAGAGCTCTTCAGGGGTCTAAAATTTTAAAGGGCCTAAGGGCCTTCGCTTCAACTCCCCCTTAGCACATACAAAAGTTGACAATGATAGAAGACAAGACAGTAGGAGATTCCAGACTTTTATAGTGTCCCACACAGCTCCTCAGTAGTTCATTTAGCTTTTCTGCATACAAGACTCTAATAAGTATCCCATTTCTATTGATTTAAAACACTTTATATCCTGCCTTTCCTTAAAAAAAAGAGAGAGAAAAGGTCAAGTTCTATGCAATGAGATGACTATAGCCAAGCCACTGTTTCCTTACTCTGCTTCAGTTCCAAGCCATTGATTCACCTTCCAAAGCTAGCATTAAAATTTCCTATTGGTTCAATATCTTTTAAAACGGATCAAATGTTTCCTTTCACACACCCCGGTCTGTGAGGTATACTGGATAAGGGAAGCAGACAGAAAGGAGGAGTGGGTAGCGTTTCATAGATCATAGAGTTGGAAGGAGCATACAAGGCTATCGAGTCCAACCCCCTGCTCAATGGAGGAAGCTAGAGGAGGGGTCTCGCATCCAAGTAATAACCAGGCTTGACCCTGCTTAGCTTTCCACGCTCAGACAAGCTGAGCCAGCGTAAGCCATTTCACTACTGTATTCTTGACAGTACAGTATAATTGGGATAAATTTACAAGATACACTGGCTAGAATTCAAAGAAGAGACATGTATGGTGGAAAGAGGGAGGGTTCCACCATTAAAGGCGACCAAAAAATGATTTTAAATAGAGATGCCACATGCAGTCATGGCTGATTGTTGTAGTTCACTGTAGCAATTCACAGATTGTTCACTGTGGCAGTTCCTACTGCTGAAGGGACAAGCCTCTCATACAACAGAGTCAAATCCTTTACTTATTTCTTTGTCTTAGCTAATTTGTCATACTTCTGCTGCCTGGAGCCTATTATTATATTTGTGCCTTTTTTATACTTACCAGTTTTGGGGGAGTGCAATTTTCTTATGTTTAGCAATTATCCTGTCAATTTTTTTTAGCACATTCAACCATTTTTAGCTTTAATATTTTTTGCTTTAATCTGTATCGTAGAGCTGTATCATACGCGGCATTTTTTCGTACATGGGCAGTACAGTTTGCTTCCAACCATGTGTGCACATGGCAAAATACATAATTGTACTTTTTAACACCTGATGATTGTCCGCACTCTTCATTCTACATCCATGTCAGGAAGAAGTTGTGTACAAAGCAAAACACTGTCACTCTAAAATTTTACTGAAATGTGTCCGTAGCTCCCTCCCATAGTTTTGTTGTCAATTTTTCCCCCCTGGTGGTCTTTCCTTTTCTATACATTTCCTTCTAAAAATTTTTGAAATATAATCTTCATATTTGGCATTTATTTGGAGCTGGGCTGTCTTCCTGTAGACTCTTCAGGAATGTCTGTTTTAGCTTATTGAGTGAATAGAAAGCTCTTCTGACCTAATGGACTGAAGTAAGCCATGTCTTGACCATTTACAGGAGGTGACTGATGGTGGCCACACAGTCACCTCCCTAGGTGGTCGTTGCTTCACTAGGGCAAATGAGCCTGCCTTTTCACAGTGAGTTCTTTGACTGAACTTACTTCTGCATTTCTTCTAAAGCTTCTCTTGTGGTGTCCCTCCTTTTGACTCACTTGGAATTTCTGAAGTTTCTTTTGGATATGCTTCACTTTCTAGCTGGAACCGGTGCATCATTGCTATTAACTTGTTCTCTTCCTTCCTAAGCGAAGTGATGGCAGGCACCCAAAATCTGCTACTTCATGTGTTGACAGTTCCAGTTTTGGAATTGCATAGCAGCCTGTTGAATCTTCGTTCTTGTAGTTACATTGTGGCACAATCGGAGTCCTGGGACAGAGGTTGTGAAATTCAGGATAAGGTGGTTATTTCTTTAAAACCATATGTAGCTTCAGGGAAATGCAGTAAAGCTGTGGGGAAAGCCTATTTCAGTCTGATGTTTACCAAGATATGGTGTATCAGTAAACAAGTAGAACAGGGATAGGCAACTTGTAGGCCAAAACATCTGGAGGGCCACAACTCCCACTAACTCTAGCCAGCATAGCCAATGGTGAGGGAGGGTGGGAGTTGTAGGCCAAAACATCTGGAGGGACACAAGTTGCCCACCCCTGAAGTAGACATTATTGCTGTGAGAGAGGGCTCTTTCATTTGGAGAAAAAAAAAAAAGATCTGGTAACACTTGAATTGCAAGTGTTTTTACAATTCATGCTACATAAATTCTGCTTTTAGAAGCTTGGAATGGTGAAAAGAGGAGCTGGGTTGCAGAGTGAAAGGTGTGACAGCAACTGAGGCAAAGGAGGATCAGAGGTAATGATGACAAAGATGCAGTGCAAAGAGGACTGGAAGACTGGGTAGGCTGAAGAAAAAGAGGGACTACAAGCTGAATTTGGGAGAGGCAACTGAAAGACATTGTAGGTTATAGTTGAGGAATACTGAATCTGAAATCTACAAAGTTGGAGCTATTGAAAGTGCAAAATCTCTCGTAGCTAGGCTAGCCCAGATGCAAAACCATTACATTATAATACTGAAGATCACTGAATGAGATCAATGTTTGTTGATTTCCAGAGGCAGGTCATATGCCTGGGCTACCAAGGTTGTCTTCATATTCAGGCCAGAAGCCAGAATGGAAAGGATTCTTAAAAGTATGTAGGATTGGCTGGAGATGAGGGCCTATCATTGGTGGAATGGCATTGATAATATTATACAAATATACAAACGGAGTAGCTGGACTTTGTTTTATTTATTTATTACACTTGTATCTCTTCTTTCCTCCAAAGAGCTTAAGATGTTTCTCCTCCCTCATCCATTTTATTCTTGCAACAACCCTATGAAGTAGTAGGCTGAAAGATAGTGACTGGCCCATACTCACACAATGGTTGAGTGGAGTTTGAACTGGGATCTCCCCCATCCTAGACCCCTGCAAGTGGCAGTCAATGAATTGGGCCATAAAAACACTGAACATTATGGCATGTCACATTTTTTTTGTGGGGGCATTGCTAGTGAGATGCATGAGGTTTTCAATGATTCTCCATATCGAGCAACTGTTTTTAAATAGGAGGTCTGATGGCGGTCTCCTTAATTTAGTGAAAGCATGATAATTAAGAGCACAGAGCGCTGGTTCTTACATTGTCCTCAAGTCTTGAAATGGAGAAAAGGGAATGGAGAAGAAGGAATATGTAGAGCCAGTGTGGCGTAGTGGTTAGAGTGTTGGACTGGGACTCGGGAAATCCGGGTTCTAGTCCCCGCTCGTCAGTCACTGGGTGACTTTGGGCCAGTCACTGACTCTCAGCCTAACCTACCTCACAGGGTCGTTGTGAGGATAAAGTGGAGAGGAGGAGGAGGATTATGTAAGCCGCCTTGGGTTCCTTTCAGGACAAAAGGCGGGGTATAAAATAAATAAATAAATAAATAAATAAATAAATGTTGAATGAATGGTGTTAGAACCCCGGAATTCTCCAGACAAATGTGCATTGAAGATATTTTTGAAGATACAAGAAACAAACAAACCCTAGAATGAAAAGATCAGTAATTCAAGAGATCTAATATTGCTTAGATACTAGATTTTCTATCTCTAGTCATGTGTAGTTGTATACATACCTAGTAATGGGACCATAATTTGTTAACCGAATTACCATTTTAAACTTGAAAGGGAAGGAATGCGAGTTTGGGTTACTTGCAATAGGAAAAAGAAGACATTTTCAAGTGTTGGCTCTGAATATATTGCTACAAAAAGCTGGTTTGTGCTTATTAATAAAAGGCGCAATCCTTTATGAGTTTAGATAAGATACTAGCTGGGGTATGCTGGGAGTTTTAGGCCTTTTTTCTGCCTAAACTTACATAGGACTGCACCCTAAGGCTGCAATCCTATGCTCACTTACCTGAGATAAGCCCCACTGAACTCAGTGGGACTTACCTTTGAGTAGACATGTATAGGATTGTGCTGTTAGCGTTTTACAAATTGCTAAACTGCAAATGGTTTTTAGAGATGAATATAATATTCAATAAAGAGCGCCTCCAGCAACATCAAGTAGGCCGCTCAACAAGATCTGCCATGGACAGCCTTCTCCCTGTCCCATCAGCCAGAGAAACCAGGCTGGTGGGGACTAGGAAGAGGGCCTTTTCTGTGGCAGCCCCCAATTTATGGTACTCTCTCCCCAGTGATCTCCGCCATGCCCCTTCCTTGATTAGCTTCCGCCGTGCATTAAAAACGTGGCTTTTCAGGCGGAAATATGGGGTGGGTTAGGATTTTTAAGTTTTGTACTGTTTTTAATTGTGTTTTATACTCTCTGTGTGTATGTGTGTGTGTGTGTGTGTGTGTGTGTGTGTCCCCTTGTATTTTATTGGATTGTACATCGCTCAGAGTGGCCGGATGTCTGGCCAGATGGGCGATTCATAAATATAACAAATAAATAAGTGAGTTGTCTAAAGTGGCGGAAAATGATCTGGATGAAAAGTATTTTTAGAATCAAAAAATTGTAACAATTCTCAACAGGTTTCATAACAAGTCCCACTGGACATGTATGCAAATTTGCCTGGTTGGGAGACCACCTGGGAACCATACATATGTAGATCTGAGTATTTTGTAGGGCAGCTTTCCCCCAACCTGGCGTCCTCCAGATGTGTTGGACTGCAACTCCCATAATTCCCAGCCAGCATGGCCAGGTTGTGAAAGGCTGTTCTAGGAAGAGGTGGCTATAAGGTGTAATACAGCAAATAAATTTTTGGCGCGTCTACCTTTTCTTCTGTTCTGGACAAATTATTTATTTCAAAGCAAATCTGCCAGAAATCCCCCCCCCCCCGGTGGAAAGGCTTATATAAAAAGATTCATTGACATTGTCTCCTTGACAAAAATGTGAATATTGGGATAGAGTTCTCTATTATAATAATGGGCCTCTTTGGGTGAGTCAGTAGTTATTGCAAATTAAACCAGCAATGCAGTTGTTTCTAAATGTAACACATGAATTGTTAGTTGTTGCTCAGATATTCTGCAGTTGACAGTAATGGTTGTTGGCATAATTTAATGGCTATATTAATGGCTATATCTTAGAATGTATGTATTATGCAATAATGGGGTGATTAATCTTATTACTGTGCTGTAAACTTTGTGACACCATAATAGTACAGGGGGATTGATTTAAGTCAAGACCATTTATATCATTCATTTAAAAAATGATTTAGGGTGCAATCTTATGCATGTTTAGACAGAAAAAAGTCCTACAATCCCCAGCACATTGGGCTGCAATCCTAGATATACTTACTAAAAAGCGTGTTCTATGCAACTTAGGGGAACTGACTTATAAGTAAGTACCGTATTTTTCGCTGCGTCATTTTTCGCTCCATAAGACGCACCCCCCCCCAAACTACGGTAGGTGGAAATGTCTGTGCATCCTATGGAGCGAATATAGTAAAAAAAATTTTTTTTTAACTTACCTCTGGGCGCCTCCAACTGGTCGGGGAAGAGCGGAGGGCTCCTGTGTGGGGTGGGGCAAGCCCCCGTCTCTCAGCTGATTCCCGTGGAACAGCTGATTTTATTTTTATTTTATTTATTTATTTATTTATTACTTTCCTCTGCTGGTCCGGAAGAGCGGAGGACTCCTGGGCAGGGCGGGGAATCCCTGCCTCTCAGCTGATTTCCCGCGGAACAGCTGATTAAAAAAAATATATTTATTTTTTTGTACCATACGGTAAGTGCGTCTTATGGAGCGAAAAATACGGTATGTTTAGGATTGTGCTGTTAAATGATCTAGAAAAAAGAGTAAATTAAAGCTATTAATTTAAATTAAGTTACCCTCTTTCTGATTCATATATTTACTGATCAATTATGCACACCTACTGGTTGTTATATGAATTAAAACATATCTGTTTGCCACTAAATAATTATTCAAAAGGAGAATGCAAACCGTTTGCTATACAGCTAACATTTGAACTACAGAATGTATGGGTTTATTTATTTATTTATTTATTTATTTCATTTCATTTCTATACCGCCCCACAGCTGAAATTCTCTGGGCGGTTCACAACAGCCCATACTGGGTTGTATCCAGTACTGTATTCGTCTAACTTAAGTCCCATTTATTTCAATGGGCCTAAAATTCATGATTTGCCCAATTATACATGACATGACGGATTGGATTGGTTTGGGCATAATGCTAAAGCATGGTTTTGTGTTATATACATGGGCTGTTATAAGCCTCAGGTGCACACCAGAAGAGGAGATTGGAAGCATCGAGTTCCGGTTTTAAACAAACCAGAGTTCTTCATTATGTCCAAACTTGGAATTCTAGTTAATTTAAACCAGGGCTAGGGAACCTTTTTGGCCTGTGGGCACATTTGAAACCTGAAAAAGTGTCCCCGGCACCACCACAAATTGCTGTAGGGGCATGGCCAATCATAAAATGATGAGAGTGCCCTCCCTCTGCATTCTGGCTATGCTCTGCCCCTGTCTTCTTCTCCACACACACACACCCCAGCTACAGCCCTTATGCCACATTGCATGACATACCAGAGGCTTTCTAGGTGGCACAATGAGCTACAGTGAGAAGGTGGCAGGGAAGCCCCAGTGTATAAAGAGTTGCAAAACTGAGTCAGATATCAGACCAGTAAGTAAAAGCCCAAAGCAAGGCAAATAAAATATTGATGAAATCAAAGATCAACGCCTTCCCAACGACATTTTCCCCAGCCTTCCCATTAAAATACTAAAATATAAACGGATTGAAGAAGAGGGGAAAAACCAACCAGATGATTTTTTAAAAGTATGTGATCAATCAATGAAGATTACCCAAACAAAACACAATCTAGACCAGACTGTGACCCAGTTTGCACATCGTGGTGGCAAATCCTGGTTTAAACTCTAGTTTGTTCAGAGTTTAAATCAACTAGAGGGCCTCGAGTTAGGATGTAATGGGGACTTTGGTACTTTAAAAGTGGAAGCTTTAGATTTCCTCTTCTTGCAAATGGAAATCAGAGAATTCCCTACCTGCTCTTGTGTAGGCTAGGCGTGTAGTAGGGGCTAATGACTGCCAGATGGCTCGGTCAGCTGCCATTCGCCAATCTGCCAAAGACAATCTGGCATCACTACCTGATGCTGGGATGCCCAGGGTGCCAGGGCCCGAAATCTATCCAATTGGTTATGAGACAAGGCATCAGCGATGCTGTTGTCCATACCGGGGACGTGACGTGCCCTGAACAAAATGTTGTGGCAGAGGCACAACAAAGTCATGATGCGAACAAGGCTCATAACTCTGTCATTCTGAGAAGACCGAGCATTTACAACCTGAACCGTGGCCTGGGAGCATGTGAGCCCAAAGCGTGCTGCATTTTGTGTATGTAGTGCTAAACAGGCTCCTTTGTACTGCTTGACCTCAAACACTGCACATTTTTGCTCCTAGTTTGTCCTTTTACATAGAAAGACAGGGTTGCATTTTCTGTAATATTCACAATGTCTGGATAATCTGTCAATCTTACTCCTCCTAAAACTCTTCAGCAGTCTGGGTAGGAGAACTACTACCAGAAACTGAGAGCAAAGAGAAGGAGGTAACTGTGTCTGGAGCTTTTGCCACATCCTCCTAGGAACATTAAGCTCCTCAATGCAGAGCAAAGGGCAGTTGTGACATCACTAGCATTGCCCAATCCTCTCCTTATGTCCTGTTAATGAAGGAAAGTGGCAAAGAGGTGTGAAACAATTAGGGATTGGTGTAATGACTGCTGGCCTACACTGCAAACTAATTCCCTCCCCCAACTACAATAGTTACATTTCAGCCTGTTAGACAAATTGGACATAGGAGGACACCAGCCATAAAAAGGTGACAAACGCAGAGAAACCAATGGCCAAGAGAAAGGAAGGTAAGACAAAGCCAACTGAAAAGGTCAGTTGGGCCTCTTACCCACCCAAATGCATCTCTGTAGCAGCCATATTTCAGACATTTGGGGTTAAATCCAATGTAGCTTTAGTGGGCGACTGCTAGCACAATGGGGCTTTCTCCTTCTCTCCTCCCCCCTGCAACCCTCCATGCCACCCCAAAATCTGTTTTGGCGTGTTTCCTAGCCCTCTGGAGCAGATTTTTGGGGAGTGCTGGAGGCTACAGAGGGGAGGAGAAACCTCCCCCTCCTGGTTCTGCTGATGAAGCTGCTTCTGTCAGTGGAGTGACACCATTGGACCCTTGGTGGGCATCTTGTTAAATTGGTCACAAGGAAGAGTTGTAGCTGAATAGGTGTGGATGAAATGGTGGACAGAGGTGAGAGTGCAAAGAGAGGGAAGAGGAAAAAAGCAAGGGAAACAAATAGGGGGCAAAGTCAGCTGTGAAAGGGAATGGGGGACTGAAAATCACTCCACCTATAGTATATCTTTATGGCCACATTTCCACCATCCAGTAGGCAGGAGATGTATTATCTTGAGAGGGAGGGAAAGAGAATATAGTGTGTTTCAGGGATGCCTCCTATGTTTTTTTCTTCTTCTTCTGAGAGAAAGCTTCCCAAATATCCCTTTCCCTTTGAGTTGCACAGAGGTATAGTATATTGGGTCTGCTTTGGGGGAAAACCAGGGCTTTTGTGATAGCAGCAGCCATTGCACTAATCCCCAACTTTCAACTCAACTTCTTTGTGTACCTAGCAACCAAAACACCTAAGGAAAGGGCAGAGGCCATGGTACAAAGGCTGTTGATGTGACACAGGCCCCACTTCTCCTTAACTAGCACTGCCACAGGGATGGGCTACAGCTAGGGATATGCAAGGAATCCGTTTGGGGAGTGAAAATCCAAAGGATTTCCCCAACTCGGCCCCAGATTCCATTCCATTTCCCCCACGCTGGTGCTGACTTGATCTGATGCAAGTCAGGCCAGCACACAGATTTCTGCTTTTAAAACAGGCTGCGATTTGCACAATTTTTCTTTTTAAAGCTCAGGAAATTTGTGCAAATTGCAGAGCCCGGAATTAGCACATATTTCAGGCTCTACAATTTGTGCAGATTTCCTGAGCTTTTTAAAAAAAATAAACTTGCACAAATCGTGGCTTATTTCAAAAATGAAAGAAATCAGATATTGTATGTATAATATTAGTGGGAAGAATGTGGGGGGAAGAGACTAAAAAACACAACCCCGTTTGCACAAATCATGGGAGCTCAAAAATAATAACTGAAAATAATAACTAAAATGTGTCAATTTGATGTGTGCCAATTACATTATATAACCCTAGCGGAAAACCATAGTGCCAATGCCGAACTATGTGAAATTGACAATAACAAGTTCTTTGTGAAGTAGGGAATATGGTGAGCTTACCAGGACATATGGAGATGGAACTGACAAGGATGTTTACCAAAGGAATATGCTGCACCTGGGGTTACATAACAGACTCATGAATGTGATAAAATATTAAAAACAGCGCAAACCAATTTACGCAAATTGAAAGATTCAGACCCAATTTGTGCAAAAGACCTGATTTGCGCAAATCATTATAGCAAATGGCGCTATAAATACGCAGATCTCTGTTCTCCATGTGCATAACTATTACGCGCACATTTCTGGAACCTGGAAAAAAATCTGTCATGGTCCGTTTCCAATCACAGGAGCGGAAACACTGTGGAAGTCCATTGGGCTCAAACAAAATGCATTTCCCAGCATTGCACATCCCTAGCTACAGTAGAGTAGGACTGGAGGGAGGAGGGGAAGGAGGCAGACGTCTGAGCTAAGAGTGCTGATGAAACAGATGAGGGGGCCAAAGGTCTCAGGAGATGGAAGCAGGAACCAAGGGAAGGAAAGTTGAGGTGATACAGGATGAGAAGAGAAGTTGGGACTGACAGTCATACACCCAGGCAGATGTAGCCTGTATCTGGATCAGCCATATCACAGACTGGCCTCAAGGAAGTGCTACAAGTGAATAGGAGAAAGAAGACAGGGGCCTGAGGTAAGGTTGTGGATGAAAAGGCAGACAAAGGTGAGAGAGCAAAGAGAGCGAAAGAAAGATGGCGGGGAGGAACAGCTGTAAAGGAAGAGGAAGCTGGTACTCTGCTATTATTTGGTGGGCTGGAGAGTGGGCTGGTGGGCTCATCTTAAAGCTGAGGCAGAAGGAATGGTAATAATAAGACACATAGCCTTTTTTCTGGGAGAAAGCCCTCCGAACACTTCTTTCCCCCTCTCCAAACTCTGTGGATGAATAATATATATGATGCTATTTTAGCAAAGAATCAGGGCTTTAATGAGAGCAGCAGTTGCTGCACCAGTGTCCAACTTTTACCTCAGTCTTTATGTGCCTAGCAACCAATACGCATAAATGCAGAGGCAAACAGGCCTGAGACAATGGTGGGGATTAATACCAAGTCGGCTGATGTCACAAAGGCAGCTCTTTCCCCTTAAATAACAGGTAGAGGCTACAGCAGGCAGCATAAGTCTAATCAGAAGAGGGAAAAGAGCTAGGAGCTCTTAGGAGGTGAGAATGCTGATGAAACAGAGCATGGGGCAAAGGTCCCAAGGGATAGAAGGAGGAAGAGCCAAGGGAAAGAAACTTGAAATGAAACCAACTGAGAAGGGAATCACACAGGTACAGCCCATCCTAATGCCCCATTTCCATATCCCTTCCCACCTCTTGGTGGACATCTCACCAGTTCAGGTGTAATGCCAAACCTTAGGAGCCTTAGGATCTAGCTCTCCCTCCTCCCCTGCTGTAACTTCCTTACCACACCCCTTTCCCTCACACATGGGGATTCCTTGCTGCCTGAACCTTATTTAAGTCAAACCACAGTTTGCTGTAATGTCTGAATGGTCAAATTATGGCTCGCGTGATCTGGCAAGTCAGGATTGCAAACCACGGTCAAACCCTGGTTCACAATGATCACGCAAACCATAGTTTGACCTTCTAGATATCACAGCAAGCCAGGAAGTGTTTTTAAGTGAGAAGGAGAGTGGGTAGGAGGGAGTGTGTACATACATCGCTCATTCTTGATCCCTCCAACCATGGTTTGGAAAATTGAAGAATGTGATGTATGAATACCACCGCTATGTTTGTCAGAGGGTCATGGATTACATTCTAAGAGATTATGGCTGGTATCCTGAGATAAATTAATTAAGGAAGTTCATGGAAGAAAAGTTTCTTGTTCCTCCTGCCTCTCTGGAGGGTCACCCGCCCCACTGAACAATGTAGGATGGGGCATGAGAGGCTGGTAAGTGGTGAATAATTCAACATTGGGTGCACCTCTGCCCGAGTTTGGATGATTCCTCCCTTCCCATAGCCTTGTGCTCCATCTCACTTTGTTCAGGAGGGCCCCCCAACTCCCCAGAGATACTTTTGAGGGGGTGCAGGTGGCTGCCGGGGGTGGTGGTGTCGGACGAGAAACTTTCCGTCTGTGAACTTCCTTAAGTTAACTTGTCTTAGGATCTGAGCCAATGACGATAAAATTTAATATGTTTGCTCTGTATTACAATCAGATATAATTTTAAACCAAAGCACACACACATTGTAAGTAGCCATGTTGCTCACCACGGTGTGACACATTGGTTGGTCCTAATAAAGGTATTACCATCCTGTGACTTTAAGATTTTAAACCAAGTTGAATCTAAAGGGACATTTATTATAGCTTTAAAAAATTTTTTTTAAAAAAATCCAATTTAAATGTTAAAATCTAGCCTTTTATTTTCTTAATCACTGATTTTTATCTACTCTCATTAAAGATCTAATTTTTGGATTTATGAGTTGAAATTAATTTTTTTTTTACAGCTTTCTATATCTGAGACCAAGTATCTGAATTTTAATTCTGCCCTCTGCTCCCTATTCCATGCAACATTCTGACAGTTCTCTCCTGACATAATTAAATTGTGCTAATTGTCATATCCATGTATATGCCAGGAATGAATTTTTTGAATATAGCATTGTAGGCATCTAGATTTTGAAGCTCGTGTAATTAAAATGGTTGTGAGACAGTTATCCTAATGTAGTATGATTTTGTGCGTCATGACACTGTCACAAAATTTCACATGCCATCACAATAGAAAAAGCTGAGATACACGGCATGTAGGGGGTAGAGAGGTCCAGCTTTGTGACATGTACTTTCATCATTAAACTTGTAAAGTACTCCTCTACCTCCCTATGGCAGGGAGGTAGAGGAGAGGAGTACTTCACAAAAGTCTAATGTACATGTTTCCTACACAGTAATAATTTTGCAGCATCAGTAACTCCTGCATCCATGAATACTATAGATCAGGAACTGTTTATCTTTTTTAATTTAGATGCAGAAGCTACACACGTCAGTGCATGGGGGGGGGAAACTTTTGCTATGAACACCTGGTATATGCCTGAAGTGCCTAATCTGGCCCGTGGAGGCTTTGGATCCTTCTTTGGGCCTCACCCCCTGGAGGCTACTGAGAGCTTGGGGTGGGTTCGGCGGAGGGATGGATTCCCTGCCCTGAGTCCTCCCCAAAGGGAGAGTGTATAGTGCAGACAAAGGTGTCCTGACTGAGGCTCCTCCACCCTGTGCCTTGGTTGGGGTGGCCTTGGTGCACGCTGCACCTTCCCCCACTGGGGAGGATGTTGGTTGAGTGAAGCGGCCCGGGCTGAAGTGTCAGCTGGCTGGAGCTCCAGCAAGTGCTTTGGCTGGGGAGTCCATGGAGGGCCAGATAGGGAGGGGGTCATTAGCGCCCCCACCCAGAAGTACTTCCCCGCCCTGGCCTAAAGAAACCCTTCCTTTTTCTTCTCAAGGTTCTTGCTGGTGTATATGGTATATAAAATGTTCATGTGTGTGCATAAAACGTTCAATAACTGGTGAATCATTTATGCTACGTAAAGCTCTTTATTTTCCGCTGTTGAACTGGATATGTTAACTCAATTGCTTATGCTAAGTGATAATGTAATGTATTGTATTTTTTATAGATCATTGTAAACCACCCAGAGCGCTTCGGCTGTTGGGCGGTATAGAAATAAAATTAATAATAATAATTCTAAGTATTTCTTCCTCTTTTTTTCTCCAGCAACTTGAATTAGTGGAACCGAGTGGTTGGATTCATGTTCCCTTAACTGATTCTCACAAGAAACCTATTCGCACTTTTATGATTCAGATTGCTGTTTTAGCCAATCACCAAAATGGAAGAGACACTCATATGCGACAAATTAAGGTGTATACACCAGTGGAAGAAAGTTCTATTGGTAAATTTCCTAGATGTACAACAATTGATTTCATGATGTATCGTTCAATCAGGTAAACAATCAACAGTTTTGTACTTTAATTATACCAATGTATTTTTTTGTGTGATTTTAAAATAAAGACTTAAAATCTGCTTGTTACACTGTCTAGTTATTACTTTTATTTTGGCAAACATAGTCATTGCTGTGATTTTGTTACTGCTTATTTTATTTCTTTTCCTTTCTAGGAAACAGGAGGATAAAGTTCTCAAAGTTTTTTGATTTGATAATTATCTGTTATAGTGTACTTTATTGTATAATTCCATGATTAGGTTGAGCTTCCCAAAAAGTGTGCAAATACTTCTTCAAAATATGTTTACATAATTCTTCCAAAAGTACAGGAAAACTGGTAAAGATATTCACAATCCAGCTGAGCTGGCTTTGCCTCACTGCCTTTAATGGGACCAAGTTTACTTAAGTGCAAGTACTACAGTTTAAGTAGTTCCATAACATGCACAGAACTACTTCTAAAATTTCATAAAGATATTTGCTTTTATAGAGAAGGAGAAGACTCTTACTACATAAGAAGAGCCACACTGGATCAAACCAAAGGTCCATTTAGTCCAGCCAGATGCTTTCAGGAAGCCACAACCAGAATATGAAGGCAATATGAAGGCTTTTACATACTGCCTCTTATTCTGAAGGTTCCATTTAGCTATTATGAATTCATTCCATTTAGAATTCTGAATGTGTCTTAATTCTCCTTTAAAGCCATCCAAGTCAATGACCATTATCACATCTTAGTCTTCCTTTTCTTTCTTTCAAGCATTTTTACCTCACACTTCAGCTGAAAATGCGCCCAGAGCGGTTTACAGATCAATAAAAAAGTCCCTTCCCTCATGTGTACAGTCTAAAGGGTACAACATAAAAGGAAAAAAGAGATGGGGAGGGAGAAGGAAAACAAGCAAATTCAGGCACCCGTTCTTAGAGTTAGAAACTTCTTATAATGACCAGCTGGGATGGAAATAGTCCAGGGAAAGTATCCTACTGGAGTTGGTCTGCCAACAGAGCTAGTGGAATGGCCCTACTTCTTATCTCTTCCCTCTGCTGCAAGCCCGATGGAATGGCTGCTGCCAGGTGACAGCTGAGGAAAGGAGGAGCCTGATGGAGCTGGTCTCTCAGCAGAGCTGATGAGATGGCCCTGTTTTCCATCGCTTCCAATGCTGCACTCCATTGGAATTTAGAGAATCTATAGCCAATTCTGCAATAAAAAATTCTCAAGGTGGGGTAACAATTGAAGATTAAGAAACAAATAAAAGCATACAACAGTAATAAAACAACCGAAGGACAGATTAAAAACAAGATCCAGCATTAAAACCACAATTAAACGCCTATTTAAAAAGAAGTGTGAATCTCCTTAAAGTGTGCAAGTGTCTAGATTTTCCATACAGTACTAGAGAGCTTATTCCAAAGGTTAGAAATTATCACCAAAATATCTTGCTGTGGCTGTGAATTCCATAAACAAATTGTGTTGTGTGAAAATCTACTTCCTTTTCTCTATCCCGAATCTACTGCCCTTAGTTGTCTCTTTTCTAAACTTAATAGCCCCATATGCTTTAGCCTTTCTTCATAGGGGATGTAGTGCAATCCCAATTGCCTGTTCTAGAGGAAGAAAAATGGAAACAAACAGAAGTCTTCTGAACAATGCCTGGCATAACAGTTGGATCCAGTGTTGTGTGAGCGGAGGTCCGCTCATGCAACAAGACTTCCATGAGCACAGCAGGACTTCCCTGTCCTCTCCTCCCCACGCAGCCCCCCATGTGCCCCCAGATCTGTTATGGGGGATTCCCCCAACCCTCGAACAGATTTAGGGGCTGCAGAGGGAGGGGAAATCTGTTCCACCAGTGGCTTCCCTTCCCCTGCTGGAATGGCACCATTGGATCCAACTATAGGAATTATTGGTGTATGCTAAATGAGTATAAACCAGTAATGGCAAACCTATGGCACGTGTGCCACAGCTGGCACGCCGGGACCTCTCTGTGGGCACTCGAGCCATTAGTCGCTAGATTGCGAAAAGACCGTCCCCTTCTGCATTCAGCGTCGGGTTTCCATAGTAACTCCTCTCCACTCATTCCTCGCTGGCCTCCACAGGCAGGCACACTCCAACATCTCCACCCCCAGAAGCAGACTGCGCAGGCACCCAGCCCTCCTTCTAACTGAACAGACAGCTCAGAAGCACAGCGCGCGCAAGCCCGAATCTTTGCGCGCCCGGTGAAGAGCCATGCCCTGAGACAGAGCGGGGCGCGATGAGCTAGTGCCCCCTCCCTCCTTCCTGCTAAATTTAAGGCACTTTGAAATAAATAAGTTGGTTTTGTGTTGCAGTTTGGGCACTCAGGCTCAAAAAGGTTCGCCATCACTGGTAAACTATTTTTTGATGCAGCTTTGCCTTTACTATACTCTCTGACCTAAATTTTTCTATCCCCAAATTTGTTAGAAATTAACTTTGGTATGCATTTGGTATATGTTCTGGCTCTTCCATCAGTTGGATAAAATGTGGATGGGGAAGGGTTGTGCTGTTTCTTTGCTTAGCACCATTTTATTAAGAGGCCTTTCCACTGGCAAGAGCACCAATTTAAATATTTACAGTCATGTGAAAAAGAAAGTACACCCTTCTCGAGTTCCATGGTTCCACGTATCAGAAGAAAAATTATCAGGCCCGTAGCAGGTCTCAAAATTAGGTAAAGACAACTGCAGATGAACAACAACACATGACAGAGTACTTATTAAGAGAGGGACAGGGGGAGTGTAACCTTGCTCCTCTTACTCGATTTCTCTGCAGCTTTTGATACCATAAACTATTATATCCTAGGCTGGCTCTGTGGGATGGTTATTGGGGGCACTATTTCAGTGGTTCCACTCCTACCTATGAGATTGGTCTCTGAGAGTGGTATCAGGGGAGTGCACTTCAGCCCCCTGGCACTTGTGCTATGTGGTGCCACAGGGCTCTAATCACTGGGGAGAGAGTTCCATAAATTGGGGGCTGCCACAGAAAAGGCCCTCCTAGTCAGAGCTGGTATTTTTAATGTGTCAGGGCAAACCATGGAGTAACATGCGCAAAAGTTCCAACTTGCATAAGCATTTAGTGGAGATTTCTTTATCACATCCAACTTTTTATCATCTCAGGCCAAGCAGTAACCACTAGAACAGTCTCACACTCATATATAAGTCTTAATGAAGCAGAATGTCATAACATCTGGGATACTAAAATCCTTTAAACTCAAGCAAATTCTCCTACAAGGCAGTGACTTGCTGCCTCTCACATGTGCCAGGAGTTCTGCTAGTGTGAGAAGGAGGTTCAGGCCCAGTTTAGCTAAAATTTGTCCCAGGAATTGCACAGCAGGCTGGTGCAGATGGTGCCGGAGAACACCTCGAGCGAGGGTTGTGTAAATGAACCTGTCTCTTCACTAATATCATCTGAGGCCCTTGAAGTTGGATGGTGTAGCTACTGATGACAGGGCCTTCTCTGTGGTGGCACCCAATTATCCCATAGACATTTGTTTTGACATCTATCCTTCTATCCAAGTTTAAATTGTTTCATCCCCTGGTGCTTTTGGCAAGTAATAACATGCTTTTGTTCTTAATGTTTTGTTGCCTGCATCTTTTGTAGGTAGTGGTTATCTTTTTCCTGTGTTTGAGAATGATTGTTTTATCATAAAATCCATGGATTTTATTTGATTTTATTTGACTGCTATTTTATTTGACTACTATTTTTGTACTGTTAGCCTCTTTGAAATCTTTGCAGTGGAAAGCTGGTGTGTGTGCATGCACGTGTATGTATCGATATACATATCTCATAAAATGTATTGGAGGGGGCGGGGATCTAGAATAGCATGGACTCCTTGAAGGTCACAGTGTTTTCCTGTGCCTAAACACAATAGCACTTTGTAGTGGCGGGAGACCCTATGGACCTTGGCATTAGGTTGAGAATGCTAAAATATTAAGTTTGCATTTCTTCCTCCCCTTTGAAGCTAAGGGGTAATTTTAATTCGCCTTTTGGATGAAATGAAGTGAGCTCTGCTGTATCAAACTGATCTTCAGATAAGGTGCTTTGCCCATGCAAAGTCCATCATCTTCAATGGGGTGTCAGCAGAATGTCCTTGAGGAACAAGCAGTTACCATAAGATTCCAGAATATTTTCCATTTCATTCTTAACTGTAATTTCTAAATTATATTTTTCTAGAGTTTTCTGTTTTTATCTTGATTTATATATTTGAAAGATTTATCCCCCACCTTTTGATCAAATTACCCCCAAGGCTGTATGCAACACATTAAAACTGCCCAGCACCCTTGTTCCTTGGGCTGGTGGCAGAAGCCAGCATCTCTTCCTTACCCTCACTTCTGTAATCCCAGGGAAACGGATAGATGGAACAGAGTTCTTTCTGGCCCGGAGGTGGGGAAACAGGCTGCTGCAGCTGCTCCTTCTCTGGCCAATCTTTACACCTTGGTGGGATGATGGAGTAAAATGGTTTCACAATGCCTGGATTTGTTGTAAACATATACTCAAACAACCAACATCATTATGTTTTTTATAAAAACTGAATTCAGTTCCTTGTGGAAAGGTCCAGGCACTTATAGTTTAATTGACCAAAATCTAGTTTGGCAAGGTTTTTCTTTTTTCTTTTTTCCCCAGCATTAGCAAAATTTAGTCTAACAATCTCCTTACTGTAGTCCTGCATGAAAGCAATAGCATTTCTGTACTTTTCCTATGACAAATTTATTTTTCCTATAAGCTTTCATTGGCTGGTGTATCTGGCATGGGCTTACTGACAATGAGCCAGGAGATCTGAGCTTAAAGGAAAACTCACAGCTCTCTCAGATGTTGGCACAGAGCAGGGTAAACCCATCCCTGGGCATTAGCACTAACACTTGTTGGCATCGCTGGCACAGCACACATTGCTCATACATACCCTTGGGAGTAAGAAAAGGGACACAGATTGTGTAAGACAGAGATGATCTTAAACAATTGCCAGAGCTGTGAGCAGCTACCACCTTGTCATGTTTTAAAGCAATGAGATAAGTTGCTCTATAGATTGAAAGCTATGGATTCAATGCGGTGGGGTGGAGGGGAACCAACATGTGGATAAGTTATAGCTGGTATTTTATTAGGTGTTTATATCTGTGTAAAAGTGTATGACTGTTGAACATCTGTAACTTCAGATGCTACTGTCAATGGGACCCCTCCTTTTGAATCATAGGCTGATTCAATTTTTAAAAAGTCAGACAAGGCTTTAATAACAATCTGCCTGCTGCAGTTGTAATATGTCTGAAGGAAATACCAACTTCGGTGGTATGGCATGGGGCAATTATATGTGTAACACCTCTCTCCTTTATCCCCTTTTCAGCATTCGTAGCTTGTTCATAGCCATGGTGAAAACTAAGGCACTCATTGCCTTTAGAGGAGAGAAGGAGCAGGGAGATTTGTTTTCTACTGCAAGCACCCAAATGGACAGAGACATCCACATGGCCATTTGCATGCTTTTGGTGGCAGGAATTATTAATAGTGATGGGGAGTAACATATGACATGCCCATGAGAATCTCAGCACAATAGTAAGCTCAGTTTTTAAAGTAGAACAAATTTTGCAGGTTAATCTTGTTGGACACAATCCAGATGAAATTAAGTCTATTTAGGGTGCAGTCCTATGGGCTGCAACCTCGACTATCATAAGCCCCCGAACTCTGAGGGTTACGGTCATCCTATGCAGAGCAGGAGGAGCGGCAGAGGCAATCTTTGTCTCCCCATCCTCGCGTCCTGCATTTTTTGCTAGACAGGTTTTCTGCCCGCCTAGCTGGGGTGTTTCGGAGGGGGAGCGAAGGAGGCTGGAGAGGCTTCAGGATAGCTTGCTCATACCCTGACCGCTCCAGTCTCCTTTTCTCCCCAGCCACTGAAACATCCCCTTTCCCCCCTCACTGAGGTTGTTTTCCTGACCTCGGAGGGCAGCCAGCATGGTTCTTTCCATGCCGGCTGCAAGGGGACAGGGGTCAGTTCTCCATTTCCCTGCTCCGAGTTTGGAGTGCTGTCTCCGACCTCGGATCGGGGAATCCAAACTATCCTATGGGCCTTCATATGCTTGCTCCTTGAAATTACTTTGATGTCACTGGGAAAGATATAAGCATATACATAAATCCCCATTAAAATAAATGGGACCTAAATGTGCTAAACTTTGGTTGAATTGGGCCCATTGAATATATTGGTTTGCTGTGTGCACAGAGGACAGAGGCTCAAATGTAGAGAGAAATGGAGTAAGAAATGAAGCTGCATATACTTCACAAGGCAATATGTGACCAGGACAATCTGGGGCATCTTTGCTGGCACCCCATCCTCCCTATCGGGATTTGGGCCTGAAAGACCAAGGAAAAGTGTAGGTGCATGGAGGGTAAGTTGTAAGCAAGCACAATTTGTGACATTGCACAACATCATTACTGATCATGGAAGCACGTCTGTTAACGCTTCCGATATCCCGGCTTTGTGGAGAGTAAGCCAACACGAGACAGTCTTAACTCTTGTCTTAAACCTGTAGGTGTTTTTTAAAATAACTGAATATTAGTGAAGGTGAAATGGGTGGAGCCATTTTATGTGGTCCTGCTCACATTTCTTCTATTGGATAGATGCAAAGAACATTCCACCAGAAGAGAGACTTTGATTGACAACCAAGTCTAACAAAATGTGCATTTAATACATGTATGTCAAAATTGTTTATTTTTAAGCCTAAAAGCAAAAAATAGTTTTTATAACCCACCTAACCTAACTCCCAAACTCTCTAACACTCCCAACACACTACAACCAACACTCTACTTCTTAACTAACTCTGACATCACTCAAACACTCCTTATATACTCCTCCCCCCACCCTTTCCAATACATCACAAACCACACCCACTCGGTTCAACGTTCTAGACACACTAAACATACTAATGCAGACATATACCAGGGAACTGAATTGTGGGGTTACGCCACAGATGCCCTTGCCAAATGTGACAAAATATAAACTTGTTAATGGCTGTAGAATAGTCTGAACGTTTGCTCTTTACGCTGTTATGTGGGAAGAGAATCAGTTTTATAAATCATATATAAGATGGTTAGGCCTTACTAGCTGACTAACAGGGATATAAAAATTATTAGGGTACTTCCACCATAGTTAGAAAGCTGAAACTTGGCACATGTATGAGTTGAAGGTACTTTGAAATGCCTAAAAATAGGATATTTTATATATTATATTACAAAACAATACACTCTGACATGGTTTGCGTGATCAAAATAAACCACCATGGCTTATTTGAATCACAGTGTGTACCAGGTGCAATTTCTATAATCACAGCATGGGTGTGGCTTGTCATGTTGTCTGAGCTGCCAATAAACCCTACAACAGGCCATGGGTTATTGGAGGGTTGTTTCCCCCTCCAACAAGCTATGCTGCCCAGGTTCGGACGACACAACACTGCACCCAGGCAGTGATTATGGAAATAGCTCCCTGCACACATCCAGCATGCACCCCATTTTAAATAAGCCACTGGAGTTTAAATTGCATCATGTGCAGGGTGCACATGTGCAGGCTGAACAGCTATACTGACCCACAATTCTTGTTTATAAATAGCTATTATTGGTGAATAAATATGACACACAGGGTCTTAAGCAAGAATGGAATAATGAATTGGAGTGTCCTATTTTGCCCAAACAATGGATCACTTCGTTGGTATCTGTCTCAGAAGGGGTAATGGATCTCAGGTTACATTTAATTCAGCAAAAATTGATGTTTCAGGTATATTGGACTCCACAGCATCTTTTTAATAAGGGTTTATCTAAATCAGCTAATTGTTGGAGGTGTAATACAGCTAATGCTTCTCTCACTCATATGTTTTGGCAATGGCTACTTCTTTTTGGGAGGAGGTAATAATATGGATAAACTTTGTGACAAAGTTCTTTAATATTTACAGACACACATGTTCTTAACTATCTACCCTTCTCTTGGGACTTAACGCAAGGTCAACGTAAATGAATCCTCCACGCCCGTTTGACAGCTAAAAGACTAATATTACAGCACTGGAAGGACAAATGGCCACCCTCAATAACACAATGGGTTGAGGACTTGATGATGCTTTCGATTTTTGAATGGGTGGTCCTTAGGCGTAATCTACAAATGGATAAATATATGGATATCTTGGCTGCCTTTGTTGAAGTCAATACATAGCTATGACTAAGAATAGTAGTATATTTTGCTATACATAAAATATATATAGGTACATAGCACATTTGTATTCATTGTAATAGATTTATTCAAATTTCATGTAAGAAAACTATAATACTTTATTTCTTTGTTTTTTTTAATTTTGTTTTGATTTTTAAACTCACAATAAAAAATCAATGGGAAAAAAAAGTTGGCCTGAAACTACTATGAAAGTGTCTGAAGAAAATGCCTATGCACAATCAATAGCAACCTGAACCTGTAAAAATATGGCTGGAATTTGACTAACACCGCAATCCTAAACTCACTCACTAGGGTGTAAGCCCTGCTGAACACAATAGGCAAAATCCAATGGGGTGCCTACACCCCTGCTGATTCCTATCTGCCCTGCTGATTCCTTTCCACAAGCAGTGGTCCTGCCAATTCTGTTGTGCAAGTGGGACCCAGTGCTTACACAAGGGAGATTTAGTGCTTCATAGAGGAAGCCCTGAAATGAGTGGAAACGCTCGTTTCTGGAAGGAGGCAGGTCAACGGAGCTCTAGTTTCTCCTTCCAGAAACTAGTTTCTGCTTGTTTTGGGTTTGCCCCGGAAGCACTAAACTGCTGTTGTGCAAGTGATGTGGGCATCATGTGCAACGGAATTGGATTGGAAGAGAATCAGCAGGAGCAGAAGTGCCCCATTGGATTGTGCCCAGTGAGATTTATTTTGGAGTAAACATGCATAGGATGGTGCTGTAAACCACATGTAATCTTGTTTCTTCTCTGTGTGGAATAGTGGAGGTGGTGGTGGTCAGGAAAAGTGGGGAGGAAGGTATGGACAATTCTGCATGTGTATTAAAAATAAGCATGTGTATATAGGCAGGGTTCAGAGTTTTACCAAGTGTAGGTTAAAACCCCACAAGTATTCCTGAAATAGAGGAGCTGGGTTGCAAGTCACTGACAGCTTCAAGCCCAGCTACTTCAAATTGGCGATGAAGCCGTGTGTGTGGATGGCAGATGGGGAAGAAGTAATGCAGGATGTATAGGAGCCAGCTAGGTTTGGAAGTTGAGGGGTCGGGGAAGAAGAGTTAGGATGTTTAGAAGGAGGATATAGTTTCCTTTAGTTTTCAAAATACTGCTGTAGAACATCTAACTCCAATGAGATGTGAAAATCTGCACTCATTGTTTTTCTACTTCAAATTGCTCCTTCCCTCAATTGCCTTTTCCATCCTGAAGCATGTGTTTACCATAGCCACTTGGGGGCAATATGTAGTACAGTATCAGGAGCAGCCGGGGCTCAAACGGTATGCATGCAGCTGTTCTGTGTGGTGAGCCACTGAACATCAAGTTAGTTGCAGGATCTGACTAGGCAGTCAAGTACCCATAGAGCCTGAATTGGCCCCAGTCACCCAGGATAGCATTGGACCTTCCTAGATAGGAAGGACTGTAAGAGGGTTTCCTGTATCAGTTAAGCTTTGCTCAGACAACAAGGTCTTGCTGAGCTCTGGTGCGTTCCTGTATGCTTTGATTGTCCTTTGGTCCTACCTCCTGACTTACTCTTCAATCCCAGCTTCTGGCTTCTTCCTAATTTTCATACAATTGCCTCCTTAGATTTGCACTTTTCTGACAAGATTAATAAAATGGATCATCATCCATTCTCTCCCACCCCCAGGACTAATGAAATCATTAGTGTGATAAGTGTGTTCTTTAGCAGCTAGGGATGTATATTAGGATCATAGGATCGTAGATTTGGAAGGGACCTACAAGGCCATCAAGTCCAACCCCCTGCTCAATGCAGGAAACTAGAGGAGGGGTCTCCCATCCAAGTAATAACCAGGCCTGACCCTGCTTAGCTTTCCACGTTCAGACAAGCTGAGCCAGCATGAGCCACTCCTCCTAGAGCAGGGGTGGGCAACATGCAGGCCGCATATGTCTCCTGCAGCACCACCAAAATTTGCAGTGGCAAAAAATTGGCAGTTTGCTGCCAAATGTTGTTGGCAAATTGCTACAGAAGGGTAAAATGGACACATTTAGCTTGAAAACAAGCTGAATTTGTCAGTTATCACATTCTGTAGCAATTTTTTGGCGGCAAAGTTCAATTCCCCCCCCTCCCACCAACACATTCAGCATTGGGGTGGCAGCAGGAATGCAGCCTTTGGGAGTGAAAATGGTCCCCACCACCCCCTACACCAAGTTGCCCATTCTTATCCTAGAGAATTAACAGATAAAAACTGTCACAAATAAGGACATCCTTGTTTAAAATTCCAGTTAAAAGCAATGGAAAATGCACTGTAAAGGAATAATTTACATTATGAAAGTGTATTTAATAAAGGCTTACAGAGCTTTATAAAGAAAACCTTATAGAACTAACTGGGGCCTTAAAAATAAGTACTGCACATCAGCAGTGGACCACCCAACACAAATACCTGGAAGCTTCTAACAGTCCATCCTTGAAGGCTAAAGATATATCTTCACTTTTGCAAACATATTAATTACCTCATCCTTAAGCTTAAACACACTGCAAGGATAGAAGAATGATATACCAGTAGTTAAAAAAATATTGGACCAATGTCTATTGGTAAATAGGCAAACCTTTCATCTCCTTTTTCTTAAATCATGACTAAATTGTCCCATTTATTTCAATGAGACAAAAATGTGATTAACCAAGGCTGTAATCCAATATTCACTTACCTGGGAATAAGACCATTGCATTATTATTTTGGATCCAACCCTTAGTTTCTCAATTTAAATGCATGGAAGGAGGTTACAGTAACCCTTTGTGGATTTTCCCCATAAAAAAGATTAACCTGAAAGCATGTGCAGTTATGGTCCTGTGACCCACCCTGCTGGATTCACAGTCTTTTGTGGCCATGTCTAGTACTTTATTAGGGCTACCCAAGTACAAAAAATAAAATTTAAAAAATAGTGATATCTTTGCCTACACCAGTGCTAGCAGCATATCTGCTTCCCCCCACCCCTAAAAGCAATTATGTTCTCTACATGGGACACCACTTTTACCTAGCTTCTTATTGACTGTCTATTTACACTTCAGTTTTTTCGCTGGGTCTTTGTATCAATATTACTTCCTGTGCCTGCAATGTGCTGTTGCAAGTAGAGTGGCACTGGACCAAGGAACGTATGCTTTTGTGCTGATGACCCTTGTTTTACTAGTACAGAGTTTTTAAAAGTGCTGGAAGGGAGCAAGAGACAGGTAATTCTTAGATGTGAATTGTTGTCATACTGTGGAACTTGAACACTACAGTGGTGGCTGGTGAGGTTTGGAGCTGGTGGGGCCAATTTCTTTCTTTTGCTTGCGCACTGCATGTATGGCTACAACAGTTGTAGTAGCATACTTGTACAACACACACACTGTTTTTTTGTGTGTGCGCACACTTTTGGATAAACCAGGGGTTCTCTAACTTTCTATACCAGGGCTCACTTGAGACAGCTGAAAATGACTGAGGCCCACCAGTCACAAAATGATGCTTTAGGGCCAGAGCCAGTCACATAATGGTGACATATGGAGGTGGAGCTTGGCATAATCAGATGGCAATTACTGAGATTATTTTATATTGAATCTAATCCCTCCTTGAACATTGCTGAATTCTTTGCCACAGCTATTTCCTTGTAGCAGGGAGTTCCATAATTCAGCTTTCCTCAAGTTAAATACAGACATTTGGTCTGGAGGTATTATTACTCAGATTTTTCATTTCAGGAAGAATTTGCTGATCCAGATGCTCTAAGTCTGGGAGTGCTCATGGACACTTCTCTTGGTACACACCTGCCTCTCCTGATTTTAATTACATTTCTTAAGATTATTTTAAATTGTTTTTTTTAACTGGGAGATTGCCATACTGCAAAGCAAAGTGCTGCCAATATGGGTTTAAAATCTTTATTTGGGTTCAAAAGAATTTTCTTTTTATTTTGGAGCTCAGACCCACCATCTCTACCTTGTACTTAGGTTCTTAGGCTAGTTACTTTTCTATTAGACTCACCAGTTTGCCTTCGGGGAAATGAGTGTTTTGTGACTGGCTATGCCCCAAATGGCAGCCATTGTATAAATGAACAAGCCCCTCCATGGCAGCCTTTATAGGAGAGTGCCCATGACACTGTCAACATTCCGAATGTACCCACCAACTCAAAAAGGTTAGGGACCAGTGCTCTAAGCAGAGAAAACTGTTTATTTCATATTGTTTTTCTACTCCCCACACATGCATCTCAGTCTTCTTACCCATTTCCTGTCATTTCTTCTCCCCTTCTCCTTTCACACTTAACTTGTACCCTATCCCCAGCAGCTAGTTTCTTTCATCCCTCCCTCCTGCTGCTTTTAGATACACTTCCTCCTATAATAGCTTTGCTCTCTTATCCCATTCCTCTTTATTCCCATTTTTTTTAAAAAAATGTTGTTGTTGTTGTTATTATTATTATAAATATTAGCCTTGCTCTCTACCCAACTCTCTCCATGGGACACAGGCAGTCAAGCAAAGAGGCACTGGGCAGTCTGCAGCACAGAGACCCACCTGAATGTCAGCTGAGACCCACTGGTGGGTCCCGACCCACAGTTTGAGGAACACTGGGATAAACATTGTCTGCCAAACAAAAGTCCTTCACTGGCAATTTCCCCGTAACGTATTTTTCAAAAGCATGAATCTGCCACTCCTCTAGCAAATGACACACTTCTTGTCTCATTATCACACTAGATCCAATACTTATCCCTTGTTTATTTACATTTTTGTAAATAAAATTAGGCACCCCGAGTCCAGGCTATAACATACCTTTGGGATCGTTAAATTCCCGAAAAGATGAAGGAGGGATGTCCCCTTACATAAAAGATTCAAAGCTACAGTGTCTGCATGAACTTAATATGTAGGCAACCTGACATCACTTTACTCCATTTCCACAAGTATCCTACGTTAAACTACTTTTATCATGGTGAATGAAATTGTTCCATTGAAGTACTTATAAAATACTTATTATATAAATAATTATAAATAATGTATAATTATATATAATATATATAATTATAAATTAGTATTATATAGTATTAATTTATAATTATATAAATGCTATTTTTATTCTCCAAACTGAATACCAATTTCATATTTCCTAAAGCTGAAGTCTCTCCTACAAACAAATATAATATACAGACACATTTCTGCTGTATACTCTGCTCATGCTCAAAGCCTTTCAGTATCAGCACAGTACAATAAACAATCTCCATATTGGGGGCTGTGTGAGGCAACAATACAAAGACAATACAGAGCACAACCCTCCCAGGACCACAGTGCATAGGGTTGCCAAATTTTGACTGGAGATTTCCTTCTCTTGCATAATACCAAACTAGTAAAATTTCCAGGATGGCTTTCAACAATCTCCTGGAGATTAATGCTAGATTCTGGAGACTCCAGGCCAATCCTGGAGGGGTGGCAACCCTAGCTGAACTGAACAAAATTATACTTTTAAGAACATTCATGCTCCCCCCCCCCCTTAAACTATCAAGGAAGAATTAACATGAAACACTTCAGAGCCCTGCATAGCCATGTAGCTAGATCCCTGGGTGACCTTAGGCCGCAAACTACGGTATCTCACACACCTTAGCCACAAGGTTTTTGTGAGGATAAAAGGGGGCTGAAGGAATGACATGTCTGCCACTTGGAGCTCCTTGAAAGGAGGGGACACAAATTTGAACATAATTCCTGAATATAAAAGCCTACTAGGCCAAGCCTACCTTTTTACACCAACGGGGTCTAATAATTAGAGGAACCAGGCCTCTTCCAAAGAGAGGGAATCTGCTCTTTGATGTGTGCCTTTTCTTCCTAAGATGGCAATTGGTTCCTATATATGGCCCTGCCCTAACAGAGAAAATTCAGCCAATTGGAGGGAAGTGGTATCAAAAAGGTGTCGGGGGGGGGGGGCTGGCCCGCCTCAAGGGTCACTGGATTTATGTGATTGGCTGAAATTTGCCTTACAACTGCTGGCAGCCTCAGCTGAAAGTTTTGCTTAATTCCCTGAGAAGAGGGGCCAAAAATAGTGAAACTAGTCATTCGGCCCTCCCTGTACTGAGAAGACTGGAGCCAGGCAGGCTTGTCGTATGAGTTTCTAGTCTGCAGGCTCCGCCCCCCTTGCCCTGACAGGATCAGAGAGGCCCAAATGAAAAGCCAGCTTGAAACCAGAGACTCAGACATGAGAGAGAAGCGATGGGACTGGACAACCAAAACAAAGCCAGGATTAGCCAGTGGGCAGGTTCGCACGGCACGCAGCGGGCGCATCGCGGGTAGGATGTACCATGCTTCCCCCTCCTCTCCCCTTGGTCCTCTTGCAGGTATACCATGGGACACCACGCAGCAGCACCGAGGTTTCCCCCCTGCCCGCCGCCGCTTGGCAGCGGGGGGGGGGGGAGCAGGGATTGCTGACAGCCCTCACCCCGACCTTCGAGTAGACCTCATGAGCTGCGGTAAGGGCTGTCGGCACTGCTACCCATCATGGCAGATGTGGCTTCCTCATGAGCAAGTGCCTCTGCCGAGATTTGGCAGCAGTGCCATCCCGCTGTGTAGAGCACGGTTCCTCCTGTCCAGCGCCACTGCCGCTTGGTGGCTGCACCAGATGCGGGAGCCAAGCCATGCTCTGCTCGGCCTATTCCTGAGTAGGCCGAGCAGAGTGTGCCCCCCCCGTCCAGCACTGCCGGCTTGAAACGGGTGGCAGGGGCAGCGGGGAAGGGGAAGTGGCTCCAGCTGGCTGGCTGGAGCTACCTCCTCTTCCCTGCTGCCCCTGCCATCTCAAAATGGCAGGCAGGGATGCAGCAAGCCTTCTTTGCCGGGATTGGCAGTCACCACCCCACGCTGCTGCCGATGTCAGCAGAGCGGGCTTGCTTGTGAGCAAGCCTACTATGTCTGCATCGGCAGCAGTGTGGGGCAGCCGTGCACAGTGCCTCTGACAGCTGTCCCCAAGTGCCGCTTGGGCACTTTGGGGGTGGCTGTCAGTGGTGCTCACCCGGCAGCCACTCGGAAAGAGCGGCAAGCCTTTTTGCTGCTTTTGCCAAGTGGCTCTGTAGCAGTATGAGTTACACCTGGGCTTGTCATGTCATTCGGGTTTGGACAACATGGCAAGCCCAGGGGTGGCTACTGAACCCTACAACAAGCCATGGCCTGCTGGGGCAGCTTATAAGCTCAGAAGCTGGGTTTATTAGCCACCCCGAATAAGCCATGGTGGGTTCACACGACACAACATGGCCCCCTGGCTTATAAGCTGGGGGGGGGGGGTTGGTGTCTCATGTGAACCCAGTAAGTGACATAGCCTAAGTCACACAGAGATATTTAACTGATTAATGCAATTAAATCTTTAAATGCATTTTTTCTTTTTCTTCCTTCTGGGTGTGTGGGGGCAAGTCTCATTTGGCCCTATGAAGGAGCCTCCACTGGAACATCAAAGTGTCCAGGTGCTGAAATAATACAGGACTCCTGTTACCTGAAGATTTCTTTGATGTGATTGTTATAGCTAAGCTGCAAAAATCTAGTTTGCTCAATGGGATCTGATCTGAAACCATCATTCTCTTTTCACTTGTTTCCTATCATTTAATGACCAGAAAAGTCAACCAGTTTTACCGAGACATGTGTTATCTGAATCCATCTTAGATTCCATAGATCATAGAGTTGGAACGAGCCTACAAGGCCATCGAGGCCCTGCTCAATGCAGGAAACTAGAGGAGGGGTCTCCCATCCAAGTAATAACCAGGCCTGACCCTGCTTAGCTTTCCACACTCAGACAAGCTGAGCCAGTGTGAGCCACAGGACACATTGCAAAGGATGCTATCAGACATTTTCACATTTAACACATCTATCTGGTTAATCTCGCTTTGCATAAGTTTATACTGATGTGATTCCATTTATTTCAGAGAATGTTATTTTTTATTATAAAAAAGTAACATCCAGTTAGGGACTGAGGAGAATTTCATTTGGGTCACATTTTTAAGTGAACCAGCTTATTTTGTACATCCCAGATTAATATGAGGATCACAACAAGTTATCCTTTGGATTGTACGCTTTCCTGAATTTTGTAGTGCAGCTCAATTCAAAAACAGCATACAAATTTGCATATATTAGGGGAATTTGTATACAAAATGCATATGATAGGGGAAACTGTGTATGAAAATGAATTACAAATTTGCATGCTTTTAAAAATAATCCACAGGCTCCTGTGGAAATTGGACAGAATGGATTTACCTATATATATAAAAGAAGGTGCCCTGACTGACTGACTGACTGACTGACTGTCCCATCAATGCCCAGCTCAAACCGTTTAATCTAGGAATGTGAAATTTTGAAGGGACATTGCTTTTATGACGTAGACCCCCACTAAGGAAGGATTTTGGGAAATTCCGTCCCTAAGGGGGTGAAAAAAGGGGGCAAAATCGCCCCACTCTCATATCTGCAGTTCTGCAAATAGGCCTCACCTCATAATTGCTGCAAGAGCCAACTTGCTGCAGGAGCCAATAGGAGCAGTTATGCAAATAGCCCATACGACACTTAGAATGTTTGTATGAATTCCTGCAAGGGCCAATAGGGCTGGGTATGCAAATCTCCCCTAGGCCATTTAGAATGTTCTCTGAGGGGGTGAAAAAGGAGGGAAACTTTACATGACGGGGTGAAAAGGGAAGGAAACTTTTTAAATGACTGACTGTTGTGTGGGGGGCATCGTTGCATAGGCTCCATCACGTTTAGACGGATCTACCCCAAACTTGGCACGGTCACTCTTCATCACCTGTAGACTCTCAGGATTAACCTGGTTTTTCTTTAAGAACAGATATTTCTGGCACAAACGATTTCTGCTGCCAGCACCCAGCCTAAACGTTACACTTTCAGTTAGAGACACTGCATCTTTTCCATACATGTTTCTTTTAAAAACAATTATACCAAATCCTAAAATCGACACGAGCGCAGCCGTGGGCAACAGCTAGTAATTGAATACATGTGAGACCATAAGAGACAGAAAATAGACCGATTTGTCCATCCCTGCATACAGTATGATAATTCCCCACTATCGTGTACAATCGCATGCAGTATAATCAAAAGGACTCAGTACTGATACTGACTACATATGGATGGCTGTTACCTTTTTCTAATTATTGTGTGTGATTTCTCCAACAAATCCATATATAAACTAAGATGGCTTTGGAGAACACCATAGCCCTTCTAAAAGTGAATTGCAGGCACAGGCATTTTTTAAAAGTTAAGAATACCCAGTGAAATTATTTTCCTACTAACTCCTAATTTCATATCTGGCTCATAAAATTTAATTGGCACCACATCAACAGTTCTTGAAATGATACATTTTCACCAAGTTAAAAGACAGAAGATCATATGCCAGGAGGCAAGACATATTTTATTTAAATATCCAGGGATTTGTTATTTTAATATTTGATGTCAGGTTGCCCTGTAGAGTTTTCTCTGACTGGACACAAAATGTTCCATGATCGACTTTGCAGTAACATTGGTGAATCTCAAGATAAACAAGTCAGCATACACTATTTATATATTTTGAACACACACGTTGTTGCACTGCATACTGTGCGAACATGAAAGATTTGGGCTGAGCTTTTCCTTTTGGGTGTTGCGTCGCGCTGATGTAGCTCTTTCACGGGTGTGTGTGTGTGGGGGGGGAAAAGTCTAATTTTGTTGATAAATATTTGTTAAAAATCAGTGCCTGGGAACACATTTGAGTATTAAATGATTTGCACCTTTTTCATTGCAAAGAAACAGTTCAAACACAGATGAAGAAAGGTTTCTTTATGATGGCATACAGCAAATCTCTTTAAAGGAGAGCCATGCTCTGCTGATGCTTCCTACATGTGTAACTAGACAAGCAGGTGCCTGGCAATAATTTAGCACATGTGGACTATTCCTGGAAGCTTTTATAGTCTAAATATTCAGGCCTGGTACATATGACTAGCCTGCTTCTGGTTACGACTTTTTTTAATGTCTGCCTCTCGTTAGTTCTAGTTCATGCCGGATAAGTCATCTAACTTATTGACCACAACCAGTCTTGAATTTGGCACGCCACTGCAAAGGTTGTATGCAGACTATATGGTTGTGCTCATAGCAAATGGGTCTGGGAACCTGACTTGATATCCAGAGATCACACCTTAGATCAGCAGGTGAGCTTGCCTTTGCTGTAGTGCAGGGATGGGAAAAGTGTGGCCCTCCAGATCTTATTGGACTGAAACTCCCACCAACCAGCAGTTGGATTGTGAGTGTTCTGTTCTGAGCTGCATTTTCCTAGCAGCTGGGAACTTTCTTTGACATCCTAGCAGCTCAATCAGACCACCATGATGTTTGTAACCTTGATATCCCACCCTTTTTCCAATGAATGCAGAGATGTTTTGGCTTTGTATGGAAGGATGGGTTGACAGAGACTGATTTGGCCATGCCCCCCGCCCCTGTGAGCTTCATAGCAGAGTGGTGATTTGAACCTAGGTTTCCCATGTCAAAAACCTGACATTCCTACAATCGCTCCACAGTGGTTTGTTTTAGGGATGCTACTTTGTGAAGTATGGAGGAATCATCTCTCCTAGTGAATGATTCAATAAGGGAAGATTGTGCCAGAGAACTGGAGTGAACTATTTTCAGAGTTCCTGGCCAGGTCACCCTGTTCTAAATGAAAAATTATGAGTGACTGAAGAAGCCAAGAAGATGTCCCTAAGAGAAATAATGGATAACAAAGTAACATGTATGAATAATGAGTATTTTGCATTTATCTAAGTTCATTATATATTATATTTCCAGAACCAGAGTAGGATCATGGACTAGGTTCTCTAACGGTGCAGTCCTATGAGTTGCACCCTTGATGATCATAAGCCTCTGAGCTCGGAGGCTTACAGTCACCCTATGCAGGGCAGGAGGAGCAGCAGAGGCGGTCTCTGCCTCCCTGTCCTGCCCTGCAATTTTGCTAGATGGGCTTCTTTGCCCATATAGGGCAAGTGTTTCAGAGGGGGAGGGAAGGAGGTCGGAGAGGAAGCCTCCTCCCCTCCCTGGCACCCGAAATGTCCCCTCTAACTCCTCTCTGAGATAGCATTCCTGACCTTGGAGAGGCAGCTGACGTGGTTCTTTCCACACTGGTTGCATGTGGGGTGTGTGTGTCAGATCATGGATTCCCCACTCCAAGGTTGGAGCGCAGTCTCCAACCTCAGATCAGGGAATCCAAAGTATCCTATGGCCACTCAGACGCTGTCTAGGGGCCATAGGATTGCCCCCCCCCCCACGCTTTGTGTCTTAGAGATCATGATTGCTCGTCATCCAGCTGCATGGATACTTTTCTATGAAAATATGTGCATTTGGTTTCTTATTTGGTTACCATGGTTTGAAAACAGGGCTGGCCCAATACATTTTGCCCCCCGCCCCCAATCACTCAAGTCAAGGACTATAGTACCCAAAAGTCAGGCAAGTTATTTTGGCAAAGGAGGCAAAAAGTTCCTAAGCTCCTCTCCCCATCCCTGGCAGTAAAAATAAAATGACTAACAAATGAAATGACTAACGATTTGTTGCCCTTTCTTGACATCCAAAATGTGCTGCCTGAGGCAGCCACCTTACTCTGTCTAATGGTAGGGCTGGCCCTATTTGAAAACACACACAAACAAAGCAGAAATGGAGGCAGCTGTATGTCAAGTTTGATGGAACATCTTGGGCAAGAGGGCACTTTGGCAAAAGTGAGGGTGGCAAAGCAGCCTAAATGACCACTTGCTCCAGCATTGCCACTGAGGCCTGTGGGGCATCCTCTAATTTTTGTGCACTATTATGATTTATTAGATAAATAAATAAATAAATAAATAAAACAGAGGAAGGCCAGGATCTCTTCTCGATCATCCCAGTTTGCAGGACACGGAATAATGGGCTCAAGTTACAGTAACCTAGATTCCACCTAAACATCAGGAAAAATTTCCTGACTGTCAGAGCAATAAGACAATGGAACCAACTACCTAGGGAGGTGGTGGGCTCTCCCACTCTGGAGGCATTCAAGGTGCAGCTGGACAGCCATCTGACAGGGATGCTTTGACCTGGATTCCTGCATTGAGCAGGGGGTTGGACTCGATGGCCTTGTAGGCCCCTTCCAACTCTACTTTTCTATGATTCTATGATTCTAGATTTCTCAGATACCTTTCTCAAGAAAAGACTCAAGGTGACTTGCAACAAAAATGAAACATTTAACATTTGAAACAGCTAAAAAACAATTAGACGAAGGGCTTCTAGTGCTATCGATCAAAAGGCATTGTGAAACTATTCTATCTTTTCCTCCTTAACAGAATTGTTGGAAGAAAAAAAGATGAAAGAAATAGTGGGACAACACCAGAGGGGTACACGGAAAGATGATGCCACCTGTCCCCCCTCCCCTACAATTCCATGAATGAGGCAGGGTGATTGCACAACAGAAGCTTGGGCTGGAAGCACCCCTGGTCCCAAGCCATTTAAAGCTTTTTGGGTCACAGCCAGCAGTTTGAATAGTGCCTGGACTGGAAACAAACCAGTAACCGCTGAAGCTGTTGTAACAAGGGAGACGCATCCGCCCTGTTTCTGGCCCTGTTCAACAGCCCTGCTGCAACATCCTGAATAGCCCAGGTTTCAGTGGCAGCCCAATTGTAGAGCATGTTACAGTAGTCTAAACTAGTTGTAAGTAAGGTATGTGTCGCCATGGCCAGATCTGACCTCTCCAAGAAGAGACAGAATTGGTACACTAGTCTCAGCTATGCAAAAGTGCTTCTGCCCACCACCAAGACCTGGACCATCCAGGTTGAAGGCTGGATCCAGGACCCCCCCCCCCCACCTCAGTAAATAAGTGAATAAGATTTGAGTGTTTATCTTGATGAGCACCCTTAAAGTTTCCACTGATTCGTGATGGGAATCTTCTATGGACAAACTCAATAAACATATCTAATATACACGTCAGACTTCTTTCCATTGAGCACAACATTGTTAAAGCCATTGCTAGAGTGGATGTCAGGAATGATGCAGCAGAAGCGAGACGTGGGTTTTCATCCCTCTCTACTGAACTTTGTGAGAAGCGAAAATCAGAGCCAGACCCCAGTTCCACCGGATCGTGCTCAGCAACGTGAGATCCATCTCAGATTTGCCTGCCACTTCTCCTTGGCAAAATTTTCCACTGCAGCAAAGAAAGAAAAGCTTAGACACACCACAGGCGTGCCTCCTGCAGAAACCAGAGGAGTTAGAGGGTTTCTGTAGCAAATTCATGGCGTTGCGTAACACCCATCCATCTGCAGATGTGTGCATTTGTTGAAATATTTTACGACAGCTTCATTACACTACTAGCTTTTTTTACTTGGCGTTGCACAGGTCGTCATTTTCCTACAGGCACTATTTGTTCGAAATTCCTTAAGGTAGCTGTCCGCTGTTTTGAATCCCTCCATAGGTAAGGTCCCCCAGGACTACATAATGTAATCCCAGCTCCCCCGGGACTGCTACCTGCTACCCCCGGAACTACACAATATGGAATCCCTGCTCCCCCCCCCCCCAGGACTGCACAATGAAATCCCTGCTCCCCCTCCTGGGACTACACAATGAAATCCCAGCTCCCCCCGCCGGACTATGCAACAATGAATTCCCTGTTCCCACCCCCCACCCCCCATACTACACAATGCAATCCCTGCTTCCTCCCCCCCCCCCCGGGACTATGCAACAATGAATTCCCTGTGTGTCCCCTTCCCGGGACCACACAATCAAATCCCTGCTTTCCCCCCCCGGGACTGCACAACGTATTCCCTGTCCCGCCCCCCCAGTACTACACAATGAAATCCCTGCTTCTCCCAGCCCCCGGGACTACACAATGGTGTTGCACGGGTTGTCATTTTCCTATAGGCACTGTTTGTGCAAAATTCCACCCACCCACCCCCGTGTAGGCCCTGGATGCAGTTCATATGAACATTCTGTTTGGATGTTGGAGAGATTTGCATATCTGCTTCTGATTGGGCCCCTGTGGCAGTGCATACCAACATTCTAAATGCCGTTGGAGCTATTTGCATAACCGCTCCTGAATGGCCCCTGCGAGCATTCCAAGTGTCACCATTGGCTCTCATCTATTTTGGGCTGTACAGGCGTGGCGTGGGTTTTTTTTTGGAGATTTGAACCCAGCAGTCTTTGTCCTGGGGTGATGGAGAATATGCGTGCCAAGTTTGGGGCGGATCCGTCCAACCGGGTAGGAGCTAATGCGACGCACGCGAGCCATTCGGACATATGTACGTACGTACGTACAAACTGGACAGACGGACAAACTTTCACATTTATATAGTAGATAATACAGATCCAACTCTAGGCAGCTGCCAGTTTGGCCACACTTAAAAAAAAAAAAAAGTTATTCAGTAACTGAACGAAAGGCTTCCAAGTAGATGTGTGACTACTACTCTACCTTGTCTTGATTTTTATTGCTGGTTTGGACAGGATGATAAGCAGCAGGGAAAGGAAGCACAATTAACGTGCACTTTTTGGCTTGGATCCAGACTTAAGTCATACTTGGAGCAGACCCATTGAAATCGATGGGACTTAAGTTAGTGACAACTACCTTGTCCCCTTTATTTCAATGGGTCTACTCCAGGAGCAGGCAACATGTGGGCCGTATGTGCCCCCTCCTTTTTTGCAGCCCCTGCCACCCCCAAATCCCCACCACATTGCTGCCAAGTTGGGGCGGTGTGCAGTGGTGGCAAGAAAAACGGCTTTTAAAACAAGTTATGTGAGGGAGTGAGTGCATGCCGTGGAAAGCCAAGCAGGGTCAGGCCTGGCTATTACTTGGATGGGGGACCCCTCCTCTAGTTCCCTGCATTGAGCAGGGGGTTGGACTCGATGGCCTTGTAGGCCCCTTCCAACTCTAGGATCCTGTGAAGCTTGTTTCAATGCAAAATCATGCCCCCTGGGCAGAGGTGGTATTAGGGGGTGGCCCACTAGGGTCAGAGCCCCTAATCTTTCATTTGGAGCCCTGAATCTCTGGGAGGCCATCTGCCCCACCATCCTGCTCTCCATGGGCACTTGCTGAAATAAAGGTACAGGGCCCCAGTTTTATTTATTTATTTATTTATTTATTACATTTATACCCCACCTTTTTTCCTGCAAGGAACCCAAGGCAGCTTACATAATTCTCCTCCTCTCCACTTTATCCTCTCAATAACCCTGTGAGGTAGGTTAGGCTGAGAGTCAGTGACTGGCCCAAAGTCATCTAGTGAGTTTTATGGCTCAGCGGGGACTAGAATCCCGGGTCTCCCAAGTCCCAGTCCAGCACTCTCACCACTACGCCACACTGGCTCTCTGACACACACACACCCGGCTGCATCTGGCTATTTGCCCACATGTGCCTCACCTCCTACTGCCCTCCACCATTGAGTCTTTCTTCCTGAGCTTTTTTTCTGAAATCAAATCCCCTTCTCTTCCCTGTCCATACTTCCCTTTTTACAAATAGGGGTGTCCTTAGGAGACAGGCTCCTTTAAATACACATACACGCACACAGACTTTAGAGCTGTATGTAAATTAGCATATGCAGATTTGTGTTGTTGTTGTTATTGTTGTTGTTGTTTGACCTGTGGGCCTGAGCCCTGGATCTTTTTGGTACCTAGCACGGCCCCTTCTTCCAGGAGCATGATTTTGCCTTAAAACAAGGTGTGCGCTCCCTATGTGTCTTGTTTTGAAACAAAAATGTGACTTTCCCCCTCTCTGCTGAAATTCAGCAGCCATTTCAGCAGTGGGGGTGGAAATTGCCACCGGACCCTCTAAAGTTGCACATCCCTGGTCTGCTCTAAATATGATGGGAGTCTGGATTCAAACGTCTGTTCCGCATGCTTTTCCATCACATCCAAGGGGGAACTTCAAGCTTCAGGGCCAAACTTACCATTGACATTGCTTTATTTAATAGCAGCTACACAGGGGATCAATCTGGATTGGAACTGTGGCATAGGAAGAAGGGAGGACTTTAACCATTTGCCCCACTGCAGTCTAGAACTGGATTGCACCCCCTGCCCATAGTTGTGAGAGTTGGACTGACCCGGGTTCAAAAGCTCCCCTAGCTAAAGACCCTCAGTCCCAGTCACGCAGGCGGAAGGAGGAGATAACAGCAGTTAATAAAGATTAAAGAGTTTATTTGTAAGACCCAATTACATGGGATTAAGGCAATCAATGCATCTCTACTCACTACATCATTGAAGACTCAAATCCTATACCCCAGTGGTAAGGCTAGATGAAGTGAAGTCCAAGAACAATACACATGTCGTGTCGAGACGAACAAGCCAGCAAGGAGAAGAGAGGAGAGCAAGCAATGCAAGAACGAAGCTATCAGCAACTGTGTTAGCTTTATACCCCAGACCCTCTGTACCTATAAATAGGATATTACTCACCCCAGCTGTATAACCTATTCATCAACATGTTTACTGCTAAAACCTGTCCAAGGCCGCTGAGTCACATCACCTCGAGACCATGTCTTATGACCAAAGACCTTCTGTGCTTGAACTCAAGTAACACCCACCAGGTCAGGTGATAATCTCGATGTCAGGTGGTAATCTCGTTCTGCCTATGCAAAACCCAACATCCCCCTGCTTTTGCATTTGCGCAGAACGTGGTTATTTACCTCATACAACAGCAACAGCTTTGTTGACATCTGATGCTGTTCCTTCATCTATGAACTTTGATAAAAAAAACTTTTGCAGGAATGACTTTACCTGCCAGAAATTTGAACCACCATCAAATCACTTCTGATGTATCCCTCCTCATGACACAGTTTTATTTGCAAACCCAAAAACGTTGTGTATTGCTATCTGCCTGCAGCATAGCAATCCTGCCTTGGTTTCCTGAAAAAAACTGTAATAGGTTTTTCACATCAATCTCAGCATCATTTAAACCTTTTTTTTATAATTTAAACTATTTAAACAAATGCAATAACTATTCAAGCTTTACAATAGCATAATAGCACAATACACAATACAATGTATTCAGTTCAATTTCAGTTGAACTCTAATTTCTAAATGATTGTTTCTACAAAATCAATCAAACAAAGTATGATTATAAAAATAACAAACTTCAGGTGTGTTCTTGTTGTTCTTACTATCACAACCACAACTGGCATTTCTGTGAATCTGTAAGCCACCTGTGCTCTGACTTGTAAATCCTAGTCTGAAGTGTGATGTTCCTTCCAGATAACACTCAACTCCCTTTCAGAGCTCTCCAAGCATGTCCTGTTGGTCTAACAGTCTGCCTATCACACTGACAGCAATACCTAGCCTTGTTGCTTGTACAGTAAAGCTCAACAGCCCAATGCTTCTGTGTAGCATTCAAACTGCTTTTCCATCAGCATGTGCTTGAAAATCCCCAATTATTTGGAGTCTCTCACTGAGTTAACTATCTCCAAAATTCTCAATCACATCCATGATATTTCTCTGGTTTGTTGCAGTAAGATACTGCCCTCTTGGTTCTCCCTCAACCTCTATTTACAAATAAACAGTTGATCCACCACCAAGCAGTTTCAATTCAATGAAATTCCAAACCCTGGATCAATTATATCATATTGCTTTTATCTGTCCAGAAAAAACAATAGATCATCCATCAAAACAAAGTACATACAGTCTATGTCCTTGTTTCTCCTGCTTAACAAACAAACATTGATCTGCCTCTCCGTGCAAATCTCAATTTCAGCAATGTTTGAGTTCAAAACAGAATTCCAGCCTCCAGCTGATTCTAGCTTTTCTACAGAAAATCTCACAGTTTTCCAAAGACTTCCTCTCATTTAAAATGCTTATGTTCCAATATTTCAATTGTGAAATATTCTTACATCTTTACATTCTTAAACATCAGTCTAACTGTTTCCAAAGCAAATTGTTGTTGCACTCACTCATGATTTTCCAGCTCCTTTTAACTAAAGCAAAAATCACAAGCAACCAATCTTGCTATTTTTCATGTAACCTTTTTCAATCTGGTTAGTTTTCATTTAAAAAATCTATCTGGTAACAATGAGTTCCATGGACTGCTGTTTGTTTCCCCAGCTTCCATGTTTTGTTCTTTATCCAAAGAATTCAACTCAGCTTGCATAGCCTGAAGCTATGGTTCAGCTTCCTTAACAGACAATTTTTCACCTCTTTGAAATTTTGAAGTTTCAAATGGCTTTTCCTGCAAATTCATCCTGATATCTCACAGGTTGTTTGACTCACCTGTTCCTTACCTTATCAGTTATCAGGTTCCTGTTTCAATAAATTTGCACCAATGACGAACAATCATTTGTTTAGTCTCCACTAAACCAAATGTGTATCAGAGTTTGTCAAATTTACCTGACTGTCCTTCAGCAAATGCTTTTCTATTCTGACTCTGAGCTTGATGCTTCCCCTGCATTAACAGAATTAATTTTGAAAAATGATCTCACATTTTCATTCAGCATTATACTAAACACTTCTAGATAATCTCACTATCCAAGTGTTGTTCATTTGAAACACAATATTCTCATTTCTAGAAAAATCTCATGTAAGCTCCCTTACAGATTTCTTCTAACTTTGAGGTATATGTACCTACATATCAGATCCAAGATTCTGAAATGTTTCTCCAGAAGATTCCTTCTTCTACACTACTTTCTATAAGGTGTACAGTTCATCACACAGAACTAAAACTTCTATCATGTACATAATCAAAACATTTAAGAGCTTCTACCCAAACCTCATTATCCAAATTAGTATCACCTCTTCTGAGTGTTTGTTTACTCTTCCACACAATCCATGTGTTCAATATCACATCCTGTTAGAAATGCATCTAAACATGCACTGAATTGAACTTCCCCATATCTGAAAGAAATAGGTAACATGGGTAATATGCTTGTTTCCCATCCAAGCACAAAACACCTTGACTCTGTTCAATACTCCAGCTTTCTATCTAACATGTACACAACCTGTACTTCGTGTATTGATCAATTAACATCATGAAATAACGTGCCTTTCCTCTAAAAACCATCAGAGTATCCACAAGATTACCAAGAACAAATTTAAATGAAATGAACTGTTTTTTCAGCTTGCCTTCCAGTTTACCTGTTGAAGCTAGCATCCCTTGTTTATGTGCACAAAATTACTTTCATGTGAAAATTACAATTTCCCAATGCTTTCCCCACAACACAGTTTGCATTTTCTTTCACAGGCCTGTGAATCTAAATGATCAAACAATCATGTGATATGCATGCATGTACATGTCATACATATAAGCATTTAACTTTTTTATAGTTGCATCAGTACAATTTTCCATTTCTTTATTACACCATTACAGTATGAAAGGAATAATCCATCTCTTAGCTTTGCCATATAAACATACCTACTAATTCAGTACCGGTATTTTACATTTTGCTACAGAAAAATCCACAATATACTCAAGTCATATATACATTCAGTACATTTCCTGATATTTCTAGAGCATATATTACACTTTCTTGAATCCAAGTTATCCAACTTTCAAGAAATACATTTTCAAAAAAAATGACTGTTAAACTCCTGACCATTTGCATAGTCCTCTTCCTGTTTATTTATGTCCAACACAGAAAGCTTCGTTTAAACAATCCACTGTTTTCTGTCCAAACAAAATAATGTCCATTTTGTTATGTCCTGGGTTAAAACACAAAAGTTTTTCCCATCAGCAGCACCCCTGCTGATTTCAAGCTCCTTTCTTCTGTGATCCCACATGAAGAAATTGAAGAACAGCTTCCCATTTTAAGCACAGCTTTCTCTGTTCAAAACTGCCGCGCTGCTTTCTCTTGTTTTAAAACCACGCCTCCGCTGGTTTGATACAGCCTCCCGTGTAGAATCAGGTTTCCCAGATACGTTCCTGTCACACGTGACTTTGCTGCTGCAACATGACGCTCCAGACGCTTTACCCACGTCAGACGTAATCCACGCATTTGTAATCCAAGCCACTTGTTGATACAATGCAAAAGATAGCTGATCCGCTGCTGTGTGAAGAAGACAAACTGTAAATGAAATATGATCCTCTTGCCTGTAGCCTTGATGAGTAGACACAGAGCCTCCTGAAGATTATTTCTTTGCCCGATACAGCTCCTTGACAATCACTCCAGCAAGCTGTGGAAAACGAAATCCTTGTGTCCAGCATTGTTCACTGTTCAGCCTAGTAGCTGCCCGATAGCCTCGGATTTTGCCAAGCCTGGCACCTCCGTTCCAGCTGCTTTCAAAACGAAAAATCCTCCATCTCTCTGTCCTCTGCATTCCAAGCCGCTGTTATCAGCTCTAGCAACATTGCCTTCCCCGGTTTGTTTACAAACCATTCTTACAAATAGTAAACAAATTCCTATTAACTCTATAACTGCTGAATTTCTCCGAACTGCGTCTCTGTGGCTTATCTGCCCATCTGAGATAACCATCAGATCGTTATCTGATCCTTATCTGGGCCCATAACCGATGTGAGAGTTGGACTGACCCGGGTTCAAAAGCTCCCCTAGCTAATGACCCTCAGTCCCAGTCACGCAGGCGGAAGGAGGAGATAACAGCAGTTAATAAAGATTAAAGAGTTTATTTGTAAGACCCAATTACATGGGATTAAGGCAATCAATGCATCTCTACTCACTACATCATTGAAGACTCAAATCCTATACCCCAGTGGTAAGGCTAGATGAAGTGAAGTCCAAGAACAATACACATGTCGTGTCGAGACGAACAAGCCAGCACGGAGAAGAGAGGAGAGCAAGCAATGCAAGAACGAAGCTATCAGCAACTGTGCTAGCTTTATACCCCAGACCCTCTGTACCTATAAATAGGATATTACTCACCCCAGCTGTATAACCTATTCATCAACATGTTTACTGCTAAAACCTGTCCAAGGCCGCTGAGTCACATCACCTCGAGACCATGTCTTATGACCAAAGACCTTCTGTGCTTGAACTCAAGTAACACCCACCAGGTCAGGTGATAATCTCGATGTCAGGTGGTAATCTCGTTCTGCCTATGCAAAACCCAACAGTTTGCACCCACAGGCATTGTTGCCAGGGGGAGCTTCCCTTCTGATGCAGCTGCAGGGTGTGGGACCATGGCAGAAGCAAAGGGTCAGAGTCTTCCCCCACTCCAGCAACTGCTATTTACTAAAGAAAAGGTGAACATGCACGGGGCAGTTATGTAATTAATGTCATCACATCTAGTTTGGCCTCCAGATGTGACTGAGTTGGGCCCAGTGTGAAAAGTCTAGGAACGTGATGCGGATTCTTAGCTGCAGAATCGCTGAAGCTAAGATGGTACAGACCCTGAAAAGCAGTCTGGCTGGGGAGATAAATGGGAGCCTGCTGTAACAGCAGGTTAGTAAATACTTTCTTTTAAAAGTATGACAAGAATTGATAGGCACAAGGGTTTTTCTTCCTCTGCCATGTATCTACTCTTCTATCTACAAGGGTAGATCCAAAAGAGTGTTATAGACATGGAAACTTATTTTTGCATATGGATTGTCCTTGCTGGCTCAGCTTGTCTGAGTGTGGAAAGCTAAGCAGGGTCAAGCCTGGTTATTACTTGGATGGGAGACCCCTCCTCTAGTTTCCTGCATTGAGCAGGGGGTTGGACTCGATAGCCTTGTAGGCTCCTTCCAACTCTATGATCTATGAAATCTATGATTTTTGTTGTTGTTATTTTGGGTATTGATCTTCAGGCTGGTAGGGCTGACTAAGTCATGTTTTCCCCTTCTAGCGGTGGGTCTGAGAAAATCTCCCTATGCCACAATTTATTTATTTATTATATTTATTTATTATATTTATACCCCACCTTTTTTCCTGCAAGGAACCCAAGGTGGCTTACATAATCCTCCTCCTCCTCTCCATTTTATCCTCACAACAACCCTGTGAGGTAGGTTAGGCTGAGAGTCAGTGACTGGCCCAAAGTCACCCAGTGAGTTTCATGGCCGAGCGGGGACTAGAACCTGGATCTCCCGAGTCCCAGTCCAACACTCTCACCACTACGCCACACTGGTGATGTGAACGTTGTGCGGCTGTTTATTTTGCTGTGATCGCACATGTTTGGAAGCCTCAGCAGCACACACTCGCTTTCAAATATAAGTAACTGTGAAAAAATAGACACTTTTTCAGTTTCACACATGGTAGTGTACACGGTTTCTTCCTCCTAATCCTATGAAATGTCATGTTCGAAGCAACATGCAATAAAATTTTAAGGGGAAGGTCAGTGTAGTAATAAACTGTGGAGAAAAAGCGTCAGAGTTTCCTGCACCACACACACACACCTCCTCACTTGTAAACAAGTATAATCCCAGCTGGGGGCTGGGAAATGCAAAATGTACATAGCTTCCTCTGATGTTGCCTCAGAGGCTCCCATATCTTGATGTCTCGGTGCCACCAGGACCGGTGCAAGGCAGTTTGGTGCCCTAGGCAAGATCCGATATTTAGCGCCCCCCTTCCCACTTGAGAGCGCTGTATTTTTTTTCAAGGTGTTTCTGGCGCCCCCTTTAGCCCTGCGCCCTAGGCGGCTGCCTAGGCCTAGTGGTAGCACCGGCCCTGGGTGCCACAGCCATTTGCATGCAAATGTGGCCCAAGCCCTCTAGTCATGAGCCACCCCTCCCCTGCCTGGGCCAGATGAAGTTCATCCTGATTGGCTAAAGACACCTGGGCTACTGAAAGGAGGGGGGAAGAATCTATACTGCGGCTGGGGCTTTTGGGTTTCGTTGTTGTGCAGGTGAAGAAGTGTGGGGTAGGGCTTTTGCTGAGGCAGCCCTGAAGAGGACCACCAACCCCTAAGCCAAGGAGAGTAAGTAAGTGCTTAGGTATTTATGTAGTAAAGGAACTAGCTTTGTTGTTTTATAGCTCTACTGTGTATACCAAAGTGTCTCCCCACCTTTTCTTCTTCCCTCATTTCCCACCTTTTGTTGTAATCTGTTTACCTTAAATAAACTTTCCTGGTTTTACCCCACATGGTGTGTGTGGTTCCTCTGTGGTTCAGTGCTAAATCCAGTGTATAGACCCAGGGCAAGGCCCTGAGAGAATCAGGTCCAGATGGCAGAGCTAAGGCTGGCAGTTTTGCACCTTTGATCTCTGGTCTTGAGTAAAGGACCGGTTGGCAGTCCTTTCACATAAACATTCAGCTAGTTTGAATATTGAGGCAAGTTATGCATTGGCCCCATGGTAAGAAATCTATCCTTACCATAGCATATTTTTATTGACTGATGTGTGTCACTTTGTAAGGACTATGTCTTAAAAGGAGGCCTATAAGTATTGTTACTGTGGAGAGAAAGCCTTAGCACACTGCTGAACCCTGACACATTGAACCCTGACGTGTTTCCCCCTTTTTTCTCTGTCACCCCTCTGTCTGCATGATCCCCACCCGGGGCACAGGAGACACAAGTCTGGGCAGACCGGTTACATATCTGCCCCATCTGCATACATTCAATGGGACACATTTACACTTCCCTCAAGGAAGAGCATGGGATTCCGGAGGTGGTGGTGGGGCGCAGTCTCAAAGAGCTGCAAAGTACCCAAAAGTACCCATGGGAATACCAGCACCCGAAAGGCGCCACCACCCTGTGGGGCAGGACCAGCCCACCTGGTCATCAAGGGCGGGGAGGGGGCGAGGAAGGGTAGAAAAGCTATGTGCCAAAGAACAAAGGGTTGTTGGGAACACGGTGCAGGCTTGCACAGGTCAGGTCGCTAGCTTCGGCTATGACCAAGCAACTTCCCAACCCGGGCAGGACGCCTGGCGATCGGCAAAGCGATCCGCTACGCTAGAATCTAGAGTCAGAGTCTCTGGTGCCAGGTAACATTCTGTTTTCGAGCAAAGCTACCTAGAAAGCAAATTGAATACTTCCGTTTCTCTATTGATATTGACTGTTCTGTTTATACTGTGAAATTCCTGTAGTCTCTTAGTTCCGCTCCATTAAACTTTTCTGAAACTGACTAGATTGTTGCTTCCTTGTGTTCTGGAGGGGATTCTCTGTCAATTTCACTCACGGCTCGGAGTAAAGGTTTTGACACAGCCGCGTACCGGGCACGACTTCGGTGCCGGTTAACCCCTAAGGTACCGAACCCACGCAACGGACCAGGTTCGGTCCGCCACAGTTACTTATAAATAATTAGCAGTGGTAGTAGTTGAAGAAGCAGAAGCAGCAGTAACTACTGCCACCTGCTCCTCATTCTAAAACTCAGTGTTTCTACAGATCAAATAACAAATAGAATAGTATTGATACCTTTAAAGAGCATCACACTTTTATTACAGTGTACCGTACTTTAATAATTAAAATTGGGCTATTATTAACTGTCTTCCTAATTAGACAACATGTGGAGTAGCTTAAACTGAATAGTACATTATAGGAAGTACATTATTCTGCAGTTTATTTATCAGTGTTTATTATATGACCTACATTTTTTTTTTAAAAAAAACCTTCAGATAAGAGTGCATAAAAAAGCATTCCTTCATACAGACGTCATCAGTTATTGAAGACTCCTGTGTGAAAGTTTTTTTTTTTTAATATCCTCTGCCCACTCCAGTCAGGGGAAGAATAACTTGGTTGCTCATGCCTCAATTTTGTTGCACTTTAGCATTTCTTAAATTATATAATTGGTCTAAGGACAGCATTCTTAACTATACCCTCCAACATTTCACAGATGAAAATAGGGAAACACATGTGAATTTGTAAGAAGTATGGTTAAGCAACATGAAGGTGTGATCAAGAGGGTGTGGCCAGGCAACCAAAGGGCATGGTCAAGTACAAAAGTTATTAGAGGAAACACACAAAACTGCAGTATTTTAAGCACAGAAATCATTGAATTTATAATAATATTTAACATTTAGATATCTCTGAGTGTGCAAAGTGGTTCACAGGCCCACCCTGCAAGCTCCTATTTTCTCCACTCAGAAAAAAAAAATGTGGGCTCTATTGTACTTTATTAAAAAAACCCAAGAACAACAACACTGTGATTGAACAATAATGCCAAAATGGAATGATGATGTTTGTTGCTGCCATTTGAGGTAGTTGGGATTTTTTCTTTCTTTCTCTTGAGGAGGGTGTGTTTTCTGCTAACTCCCTTTAAAAAAACACTAATGCATTAAAAATAAAACCACCAATCCAAACCCCCTGCAGAATAATCCTAATCATTACTGTAGAGAGCTTCCTCCACTGCACGTCAGCATGTGTTAGAAAAGACTTTCATATGGGGTACACAGGTAGAGCCAAGTAAAATTTACCGCTGCTCTGAAAACAGAATAACAGTGCAATCCTATGCATGTGTACTCAGAAGTAAGTCCTATTACATTCAATGGGACTCACAGGAAAGTGTGTATATTTTAAAGCAATCTACACAACACTGACCATCACATCTTGTGGCAGCAAATTGATTATGCACTGTGTGAAGAAGTATCATGTAACTGAGGGATAATTGTGAAATGCTGCTCCTTGCTAGAAGAAGAGGTAGCAGCAGCAGCAGCGCCAGTGCTAAATTACTTTTCCAGAATTATATTATTATATAATATCTTATATTATAATTATTACACTATTATATTATATATTATTTTATAATATTTTATAAGTGGCTTTTGTAATTATTATTTTTACCTTACTTAAACCCTTAATTGTTGATATCTGCTGTTTTTCATGGGGTGTGTGTGTCAGTGCTTGCAGGGCAATCTCTTTCTTTTTGTTTTAAAATTTATTTATTTATTTATTCATTTTCTATACCGCCCAATAGCCGAAGCTCTCTGGGCGGTGTACAACAATAATTAGAAACAAACAATAAAATACAGTAAAAATATAAACAATAAAACATGAAATTTAAAAACCAATTTTAAAAATATATCTAAAACAAGTTAATAAAAAAAAAACAATTTGTCAGGATTGGCACAAATCCAACAGGTGAAGCTTACCCACCCACCCACGCCCCCAAATACGGAGCTTCAGAGAGAAGGGGAAGTAATTTGCATTTCCTTCTGACACTGTAAACTCAGCTTGTCTGAGCGTGGAAAGCTAAGCAGGGTCAGGCCTAGTTATTACTTGGATGGGAGACCCCTCCTCTAGTTCCCTGCATTGAGCAGGGGGTTGGACTCATGGCCTTGTAGGCTCCTTCCAACTCTATGATCTATGAAATCTATGAAACCTATTAGAGGCAAAGAGTCAGCTCTGTTAGGAAATAAAATCTGTGGCAATATAAAGATAGGAATCATGTGATACATTCCCTCATTCACCTCTCCATCCATAGGTCCAGGCCAGCTGGTGCAGCCTCTACCTCCTTTTCTTTTTGCACACGTGCACACACACACCCAGCTTCTCTTCCCTCCCTGCTTACTGTTTCTTAAAGGGGCCATCTGCAAAATTGCTGCTAAGCTAAACGTTTTAGCTTAGATGCAATTTTGCCCATGGCCCCTTTAATAGTGGTTTAAAGCAGCTTGCTGGAGGCAGGGGAGAATTCAGGACTCTGCATAAAGAAGCCATCTGGCTTAAGGGTTTTCAGGACTGACCCATCATTGGGGCAGTTGGAGACTATGTCTTAACTTTAGTATTTAGCACTCTGCCTTAGAATACAAAGAAAGCTTCTCACAATGCATTTAAATTTCTTAAACGTTTATGCTGTATATGTTTCTGTAGAAAGTACCAACTAAGTTTGTTCAGCACCATAATAAACTCCATTTATCAAACATCCTAGACTGGGAGAGTAATCTATCCTGAAAGGTGGTATACAGATCCCATACATTGATTTACATGGAGCTTACTCCCAGGTAAGTGGGTATAGGATTGCAGCCTTAAACATCCATTAAACAATTAAAAAATTATTAAGATAACAACAACAGTAGCAGAGTAGAGACTGAGGGTGCAATCCTATGCAAGTTTAGACAGAAAAAAAGACCTACAACTCCCAGCATGCCCCAGCCAGCTATGCTGGCTGGGGCATGCTGGGAATTGTAGGCCTTCCCCCCCCCATCTAAACTTGCATAGGATTGCGCCTTGAGCTTAATTGTGCTTCTTGGGGTCCATTATCGAATTTGGACTACATTGTACCAGGCAAGGTGAGAACACGTATTATGTACTATTCAGAGGTTAAGCGACAGCTAAAGCAGTATGAGGCAGACTTTTATTATTATTTATTTATTATTAATATTTATTTATCGCCCATCTGGCCGGCAACCGGCCACCCTGGGCGATGTACACACAATAAAATACATAAATACAATAAAATACATTAAAACAATATAAAAATTTTAAAATCTTAACCCACCCCATATTCCCGCCTGAACAACCAGGTTTTTAATGAGCGACGGAAGCTCATCAGAGAGGGGGCATGGCGGAGGTCACTCGGGAGAGAGTTCCACAGTACGGGGGCCGCCACAGAAAAGGCCCTCTTCCTCGTCCCCACCAGTCTAGCTGCTCTGGCTGAAGGGACAAGGAGAAGGCCATCCGTGGCAGATCTTGTTGAGCGGCCCACTTGGTGTTGCTGGAGATGCTCCTTGAGATAAACTGGACCAGAGCCGTATAGGGTTTTAAAGGTCAAAACCAACACCTTGAATTCGGCTCGGCAAGCAACTGGTAGCCAGTGCAAATCCTTCATCACTGGCGTGATGTGATCCCGCCGGCGGCTGCCTTTAACCAGGCGAGCCGCCGCGTTCTGTACCAGCTGCAGCTTCCGAACCGTCTTCAAGGGTAACCCCACGTAGAGCGCATTACAGTAGTCTAGGCGAGAGGAGACCAAGGCATGAACCACTGATGGGAGCAGGTGATTAGGAAGGTAGGGGCGCAGCTGCCGTATCAGATGGAGTTGATACAGCGCTGCCCGGCTCACAGCTGACACCTGAGCCTCCATGGACAGCTGGGAGTCTAGAATGACCCCCAAGCTGCGGACCTGGTCCTTCAGGGGTAGATGTACCCCATTCAGCACCAGGTCAACATCCCCTAACCTCCCCTTGTCCCCCACCAGCAGTACCTCGGTCTTGTCGGGGTTCAGCTTCAGCATGTTCCTTCCCATCCAGCCAGCCACTGCCTCCAGGCACTTGGACAGGGTCTCAACGGCCAACCTCGGTGAGGACTTGAAACAGAGGTAGAGCTGTGTGTCATCCGCATACTGATGACACCGCACCCCAAACCTCCTGATGATAGCTCCCAGCGGCTTGAGGTAGATGTTGAATAACATCGGGGAGAGGATGGAACCCTGCGGCACCCCACAAGTGAGCAGCCGAGGGTCCGAAGCCTCCTCCCCGAGAACTACCCTCTGGTACCTTCCAGAGAGGAAGGACCGGAACCACTGCAATACAGTGCCTCCCAAGCCCAACCCCTCCAGGCGGTCCAGGAGGATACCGTGGTCAACGGTATCAAAAGCCGCTGAGAGATCGAGGAGGACTAGAAAGGAGCATTCGCCCCTATCCAAAGCCCTCCTCATATCATCCACCAAGGCGACCAAGGCCGTCTCCGTCCCATGTCCAGACCTGAAGCCCGACTGGCACGGATCTAAATAATCGGCTTCATCCAAGTGTTCCTTCAACTGAGCACCCACCACCCGCTCGATCACCTTGCCCAGAAATGGTAAATTGGAGACTGGGCGAAAGTTGTTTAAATCCTGGGGATCCAAGGAGGGCTTCTTTAGAAGTGGTCTTATTACTGCCTCCTTGAGGGCTGCCTCCTCGAGGGAGGCATTCACCACCGCCTTGTTCCCCTCACCCAGTCTCTCCCTGCAGCTCATTATGAGCCAGGACGGGCAAGGATCAAGCAAGCAGGTGGTCGGCCTCACAGATGAAAGCACCTTGTCCACTTCATCAGAAGGAAGAAGCCGAAACCGATCCCACAAAACCAGTCTGCCATTGCCTCCTCCGGCTCACTCCCTGTATCCACGACGCACGATATCCCACTCCTAATCCGATCGATTTTATCTGCGAAGTGCTTCGCTAAAGCCTCACAGGAGGCTCTAGACTGTTCCAATGGGTCCGGAGCGACTGGACCGACCAGACTCCGGACCACTTGGAACAGCCTCCTGGGGCTGCTTTTATAGGTAGATGTCCATTGCAAGCATATATAGTGCAAACAGTATGTATTAATCAATATTCTCATACTGGAGGAAAATACTGCTAAGATTCTTTTAGAACATAAGCCTGTGGGGAGGGCCATGTCTGCTTTTCTCTCTCTACATTGCAAATTGTAAGCAGTCAAAAAGAATAAATGACAATGAGATTTCCATTCACAGACCAGTTTTATCTGCTCCTGGTTATATTGACATTTCCCCCCTCCCCCCTGCAAAACACCTGAAAGATCTTACAACCCCTCACACATTTGCTAAAAGCATCATTGTGAATTTCCTTGACAGAAGCAATGCGAAAGATAGTGTTTCTCCAAGGAAGCTGGCAGGAAACCTCCTCCGTTTCTTGTTTTGTCTTTGGTGATAGCAACTGAACTGCGTTTCCCTGAGCAGCTGGCCCCTTGAGCCCCAGCTTTTTTACTTGGAGGAAAGCTGACCACTTTGACCCGATCCAGATCTGATTCTCAGTTGTGCGGGTGTGGATGGGTATTAACTTTCAGCTCAGACATGCCATTGTGTGAGTCACCCTGCACCTTGCCCTCTCACTGGTGCTATGAATAATAAACGGCCAGCCGGTTCAGGATCAGATGCTGCCAGTGCAGAACGCTCTCTTCCCATGGCCGCCTCCTTCTGCTCCTCCAGGATATCCAAAGTCTGGTGTGGGTGGAAGCGCGTCTGGAATGGGCTGAAGCAAACAAGCCAGGGTGAGTGAACAGAGAGGTTCTGAATGTACCCCACCCTGGGGGTCAAGAGACTTGGGTCATAAGAGGGTAGAATGCAGCATATCATTGTGATGAAAACAGTGAAAAGCAATTGCATCAGATGTTTGTTTAAGGATCAGGAAGATGGTCCCAGCCCTTTTGCATTGCCAACATTTATATGAAGCACCGTAAAACTAACTCGAGCCTCTTATTATCCCTCCATCATATATCACATTAGGCTTTGGCAGCGAAGGCAACCTTAGCCAGTGGCCTTCCTGATTTGTGGTTTCCACTTGGCTTACCTTACTTGCTTCTCATTTATTTTGTTTTGTTAATGGTCAATGACAGAGCAAGCCTCCAAAGCAGAACTGCCCTGGCCAAGGTTCAATTTAGAAACATGTTGTATTACTGTGGATCCTGGAAAACATAGTAAACCAAAGCATCTTAAGCACATCTTAGGCCTTGACAGAGAAGTGACCAGTAACATTGTTGATCGCTGCAATTCATGTTACTGATGATCTTGCCCTTCCTCTGACAAGCTTGGTGTACACGGTTCCCTCTCCCTCCCATTTTATCCTCCCAACAAGCCTGTGAAGTAGGCTGGGCTGAGAGAGGGTGACCAGCCCAAAGTCACTCCGTGAGCATCATGGCTGAGTGGGGATGTGAACTTGAGTCAGCCCAATCCTAGTCCAGTGCTGGAACAATTAGACCAACCTTCCCTGACCAGGTGCTCTCCAGAAGTTTTGGACTTCAACTCCATCAGCCCCAGCCAGCATGGCCAATGGTCAGGAATCCTGGGGTTGTAGTTCAAAACATCTGGAGGGCACTGGGTTGGGGAAGGCTGAATTAGACCATGCTGCTGACTCTCTCAAAGCCAGCCTTCCCCAACCTGATGCCCTCCAGATGCTTTGGACTACAACTCCCAGCATACCTCACCACTGGCCATGCTAGCTAAGGCTGAAGTCTGCTCTAAGCTATCAGTCTGAATTGTTCCCAGTATTTAGTGCCTAGGTCTATGTTGGGTTCTTATGTATCTTACTCCAGGAATGCATTATCTTCTGCAATAGGCAAATTGGTGTGTTTTGTTCTCCCTTAAGTAACTTCATTATCCATTTAATTATACTGTAAAAGTGTGAATCTGCTATCATAGGACCATTGCTTACTATCTTCTTGGTTAGTGTCTTGGGTCTCTTTATGCTTTTTAAAATGTAACAGTTAAAGAATAGTTAGAACAAGAGGCTGCACAACTAGATTTTGGTAACTGATTTTGCAGCATTTTCCAGGGTTTGAATAAGAGGTTTTGATGGCTCTCACTCCCAGAAGTAAATTGTCTCCCATTGTTTTGCATCAGCAAGTATTTACATTATGGGTGGCATCAAATATTTTCACTTCTGTTCATGGAACAAGAGTTCTGCTCGTAGAAAGGGACCTTCCATGACCCTTTCTACAAGTGCAACTTTGCTTCTGAGAACAGAAGCACCAACTAATTGTGAATGATTTACACCTCCTCTATTGAAAGTAGAATAGTCTGTTACCGACAAATGCTCATGCTATAATGCAGGGGTGGGAAACCTTTTTCACCCTCAGGGCTGCATTTCCTGGTGGGTATCCTTCTGGGGGCTGCATATCAGTGGTGGGCTGGGCAGAACCCAAATGCAGGTAGGGATCAAAGCCACACTCCTCCAGTTCACTCTCTCTCTCTCTCTCTCTCTCTCTCTCTCTCTCTCTCTCACACACACACACACACACACACACACACACACACCCCTCTCCACACACACTCTCTCCCCTCCCCCTGTTCACACACACACACACACACACACACACACACACTAGGATGCAGCAGTTAGGTTTGAACAATCAGCCTTCCCCAACCTGGCGCCCTCCAGATGTGTCGGGCTGCAACTCCCATAACTCCCAGGCAGCACGGGCCATGCTGGCTGGACATTTTGGGAGTTGCAGGGCTTCTGGAACAGTAAAACCTATGAGCTAGTGTATTTGGAAGTAAGTGTGCCATATTGCCTGAAATGGCAAGCTGGACATCTGCTCATGAGTCAAATGGAGGGTGGGATTGTCCAGGATCAAAGGGAGCCAGATAAAGTGTAAGACAGTTCCTGGTATAAACGTAGAAATGAATGGGCTGGGCTGTATGCCCAAGTTAATATGGTTATGGCCGGGTTGCATGTATGTCACCAACAAGACTGCTTTTTCAAGGTTTGCCCTGCCTCCTATAACTGCCAGGCTGGGAAAGTTGGAAACTGGATACAGTCTGCTCTGTAGGGCTGGTGTCAGCATCTGAGATCATCGGGCAGCTGCTGGAGGCCCAGCCATGCCCACCACTTAAAAAAAAAAACCAACCCACACCTGCTCAGCATTCCAAGCAGCACTGAGCAGCTGGGCCCACCCCCTATTTTAATTTCCCTCGTGCCCCCAGTGTAGCATTGCTCCAGGCTAGAATGGAAAATCAGCATGGCAACCCAATGGGGGCTGTTGTTTTAATTTTCCATAATGCCCCAGAGTGGTGCTACATTGGGGATATTGTGGAAAGTTAAAATGGTGGCTAGATCCAGCCGGCCCTGCTCAGAGCGTTGCTGCAGCTGGGTAACAGCAGCAAGGCTCACCGATGGAGGAGGGGGCACCCCAGAGGGCATTCACACCCAGGACCTCTCAGACTTGGAGGTGGCCCTGCTGGGTTGCCAGGTGGCAAAAGCCCAAGCCCTTCTGATGGCTAAATTTCCACCACTGTGGTGACTAGTAGGTGCATTCATAGGTGTGAAAATTACTAACGTCAGAAGTAGAGTTGGACAAATCTGTCAGTTTCACTTTCTCCCACGTTTTAATTTTCTGCATCTCATATTCTTTCTTTCCCGTTTATGAAGACATGTGGGACTTTTTGTAAGTTCCTATAAAAAAATAAAATAAAAAATGAACCGAATGAAATTCTCACCCATCTGCATGGGCCAAATTTAATAGGTACAGCCATTCCCTGCATGGAGAGGACCATGTTGGCCCTGCCTGCCATGCAGCTGTTAAAGACGAGGAAGCTGCCAGAAAGAAAGAGGTGGCGAACCCAGACTTTTAAGTGGTAAGCACTCAAAGCCCTCACCCATCCCTAAAAGAAGTATCAATTTAGAATAGAATTGATGATTTAAGATTTATGGTTTCACTCACGGATAGACCACAAATTGTACGTCTGGATTCAAAGAGTGCAGCTGTTGGCAGATTGCAGGCTGTGGGCAAGACATATGAAACTGGATTTTAAAAACTATGAGTTTGCTTCAATAATTATGACATTTTCAGCTCAATAAGAAAATGTCCTGATCTTTCGGGATGCAATCCTCAAATGCTCAGCCTCACCCTGAAGTAGTTCTAGGAAAGTTAGTTGCGTATTAAATAGTGGAAGGTTCACAGCCTTAAATCCCACAGACCATAGAACCCAAGGGCCAAGACATTATGTTAAATCCATATCTAGCAGCTATATCCTTTTTTCCTTCTTCATTTTTACTCTAGAGTAGGCACAGAGCTCCCCATAAGAATTGGGACTGTAGCGGGGGGGGGGCGGCTTTTAAGATATGGATTGGGTCCCCTACATCTACTCTAGAGTAAAAATGAAAACTAAAGGCCGTAGCTGATACAGATTTAAAGTAATTTCTTCTTTTGCCCCTACTGTATGTTCTCTTAATCAGCAAGCAAGAGTTGTATTCTATGTTAGTCCTACTTAGAGTGGGCCCATTGAAATGAATGGGACTTAAGTTAGACTAACATTGCCTACGACCCCAAAACTTTGGTGCCACTGAATGTCAATATTTACTGCTAGCTAGTATGCTACTCTAAACAGGGTGTGACAATTCTGCCCTATTTTCCTGTTAAAATTAATCTCTCAGATAACAATAGTCAAAATGTGATTGGTGATTTACATAACTATGTGGACGGAGAGTTTTATGAACGAACTACTATTTACTTTTATGTGTTGCAATGGACTTCCTGTTCTTGCTGGAAAATTACACAAGACACATAGCCACTGTGGGCTTCCATGATGTTTCAAGGAGAGTCCAAATGGAATGATCTGAAGGGACACAATGCTGAGGTTAAGCTGGTCTGGGTCTGGTCAGTGCCTGGATGGGTGATGGCCCAGATACCTCTTCCATGATGCCTTGAGCTGTTTGGACCACAGGCAGATTATAAATTATATAATCAATAAATAAATGAGTCGAGCTAATCTTGAAAATGGATCTTTTAAATGGATCTTTTAACATAAGGTGAGAATCACTTTTGGTGGGTTTTAGCCAATTTTATATTCGTGTATAACAGCTTTCAGGAATTTGCATTTGGTTGAAACTGAAGACTGGGGGTCCATAGAAAGAAATCATGCCGTTCAGGAAAGGATACAGTGCACCAGAGGGGCGGGGGAGGGTAACCAACAACATCTGGAAAGAAGGAACAACTGAAAGTGTGACTGGTAAGGGAAAACAGAATGCAGATTGCAACTAATTGGCAACGATCAAAAGTACCCTTGGAAAGATTTTGTGGTTGAAGCAACATGTTACAAAAGACAAGCTTAATTGTGCCTTCTTACTTGGAAACACATATCGGGGCTTCGTCGCGCACTGAAATCTCTGCAGCATTTCACTTGGTTTGATATCCAGGCTGCAGCAAATCTATCAAAGTTACTGGCATCTGTTTTTCAAGTGGTAGGACAAAAACGAGTAGCAACCTCTATCAGGCCCTCCTGTGGAAGATCCTTTATCCTTTCCAAATAGCAAAGGTCTCAACATCATCTTAGCAAAGACAATCGTGCAATTACTGTGTGTGATTTGCCACAACATATAATTGGGATATCTATGTTAAACTACATGGGTGCTCATAAATCATCTTATCATCACCTTTTCTAGTCACATGGAACCAATAATAACTGCCACTATCCATTTCATGAAAAGGCAGAGTACCGAATTCAAAGCAGTCCTTGAACAGCTAAGATTGAGCAATGGCATCAGATGTTGCTGACTCAAATACCGTCTTTCTGTTTTGGAGAAGCCTTGTGTCACCGCTGATTGCCAATGGAGGAGGAGGAGGCAGCAGCGGCACTTATGTCTACACTGCAATAGGCTGTAGGACTGAAAAAAGTCACTATAGCTTGGAGTTCTAGTAATCACCTGGCAATTATACCAGTGCCTCTCCCCTGCTTCTTTATTCTCTTTTCTTTCCCATTCCTAAAGTCTTCATTGGTATTGTGGGTCACAGCTATGCAGCAGAGAGACCTGCATTCTACAAGGGGCACTTTTACACAAACTAGGGATCCCGACTGATTAAATTTTTTAGTTGATTAATAATTTGTCTTACAATTGATTATGATGCTTCCCACAGGACAGTTGGTGGTGGATGGCTTGGAGTGGGGTGGGGGTGGAGGGAGAGTTTAGCTTAGGGTAGCCAGGTGCCCTATTTTACCGAGGACAGTCCTCCATTTGAATGGTTGCCAAAGGAGAGTCTTCTGTTTGAAGGGCTGCAAAATTACTGTCCTCTATTTGAAGGGCCGTCCAATCCAAGTCTGGAATCTGGATTAAAGATAGAGAACCCTAAGGAAGGAGCACTGGGGCCTTGAAGTAGCACCTGGACAGCAGACTGAGGAGGCACACAAGTCATCTGGTCAGTTTTTCTCACTATGGTGAGATGTATTTCTATTTACATTATAGTTATTATTTCTAATTTTGCATCTCATTTTTTCTTCACCTCATACCTCTTAGAAGAAAAAAGGAAGTACTTCTTCACACAGTGCATAGTCAAACTGTGGAATTCGCTGCCACAAGATGTTGTGATGGCCCCCAAGGTGGATGGCTTTCACAGGGGATTAGAGAAATTAATGGAGGAGAAAGCTATCAATGGCTACAAGGATCTACAATGCAGGGTGCAACTACAGCATCCCTGATAGATGGCCATCCAGCCTCTGCTTAAATACCTCTAGCAGAGGAGAACCCACCAGCTCCTGGGGCAGTCTGTTTCACTGTTGAACTGCTATTGCCATTAGGAAGTTTCTCCTAATGTTCAGCCAAAATCTGCTATACTGTTTATATAGCAGACATGTATCAAGTTCTCATATATATATATATATATATACTGATTTGAAGCTATTTTATTCATCAGGAATATATAGAAATGCTCATTGCTTAAAAGGATCAAGCTGCTTTTGTCACATCACTGGTGAAGCAGCTGCCTTGCAACAAGCAAACCTTTAAAGGTGATGTCCTGACATTCTTCCGCAATTCTGTTCTGCTCATTGGAAAAGTTTGTTGTGGTTCAGCCCTACTGCTCCCCTTCATGCTCCAAACACATCCACACAGCTGTTTCTACATCTGCATAGCTTCTGAGGTGTTGTTATTTAGCAGTTTTTCTTGTCTACCTCAATGCCTCTTTCATTGAGAAACAGAGAGATTGTCAGGAATACCAATATTGGAAAGTCATTATATGCTGGTTCTGCCAACAGCTAGACAAAATAACCAAGTTGCTTTAGTTCATTTAACTTCTTCAGACACTGTCTGCATCCCATCCATAGGATTATTTAGCAATGCTGAGAGAGAATCGTTACAGAGAGCTGAATTTTTGCTTTGTTTTTTTCTTTTTCCTTTTGAAAAATTAGTTTGATTCTGTAAATCCCTGAAGCCTTGGATTAGTGTGTTAGAATTCTAATGTTAGAATTATTATTTTGCATTTTTCTTTTTGTCTTAAATTTTATGTGCAGCTTTTTTTTTTTTTTTTAAACTTGACCTTTATTGTTCCACTTGTTTGGCCTATTTGTGTATTGCTGTTTATCTCTGGGCCAATTCACAGCTATTTGGGGCTTTGGAGGTAGATTAATTAAAAGAGGTTACAGTTGGACACTAGGATGCTATGGCCTGGAGTACTGTTGCAGACAGTGGGACTAAGGAGTTGGGAAATGTCTTCCAAGAAGCACAAGGTGGCATATATGGGTTCTCCCCCGATCTCCATTTTATCTTCACAGCAACCCTGTGAGGTAGGCCAGGCTAAGAGATGGTGACCGGCCACCCAGTGACCTTCAATCAGGGATGTTGAAGAGTCCTTGGTTTCAAGTCACGAGTCGAGTCATGAGTCTTTGGACGCAAGTCTCAAGTCCGAGTCCAAGTCCTTGGTCCAAAATGGTGACTCACGAGTCACGAGTCACTACCAAAGCTGACTCCACGAGTCCCTATTAAAATCAATGGGTTTCCCCCCCAACAAAATAAGGCTATTTCAGATGTGGGGCTTAAATAAATTCTAGGCACAAGTGTGCCTTTTTATTTCAAAACTCTGCAACTGATTTTGGCAAGAACAGACCAGGCAGACAAACCCAAAATAACCAGACAGGCAGAGGAGGCAGGGAACCCCAAAACAGGCAGGCAGAGGCCTTTGTCTTGGACAATTCAAACTGTGGAACTGGTTAAGAAGAGACCAGGCAGGCAGAGGAGGCTGGGAACCCCAAACAGGCCGGCAGAGGCAGCCAAACCCAAAATGTCTGAAAGGTTGCATTTTAGGAAAATGATTTTAAAAAAGAAACTTGCTGTACTTCCTAAAACCTATCCATGTTGCATTTGAGGAACACGATTTTGGAACACGAGTCCTTGGTCTCGAGTCCCGAGTCAAGTCTCGGGTCCCATTAAAAATATTGGGACTCGAGTCTGACTCGAGTCAGAGGGGGGACTCAGTCCGACTCACGAGTCGAGTCCTGGAGTCCGAGTCCCCATCCCTGCCTTCAATACTAGGCTAGATGGACAACAGACTGACCTGGTTTAAGGCAGGTTCTTCTACTCAGTACCCATTCCTTAGTGTTGCTACTTTTCTTTTTCAGACAGAGGCTCTGTACCTAGAACAGGGATTGTGTTACGGTTTATGTATACAAGAAATTGGTAACCATTTTCCTTCAATGTCTAATAAACACACTTCTATTTGTTATAGTGATTCATAATATATCATATCATATATATCAGAAGCTCTCTGTCATCATGGTGAGCCCCTCTAAAGCAAGAATTGATTATGTTTTATCAGATTGGGTTGGAGTGGCACCTGACCTGGTCCACACAACACAACAACCCACACTCAATCCATACTCAAGGTTGAGTATGGGTTGAGTGTGGGTTGTCATTGAAGTATGGGTTGTTGTGTTGTGTGAACCCAGCTGCTCTAACAAACCATGGTTTGTTAACCACAAACAACCTATAAAGAGAACCTATGCTTTGTTGTTGGGTGGGTTCTTTAACAAACCATGGTTTGTTAGCATGGCTGAATTCTAAGCATAGCATGGCACAACACAATAACTCACAGTTCAGCAACAACCCATGGTTCAAAGACAACCCACACTCAACCCATACTCAACCTTGAGTGTGAATTGTTGTGTTGTGTGAACCTGGCATTGTGTCATAGGTTTTGTCTTATACTGGTGTTTGTTTGTTTTTGCCACATTGGTTTTTATTTTATGAATTTTATTGTTGTACACCACCTTGGGAGGGTTTCAGTCTTGAAAGATGGCCTAGGAATATTTTAAATGAATAAATAACAAATAAAAATGGCTTGAACCTCTCATAAGGCCAGTTCACTTGACCACTCTCTGTATAGCTAGAGCCTCCCCCCCCCCCCAGCCTTGAATGTGACTCTAAGTACATGGGGAATGTGTCATCTTCATTCAGCCAGGATTGGCACAACACTGCTTGAGTCACATGAAGAAGATTTGTGCTAGCATGCCAAGTCACATTCCTGTGCTTACAATGGTGCAGTATAGGTTGATTTAATTTATTTCTCTCTTTCCTTATATCATCTTATTTTAGTTATTGTAGATCATATTACTTATTGCTGACTTTCTCATGTAGACTATGTATGCCTGCATAACAGGTAACACTGGGTCAATGATGTAAAATGGTAGGAGGGGAATGGGGACAGTGGGTTGTATCCAATGTCAGTCCTACTTAGAGTAGACCCATTGAAATGAATGGGACAAGTCAGACTAACATTGGATACAATCCATATCATGCTTCTTGAATTCTTGTATTATAGGTCTATTCTATGCTGAAACAAGAATATGCCACTTAACAAATCTATCCTGGTATTTAAAATCGTTATTGCTAAACCAATTAATGTTTTAGGAAGGGGAAAGTGTCAGGGCTAAGGCAGCTGTTAGAGGTGATCAAGGAGCCAAGAGTTGAGTCATGGAGTCAAAGCCAAGGAGCAAACCAGACATTGGAGCCAAGGAACTCACCAGAGCCCAGGAGACCTTGTTGATCAGGCAAAGTCTCAACCCAATTGGGAAGCACTTTATGGGCCCCTGTCTGGGAGGCCCAGTCCCCAGCCTGGATGGGCAGGGAGGGGGGGCAGTCTTGAGCTCACTTCACTGCCCAAAAGGATGCTCTTAACCGCAGTTCACCACATGGGGCAGTTGCGTACAGAGCTGTGTGTGTGTGTGTGTGTGTGTGTGTGAGAGAGAGAGAGAGAGAGAGATTTGGCCAATCACAGAATAGTTGCATGAAAACTCCAGAAGACAAAACACAGTTCTCCTGATGGTTCCCACTCTTATCCTCACTCTGGGGGCTGAAAATAAGATAGAAGGAAAATGGAGGAAATCGAGCAAGGGTGGGGAAATTGTGGGGGGCCCCCCGGTTGTTGTAGAACTCCAGCTCCTATCAGACCCAGCCAGCATGGCCGATGGGCAGGGATGCTGGGAGTTGTAATCCAAAAACATCTGGAGGGCCACAAGTAGCGCATCCCTGCTCTATACAATCCTGAGGTGCACAGTTTTCTGTACTGCACTGATAGGCTGTCCCTCATAGTCACGGGAAGGTGTTGTGGTCGTGGAGGAGCTTGGTCTCCCTTGCAAAGACCCACACTTTCTGAAGGAAACCCACCTCCTAAGACTATTGCTATGCTGTGGCTGGCCCTTTCCTTTCAAACACCTCTGCTGCTAACATGTGGGGTAAAGAGCACAGAGGCTTTTCATCAAGAAAGGAGAGGAATGGTGTTATACAGTGGAGAGTGTCACTAATTATACAATGCAGTGGCACTTAATCAATGGGACCACTAGGTGGCATGATTTTGAAGTAATGCTGAAGATAAATAAAAGTCTTTGTTATTATTTTTTTTAATAAAAATAGCGCAAGTATGTTTTTGTTTTCTTTTGGGATGGATAGCACTGTAGTAGTATACTAAAGGAAATGGCAGGTAAAGATACAGGAGTGGAAGATGGGGAGGGGAATCCAAAATGTACTATTATTTTAACCAAAATCTTTTGAGCTGGGACACCTGTTCCTCCAAATCTTTTGAAACATCATAGAACTCGAAAGACCATGAAATTGTTACATTGACTCCTACAAACCTTCAGCCTAGTCCAGAGCAAAGTGTCACATAGATATTTCTGTTGTTCATTATATCATAGCACACTACAGATTTCAATTTTCAGAGACTCAAACATTATTTCCTGCCCTGTGTAGAGATCCTGGAATGATCTGAAACATTTCAGATTTGATGTTTAATACATAAAACCTCACAAAGGGTGCAGTCAGTTAATTTCAGACTCTTTTGATAATATTAACCCATTCCATAGCTCCCCCCTTCAAATTATAAAGAAATAAGAATGGTTACAGTTAGCACTGAAAATAATCAGTTAATGTCCTTACTTTCACGTTAGGCCAGAATATGCAATGCAGTATATCACGTCCTCTAATAACAAACTAAGGTAGTTGAGTGCCAACAGGATTGGAGCCAAAACTTGGCCACTGAGAAACAAAAGGGAGGTATCAGTATGCTTGGGTGAACCTCAGGTTATGCAGAATTACAAAACATTTTCAAGTGGGGAGGGGAAATTCGCTGAAAAACAGCCTAGTGAGGATTGAGCTTGCTGATGGTTTCAGAATGTTGAGTAATTGGAAAAGAAGGACAGAAAACCGGGGTGCTGGAAAAGTGAATTGGCCTGATCGAGCCCCTTACAACTTATAGTATCCTGCAGGAGGGAATTTGGCTGGTGGGAGGATACACTGGACCATTTGATTTGCAGGCCCCATTTGTAATTATTTATGTATGGGGGTTCCTGCCTGCAGTATTGCTGCAAGAGAGGGGTAGAGGAGCATGTGCTAATTCAATGATTTCCAGATTACACTAATGCCCTGGATCTTTTTCAGTCTGGTTTCTGACCATGCTTTGGGCCTGAAATGGCCGTGGTTGCCCTGATGCATGACGTACACCAGGAATGAGTTGGTTCTGCTAGACCGCTCAGTGACATTGGATGCCATTGACCATGGCATCCTTCTGGAGCACCTGGCAGGAAGGGGTCCATGAGATATGGTATGATGGTGGCACTGGTTATTCCTGGAGGATAGATCCCAGAAGATGGGGAACTGCTGTTCTTCCCCAGGGTCACGAGCTTATGGGGTTGTGCAGAGTTTTATCTTGTCCCCCGTGATGTTTAGCATCTACATGAAACCACTGAACAAAGTTGTCTGGGTACTTGGAATGCGGTGTATTTGGAACGATACCCAGCTTTTGCCTTTCCATCTGATTCCAGGGCGGCAGTGGATGTCCTGAACTGTTATCTGGGACCAGTGAAGGACTAGATGTGGGCAAACAAGCTGAAACGTCATCCAGACAAAAAGGAGGTTCTGTTGGTTGGAAAAACAGCTAGAGGTGTTCTGGATGGGCTTGCACTCCCTCTTAAAGATCAGGGTCACCTTTTGGGTGTGCTCCTGGATCTGGCTTTTCTCCTGAATAAACAGGTGGCAGCTGTGAACAGGAGCCCTTTTGTGCAACTTTAATTTTGTTGCCAGCTGCAGCTTTCCCCAGTAAAGATGGATCTTGCCACACTTATGCACGTCCCTCCGAGCCATTACTTCGAGGTTAGACTACTGCGACATGCTCTTCATGGAGCTGCCTTTGCTTCAGTTGATGCAAAATGTGGCTGCTGACTGGAAATGTTTTGCTATGATTATGTAACACCGCTCTGCTTTGTTAGCTCCCAATTTTATTCCCAGTTAGGCACAATTCAACATACTGGTCTTTAGCCTTTAAAGCCCAAAGTGGCTTGGGATGTGGACTGTATTGGGAACAGATTTTTAAAATAAATAAATAAATAAATCATACTACTGTAATGGGGCCATATGAAGCTATCCACAAACTTCTGTCTTCGGATGAGCCTCTTCTACATGTGTTGCAACTTGCCACCATCTGAGGTGTGGTCTGTGGGCAGGACTATGTGCTGGATCCATAGGATTTCAGGATTCACTGAAATCAATGGGACCTGAGTTAGTAATGACTAAATGAAGTCCCATTGATTTCAATGGGTCTACTCTGTAGTAGCAGGCCCCCTCTATGGGATACCTTACCACATGTGGCCCTCCAGATGTTCTTTATTGCTCACCATTGATCAGGCTGGCTAGGGCTGATGGGAGTTATAGGGCAAAATATCTGGAGGGTCACAGATTGCCCACCCCTGCCTTACAGGAGATATTTGGTTGTCGCCCCACCCCCACAAACACATTTAGGCACAAACTTAGGGTGCAACTGCAATCTTATGCATGTTTAGGTAGAAAAAGTCCTACAACTCCCAACATTCCCCAGCTGGCCATGCTGGCTGGGGCATGTGGGAGTTGTAGGACTTTTTTCTGTCTAAATATACATAGGATTGCGCCCTAAACCCCTTTTTATTCAGATGCACCATTTACTGAATGTATTTATGATCTTACATGATTACTGTTTCGATTATCATTACTTTTGATTGCTGCCTCTGGCTCCTTTTAAAAAAATTTTTTTTTTTACTTTTCAAAACAAAATATAACAAAATACAAGAATAACACAAAAATATAACAGAAACAACATACAATAAATCATAAAGTGCACCCCCCCACCCTCCAAGGGACCAATCAATATACTTCCATCCCCTTAATCAAATGAATTCCAAATTCCAAAAATATAACATATCCTGACAAGGCATGCTCCCCTTCCCCTTTATTAATACATAATCTAGTAATTGATTCCATATATCCATAAAATTATTCTTCTTTAGCAATCCTTTTTTGCATTTGATACTACAAGTTAGTTTATCGTTTAGGGCTATATCCCAAATTTCCTTATACCAATCAGTTATTAGGAAAACATGTTGTACTTTCCATTTCCTCGCTATCATTAGCCTAGCTGCAGTTAACAAGTTTACAATTAATTCCTTCGTATTTTGGTCGCAAATAAGTTTCTCCATTATTGGTAACAATGCTAATTTTGGACAGACCTCTAAATTAATACCAATAATTTTCGATATTTCTGTAAAAACCTCTCGCCAAAAAACCAGTACATTTTTACAACTCCACCACATATGAGCATATGTCCCTTTTTCCTGACATCCTCTCCAACAAAATGCAGAACATTTATTATCTATTCTATTTAATCTTACTGGAGTTAAATACCATCTCCAAATTAGTTTATAAAAATTCTCCTTTACAGGGCCGGATTAAGATAGGGGCTGTTGGAGCGGCAGCCCCAGGCCCCTAGCAGAAAATAGGCCCACAATTATAGGGACGCGCGGCGCGATTTTTTCCCCCTTCGAGCTAGCTCTGATCGTTATCATTCAGCATAATTAATGATTTTTTCAAGATTAGAAAGGTGTTCTAAGCACATCTGCATTACAGGCTTGAGGCAAGACCTAGCAAGAACTGTTGTTCTCAAATTAGCATTTCGGTAGCTTTTTGCATTTCAATCACTGTTACTACATTTCTTTGTGTTCTTGCACATGGGGGGCTTGCTAGGGTCTGTAATATTCAGATTTAGAAGGGACCTCTCTCTCCAGCCTCCAGCAAAAGATCTTTCTAATTCGCAGCTCAATTGTTCAAATGCTAGTTTAACAAATAAACAAAAACAAAAACGAAACAAAGCAACAAGAACAACACAATTATTCTTGGTCAAGCAAAGCTTCCTGGCTTTTTGTTGTGGCTGCTTTTTTTTTTTAATAAATAATTTGGGGGAAATTGGGAAGACCCTTACTGATGAGCTGCAGGAGTTTTTGAGTTTTTGCTCCGTCAAGCGACCCCTCTCTGCCCACCCGCCTCCATAATCTCCACCATGACTTCTGCTTGCTATGGGACAAACCTCTGGGATGGTCTTTACCTGCCGCTGGTCCTGATGGCCCTGCTCTGCACAGGTAAGGTTCAAAAGTTTGACTCTTTTGATCTGCAAGTTCTCCTTCTCCTTCTCCTTTTTTTCTGTAAAAGGGCTTTCCCTCTTTTGTGAGCCAAACTGAACGTAAGAGAGGGCTGTGTGTTTGTGGGTGGGTGTGTCTGCCTTTTGGGGGTGTTGATCCTCCTGCCACCTGCAAAATGTCACCTGCTTGGCTAATACTGTGTGTGTGTGTGTGTGTGTGTGTGCACGTGCACTTTCATGGGGAATTGTGTGGCATTTTAAGTTTTATTTTGAAAAACCCCAGAGAACAGAGTTCACCAAATATCCCTCTTGGATATTTTGGACTACAGTTCTCATTTGCCTCAGGCAGCATGGCCAGTGGCTGGGGAAGATGGGAGCTGGGGCCCCAAACATTTGGAAGGGCCCCGGTTGGGGAAGACTGCCCTAGAGGTTAAAAAACGTGGAGGTACTTATCATCAACGATATGTGATGAGTTTATTGAACTGATTGGTCAGCAAGTGCTGCAGCAAATAATAAACGAGATAAAACAAGCCAAATATTATTCAATTTCTGTTGACTCCACCCCTGACATAGCACATTGTGATCAACTAACAATTATATTTCGCTATGTACTACCTAGTGGTCCAGTGGAGCGTTTTACGAAATTCATTCCAATGCACAGACACACTGGTATGGAGCTAGCAAACATTATTTTGCAGTTCATGGATGAAAATGGAATTTCCATCAAAGACTGCAGGGGTCAGTCTTATGATAACGGATCTAATATGAGTGGCAAATATAATGGTATGCAGGCCTTAATTTGGGGGGAAAACCCACTTGCTGAATTCATTCCTTGTTGTGCACATTCACTTAATCTTGTTGGACAAAATGCCGTAAACAGCTGTCCAGTTGCAGTTTCGTTCTTTAATTTTGTGCAGCAATTGTATTGTTTTTTTTCTGCTTCAACTCATCGATGGAATCTGTTAACAGATAGTTTCAAACTATGTGCTATACCGACATTAAAAAGGTTATCTGATACACGTTGGTCTGCTCACCATGATGCTGTGAATGCCTTACAAAAAGGCTATAGTACTATCAGAGATGTCCTTTCAAATATTATGAATGATGAATCCACAAAGGGAGAGGTCTGTTTACAAGCAAAGGGCCTAAATAATGTCATGGATCAATTGGAAACTGGAATAATGCTTGAAGTATGGTCTGTCATTTTACCAAGGTTTCACAGAACCAGTCAGTGTCTCCAAGATGCAAAATTAGATCTGCAAAGAGCAACAGACATGCTGAACTCTCTAAAGGATTTTGTGCAGTCTCTCCATTCTAGATTCTCTGAATTTGAACAGCAGGGTAAAAATATTTCCGGCTGCGAGGAGTACCAGCTACAACATGGAAGGAAAGTGAAAAGAAATAGGAGGTGGGACTATGGTGATGCAGAAGATGCTAATGCTGATATGACACCCTCTGAGAGGTTTAAAGTGCATACCTTTTATCCTATAATTGACCAATTGACAGAATCACCGAGGCACAGGCAAGCAGCATACAATATAATTCAAGAAAGATTTGGATTTCTATCAGAAATATGCACTCTAGCAGCTGATAGTCTACGTTCCAGAGCCACTACACTAGTGTCAAAATATCCTGAAGATCTTGAACCCCTGTTTGCAGACGAAATTGTACAGTTTTCATCTATTTTCAAAATGTACCAATCTTCCACTGCAAATCAAGACATTCATGGGAGTCAAGAAACACAAATGTACAAGTTTATGATTGCACAATCTCTAGTCGGTGCATTTCCAAATACATTTGTGACCCTCCGCATGTATTTGTGTTTAATGGTCAGCAACTGCAGTGGTGAGCGTTCATTTTCAGCATTAAAACGTATGAAAAATGAACTAAGGTCTTCCATGGGTCAGGAGCGTTTAAATGAGCTCTCTCTGTTGTGCATTGAAAATGGTTTGCTGAACGAGCTTAATCTTGATTCTACAATTGAGGAATTTGCAAGTAAAAAAGCAAGAAAAGTTAATGTGTAATTTTATTTTAATCTACCAGCTTGATTCATTTAGTTTAAATGCAGGTTAGAGTTCAGTGAATAACCTGTTTGTGTGTTTAAAACTAGTGGTTGCTATTTATTTCAAGAGTTACTCTCTGCACCATAATAATAACGCAGGCTGTATTGATTATGATGCTGTAATAATAATAATAATAATAATAATAATAATAATAATAATACTTTAAGGAACAAATTTTTATGAGCCATCATACACTTATATTTAAATTGTTTATATGGTTTATGTTTATTTAAAAATGGTTGTTGTGAATGTTCTATTTATAACGGTTTTATTGAGTTAACAAGCTTATTGTTTACAAAAAAAAAGAAATATTTTCAATATGTTTCTGTTTTGGCACTTTAGTGGTAATTAAAATATCTAATTTGTTTTAATATAAAATTGCGTCTTCATTTTATTTATTTCCATAAAAAGGCCCACCAAAATCCTCAGCACCAGGCCCATAATGCTCTTAATCCAGCCCTGCTCCTTTATCCTAGTTGACATTACCTTCACAATCCATCTATCCCATATATTGTTCCACCCCACCTTCGAGGTCACCTCTTCAAATTCATTATCCCATACTGCCTTTAGCTGGTCCTCTTGTTCTTCTGCTTTTTGAATCAATCTATATAAATCCCTTGTTATACCTCTTGTTGATGCATTACTTTGTAGACCATCTCTAGACGTAACAATCTTTTCAAATTTAGTTAAATCTATCTCATACTCAGTTTTCCTTTTCCACTTCTTCGACCACTGTAATAAATTTAACCACGACACTCTTCTTATCCCAACAATTTCCATTATTTGGTCTTGAGTCCCCATCTTTTCCACCCAATCGGATAATTTAATAACCCTTTCTTCTCTTAGTTTACCCTCCAGTTCCAATCTTAAATTTTCGGAGAAATCATTTAGAGCCACCACTGGAATTAATGGAGAGATCCCTGGTATAAATATGTCCCTCATAGTTCTGACTTATCACCAGGGTGGGTTGCCATGATGTGTGAATGTGCCCATCTTCATGTCCCTGCTTCTAAACATTATTACAAATACCTAAAAGGACAGTGCGACACAGGGACTAAAATCTGAGTGTAGCAGGATGACATTCAGTACTCCACTCAGCCATGTTTCATGGCCCACAAAAGCTCACTAATGGCCTTTAAGCAGCCCATTGTCTCAGCCTAACCCCACTTCTTGCTGGGTGTGTGTGTTTTCAGGGGGGGAAATACGGTAGGTAAGAATTCTAAAGAACTCGTCCCCTACCAGCCAAGTTATGTAGTTACAACAACAGTTACAACTCTGCTGTGCTACATGATATTTTAAAATTTATTATTAAAATATGTATATCTCTTTCCCACCTCTTAACAAAGCCCCCAGATAACTAACAATGTCAACAGAACTATAAAACTATAGATATTGAGATTACACACACAACTTGTGAAAGCAGAAACATGACAAAAGGAGCCAGAGGAATAAAGCACAAAAAGTAGGGGGTTTGGGTCTTCCGAATTTAAAATGGTATTATATAGCTAATCAATTAAGACATACAGTGGATATTATAGCACAGCCTAAAGAAATAATGTGGTTGGCGTTAGAAACATCTGAATTACGAAATTCTTTGGAGAATATTATGACCCCCTCCCTCCCCCTTGGTCCTCCTGTGGGTATCCCAGGGGACACCGTGGGAGGACTGAGTTGTCTCCCCCATCCCCGCTGCAATTGTTTCAGGCTTGCCATGGCTTTTTTCCACTTAATTCCCCCCCCCTTGCAATTGTGAAAGCTGGCTGTCAAACTGGCCCCCATTTTGACTGCTAGGGACAGTCCCTTCAAAGTGCCCCAGCAGCGCCTTGAAGAGGCTGCCTGTGGTTGCCAAGCATTTGCCAAACATTTTTTGGCAGAAAAGTATACAGGTATAGAGGGTCTATATACCTGTGTACTTTCCTGCCGCAACATTTTTTTTTTTAACCCTATCTAAATCCCACTTGAAAAATGGAGCTTACTACTCCAGTAAATGGGGTGGTTTGCACTTTTGCATGTTCCCAAGGTGGTAGAATCTTTGGAACAAATGCAAAAGTGAGGGCACCCTTAGGACACATGAGTCCCCCCAGAAAAAAAAACACTCGAGGATCTTTATTTATTTATTTATTATATTTATACCCCGGATTTTTTCCTGCAAGGAATCCAAGGCGGCTTACATAATCCTGCTCCTCCTCCATTTTATCCTCACAACAACCCTGTGAGGTAGGTTAGGCTGAGAGTCAGTGAGCGGCCCAAAGTCACCACTTGCTGCAAAGGGGGTGAATGAGCTGCTACCCCCTTTTTGTGAGCTAAGATCACTCATGCCTTTGGTTACATTTGACAGCTTGCCTTTTGACAGCTGTCAGATATCATAGAATCATAGAAAAGTAGAGTTGGAAGGGGCCTACAAGGCCATCGAGTCCAACCCCCTGCTCAATGCAGGAATCCAGGTCAAAGCATCTCTGACAGATGTCTGTCCAGCTGCACCTTGAATGCCTCCAGACTGGGAGAGCCCACCACCTCCCTAGGTAGTTGATTCCATTGTCTTATTGCTCTGACAGTCAGGAAATTTTTCCTGATGTTTAGGTGGAATCTAGGTTCCTGTAACTTGAGCCCATTATTCCGTGTCCTGCAAACTGGGATGAACGAGAAGAGATCTTTGCCCTCCTCTGTGTGACATCCCTTCAAATACTGGAAGAGTGCGATCATATCTCCCCTCAGTCTCCTCTTCTGAAGGCTAAACATGCCCAGTTCTTTCAGTCTCTCCTCATAGGGCCTTGTTTCCAGTCCCTTTATCATCCTTGTTGCCCTCCTCTGAACCCTCTCCAGTTTGTCTATGTCCTTCTTAAAGTGAGGTGCCCAGAACTGGACGCAGTACTCAAGATGAGGCCTAACCAGTGCCGAGTAAAGGGGAATTATCACTTCCCGCGATTTGGAAGCTATACTTCTATTAATACAGCCCAAAATTGCATTTGCCTTCTTTGCAGCCACATCGCATTGCTGGCTCATATTCAGTTTGTGATCTACCACAATTCCAAGATCCTTCTCACTTGTAGTATTGTTGAGCCAAGTGTCCCCCATTCTGTAACTCTGCATTTGGTTTCCTCTCCCTAGGTGCAGCACTTGGCATTTATCCCTATTAAATTTCATTCTGTTGTTTTCGGCCCAGCGCTCCAGCCTATCGAGGTCACTTTGAATTTTGTTTCTGTCTTCCAGAGTATTAGCTGTTCCACCCAACTTTGTGTCATCTGCAAATTTGATAAGCATTCCCTGTACCTCCTCATCCAAGTCATTAATAAAAATGTTGAAGAGCACCGGGCCCAGGACCGAGCCCTGTGGTACCCCGCTCGTTACCTCTCCCCAGTTTGAGAAGGAACCATTGATAAGCACTCTTTGAGTCCGATTCTTTAGCCAATTGTGGATCCACCTGATAGTTGTTCCATCTAGCCCACTCTTAGCTAGCTTACTAATCAGGATATCATGAGGCACTTTGTCAAAAGCTTTGCTGAAGTCCAGATATATAATGTCCACAGCATTCCCACAGTCCACAAGGGAGGTTACCCGATCAAAAAATGAGATCAGATTAGTCTGACAGGATTTGTTCTTGACAAATCCATGCTGGCTTCTAGTAATCACTGCAGTTTTCTAGTAATCTAGTTTTCAAGGTGCTTGCAGACTGTCTTCTTTATAATCTGCTCCAAAATCTTCCCGGGGATTGATGTCAGACTGACTGGCCTATAGTTCCCAGGTTCCTCCTTCTTGCCCTTTTTGAAGATGGGAACAACATTTGCCCTCCTCCAGTCGTCTGGCACTTCACCTGTCCTCCATGATTTCTCAAAGATAATAGACAGTGGTTCTGAGAGTTCTTCTGCCAGTTCCTTTATTACTCTAGGATGCAGCTCATCAGGCCCTGGAGATTTAAACTCGTTCAGAGTAATCAGGTGCTCCTTGACCATTTGCCTATCAATCTCAAGCTGCAATTCTGCCCCTTCAGTCTGCACTTCAGGTTTGCCAGGGGGGTCATAGACCCTCTTTTGGGAGAAGACCGAGCCGAAGTAGGAATTGAACACTTCTGCCTTTTCTTTGTCTTCTGTTATCAATTTGCCATCCTCATTGCGTAGTTGAACCACCAGTTCTTTCTTCTGTCTTTTACTGTGCATGTATCTGAAGAAAGCTTTTTTGTTGCTTTTAGCATTCCTCGCTAACCTTAGCTCATTCTCAGCTTTAGCCTTCCTGACACTATTCCTGCAGTTCTGTGCTACCTGCCTGTACTCTTCCCCTGTAGCCTGTCCTTCCTTCCACTTCCTATACGTGTCCTTTTTTGTTTTCAGGTCATCTTTGAGTTTATTGTGAAGCCACATTGGCTTTTTCTGTTGCCCTCTGCCTTTTTTCCTTGTGGGAATTGTTTGCAATTGTGCCTTTAAAATTTCCTTCTTTAAAAACTCCCACCCCTCCTGGGCTCCCTTTCTCGTGAGAGTCACTTGCCATGGGATCTTACTAATCATTGTTCTGAGTTTGTTAAAATTGGCTTTCCTAAAATCCAGGGTACGTGTTTGGCTACACTCAGCTTTTGCTTCTGTTAGAATCAAGAACTCTAGTATAACATGGTCACTTTCCCCCAGAGTTCCCGAAACTGCCACTTTATCCACTAACTCGTCTCTGTTGGTTAGAATCAGGTCAAGGATAGCCGATCCTCTAGTTCCTTCCTCCACTTTCTGTAGGAGGAAGTTATCAGCAACACAGGTCAGGAATTTCTTGGAGGGGCCATGTTTGGCTGAATAAGTCTCCCAACAGATATCAGGGAAATTGAAGTCTCCCATTACTACCACATCGTGCCTCCTTGAAACAATGGCAATTTGCTTTTCAAAAGTTCCATCCTCATCTTCTCCTTGATTGGGTGGTCGGTAGTAGACTCCAACCGCCATGTTCGTTTTATTCTTTGCCCCCTTTATTTTAACCCAGATGCTCTCAATGGGGCTGCCAAGCTCCTCTTCCTGTATCTCTGTGCAGAGATACGTATTTTTAACATACAGTGCAACTCCACCTCCCTTTCTGTTGCTTCTGTTCCTTTTGAACAAGTTATACCCTTCAATTGCTGTATTCCAGTCATGGGAGTCATCCCACCAGGTTTCAGTTATCCCTATCAAGTCGTACTTGCCCTCATGTATCAAGAGTTCAAGTTCGTCTTGTTTATTGCCCATACTCTGGGCATTAGTATAGAGACATTGAAGACTATGTGCTTTATAGTCCGACTTTCCCCCTACATTTTGTGGTAGACTATCAATGGGCACCGCTGGAGCTGTTCTCTCCATTGTGGCATAGAGGCCTTCTTCCATTGGTACCCCCGAGTTTATGTCTCCCTCCCCTGTTGGATTCAGTTTAAAGCCCTCCTGATTAAGTTCCTCATGCTGTGTCCAAACACATTCTTCCCAGTCCTTGTGAGGTGCAACCCATCCTTTGCCAGCAGTCCATCTTCCAGGAAGTGTAGCCCGTGGTCCCAGAATCCAAATCCCTCACGTCGGCTCCACCTTCGTAGCCAGTCATTCACTCGGAGTATTTTTCTTTCCCTTTCTATGCCTCTTCCAAGTACTGGAAGGATGGATGAGAAAACTATCTGGGCCCCGAAGTTCTTGAGTTCCCTTCCCAGCTCTTCAAAGTCTGCCGTGATTTCTTTGTAACTCCGCTTGGCAGTATCATTTGTACCCACGTGGAAGAGAAGAAAGGGGTATGTGTCGGTGGGCTGCATGAGCCTCGGCAGCTGTTCTGTCACATCCTTAATCCGTGCCCCAGGGAGACAGCACACCTGGCGAGTCCATGGGTCTTCGCGACATACTTTGGCTTCGATCGCCCGCAGGAGGGAGTCTCCCACTACGAGTACTCTTCTCTTCCTCTTGCTGTAGGCCTTGGTTTGATTTCCTCCACTTGACTGACCCTCAGCCTCTTGCTCGCTGTCACGTTGGGTGCCCGGTAATCCGTCCTCTGCAGGCTGTCCTCTGCTCTCGTCCTCAAGTACATGGAAGCGGTTCCATAGCTCCACTGCTTCCACAGGCGCAGAGTGTCTTGTAGTTCTTCTGCTCCTAACAGTCACCCTTTTCCACGGAGTTCCCCCTGTGTTATTTTCCCTTGCCTCTGCAGTCTCTGACTCCGCCTCATCCTGCAGTTGCCCTTCTGGCTCCGGTACTGTGCTTTGGTGCTGTAGATCCACCGTTCTGTCTAAGAACTCCTCACTTTCTCTTATGCTCCTGAGGGTTGACACTTGCTGCTCCAGTCCTCTGACCTTTTCTTCCAACAGCGTGACCAGCTTGCACTTGTTGCACGTGTAGGCCATGTTGATCTCCGGCAGGAAAACAAACATTGCACACCCCTTGCAGGTCACCACCACTGCTGAGTCCTTTCCTTCCATAGTGCTCTGTTTCTGTCTTCCTAGAATATATATATATATATATATGTGTGTGTGTGTGTGTGTGTGTGTGTGTGTGTGTGTTTTGTTGTTGTTTTTTTTAGGGACCTCCCCCTTGACCTCCCCTGCCGAACTCCGCTGCCAAACTCCTGTTTGCTCTCCCTGTTCACTCGCTCTGTTCGCTCGCTCTCTGGGAGCCTGCTTGCCTTATCACAGTCCCGAAAACAGTCCCAAAAACAGCTGGAGCCTCTCTCCTGTTGTGCTCCTGCTCAGCTGGGAGTCAGGAACAGAATGAGCTCCCAGGCCACGCCCTGCAATCAGCCCCACTTCCTGCAATCAATCAGCTGCAATCAGCCCCAGGTAGTTGCAGTCAGCAGGAGCTTCTGCTCAACAGAATGAGCTCTCAGGCCACGCCTTTCCCTTGCAGCACTTGTTGTTTTACTACTCCGCTGCCAAACTCCTGTTTGCTCTCCCTGTTCGCTCTCCCTGTTCGCTCGCTCTGTTCGCTCGCTCTCTGGGAGCCTGCTTGCCTTATCACAGTCCCGAAAACAGTCCCAAAAACAGCTGGAGCCTCTCTCCTGTTGTGCTCCTGCTCAGCTGGGAGTCAGGAACAGAATGAGCTCCCAGGCCACGCCCTGCAATCAGCCCCACTTCCTGCAATCAATCAGCTGCAATCAGCCCCAGGTAGTTGCAGTCAGCAGGAGCTTCTGCTCAACAGAATGAGCTCTCAGGCCACGCCTTTCCCTTGCAGCACTTGTTGTTTTACTACTCCGCTGCCAAACTCCTGTTTGCTCTCCCTGTTCGCTCGCTCTGTTCGCTCGCTCTCTGGGAGCCTGCTTGCCTTATCACAGTCCCGAAAACAGTCCCAAAAACAGCTGGAGCCTCTCTCCTGTTGTGCTCCTGCTCAGCTGGGAGTCAGGAACAGAATGAGCTCCCAGGCCACGCCCTGCAATCAGCCCCACTTCCTGCAATCAATCAGCTGCAATCAGCCCCAGGTAGTTGCAGTCAGCAGGAGCTTCTGCTCAACAGAATGAGCTCTCAGGCCACGCCTTTCCCTTGCAGCACTTGTTGTTTTACTACTCCGCTGCCAAACTCCTGTTTGCTCTCCCTGTTCGCTCTCCCTGTTCGCTCGCTCTCTGGGAGCCTGCTTGCCTTATCACAGTCCCGAAAACAGTCCCAAAAACAGCTGGAGCCTCTCTCCTGTTGTGCTCCTGCTCAGCTGGGAGTCAGGAACAGAATGAGCTCCCAGGCCACGCCCTGCAATCAGCCCCACTTCCTGCAATCAATCAGCTGCAATCAGCCCCAGGTAGTTGCAGTCAGCAGGAGCTTCTGCTCAACAGAATGAGCTCTCAGGCCACGCCTTTCCCTTGCAGCACTTGTTGTTTTACTACTCCGCTGCCAAACTCCTGTTTGCTCTCCCTGTTCGCTCGCTCTGTTCGCTCGCTCTCTGGGAGCCTGCTTGCCTTATCACAGTCCCGAAAACAGTCCCAAAAACAGCTGGAGCCTCTCTCCTGTTGTGCTCCTGCTCAGCTGGGAGTCAGGAACAGAATGAGCTCCCAGGCCACGCCCTGCAATCAGCCCCACTTCCTGCAATCAATCAGCTGCAATCAGCCCCAGGTAGTTGCAGTCAGCAGGAGCTTCTGCTCAACAGAATGAGCTCTCAGGCCACGCCTTTCCCTTGCAGCACTTGTTGTTTTACTACTCCGCTGCCAAACTCCTGTTTGCTCTCCCTGTTCGCTCGCTCTGTTCGCTCGCTCTCTGGGAGCCTGCTTGCCTTATCACAGTCCCGAAAACAGTCCCAAAAACAGCTGGAGCCTCTCTCCTGTTGTGCTCCTGCTCAGCTGGGAGTCAGGAACAGAATGAGCTCCCAGGCCACGCCCTGCAATCAGCCCCACTTCCTGCAATCAATCAGCTGCAATCAGCCCCAGGTAGTTGCAGTCAGCAGGAGCTTCTGCTCAACAGAATGAGCTCTCAGGCCACGCCTTTCCCTTGCAGCACTTGTTGTTTTACTACTCCGCTGCCAAACTCCTGTTTGCTCTCCCTGTTCGCTCGCTCTGTTCGCTCGCTCTCTGGGAGCCTGCTTGCCTTATCACAGTCCCGAAAACAGTCCCAAAAACAGCTGGAGCCTCTCTCCTGTTGTGCTCCTGCTCAGCTGGGAGTCAGGAACAGAATGAGCTCCCAGGCCACGCCCTGCAATCAGCCCCACTTCCTGCAATCAATCAGCTGCAATCAGCCCCAGGTAGTTGCAGTCAGCAGGAGCTTCTGCTCAACAGAATGAGCTCTCAGGCCACGCCTTTCCCTTGCAGCACTTGTTGTTTTACTACTCCGCTGCCAAACTCCTGTTTGCTCTCTCTGTTCGCTCGCTCTCTGGGAGCCTGCTTGCCTTATCACAGTCCCGAAAACAGTCCCAAAAACAGCTGGAGCCTCTCTCCTGTTGTGCTCCTGCTCAGCTGGGAGTCAGGAACAGAATGAGCTCCCAGGCCACGCCCTGCAATCAGCCCCACTTCCTGCAATCAATCAGCTGCAATCAGCCCCAGGTAGTTGCAGTCAGCAGGAGCTTCTGCTCAACAGAATGAGCTCTCAGGCCACGCCTTTCCCTTGCAGCACTTGTTGTTTTACTACTCCGCTGCCAAACTCCTGTTTGCTCTCCCTGTTCGCTCGCTCTGTTCGCTCGCTCTCTGGGAGCCTGCTTGCCTTATCACAGTCCCGAAAACAGTCCCAAAAACAGCTGGAGCCTCTCTCCTGTTGTGCTCCTGCTCAGCTGGGAGTCAGGAACAGAATGAGCTCCCAGGCCACGCCCTGCAATCAGCCCCACTTCCTGCAATCAATCAGCTGCAATCAGCCCCAGGTAGTTGCAGTCAGCAGGAGCTTCTGCTCAACAGAATGAGCTCTCAGGCCACGCCTTTCCCTTGCAGCACTTGTTGTTTTACTACTCCGCTGCCAAACTCCTGTTTGCTCTCCCTGTTCGCTCGCTCTGTTCGCTCGCTCTCTGGGAGCCTGCTTGCCTTATCACAGTCCCAAAAACAGTCCCAAAAACAGCTGGAGCCTCTCTCCTGTTGTGCTCCTGCTCAGCTGGGAGTCAGGAACAGAATGAGCTCCCAGGCCACGCCCTGCAATCAGCCCCACTTCCTGCAATCAATCAGCTGCAATCAGCCCCAGGTAGTTGCAGTCAGCAGGAGCTTCTGCTCAACAGAATGAGCTCTCAGGCCACGCCTTTCCCTTGCAGCACTTGTTGTTTTACTACTCCGCTGCCAAACTCCTGTTTGCTCTCCCTGTTCGCTCGCTCTCTGGGAGCCTGCTTGCCTTATCACAGTCCCGAAAACAGTCCCAAAAACAGCTGGAGCCTCTCTCCTGTTGTGCTCCTGCTCAGCTGGGAGTCAGGAACAGAATGAGCTCCCAGGCCACGCCCTGCAATCAGCCCCACTTCCTGCAATCAATCAGCTGCAATCAGCCCCAGGTAGTTGCAGTCAGCAGGAGCTTCTGCTCAACAGAATGAGCTCTCAGGCCACGCCTTTCCCTTGCAGCACTTGTTGTTTTACTACTCCGCTGCCAAACTCCTGTTTGCTCTCCCTGTTCGCTCGCTCTGTTCGCTCGCTCTCTGGGAGCCTGCTTGCCTTATCACAGTCCCGAAAACAGTCCCAAAAACAGCTGGAGCCTCTCTCCTGTTCAAAGGGAAAAATAAACTTACCTGCAGCCTCTGTGGGGCAATGCTCAGGGAGGGTGGGTACCTGCTGGACTTTGCCAGGAGGCCGCCCTGCACATTCCCCACCTGAGGCTCCCCATTCCTGCACCTGTGCAACTGCGAGAGCCCACAGTTGCATAAGTTGTGCATATTTTTTTTAAAAATTGGCAAATATTTCTGAAAATTACAGGGGACAGGGGAATTTAAAAAAATGCTTGGCAACGATGGGCAGCCCCTCCAAGGTGCTGCTGGGGCATGTTGAAGGGACTGTCCATAGCTGTCAAAATGGGGCTCAAGGGGAAAAAAAGTTTAAACTGGAAAAAAGCTGTGATGAGCCTGAAATGGCTTTTGATTGTGACAGGGAGGGGGGAAGCCAGTGCCAGCTGCCCTCAAGTGCCTCTTAGGCACTTTTGGGGTGGCTGGCACTGGTGGGTATCCAGGCATCCTTAGCAAGAGTGGCAAGGTTTTATTTGCTGCTCTTGACAAGTGAGTCAGTAGCCGATCCCCAGTACCTATGATGGGGTTTATCACCCAGGTTTGGACAACATGACAATGTCAACAACCCATCATGGGTACAACAACCCATGGGTTGTCAGGACGGCTTGTTGCCCTCAAACAAACCAGCCTGTAGTGATCGGTTAAGGTTGGCATGACACAACAACCCATCGTGGGTAGCAACCCACGATGGGTTGTTGTGTCATGGAAACCCAGTTGATGTCTATACAGAAAGTAACTTCCTAAAGAGATTTTCAGCCTTAAGTATAATGCTATTGGGTGCAGTCCAAATGCTTGAGGAGCATATTTGTTCAATGTGCACACCGTGGACTTCAGAAAATGGCTTTGAAATGCCAGAATACTTAGCAGTCAGATGCAAAGATCCAACAGATGGAAAAATGTGAACCAATGAAATGTGCTACTATCAATCTACTTAGGAAGTTAGACTTGTCTGTAGATGTAGATGTTGATGAGAGATCTTGGGATCAAGTTACCTTAAAGAAGTGAATGGGTGGTCTTAACAAAAATTAATATTTGAGATAAAAATCAAAGCATAGGGGCACGGAGAGAGGGATATATTGTTAACCTCTCTATTTAGACAGGGATTCAGTTTCAGTAGAAACTAATTTTTCAAAGACATGACAGCTTTTGGCTTTCTAAGCAGGGAAATAGTTTGTGGGCAGAGGTATAACAAACGTCCACAGCTGCTCAGAAACAGTGCCTGGTTCACCTGGGGTTTTGCACTCAATGCGAAACACTAAAGAACTGAGGTGTGTGGCGGCATCATTAAGGGGTAAATAACTTCTCAAAAATGAAAAACAACTAGAGCATACTAAAGCCATGCGGCTGCGTTCTGAGGAGCACACTGAAATACTATGAAGCCAGCTTGGGCAAGTGTGTGTGATATTTAAACTTCAGAGCACTTCTCCTCCTCCTCCTCCCACCTCACCAACTGTTCATTCCCCATTAGTGTAGTGGACAGAGGACCGAAATCTCTCCTCAGCCACAACGCTCATTGGGTGGCTTTTGACAAATTGCTATTTCTCAGCCTGATTTACTCCATGGGAGAGCTTTCCCTCTGCAGACATCCACTCCAGCTATGTGCCCATCACGGCCAGAGCTGGGGAAACGGGGTGAGTGGGGCTGGACCAGCGGTGTGGGCCCACTACGCCTTGATGACGTGAGCATACCTCCGCTCAAGTACTGTGTGAAAGGGGCTACTGTTATATGCCAAACGGATTTCAGGTGCCACCCTGGACTGTTGAGTCAAAAAGAAACAATAATGTCTGGCCTGAAATATATTTTGCACCTAGCAGATACTAATCTAATTAAGGCTACAATGTTATGTACAGTTACTTGGCCATCTAACTCAGTGGGACTTCCTTCTGAGTAGAAATGCAACGGCCAGGGCTTGTTACAAACTGCAGACTTTAAGTATCGATATCGTGCTCCTTTCCCCTCTCCCCCATATTCCATTTTGCATAACATCCAGCTTGAGGAAGCAGTCTGGAGAATTTGAAATCTTTCTCATGACTTTGTGACATTTTAATTGGCTCAGATAAAGGTATTACCACACTATGGGCTTTTAGTTTTGTTCTATACTATTGCTAAGAATACCGCACTGTCTGCTTACAGCAAATCCCACTTAGACCCCTTTGTGTGACAGCTGCTTATACAGAACACAAACTGTTAACCATTGGCCATAGAGCTTTTCTGCATGAGGCATTTATTGTGCGCTCATCATTCCCTATACATGGTTGTTCATGGGTTCTTTGAACTATGAGCTTTTACATGAGGCTGTTAATCTGGTGTATCTACTTTCATTTTCATCACAGAACTGAGATCCGAGCAGTACAGGAAGAACATTTCCTTTCCTGCTTTTCCACTACATAACCTCTAGGTGGCAGTGTGGTATAGCAGAATAGCTCAAATAGACAAGTGGAAAAAGCATTTACTTTCGCTTTCATAAATAGTCCCCCATTTTCCCTGCTCTAAAAAAACTCACGGAAAGTGCTGTTTAAAAACAGAAGCAAAACTGTTAAACAACATCACAATGTTGTTTAAAGAACCTGCAGACAACTATGAGTAGGGAATGATGAGTGCACAATAAATGCCTTGTGCAGAAAAGCTTGACGTTGTGACCCTCCAGTTTTGCTTCTTTTTTTAAACAGCAGTTTTGGCGAGTTTTTTAGAACAAGAAAAAAGCAATCTTTGTGAAAGCAAAAGAAAATGCCTTTTCCACTTGTATATTTGTGCTATTCCACTTTACCACAGTGCCACCTGGAGGCTATGTAGCAGAAAAGCAGGAAAGGAAACACTCTTTGTGTAGTGCTCGGATCTCAATTCTGCAATGAAACCAAAAGTAGATACAGCAGATTAACAGCCTCATCTAGAAAAGCTCTTTATTACAATTATTTCCCCACCTTTTCCTCCAAGGAGCTTGAGGCAGCATCTACATTCATTATGGCAAATGTTTGCATAGGCTGAAGTCCACTCCATCCCATAATGTAATCTTTTATTTGTCAAGATTGGGGCGACAACTCTTATACCCAGTACTCTGAAGTGCAGCGCATCACTGTTATTTCCATTTTTATGGATGAGGAACTGAGGCGGAGGAATTTGTTAAGGCAGCACAAAGCAGGTCTAAGGCCAACACCCTGTCAACTGGACCATACTAGTCTAACTGGAAATGAAAAGAGAAGCAATTGAAAGGGTTGCAAGTCCCTTGGCAAGAGGAGGGATTACTCTTCCCTCCAACTGCATTTTTCTGAAGTGACGTCCTGTCCTCAGTCCCACCCAGTCCCCACCCAGGCAGCATTGGATGAGGTAAGGGAACCCTCATGTAGCTGAGCCAGTGGGTGCCGTGTTAAGCTTCCCCTACTTGGAAGTCTCTCATAACTACCTCACACCTGGCTATATTTCAAAGATTAATGAACAGCATCTTGTCAGGTTTAATATATCGCCCTGCCTAAGTTTACTTTGACGATGTAATCATAAATTCCCTGACTTGTGGACTACACCTTAAGGATTTGCATGAAAGTTCTAAGAAGAAAGACCCAGAAAGGACCATAAAATAGAATAAGTGCCAGTTTGGAGGGAAAGAACTGATTTTTATTTATTTATTTTAACAAGAGGTGGCTTCTTCTTTTTTTTTTTTTTAAGGATTACATGCAGACTAAACAGAGTTGAAACCCTAAAAATTTAAAGACACCAGAAAACATAACAAAAATAAGATCCTTTTTAGGTATGACACAGTACTAGAGGAAATTTATACCCAATTATGCCACCCAAGCAGAGCTGTTAATTAACCTAATGAGAAAATATGTTCCATTTCCATACTCCAGAAACATCTGAGATTTCTGAAAGTAACATCTATTCACTTTGCTGCAACACCATCCCAAAAATTGTGTTAAGAAGCAGGTTGTCTGGCAAAATAGAGGGAAGAAACATTTTCTCTCTCTTAATGGTACGTGTGAAGCACTAATAAGTAAGTGTAGTCTCCTAGCTGCAATGGATGCCTTCATTCAACTCATAGCATAGAAGTGGTGAAGGAAGGCTGAAAAACGTTTCTGGTATTTATCCCTGTGGAAAGTGATGGCATAAGCTCCACATGACTTCTCCACATTGGGCCATGTGCTGTGTAGTTCACAGAGCTCCTAAACAAACAGTTGCATTGATCTCTTCCACATTCCATCCCAACCAGGTTATTATTGATGTAATCTGATACCAGCAGCATTGAACTTTCAGGTTTCTCTCCCTTGCAAGACCACGAAGTGCAGCCCTTAAATCACTGTATGAAGTGACTGTGTGGGATATCTTGTATAGAGATCAGGGCTGGTCAGCCTGGAGGCAGCCACCTCAGGTGACAGTTCCTGGGGGTGGAGAGAGGCAGGGGAAGGTGGTGGAGCACAGAGCGGCCCTGCACCCCCTGTCAGCCAGCGGCCCTCAAGCGTGGAAGAGGAGGCAGCCCGGCCGGCTTGAGGTGACATGCAGCTACCAGCCTGGTTGGTTTCTGTACATGGAATGGGGGACACCATTCTGTTCTTTGCCTCAGGCAACAAAACATCTTGGCCTGGCTCTAATGGAGATGTGATGAGCACAGTGCACTGATCAATCTGAGAGGGAAGCATGTGTAAAGCTCACATTCAGACATATCAATTCAGATGCTAATAAGAATAAAATCTTATTTTACAATGCTATTCACTCGATCTGGCCTTACGCCATCCCAATCTGACAAGCTTCACCTCATTAAAAAGAATGCTCTACTGCAGCCTTACCCAACCTGGCACCTCCCAGATGTATTTGACTACAGTTCCCATCATCCCCAGCCAGTGAGGCTGCAGCTACCATACCTCCTGCCGGTCTCCTCTTGCCAATGCTGCCACCCTGCTTGCTGTGGCGACAGCACTACCATTTCTCAGGCCGGCCAAAGACATTTTGTTGCCTCAGGCAAAGGACAAAATGGTGCCCACCCCCATTCCACACAGAGAGTCAATTGGACAGTGTTGACTCTTACTTCAGCTCTGGTGACAGGACAGCATCCTCCACTGAACCTGGGGCCCGCAGATTAGCTTGGGGAGTGCGGGGCAGGCCATGTGGCACTCACCGCTCTGTCCTCCAACACCTCAATACCACTCCCTTTCCCTCAGTACCTGCCCTCTGAGGTCTCACTCTGCCTTAGGGTGGGGCCAGTCCTCAGTGATATCATCACCACCACCACAATAATTCATACAGCTCCATCAATATACGTGATGTTTTACAGTTTCATAAGCAAAAATAGCAACATCAGTTTTAAGTTTAAGGTGGAGATTTTTAAAGCCAAAGGAACAGGAAGAATGGGAGCAGCATGTCAATTCTTAAGCTTTAAGTTAGAGAAGCTAACAGTGGGGCATCTACTTAACTTGGTAGCAGTCATAACAGTACAACAGATGGGACCAATGTTAACATTAGCCTGAGCTAGTGGCATATGCCCAGATAAGGTTACAGTGGCCTTCCCCGCTGCAGTCCAAAATGTACTTGTGCTGTTGGAATCCTATCTACTTCAATTATTAAACTTCACCCGCACGAGTACATTTGTGATCACAGCCAGGATAAGCGATTGGTATTTTTGAACTGCAAGACGATAACATTCGTAAACAGCCCTCTGAGCATCACAATTAAATCCACTAGTGTTCAAGGGATGAATGAAGTCCCAGTGTGCCCAGCTAGATGTCTGTCACTTAAACATTTCAGACTTTATTAAGTATACACATAACATGTAACATAATAGTTTACTTATGCTTTTTATTTCTTAAATCCCCCCTTTCCCTTACTCTGGATCTCCTCCTCAAGTCATGGAGGCGTCAGTGCCTTCCATGGTCATTACAAGCTGCAGCTGCAACCACAATATTAACAGGTGTGCTCTCCACCCATTAGTTTGTAATGTGGAGAGGAGGTGGGTCCAAAAGGAAAATACTTTGATTCCAGGCTGGTCAGGTGACCCCCCCACCCCTCCTTCCAGTTGGCTCTGAGAGCCGGAGTGGCAGAGGCCAGAGGCCAAACACGTTCACCTTTAATACAATTCCACAGAGAAAGAGAAAGAGAAAGAAAGGAAGCCAGATGTTGCTCGGAGCTGCTGATGGAATGAAAGTTTTGTTAGTCTAAATGGACACCATCCTGAAATCACATGCTGGCACTGCTCTCCTTTCAGCGAGATTATGTTCAAGCCAGCGGTTTGCAGGATGGAGGCCAGCGGAGCCTTTCCAGAGCTTGAGCTAAAGAACCCTGTGTAAACTTTCTTCAGAACAAAAATGAAAGGGTCAGGTGCATATTAATTACAAGGCATATAAATATGTCAGCAGCTTTTTGTAACTTCTTAATAAATCACCAAAGCACATTAAGCCAGCTCATGATGGCAGGACCATATGCCCAGTAATTAGGGACCGAGCTGCACAACATTCTTTTCTGTGCAACAGATGCTACTAAATGTAAGCCCTTTTCTCCTGCCTCGAAGGCCAATGATATAATAATACCCAGAGCGAGGCAGGGTGAAGCCCATTTTAGAGGGCAGAAGGATTTGGTTGGTGGTGGATGCCTGCCTTTGTTTCTTGACAGAGAAAGGGGCAGCTTTCTCCTGCTGTGCTTGGAGAAGCTGCCCCTGTTACTTTTCTGTTTGTCATGTGGTGGCTCTAGGCCAGGGGTGGGGAAGCTTTTCCCATTCGAGCGATTAATTGGTTCTGGGCAAGCACGTCGGGGGCCATCCCACTGCTGGCATGTGGCCCCAACGTGATTGCCCAGATCCCATTCACTCACACACAGATCACTCACACACCACCCCTCCCCCACTGCAACCAGCCTTTTAAAAAGCCTCCATTGGTGCCAATGTAGGCTTTTGAAAAGCCCGATTGCAGCGGGGAAGGTTTTTTGAGGGAGAGTCGCAGCATGGGGGAGGGGAGGGGAGGGGAGGGTTAGCCCTCCCCCCCGCTGCTGCAGCAGCTGCAACCCCCTGAAAATGCCACTCCCCAGGTTGCAATCAGGCTTTTAAAAGCCTCCATCAGCACTGGTGGAGGCTTTTAAAAAGCCTCATTGTGGTGTGGGAGGAAAGAAGGGAAATCCCACATCTCTGACCAATAGGGAAGCTGGTAGGCTGCATGGGGACCTCCTGTAGGCCATATCCGGCCCTTGGGCTGGAAGTTCCCCATCCCTGTTCTAGGTACAGAGCCTCTGTCTGAAAAAGAAAAGTAGCAACACTAAGGAATGGGTACCAAGTAGAAGAACCTGCCTTAAACCAGGTCAGACTGTTGTCCATCTAGCCTAGTACTGAAGGTCACTGGGTGGCTGGGCACCATCTCTTAGCCTGGCCTACCTCACAGGGTTGCTGTGAAGATAAAATGGAGGTGGGGGCGGGAGAACCCATATATGCTACCTTGTGCTTCTTGGAAGAAGGTGGAATATGAATGTAATAAAAAAGTCTTATCTGCTCTCACAGGTAGTTGCTCTCCAGGATCTCAGGCACAGTCCTTCATATCACCTCCTACCTGATCCTTTTAACTAGAGACTCCGGGGATTGAACCTGGGACCTTCTGTCTGCAGTGCATGTGCTCTGCCACTGAGCCGCAGCACATCATAGCAAAAGTTAGTTGCAATGAATTTCCATGGAGTCAATGGAATATAGCCAGGTGTGAGGTACAGTCCCTTTATTGCAACAGTTGTGTACAAGAGGGAATCTCAGCAGGTTCAGCATTACTCACCTCTGCTGCATAGTGCCATGAAAAGCCTGCACAGCCCCCAAATTCCCACTTTTATACAACTATTCAAGGTATAGGCAGCCTGTCCTCTGTAGCATCTGGTCATCCTAGCATGTCATTTTCTGGGCAGGGCCAGCCCTACCATTAGGCAGAATGGTGGCAGATGTGTTGGGAGGACAGAGCATTGGGCCATGTGGCTTGCCTTGCGCCCCCTGAGCTAGCCTGCTGCTTCCAGGTGTGGTGGTGACTGCTGTCCCACTGCCAGTTTTGAAGAAAGACTCATTGCCAGTCCAGTTGGCTTTTTGTATATGGAATGAGAGGGGGTACCATCTTGTCCTTCGTCTCAGGTAGCTAAATGTCTCAGGACAGCCCTGCCATCAGCTACATGGACCACCAGGGACTGGTGCACCCAGCAGGTCTAGACTCGGAGCCAAACTACAAGTTATGCTTATTACATTTGTGTAAAAAGGGGTTAAAAAAAGCCTTTAGGAAGCCAGATTACAATTGGGACTGCAAGGAGGGTAGGTCACTCCTTTCCCTTCCCACCACGGTCCTGATGAAAATTGCTCCCCTGAAGCTGTTTGCTTCAGGAAGGAATGCTAGCAGATAGAAGGTGAAGGAGGGTTTTTCCTCAGGACTGTGGCTTGAGGCGGAAAGGGTTAACCTTCCCTCCCTGGTTGCCATTCTGCTTGGGGTCCTGTGCATCTGCTATTTTTTTTAACAAGAAAAACAATAACACCCACAGATATGTCACATGTGACCACCCCGTCAATGAAATGTGTAGTTTGGCCCTGAGTGGCATGTAAGCAGGAAGAGCACGTGACACTATAGTTCTACACAGGTGTTTGCCTGTGCACAGCTAAAGTAGGGATGGAACATGTGTGGGAGTTATCAGGGTTCCTGATCATTCTGTTGGCGTTTTCAGTGCTGAGTTCAGTGTAAGTAGGGTGGCCACTTGTGAATTGCCCCCCCCCAAAAAAGAGGTCAAAAGAGGGCACATATCTGCATAAAATTTGCATATGCTAGTTTATATGTGTTGATGAAAATTTAGAAATAATTATAATTTAAACAGAAATACAGTACATCTCACCATAGTGTGGAAGACTGTGACCTCTGTGCCTTGCTCAGCCTGCTGTCCATGTGCTGTTGTTGGGCAAATTCAAGGCCCAGCTCTTCCTCCTGATGGTACTTTATATTAAAACCAGACTTGGACTGGACAGCCTTTCAAATAGAGGATGCCTTCAAAATAGAGGCCAGTCCTCTGGCAGCCCTTCGAATAGAGGACTGTCCTCTGTAAAAGAGGGCACATGGCCACCTTATGCTTACAAATGTCAAAGGAGGCCCAAATCCTACACTGTCACCCCCCCCCACACACCACACACCCACATATTAGTGTCACTGTACTCATTACATGGCGTGTACCAACAGGCAGGCCCAGGATTTTTAAGGTTGGCCAAAGTTTTGAGTTCTGCGGCACTGGTTTATTCCAGAGCAGGTGGAGGAAAGGAGCTTGAACTTCTGTATAAAAAGCATGGGCCAGAATCCATTTGTACATCAGTCTTCTTCTCACTCATCCTGAAAACCTTTGAAACCTAATTCATTCTTCTCCATCAAGTCAGCTCTTCTATAAACAAACAACTTCTAAATGCATTTATTGGATGGGGAAGGAGATAGCAGACACTTAGAAGGATTAAAAAGTAGATACTTAGAAAGATTAAAAAGTAGATTTTTATTGTCAGAATATAAGCAAGTAGACAATGCATGAAAAGTTGCAGGAGAAATACAAATATGTAATATGTTAAGCTACATTAATTAACAATATGTAGATTTTATCGTGTAGCATCAAAACAAGATTTTGGACATGGCACTTTCTTCTTGGTTCAAACAAATTTCTCCTATGTTTTAGCTTATAATATTATGGCGCCTAAATGCAGTAGTAGTGTAATAACAACATGCTAGGTATAGAATGAGGATTTCTATAAATGCGTGTGATCTGAAATTAGTACTAGAGCTGTATGTATTAAATCATAAAAATGCCATTAAACTAGTCCTTTACTCGTTGTAAACACAATCGTGCAAGCTATCAGACTGCGTGGGAGCTTTGCTGAGTAAGGATTGCAGACTCGGTACCTGAATGAATTTATATCACTGCTTGTTACTCCACTGAGAAGTGGGAACGAATCCCTACTTCATTTGTTCAGACCACCCCATCTAAACTAATCCATCATTTATGTCACATTGCCATATGTATCCTCTTTTATCTGTATTTTGTTTTGAAAGGGATAATAGTTATTCTCTGCTCCCCTTTACAGATTGTACAAGGAATTCAAAAGAGTTGACCCCCAGAAAATTGGGGGCCCGTTTTAGTATGATTGAGAGAACATCAACCTTGCTGCCTGTCTTTATTCCATTAGCACCCCCTCACACACACACACACACACACACACACACACGTACCCATATTGGCTGTCTCCTTAGCACATGACAAGGGAGTACTGGCCATTTTCCAAATGATGAAGAAACATAAAATACTGTCATTTTCGAGCTCACGATGAGGTGCAGAACAACTGGACTCTCTATACCACTGTAGCAGGGATGGGGTTGATGGCCCCTTTCCCTCAGGAGTAATCTGTTGGGGGTGGCTACATGTCAGCAGTGTTTGGTGCCAGAGGCAAAAGTAGGTGGGGCCACCCCATGTCTCCCTTTCTTTTTGCCATCTCTTTTTCTCTCCTGCCCACCCCACAAAGCAGGGTGCCAGAGGAGGGTCACATTGCCTGAGTTCTGAACTGAGTTCCCCATGAAATTAAGGTGATGGCTGCATGTTGTCTACCACTGCACTAGAGATACCAGTTGTGGGTGGGTCAGGAAAGGATTCTGGTTTGCATATGTCTGCATGATCGCTTGGCCTGGTCAGAGAGGGGTGGAGTGTGCCCCACAGGGCCGGTGCTACCATTAGGCCAACTAGGCAGCTGCCTAGGGCGCAGGGCTAAAGGGGGTGCCAGAAATAGGGAGGGAGGGCTCAAGTGGGAAGGGTGTGTGTGCTAAATATCTGATCTTGCCTAGGGCACCAAACTGCCTTGCACCGGCCCTGGTGCCCCAACGTATGATCCAACGTAGAACTAGCCCAGAGATTTACAGTGTGATCTACGATCCCAATATTATGAAATGATCTAACCTCATCCCATTCTGCACTGTCATAGGCAGCTGAGCCATGAAACCCTGGCACACTTGGCATCTGCATGCTGTGTGATCCATACTGCATGGTCCAGCAACTACAGATGCTGTAATTGATTGGCTTGAGCAGTCAGAAATACATGAAAGAAATGGAAGTAGGGATGCTGATGTTGCAATGATTTCAGTCCTTAGTTTTGGAATATTACAGCCTGGGTCTCCCTACATCCATTGATTTCTCTTACCTTTGACTGCTTCAACTGATCACTGCAACTTCGAGGGTATGACTTCAATCCTTTAGACTGCGATCCCATTCATACTTACCTAGAAGTAAGACCCAATGAACACAGTGGGACTTAATTCTCAGAAAACAAGTGTTTGTGATTCAGTGATATGGATTCTGTGTTTTGTAATCTGAATATGTGGAAAACATTAATCTATGAAGGGCGGAATTTGTCATCTGTTCCATGCAGTTCCCTTAACATGGACTGAGTTGAAGTTCAGAGGCCTAATATTATTTGCTGGCTAGTTATAACTAATAGTTTAATGATGACACTTGAGGCCCACAACAACGGCAACATTTCCATCAAATATCCAGGGTCTCAGAATCATGTCACTGCAGGCCAGTAGATACACACAAATATCAGATAATCACAAAGGTCAATTAATGGTCACTACGGTTATTTAATTATGTCATATTTTTTGTAAGAAAGTGGAGATAGAAGCATTTTCCTTATTTGCATTGCTAAAATGAGGTGTATAAATTATTGCAAGTCATCCAACTTATAAGGTAGATAGATAGATACAAATTCCTTGGTGTATTCAGAGCTTTTTGTACTTGAGTGCCAAGAAACCTGAAGGATGTCCTTCGCTTTCCATCCCAAAATCTACAATGCTGTAGAATCAAGGGTAAGATTTGATAACAACCTCATTGGAGCTGTAGCCCAGGGAAGGTAGACGAAAGAAAAACTTGGAACTCAAGTACATAAACCATACATTCTTTTTGAGCCTAATTTCTCCACCAACCTCAGTTTTTACCAAGGGGGGGAAATGGTTCACTGTAAACTTCACTTTTAGGAACTTGTGAGTTGAGCTGAATTACCAATGACATTCTCACAGAATTAATTTTAAAAATATTTTTGCATGTCATTACTATATACCATTAAGAGGGCAATCCTATACATGTCTACTCAGAGTCAGGAATAAGACCCACTGAATTCAGTGGAGCTTATTCCTAGGTAAGTGGGGGTAGGATTGCAATCTAAACCTCTTTTTAAATGTAGGCTCAATGGGCAGATAAAAAAGAGAGACAAGGATTACCCACCAACCTTTTCAAGTAATTGGTGTGCTATTCATGAATATGCAGCTGAGATTTTCAGTGACTTTACTGAGAATAATTCATTTCCATTGAGGAATTCTCATGCTAAATTATGCACTCATAGGAGCCTGGTGGAGAAGACTGTTTCCACAGGATGGAATACATCTTTAGTAATTCAGAGTTTTCCATATTACCCCAATTCAATATTTTAATTGCTTAGGTTGGGCTGTATTGACTGCTACTCCAGTTCACTATTACAAAACAGACATTGTCTATTAGACCAGCAATGCAACTAAATATTGTTTAAGGCACCTGTTCTTAGCGCAATCACTAACAAAATGATCTGATGATTTCAGTTATTATATATTCCTGTGGTCATGATGAATCAACATGTGTGATGCTCAATATATTTACTCACTTCAAGACTTTACTCTTGAAAAGCCTGGGGCTCTCATTACTGCAATGAACCTTGCATTGCTGAAATTGCTTGAAAAAAATAAGGTCTGAAATATTTGCTTGAAACAGATGAAGTTATGTTAACTTACTTGGAGATACTCCCCCCACCCCCACTCCGCTCCCCAGAACTGCAGGGAAATACTAGCTATTTGAAACATCTAAATGTGAGTTGCCTGTAAATGTTGCTGTAACTTTATTCTTATTCTGGCAGAGCTATGAACAGTGTAATGTGTAATAAAATGCCACTATTTGATAGATTTAGACAGCTGCCTCATTCTCTAGAAGTTCACATTTTGTTAATGTCACCCCCACGTTGAATTAGAGAAGATTAGATGGTAAGGTCAATGTACAAAAATGGTTGCCAGGACATTTTTTTTTTTAATTGTAAAACTTTTTGTGATGTGATTCAGTAAAAAGACTATGGGGAGAAAGCAATGGAGACAAAGGGCTGCTATTAACCTACAGATGCAGGCTATTGCAGGGTTCATTGCGAGATTTGTCACACTGCTTAGCCAATGACGTGCTAGTATGACTGCAAGAGACCACCCTTTTCTAGGGTAAGAGGGTAATTTGGCCTCCATGCTCATTTAATCCTGAACCTTCTCTGAATAGAGTGTCAGTTGGATCTACATTGTGCAAAATTATGCATGCACTTTTTAATGCAGACCATTGTTCACTAAGCACTCGGCCAAGATTTCTCTACCCATTTCCATTTGTCAGGAGGTCACTTGAAACCCAAGAGTAATCTTAGGTGGATGGCAAGTGTAGACCCTGTTTCCCCCTGCTGTCTCTTAAACAGAGATGCTTGGACAAGCACAGGCTACCACTTGCATTTTGCTCACAAATTACAGCTGTACTAAAATTTACGGAATTGCTTGATTTCATTTAGTGACGGAAGAATTCGCTTTATAGGCATTCCCTCGCCTTCAGAGACCATGTTCAAGTAGTCTGGGAATGTTTGGTTAAAGTGTCAGGCTACATTGCTTAAAACACTGCACACTGTTGGTATAGGAACAGGTGTTTGATGAACTGTGGAACGAAGGGCACACTTGCTCTTCCCTTCTCTCTGTGTGGGAAGACTTCTCTGTAAAAACAATAGCACAAAGAGAAATTGATATATACTGCAAATATGGACACACAGACCAGGTCACAAGTATTGCAGGAATAAACATTTTAAATTCTGAGGATGATCCTATAAGTTCAAATATTAATTCATACTTTAACAATTCTGAATACAGCATGTACACCAAATTTATTGATACATTTACAAAAAAGAAACAGTATTCTGTTAACTCTCCAAGAAACATTTACATTTTAAATCATATTTGGCAATAGTCATAATTTTAATGATTTGTACAAGTATCCTCTTACACAGGCAAGACTTTAGCTAAATTGAGCTCCCATCCAGTGATGTTCCATTCAGTGTGCGTTCTGTAATAGGTTCTAATAGCATATAAACGGGCCAGTCCTGATATAGTGGAAAGAACTATATCAACATTTACAGTGACTGGTTGGTTGGTGCTGCCTCTCCGTTGATTATGAACAAAGCTTGACACAATGATACATTTCTACATTAGGTCCACAACACATTAAAGAGTGTGTTTGCTCTTTCACTCCCCGTCATTCCAATTAAGTTGGAGAAAAATGTAACTTTAGTATTTTACAGGACATGGCAAAGCTGTTCATCTAGGTGATGTCTATATTATAAAAAAATAAAATAAAATAATATAAATATGTAACACAAACCCAGTGCCCATTGTTAAATAAGATATTCAATAAAAAGCAGACCTTCTAGAATGACTGGTTTTAAAATATGCAGATATAATTTAATTATTAAGAACTTGAAACAGTCAGGAAATTAAGCTGCAACAGCCAGATTTTTGCATCTATTTCAGGTAAAGTAGCGAAGTGCATAACATTCCATTACATTGATAGGTGTAGATTACAATCTTACAATGAATTGCCTATATAAGAATGCATTAAGGAGTTCTGAAACAGTGTCTTATAGTGGGAAGGTGGATTCACATGGCCATGTTTTTCACATGGTAACTTCAATTTTCATATGATAATTTGGTCATTTTAAGTTTCCAGTGGCGATAGATCTTGCTACAATAGCCTTTTCATCCCATTCAGAGAATAGCTTTTAATGGGAGAAAAAATGGCAATATGTTTATTATATATGAACTGGGTGGCAATTGATCATCTGAATCCACTTGCCATTCGTTGTACTTTAACCATACTTCAAATTAAATTTGAATAATGTCCAACAGTTTCAAAACTCCTTTCTGATTGCTATAGTTAAATAGTTATAGACATAAAATTGGTGGGACATCAAAGAATTCATAGTGACCATTGGAAAATTCTTTGTGGTAAACAGTGGAATTTCTGTGTAAACTACTTCACATGAGGAAATATAATTTTAATATTCCACTAGTTATGCAACCAGATGTTTGTGCGTGAATTGTACATTTCTGCTTCTCTGAAAATGTAAAAGACAGATCTACAAACCCAATGGAATCACTGGAATTTCAAAGCAGGATAACAGTCTTTTTTTAAAAAAAAAGAAAAGAGAAGATTCAAAAATAAATGCCCATTGAAAATGCAGTATCCAAACAGTCCCAGAAACTATACAATGTAGCTGGTTAGATCCAGCAAATAGGATGTCATGTCTATGATCTGATCAAGAATACCTGCCCTTGTCACTCTCCGGATGTTTCTATCCACTTGTTCACATTGAAGACCAAGATATCCTTTTTTACACAAGCATTTATTTGGTCGTATGCACACACCCCCATGCCGACAGGCTGGATCACATTTTGCTGTAAAAAGAAAAATTCTAATTAAAATATGTTCTTGAGGATTAAAAGCAAAGTCACTTGTACAAAATGGAAACTACTTCTCTATCATAATGGTGTTGTTGTTCTTTTAATTTTAAAGTAGCCACTTGCCTTTTCATATTTTTCAGAATAGATAGTAGCCCTTAAGAAGTTTTGGAATGGATTATTGGGTAGATAAAACTATAATAGAAATATATCGTCATTTGTTACTCTAATATAGGGAGGTGGGTTTTTTTTGTATTCTGCTTATTAGATTTCATGCTGCATCTGCTCTGCAGTTGACGTTTTCCTTGCAGAGAAAGATTTCTTGAGCTGCAAGGAGTTCCAGCCATCATCATCAGTTCCTTCTTAAAACAAGGTTTGAAAAATCTGGCAATGAAACTTATAAACAAATCCAAAAGTTATACATTTTATTTTGTCCTAAGAGATTCTGTAAATTATTTAGAGGTGGCATTGTGAGGGCCTACAGATCATCTTGGAATAGGTATTTCTTCCAGACAGGCTGTTCTAATTCCCTAAGATCCAGTCCTGGAGTTCATTGGCCCTAGCTGGGGTGGTGGTGGTCACGGTGTCTCCTTCAAATACAAGGAAGGGTGTTCCTTCTTGGTTTCTGTGCCTTCATATTATAGTGAGGCAGATGTTTTCCATGGATGCTACAGCTACATGCTTCAGGGCTTTTCCTGCCTCACCCATTCTCTTCATATCACCTGCATCCCTTTCCCAGTTTTTCCCACTTCTGTTTTCTGGTAACCAGCAGCTTTAGTTTTCCAGCCTAACTCCTCTTGCATACCCAGATAAATTGACTGAAAGTTTCTGCTTGGAAAAGCATCTGGCAGTGCAATCCAATGTGGCTGCTTATAACCCTTCGAACTCGCCTCTGCATCCCTCCCGTCCTGCAAAAGTCTAAGTCTTTTATCCCGGAATGTGAGGAGGAGAGCCTGAGGCACCGCCAGGATACTATGTATCACAGCAGAGCCTGTCTCCTCCCCTCCCTGCCCCCTGGAATGCCCACAAACCTCTGGTTCCAAGGTCGGTCTTCTGACCTTGGAGCCGCAGCCAGCACAGTTCTTTCCACGCCAGCTGAGAGGGCAGAGGGAGGGTGCTTCGAGGTTGGAGTCCCAGCTCCGACCTTGGAGCACGTTTCCAAGGTCAGAGCTGGGACTCTGACCTCTCCTATGGCCATCTAGTCTCTGTCTAGTGGCCATAGGACTGCAACCTACATCGGTGTCAGCAGATGGTAGATTTCCAGATGTTTTGGACTTCAACTCCCAGAAGTCCCTGCCAGTGTGGCCAAGTGTCAGAAATGCTGGAGCTGAAGTCTAAAACATTTGGAGATCTACTTTTTGCTCACCCCTGATCTAAATGATAGCAAACGTATGGTAATGGTGGTGGTCCCCAGGTGTGTCTCACTCTCATGGTCCCATACAGATTACATATAAGCAACATTCAGAATTCTTTCTACATTGTTTATCAAATGCACACATGGCAAAACTAAAGCAAATTCTGAATTCATAAACCAGGGTTGTATGTCCTAGTCTCTTTCTCTACAGTCTTTCTCTCTTCACCCATTAATGGTTTACTTTTAGAAGTTGCAGTAAATGAGGCATTTACAATATATAGGTATTTAAAAATGATTGTCAGAAGTTGCTAGAGGCTTGCCATTTTCATGGATTCCTGTGAGCCGAGTACTAACCAGTTCTGCAGAACTCGCCTTCCCAGCCTTGATTACAGCAACATTTTCCGGTGGGAGTGCAGTGCCCATTTCGGCAATGCCTCGAGCATTCAGATGTCAATATCTGGGCAGGAAGAGCTGTTCTTTTGCATTCTTCTGGGACTAAGGGCCTGCAGAAAAATATACAGCCAACATACATATTTAAAAGTCAGGGTCAAAGAGAAATTGTTTACACATAGGCTGAATTCATTTTTTCCTCTAGAAGAAAGCTGTTTAAAATGGCAGAAATAGGTTTTTATGAAGTGCAAGAAATGGTATCCTACAGACATTTTAGGAGTTTTCATGATGATGAAATCCACCGTTTTAGTGCAGTATGCTATTCAGGAAACATCACAGGCGAAGCCAGCAACAATGTTTTCAAGGAAGCCCAAGATGCACTCTTGTCAATACAACGGTTCAATATTTAGAGAACTCTTATGCCAGCTTGAACGTTTTCGTATCATAGTAAGAATGTGCCTTCAGGACTGCAATCCTATGCACACTTACCTAGGGGTAAGTTCCACTGGATTCAATGGGACTTACTTCTGAGTCACTGACTCTCAGCCTAACCTACCTTCTAGGGTTGTTGTGAGGATAAAATGGAGAGGAGGAGGACCATGTAAGCTGCCTTCGTTTCCTTGCAAGAGGAAAAAAGGCAAGATATAAATGTAATGAATGAATGAATGTATGTATAGGATTGGACTGTTAACATTATTAAAGAATGGAGTTCTTATCCTTCTTTTAAATGTCAGCCCAAACACTCCAGTATCAGCCATTATAGCTGATAATAGTGCCAGCAATATCTTCTAGGCATGTTCCTAACATTTTTAGCAGAGATATAAGCTGTCCATCTGTCCCAGAAAGCCAATACTGATCAGGATCGCTATAAACACATATACAGGCAGTCCCCGAGTTAAGAACGTCTGACTTACAGACAACCCATACTTAAGAACGGATTTCTGGGTTCCCCAGTGCTACGTCGTTTACATAGAGTACACTCTACAAGGTAGTATACTATGCAATTTGCGTAAATGCCGATTTTAGCGTATAGAATGCTATGATGTTCCGACTTACAGTACATACAAATTCGACTTAAATACATTCTTAAGAACGGAACTTGTTCATAACCTGGGGACTGCCTGTATTCAGAATTTATATTAGCAATCATATATACCAATAATACATTCACTTGGAAGTAGGTATATTTTGGATCTATCACAAAGAACATGATGCTGACAGTTTCCTGCCCCACCCTTGTTGGTGGGCAGGGCGGTGCTTTTTGTACCTGGCCCCTTGGAGAGACAAGATTGGGCCGGGGGTATGGGTGCAATATGTTTTCAGGAATGTTATGTAATACAATAAAAAGAGCTTCTAGACTTATCATAGTATAATGCAATCTATGAATAATGAACTGTAAGGTTCTGAATTATCTGAAATTTTCTATTACTGTATTGGTCCATGAGCTCCTGAAATACACTTTTAGATACTTTGTGTCAAGTTTGGCCACTTTGGTCCACTTGCTTCATGATAAGTGAACGTGGAATCACAAGCAAGCCCGGTGAACAAAACACTTTCATGGGACCCAGAGGCGTGTCCTGCCAAATAATTATTTCTCAGCAACTAATTTTGAAATATAATCTCCAAATGCAGGGTTTAAACTGATGTCATGGTGCCTGCCCTGTGTTACACAGGAGCATAGGAAGCTGCCTTATCCTGAGTCAGACCCTGGGTCCATCTAGCCCAGTACTGTCCACAATGACTGGCAGTGACTCTTCAGGGTTTCAGGAAGGAACTTTTCCTGCCCTACCTGGAGATGCTGGGGATTGAACCTGGGACCTTCTGCATTCAAAGCTGGTGCTCTACCACTGAGCTACAGCTCTACGATTTCAGTCATTCTGAACAGTATGCAAGTGTACTGTACACCTGCATGTGGTTTCATGCTGAATTCTTGGGTGTTGAACTCTTCCTCTGCTTCTGCTTTTCTCCCTGAAAGCCCCTTCCCCTGTTTCTTCTGGTTGAGTTCTAAGCCCCGAAGCAAGATTTATTGGGAGAAATGCTGCTGGTGGGGAAGGTGGGGTGGTGGAGAAACCAGGGGAAGGGTTCAGCACCCTTATCAGCTTGCCCCTTCTCTGACTCCCTGTGAAGGATTGAGGCCTACACAGGCTTAAGTTTGTTGAAGCCTGAAGGCCCAAACACTTCCCTAGATTAGTTGGAGCCTGAAGGCCCAAACACTTCAGGATGGGAGGAGGAGTTTGAGAGTTTTAGTTTACCCAATAGAAGTTAAGAATTATATCTCCTGTTCAAAGTCACATGATTATAACCTTCCATTCCTGGGAAGGCTATAGATGTGTGGGGTGTGGTCAGCTAGACGGCAGAGAGAGACTGACTGCAGAGACAGACTGACTGCAGAGGAGAGAGGTAGTCTGAAGTTAAGCTAGAGAACCTTGGATTGTTTGTTTGTTTAATTTGATTATACTTGCTTTTGAATTATAACCACTCTATTAAGTAAATACCCTCATATAATAAGTAAAGTGCTGTTGTTTACCCTGGTTTGTTGGAGTGACTTATTCACCACGTCTAAAGCCTACACCCATGCTACTGGAAGCAGGCAAAGGATTTGATCTCCTGGAATGGGAGAGGCTTTGAGAAGAGGCAGAGATCTTCCAAAGGCAGATCAAGGGGTCCCTGTAGTAGCGGAACCTTGACAGATGGTGGCAGCGGAGCGATCCTGAACAGTGAGATTAAGCACTCCAAACAGAAATTGGATTTTTTTACTAATAGAGCTGGCAAAAGCAGTGTATGTTTTAACTTCAGGACTGCGGAATAAGGACCCAGTGAGGCTATTAAAATGAGCCAATACCTCTCTATGAACAAAACTGCCCTGATTGAGCAGTGTAAAAAGGACAATTTGCCATGGGAGGAGAAAACAGCAGAAGAACTGAAAGTTATGCTGATCTCCCAGGCGGCAATAGACAGGGATGTTGATGAGTCCTTGGTCTCGAGTCACGAGTCGAGTCACGAGTCTTTGAACCCGAGTCTCGAGTCCGAGTCCAAGTCCTTGGTCCAAAATGGTGACTCACGAGTCACGAGTCACTCCCAAAGCTGACTCCACGAGTCCCTATTAAAATCAATGGGGTTTTTTCCCAACAAAATAAGGCTACTTCAGATGTGTGGTTTAAATAAATTCTAGGCACAAGTGTGCCTTTTTATTTCAAAACTCTGCAACTGATTTTGGCAAGAACAGGCCAGGCCGAAAAACCCAAAATAACCAGGCAGGCAGAGGAGGCAGGGGACCCCAAAGCAGGCAGGCAGAGGCCTTTGTCTTGGACAATTCAACTGTTGAACTGGTCAAGAAGAGACCAGGTAGGCAGAGGAGGCTGGGAACCCCAGACAGGCAGGCAGAGGCAGCCAAACCCAAAATGTCTGAAAGGTTGCATTTTAGAAAAATGATTTAAAAAAATAAACTTGCTGTACTTCCTAAAACTTATCCATGTTGCATTTGAGGAACATGATTTTTTCTAAATGTTTGGCCCCCATTCTGGAACGGTGAGATCTCATCACAATTCCACCCTCACTGAACACCCACTCCACTGGTGATGAACTTGCTGGAACCAGAAACACACTCAGAGCAGCCACACAGAGTAATCTCAGGTCCTTCTTCTGCCTCTCCCAAGTACGCAACACATCAATCAAAATAAATCTTGACACACTGTTGGGGCTGCACTCCTGGTAGCCATCCATAGTGGCCGAGAAGCAGCACACCTTGCTTCCATGTGCTCTTCGCTGGCAATCACGCTCCTCTCCACTCCTTCTGGCACAGCCCAGGGATGTTGAAGAGTCCTTGGTCTCGAGTCCCGAGTCGAGTCTCGAGTCCCATTAAAAATATTGGGACTCGAGTCCGAGTCGAGTCAGAGGGGGGACTCAGTCCGACTCACGAGTCGAGTCCTCGAATCCGAGTCCCCATCCCTGGCAATAGAAGGAGCTGCACACTCTAGCCCTAGGGTAGCAGGACCCCAAACAAAAGAATGGGAGCTTCGTGAACAGGAACTGCGGCTAGTGGCAAAGCAGAAGGAAGAAGAGACCCGGTTAGAGTGGGAACGGCTTCGACTGCAGCAGGAGCAACTTAAGGCCCAGGAAGAACAACGCAGACACGAGGAAAAGCTGCACCAGGAGAAACTTCAAGCCCAAGAGGAACAACGCAAGCACGAGGAAAGGATGATGCAATTGAAACAGGAGCAGCCTGTCAGAGTTACCCCGAAGGACTTCACAGCATACACCCCAGGAGAAGACCCACAAGTGTTCTTGACCACTTTTGAAAGGGCAGCACAGAAGTGGGGATTGCAGGAGGGTGATTACATGAAGTTTGTGCCTAATTTAATTAAAGGGGAGCTGGCAGAGATTTATAATAGCATGCCAGAGGGGGAGGCTGTTTCCTATGCTCAATTCAAAGAAACTGTGTATAAAAGGTTCAGGTTAGGCCCTGAGCACTTTAGGAAAAAGTTCAGAGGGTTAACACCTCAACCTGGTAAATCTATGGTAGAGTTTGCAACAAAACTAAAAAACCTGCTTCTAAAATGGGTGGATGAAGCAAAAGCTGACAACAGGGAAAAGGTGCTAGAGCTTATGGCTCTGGATCAGTTTTATTTTCGGTTGCCCAGAGAAATAAAACTGAAGGTTAAGGATAAAGATCCTGAAACTGTAAACCAAGCTGCAGAAATGGCTGACAAACTGATTGAAAACTGGGAAGGGTTAGGCCCCAGGAATGAGTCTGAGAAGAAGGGGGGGGGGGGAATGGGAAGCCCCAAGTAAAAAGGAGTTCAAAAAACCTCCTGTTGATCCTTCTCACCCCAGAGACCGTGCCTGTTATTCGTGTGGTCAGACAGGCCACCTCAGGAATAGCTGTCCCAAGTTACAAGCAATAACACCAGCTAACCTAGGTAGTCCTAAACCCGAACAAACCAAGCCACAAGGTGTAGCAAGCATAAAAAAACCTTATAATTGTGGATTTGTGATCACCAATAGGGAAGAGGTTAATAATCAGTTTAAAGAACCTGTTTATGTAAAGGATAAGACCATTATGGCAATGTTGGATTCTGGAGCTGATGTTTCTCTGATCCGAGCAGATTTGGTGACACCTGAAGATTTGGTACCAGGAATGTCTATTGAGATCCAGGGAGTGAATGGTCCCTCCTTTGAAGTCCCAGTAGCAAGGTTATCCATAGAATGGAGGGGATGGCGAGGTCTGTATGAAGTTGGGGTGATGGAACCTCCAACCCAATTTGCCCCTATCATTGTGGGAAAGGATATAATGGGCCCAGAAGCTCAAATATGTGGTAACCCGCAAGCAAAAGGAAAGGGAGGAAACTTCAAGGCAGGACCAGGCAAAAGCTAATGGTGTAAAAGAAAAGGTACTAGAGGTACAACCCACAGAGATTCCGGAAGGTCCAAAACCAACCCCAGACCCTCCCCAAACCGAAACAACAGAACAAGCCTCCATGCAACCTGTTGACCTGAAAGCCAGTGAAACAACCGAGGCAGGTGGTTCTGTAGAGGAGAAGGCGCTAGAGACCCCTTTTCCTGATTTAAGAGGAGTAGAGGAATTCAAGCAGGAAGTCCTCAGTGATCCTAGTTTGGAGCCTCTGAAAAGAGTTGCTCTCCCTCAAGAGAGGCCCTTCTCTGAGGAAAGAAGGGAGCAGATTATTTGGGAGAAAGGATTGCTGTATAGGCTGTGGTTACCAAAAACCCAAGAGTTAACCTGGGAACCACTAAAGCAACTGGTAGTACCTAACCAATTCCGGCTAAGGTTGTTAGAACTAGCCCATGATGTGCCATGCGCAGGGCACTTGGGGAAAAACAAGACTAAACAAAGGCTCATGGCAAACTTCTTTTGGCCTGGAATTGCTAAGCAAGTAGTAGAGTACTGTAGGTCTTGTGAAACCTGTCAGCGTGTGGGGAAGGCAGGGCATCACAGTAAAGCCCCTTTGCAGCCTCTGCCTATTATAGGAGAAGCTTTCTTCAGGGTGGACATGGATATTGTAGGGCCTTTCACTAAACCCACCCGCAAGGGAAAAAAATACATCCTCACAGTGGTGGATTTTGCCACAAGATACCCAGAAGCTGTAGCACTAGCCTCTATAGATGCTCCGTCTGTAGCTGAGGCTTTGCTAACTATATTTTGCAGAACTGGATTTCCCTCTGAAATCTTAACAGATTGTGGGTCAAATTTCCTCTCCGAGATAATGGAGTGTCTGTGGAAGTGTTGTGGGGTAAAACACTTGAAAACCACTCCTTATCACCCCCAATGCAATGGAATGGTGGAAAGATTTAACGCCACACTCAAAGGAATGATTAGGGCTTACGTAAACACACACCCAAATGACTGGGATGACAAACTGCAACACCTACTCTTTGCCTACAGGGAAGTTCCACAGGAATCAACGGGATTCTCACCTTTTGAGCTGTTGTATGGCAGAAGAGTGAGAGGACCTCTTGATCTCCTGAGGGAAAACTGGGAAGGTAAACTCGTAGAAAACAAAACCTCTGTGGTGGATTATGTGTTAAAACTTAGACAAACCCTAGATACACTCTGTAAACTAGTTCAAGCCAATGTAACCAAAGCCCAAGAGGTGCAAAAGTTCTGGTATGATCAAAAGGCACGCTCTAGAGTATTTGAGGTAGGGGATCAGGTAATGATATTTCTTCCCCTGCACAAAGACAAGCTTAAGGCTGCTTGGGAAGGCCCCTACACAGTCAGAGAGAAAATGGATGATTTAACCTATGTGGTGGTTAAAGAAAAATCTGAAAAAAGACCCAAGGTAGTACATGTAAATATGATGAAGCCACACTATGAGAGGAGTGGAGTAGTTTTACAGGTGCAGAAGGTGCCAGAGGTAGTATGCTTAGGGCACAGGGTTGGAAATGGTCATATCACACCTTTATGGGACAAGGTTGAAGCTATCAGAACCTGGGACATACCTACAACCAAGAAACAGGTCAGGTCATTCTTGGGATTTGCTGGGTATTACAGGAGATTTGTTCCCCATTTTGGTGAAATTGCTGGACCTTTGACTGATTTAACCAAGAAATGTAAACCTGACAAAATTGTGTGGACTGATGAATGTCAAAGAGCTTTTGATAGACTAAAAGACATTTTAAGCTCAAGGCCCGTGTTAAGAGCACCTGACTTTGAAAAAACCTTTATTGTGGCTACAGATGCCTCTGAGACTGGCATAGGTGCAGTATTGTTACAAGACTATGACTCTGTTAAACATCCAGTAGCCTACCTGAGTAGGAAGCTTCTACCCAGGGAGAGAAACCTGTCTACGATCCAAAAGGAATGTCTGGCAGTAGTGTGGGCTCTGGACAAGCTCAAGCCTTATGTTTTTGGGCAAGAATTTACTTTATGGACTGATCATCATGCCTTACAATGGATACAAACAATGCAAAATACCAACTCCAAGCTTCAGAGATGGTCTTGGAAATTGCAGGAATTTCAAATGAACATTGAACATGTGCCTGGGAAGGAGAATGTGATAGCCGATGCTTTGTCTAGGAAATAACCAAAAAACAGTTGCCTTTGGTGTAGGTTAACGTTTCACAATTCTCTTCTGTAAAAGGGAAATTGTTCCACTTGAGGAGAAGGGGGGGAAGATGTGAAGGATTGAGGCCTACACAGGCTTAAGTTTGTTGAAGCCTGAAGGCCCAAACACTTCCCTAGATTAGTTGGAGCCTGAAGGCCCAAACACTTCAGGATGGGAGGAGGAGTTTGAGAGTTTTAGTTTACCCAATAGAAGTTAAGAATTATATCTCCTGTTCAAAGTCACATGATTATAACCTTCCATTCCTGGGAAGGCTATAGATGTGTGGGGTGTGGTCAGCTAGACGGCAGAGAGAGACTGACTGCAGAGGAGAGAGGTAGTCTGAAGTTAAACTAGAGAACCTTGGATTGTTTGTTTGTTTAATTTGATTATACTTGCTTTTGAATTATAACCACTCTATTAAGTAAATACCCTCATATAATAAGTAAAGTGCTGTTGTTTACCCTGGTTTGTTGGAGTGACTTATTCACCACGTCTAAAGCCTACACCCATGCTACTGGAAGCAGGCAAAGGATTTGATCTCCTGGAACGGGAGAGGCTTTGAGAAGAGGCAGAGATCTTCCAAAGGCAGATCAAGGGGTCCCTGTAGTAGCGGAACCTTGACACTCCCACTCCTCCGCTTTATCTGCACAGCCCAAATTCTGGCACACATATCGTTAGACCTTTTTTTAATTCTCCAAAAGGTCCCTCTCCTCCCTAAATACTAACACAGACACACAAACATGCTCTCTGTATCATCCTATACTGTTTGGAGTGCTAGATATAATTCCCTGCTCAGCCATGAGCCAAGTAGGTTTGCTCCGTGAGTACCGTATTTTTCGCTCCATAAGACGCACAGGACCATAAGACGCACTTACTGTATGGTACAATTTTTTTTTTTTTTTTTTTTTTTAAAAATCAGCTGAGAGGCGGGGGCTTCCCCTGCCCCACCCAGGAGTCCTCCGCTCTTCCGGACCAGCAGAGGAAAGTTAAAAAAAAAAAAATTTTTTTTTTTTTTTTTTACTATATTCACTCCATAGGACACGCAGACATTTCCACCTAGTTTTTTTTGGGGGTAAAGTGCGTCTTATGGAGCGAAAAATACGGTAAGTTTCTAATTCAAGGACTAGTTGCATGTTATACACTAACACATATAACAGCATTCTGGTGCCCTTTGAAAAAAGAAGCAAACAAAAGGCTTCTTGCTTTGGGAGAAAATCTAGCGAGAAGCAGCGGGGGAGGGAGTGTTTAAATGTTTCCTTGGTCACCATTTCTCCATGCCAGCTCCCCCCTAAGTGTCTTTTCAGAATGCAAGCATGCAAAATGTGTGTTTCTCTGCATGTTTTGCAACAGAGCAGGGCTGGGCAACTTATGGCCCTCCAGAGGTGGTTGGACTGCAACTCCCATCAGCCCTAGACAGCACAGCCAATGGTAAGGGATGATGGGATTTGCAGTCCAACCACTTCGGGAGGGCCACAAGTTGCCCACCTCTGCAATAGTGAAATGGCAGGCAGGGAAATGGTTAAGCACTTCTGCTCTCTACATTCCTCTCTGGAAGCAGCTTTGCTTAAGAAAAAGAAAATATTTCAGAGTGCTGTTACATGTGTTAGCATGTAAGATGTAAACAGTCCCTAAATAATGACTTGGGCCACATTCCTATATCTGTTTACTCCTGTATCTCTTTCCTTGTTGGCAATACTGGGGATGGACTATGGCTCATCTTTTACAACTGTCCAAGGTGCCTGCCCATCAGTTTAACTAAATTTGACAGGCTGTTGTGTAACCCAGACTTGGCTTGGAATACTGTGTGAAAGTTATCTAAATCAGTAAACATGATCTGCTTATAGTCATACTCCTGTGTCATCGTTACTACACAGATATATGATCTCCCTACAGGAGCGTATCTCTGATGTTGTATCCTCAAGGACTATGAAAGAGCCACATGTTGGTCAAGGAAGCCTCAAGCTGGCAAGGAGCTGACTTTCCCTTCCAAAGGCCTCAGAGGAAATACTTCCTTTCTTAGATTTCATAGATCATAGAGTTGGAAGGAGCCTACAAGGCTGTCGAGTCCAACCCCCTGCTCAATGCAGGAAACTAGAGGAGGGGTCTTCCATCCAAGCAATAACCAGGTCTGACCCTGCTTGGCTTTCCACGCTCAGACAAGCTGAGCCAGCGTGAGCCACAGGACCAGCATACTCATAAAGTGTATTATGATACCCTAGGACAGAACCCAGACTGGTCGAAGTGATGAAGTGTGGATATTATATTTGGATCACAATGTATGGCCACATCATGGAAAAGAACAGTTGATTTGAGCACTAAGAAACTCTTCGTTGCTAAAATTGGTACAAATGGTGCCTATCTCTGCCATTCAAATAGTAGCACTGTAGAGAGCTAGCTGCCTATTATATAAAGATGAAATTGGTTGTGAAAAGCATTACTGTCTTCTGTGCTGACTGGACCAGAGTGGTTATCATGCATGGCCATCTTGAAGGATATATGATGCATAATATACATCCAAAGAAAACACTATAGGTAATGTAACATATAATCTTGCTCCCCCCATCACATACGGTACATTAGTTATTGGTTGCTCCAGACATGGTATTTTGCAATGAGTATTCTAAGAAATGACCCACAGCAATGTGGGTTGTCCACCCCCAGCTCCAGAATTCTCTCTTTTTCCTTTCTGAATAGAAGCCAACTTAAATATTGTGCCCTTAGTTGTCTGCCTGAGGATATGGATGAGTGCTGGATTTAGTCATTTTTCGAAATCCTCTTTTGTTTCACCATAATAGACCAGTTTATCATCCCATGGCCTCCATTTCATACCCATTGACTCCCATATCTCTTTCCCTACTGGCAGTACTGGGAATAGAAGATACCATCTCTCTGATAAGTGTCCAAGGTGCTTGTGCTCTGGAGTGGATCACCCCATTCTGAGGCTCTTTCCTGCATTTCAGTGGCTTTGGGATGATGGTGTAGTCTCTTGAAAGAGGTGCGCACACCCAACCCTTTTGTTATGTGTGTGGCCTGCTTAGGTGATACTACCACCAATTGCACTCCACTTTGCAAGTTGTTCCACCCACATCACCCTCCTCCTGCTACTGTTAAATTTTGGGCCACGACCTGGGTCACATGGGGTTTCTCTGGTGTGGGTCATGCCAGGAAAGGCTGAGAAGCTGGAGTAATATTTAGCCATGCTCTGCCCTCTTTCTTTGCTTTTAGGATGGAACTACACATTTTCTTGGCAAACATGTAATGCAGGAGTATTGCAACGCCAAACAGTAATTCAGGAGTCGGGGCCAATTCATTTGTGTGTGGGGGGGGAATCAATTGGGGGAGGCAGGTGCTTATCTCTTTCAGTATTTGCCGGTTATCATTCACAACCTGTATTTCCATTTTTGGAGTGAACTAGGGAAAAAACATCTAAGGGCCTAACTACATGTTACATGTCCAGATAACATTGTCTTCCACTTATAAACCCCCCCCCCCCGCCGCCTTGTTTTCCCACCACTTTTCCCATCCTTTTTCTTGCCAGAAAAAAAATCTGTTAAGGAAGAAGCAACAGAATAGCTGGACAGTGCCTTTTGATTGTTAGCAATAGGCACGCTTCATCTGGAAGCACCCATTGGCCCCAATAGGACTTTTTAATATATTGCTTTTTGCCATGCACGGGACCATGATATTTTTTAGTATCACAGGAGGGGAGAAAAGGGTTAAACCTCCCCTCTCTGAATGCTGTGGTCCCAATCCTCCTCCCATGCTTAGTTTTAGTTTTTAAGAAACCCTGATGTAGCGTCAAACAACACTTTTAAAGTAATATGTAGTCCTAAAGGGAAGGGTTGTGTGTGTGTGTGGGAATCAGCAGGTAGCGGAAGGGTTAAACACCCCTATTCCATTTGCCAATTTTCCTCTACAAATGGCACCCTTCCCTCACCCTGGGCTTGTGGAGCCCCTCAAAAGGGTCTGTGATTGTCTGTCTCAGTCAGAAGGAATGGAATTACGTGACAATTAAATGTGCTCTGTATTTTAAAGGGATGGGTATGTTTGTATGTTTTTTTGTGTTAGGTGTATCCTGTGAAACTGGCTAGTATCAAGCTGAAAACATTTTTAAATATATATATATATATATTGAGCTTTACACACATACTCAAAGGTTCACGTTGAAAAATACACAATCCTAGATTAGAGGGGACCTTATAAAACATCATCTCATTCCTTTGACAGCAGCAGGAATCCCACTTAAAATTATCTTTATTCAGATGAGGTGTGGCAGTGGAGGGCTTGGGAATACAGAAAATAACAATAAAAAACCCTTTCCGCCCACAAAGTATAGTAATGCAAACATTTTCCAGTTCATTTCTCCTTCGACCAAATCACCAGCCGAATATGTAGTATATCATGATAAGTGACTGCTTTTCTCAGAATAAATGCAGCACTCCTTCAGGTATGATTTTTCAATCCATTTGCTTTAGCACTGGGAGGCACGCCAAGTGCTCATTACTTGATTTACTGCAAGGGGAATGATGTGGGGAGGAAGAAAAAGAACCTTCCCTGCTTTCAGATTTTTTAAACTCAGCAGCATATCAAATTTATTCTTATATGGTATACTTGTTCATGACCTCTAGTCTTTAAGAAATTCTGTCATATTTGAAAACTAGTCCCCAGTGGAGCCTGTATCAGTGTTAATAGCTGTGAGGTCAATGCAACTGCTAAACAGTTTGTATTACTGTCAGGGTGGTCATGAAAACAGCACCTGCTCCGTGAGGCCTTGGCAGCTGGGTCAACAGGCACTGTGGGAATTTATCAATTTAGGGGGCCACTTGCATAGCACTTTGACGGATGAATCGGGAAAGAGTTGGCTGACGGGGTGAAAGCTGCTCAATTATGTATTACATTCTTTACGACAGCGGAAAAGTCGGCCTCTTGCACGCACTAGAAAACAGAGAGCAAAATATAAACGGAATGGGTATTTTTGCCTTATAAAGTGAAGTACACAGAGAGATCCTTAATTGCCAATGTTAGAAAGAGGGCAGGAAAGGAGGGGAATGGGAATGGAAATGTACTGGATTAAGAAGTGATTTTTTTTTTTATAAAGCCCCTCCTCCATAACTGTTGTTACAAAGTTAAACTCTCTGGGCTTATGAATTCAAAGAGTTTTAATGTGGAAAAGCTCACTGCGTATGGGCAGGCATATGAGCGAATCGGGTATCATTTTAAAAGCTAAATGATATATGTTGAAGCATTCATTCTGCGCTTCTACAACTGCAAATAACTTGGAGGATTAGATACATTTTGAATTCAAGGGGGTCACACGGTCCATTTGGGTGAGTTCCCCAGTCAACTGCTGTTTGCTGACAGCTTTTTATTACATGGCTGCACAATATTATTGTAAAGGTAATCAGGCATCTGAAGATAATTGTGGAGAAGAGATTTTATATTGCAGATTTTGCTGAATCACAGGGGACAGAAATTATCTTGTGGAACTACTACCCTCCAGCAGGCTTTACTGAGGGAGATGAGAAGGGGAAGTGGGGCTATTCCACCAGCCCTGCTGAAATACTTAAATTCCCCCCCTCTTCCCTCCCCATTCCCTTTTCCTCGTGTGTCATGTCTTTTTAGACTGTAAGCCTGTGGGCAGGGACTGCCTTGTTTAGCTGATTATTTGCAAGCTACTCTGGGAGCCTTTTTGGCTGAGGAGTGGGATAGAAAGACTATGAATAAATAAATAATACCCCAAAGCAGGATCCCCCATGCACCAAGCCATGTTGACTGCACTTTTAACATTATTTCCCATTAATTCCGATCTTGTAAGGGCGCAATCCTATGGCCACTAGACACTGTCTAGCTGGCCACAGGAGAGGCTGGAGTCCCAGCTCCGACCTTGGAAATGCACTCCCAGGTCGGAGCTGGGTCTCTGCCCTTGGAGCGCCCTCCCTCCGCCCTTGCAGCTGGCGTGGTTCTTTCTGTGCTGACCGTGGCCCTGAAGTTGGAACACCAACCTCAGAGCTGGAGGTTTGTGGGCAGAGAGGGGGGCAGAGGCTCAGCCTGTCCTCCTTGCACGTAGGGCCAGAAGGCTTAGACAGCCAAAATCGGTCATCTACTAAGATCTTTTGCAGGGCACGAGAAGCGTGGAGGCAACCTTTGCTTCCACCCTCCTTCCACCCTCTATGGGATGCCCATAATCCGCCAAGTTCAGGGGGTTACTGGCAGCCACACTGGATCATGCTGCCCGGTATCTTGCACAAGAAAAGAGGAGTCTTGCACCAGCAGCACTATTTCCATTTTATGTTTGCTAATCATTGTCCCTCTGCTAGTGCTTACATTTTCTACCTGCATACATGCTCCTGACCTTGGGTTTGTGTACTTGGGGTTTTTTATGGGCTTCTTTTTGCTAGTTTTAATAGCCCCCTGTACTTCCAATTGCAGGTGCACTAATGAAACATACAAATATAAATCCTGTCCGAAAGGGGAGAAGAAACCCTGGAATGTCTTTATGATGAAATAGTCAAGGTTGTGCCCTCCCTGGAAAGAAATTAGCAGATGGAACAGAGAAAGAAATAATCTAAACAATAATCTGGGAAATAACCTAAACATTATTTAGAAATAATCTATACATTGATCGAGGGCGCAATCCTGTGGCCGCTAGACTCTGTCTAGACAGCCATAGGAAAGGCCAGAGTTCCAACTCCAACCTTGGAAATGCATTGCGAGGTCAGAGCTGGAACTCTGACTCCGCCCTCGCAGCTGGCGCGGTTCTTTCCACACCAGCTGTGGCTCCGAAGTTGGAAGACCAACCTTGGTTTTTGGTGGGTGTTTCGGGGGGCGGGGAGGGGAGGAGTAAGGCTCCACCAGGATACGATGTATCCTGACGGTGCCTCAGCCCCTCCTCCTCGCAAGCAGGGGCAAAACACTTAGCTGAAATCGGCTGTCTACCTAAGTGTTTTGTGGGGCAGGAGAAGTGCAGAGCAGAGGTGCTCTTTGCCTCCATCGGTCCCTCTGTCCTTGATTGGATGCCCGTAATCCTCTGAGTTTGGAGGATCATGGGCACCCCCATTGGATCGTGCTGCCCATAATCTAAATATGCAAATGTTGCTTTAAAAACACTGCTTGAAAAATTAAAAATGTTGCTTTAAAGGCATTATAAAACAGGAAAGATGCCCTCATAGCAAAATAAGAAGGGAATGAGTGGACTAATAAGAGCAAATTAAGCTGTAATTGGAAACAAAGGTAAACTAATGATGGAGTGGGGTTATAGTTTCATGGCACTGCTGTTTAAATCTCTCAAAACCTGTCTGTACCTTTGAACAATTTTTTACATTGATATCTGGCCTTTTCCCCCTTCTTGCAAGGAACTCAAGGCAGCTTAGATAGTCCTCCTCTCCATTTTATCCTCACAACAGCCCTGTGAGGTAGGTTAGGATGAGAGTCAGTGGCTGGTCCAAAGTCACCCAGTGAGCTTCATGGCTGAGTGGGGACTAGAACCCAGATCTCCCGAGTCCCAGTCCAACACTCTCACCACTACGCCACATTGGCTCTCCTTATCTGGATAGAATTTGTTACTTGAAGCACTCCTGGTGGTTGCCCTTTTCCCCAGAAGCTGTATCATTCCAGGAAAAAGAAACCTGGCGGCCATCAATGGATACCACAGTTTTTTTGGCAGCCACTATTCACAGCCCTCCAGAAGGTCCTGGAACAATGCAACACCTGGGTCATTCTGAAAAAATAACATGGTAGTTGCTGGGAGGGAAAATGATAATGAATGCGAGTAACAAAATGAATGTGAATGTAAAAAAACGAATAATGCAATGAATGTGATGTTAATGAATGATTAATGGAATGAAAGAAGGTTTGGCTTTTTTAATTCTTACACTCCACCAGTAGTTCCAGTACTTTATTGGAGAGAACAAATTTGTTCCATTGCATTATCTTCATCCCTCCCATTTTTGATACCCACTTTCCACACTTAATTCTAAAAGAATCCATGTCTTTTCTTTATTATCAACATAGCAGGAAATGGGGCCAATCTAGACATGACACAGATCTCCGGATAGATGTCTTGCATTAAAAAAAGTTAATAGCAGCTATAGGGGGCCTGATTCACATTGGAATTGTGGTACTGGAGGAGGATTTTTTTAAAAAACTCTTTCCCTTTGTGCTATTTTTCCAATTATAATTCCCCCCCCCCGAATATCTGGGTTGGAGAAAGCAATTTGGAGTGGGAAAGGATGAAATCTTCTTACCCAGTCCTGCAGCTCGTGGCTGCTTTTACCTTTGAAAAAAGTGCATGAGATCCAATCACAGATCCACCAACATTATGTGTAGTTTAGCCTTCAGATATCTCTACACCTGCCCTTCACTTGCAGTACAGTCCTATGCATATCTACTGAAAAGTAACTCCCACTGACTTCAATGTGGCTTACTCAAAGATAAGTGAATATAGGATGGCTGCCTGAGTTCCTTTCAAGGACTAACTGAACATGATGGCAGCATGAACCATGTATTAGAATGTGGCTTATGCCCAATTTCTATAAAACAGAGGGTGGGGTAGGTGATTTAGAGCCTTTCTACATGAGGCATTTATTGTGTGCTCGTGATTCCTCACTCATGGTAGTTTGTGGGTGGTTTACACAACAACATCATCCTCCAGGGCTTCTCCCATGCTTTTCAACCATTTTAGTGTTTGTTTTCCTAATGAGGAAAGTCTGGTATATCCCTGAATGGTGGCATGAAACCTTACTGTATTTGCGCAATTCTGTTGTACCACAGTGCCACCTAGTGGTTGTGTAATGGAACATATAGAAAGGCAGAAAAAGAAAAACCTTTGGAAAAAAACATGTGTAAAGGCCCTGATCTTAATCTCACAAAGAATCCAGAAGCAGAAGCCTCGGTAAAGAGGCAGGTTAAAAGCCTCACGTAGAAAAGCCCTTATAGCATAAAAGCCACTCGTGGGAGATGCAGCATCCTTCCCCTGCCTATGCTAATCCCACCAAAATGGCCTTCTCCAGCCTCTTTTCTCTCAGGGTAGGAATGCTGGAGTTCCTTTGGGAGGAAAATGGAGACAGGGAATGCGTGCAGGGGAAGGGCTCAGCATCCTTTCCAACCTCTTCTATGCTTTGATGTCTCCTTCCCCATCTGTTTTATTCAGGGGCAACTACTAGTATTTCTAATAGAACACATAATTAATTTATGGAATTCCCCGCCACAAGATGTACTGCCAATAGCTTAATTGAATTTGTTAATATGGTTATGCTTTATATGTATTTTATTTTTGTAAACCACCCTGGAAGCTATGCTGAAGGGTGGTATAATTAAGCCATAGATGCCTTTAAAAGAGGACTAGCTACACTCCTGGGGGATGGATGAATCAACAGTGGCTATATGGAATCTCGGGATTTAGAAGTCCTCTTCAGAAGCAATGACCACTTGTTCAATCAACATGTCAGTGGGGCTGCACTAACTAGCTCCACCCTCAACATTACACACGCCATCTTTTCCTGTCCCTGGTGTCCTTGTGTATGTCTGTAGCAGGGAAGACTGTACATATGATGGCTTTGTTGCTGCAGACAAGAGGTGCAGAACCTCTAATCTGGAGACCTAATCCGGCTCGCGGGGCACCCCAATCCAGCCTGTACCACCTCTTGGGGTTCCTTCAGGTGGCAGGAGCTTAGGCTCTCAGCCCTGCCCCCTGGAGGAAACCCCTTGGAGGGCATCCATGCAGTTATCTCTGACCTGAGATTGGAGATAACAGTGGGGATTCCCCCTCTGGCGCACGCCAGCAGCAAAAGCACTGCTGTTATCTCTGATCTCAGATCGAGATAGCAGCAGGAATGTCCAGCGGCCTGGGCCTGACTCAGCTGTGCGGGGGAGATCAGCCGCTCTTCCCCATGCGGGTGAGTCCTAACACCCAGGCCACCCTGCATCCCCGCTGCTATCTCCAATCTCAGATCAGAGATTGGAGCTGCAGGGGGTGCAGGGTGGCCTGGGCTTTCTCTGTGCTGGGAGGAGGTACAGCTCCAGGCCTCCTTCCAGCAAAAAGAAAAAAAAAGGGGGGGGTGATGTCAGCCCCTCCCAACCAGCATGACATCAGGGATGGGGCCACCCCCTAACAGCATCTGGTCCATGCGGTGCAGGGTGGTGGGCAATCCACCCCACCCCAAAACAGTTCTGCACCCCTGCTGCAGACGTAGAAATAGAATCAGAGAGTTGGAAGGGGCCATTTAGGCCATCGAGTCCAACTCCCTGCTCAGTGCAGGAATCCAGTTTAAAGCATCCCTGACAGATGGCTGCCCAGTCTTTGCTTGAATACCTCCAGCAGTGGAGAGCCCACCACCTCTCTCTGCAGCTGGTTCCATTGTCTGACTGCTCTGACTGTTAGGAAGTGGCCCTCTTCTGTGTGACAAGAAGTACCGTACCTTTAGGTACTTGAAAAGAGCTATCATATCCCACCCTCCACTCTCCTCAGTGGGACTTAGTTTCTAGTCCCCTGATCATCTTTGTTGCCCTTCTCTAAACTTGTTTCAGTTTATCTGAATCCTTCTTAAAGTGTGGTGTCCAGAACTGGACACAGTATGAAGTGAGGTCTGACCAGTTCAGAGTAGAGTAGAATTATAACTCCCCATGATTCTGAATGTATGCTTCTATGGATGCAACCTAAAATTGCATTTCCCTTTTCTGCAGCCATCTTGCACGGCTGATTCATTCAGCTTGGACACCAGGTGTTGAGACAAGTTGTTGTGTGTGATGTTGGGGACAGGGCTAGCCCTGCTCCCCCCCCTGCCTACCCAATGCTATGATTTATTGTATGGGCATTACTTCTGAAGGGCAATATGAACTATTCCCCCATGCTGGCTGGGGAATGTTGGGAGTTGTAGGACTCCCCCCCCCCCATCTAAACATGCATAGGATTGTGTCCTAAATGTGTTAAGGATGCTTTCAGTGTAATCTTGCACACATGTCAAAACATCAGAAATAGAAACCATATAAAATCCTGTAGTACTGTTTAATAACTATCTTACAAAATCTTTCCTGCCTTTCTGTTTTTATCAGTCTAATTTCAAATTTATTCCATGGTACACAATCTCATTAGCACAGTGTATTCTCTCCCCCCCCCCCCCCGTCTTATTCCAGCCAGATATATTACCCTCTGCCACACATTAAATAGCTAACCAGGAACTCTATATTGGGAGGTCTGGCCTTTCAGGTATGTCATTTGGAGACCACCCTAATCGCCGAGGCAACAGGAGCAGAAAGCCAAGGTCAAACAAAGCAACCCCCTTGTAATTAGATACGAATAGTGGATTAAAGGTGTAAAATTCACCTAAATCCACACACCAACAGACTAAACAATCCAAATGAATTCGGCAATATTTGTTTTGTAAAAATACTTTCCCCTAGAAATCATAAATAAAACAAATAATACACATGATTGACTGCAGTAACATCTGCTTCCTAATTAATAACACTACCTTTCAGTAGCAGATCTATGAAAAAGCATTAAAACTCTCCTGTAACATATACCATTCATAATAATTTGTTGGTAGGTTATTCAAAATTCTGAAATATGTATGCCCCTCCTCTGTCAAGAACAAATCCTCTGATATCAGCATCCCTATACCTTTGTCAGTTCTTGAACACCTCAATAGTTTATATTTCCAAGTATTCATTGCCTACCCGACTTGCTCGGTCTCTACAGTATTCTCTCCCCTCCCAAGAAAAAAGGCTGCCTGATGGATAACAGCCAAACAACTCAGCACTGGAACCAAAGCCCATGGACATTATCATGGTGGGAGATGAAGCCAGCAGTTGGAAATAATCAAGGAGTAGCCTTGATAAAGAATTCTAGAAAGTTTTGACATGCGCATTTTGGTTTTAGCCATTACGGTGCTGTGATTCTCTGGAGTTAAGGCACAGTGTGGACCATCAGTGCTTTGCTTTCATGTTTTTTCACCCAGCATGAGAGCCCTGTCCAGGCGCTATGCCTGAATAGGGTATGGAAACACAGGTAAGGGGCATGATGCTGCACACGCTGGTCCTGCCCCCAGTGTCTCCAGCCCTGCCCTCCCCGTTCCTGACTTGCCAGTCTGAGCAGCCACATCGGAAGTCGGGATCTACTTGTGTTCACTTGAACATGAATAGAACTCTCCGTGCAGTTGGGGACCCTCCTTTAACAGGGTCCCTGATAGTGTAGGAGTTCTACTTGCATTCAATAGAAACAAATAGAAACCCTGTCCAGACCTCCCTGCTCAACATAGGTAGGGATGTCGCATGAGCAGGGGATGTCGGGAGTGGTGCCTTTCCCATGTGTTTATGTTCCCTGTTCAGGCATAACAGTCCTGTCGTTTCCTCTCATTTTACTTTCAAGATAGGACTCCTGGCTTTCCCCTCTCATTATAATCTGTCCTCCCGCATCCCCTGCAGAAAAAGGACACAGCTGCTGGATGGTACCTTTAAGAAGGAGGTAGTCTAGCCTGCCTCCATGTTTGTTGCCAATCAGGAAGGAGTCCCACCCACAGCCAATTCAATGAAAGGCTGAGTGAGATCTGTTTCTCTCCTTGGCTGTATGACTCTTGCGGGAGGGTGGGAAATTCTGTGAGCTACTCAGGGTTGTTGGGAATGGTCAATATTATCATCCTTGGATATCTCTATCAGTGTTTCATTCCTTGGCAGTGATCAGTCCCAATCCTACTAGACTTATATGCTAACTGAGGCTACAATCCTATAGGCACTTACTTGGGAGTAAGATTCATTGAACTCAGTGGGGCTTACTTCTGAGTTGACATGTATAGGATTACACATAAAACACTGATTATCAGGCTAAACCCATAAACCACTGAGCAAAGAAACAAGGGCCAAAACAGATATTACTTTAAATCCATATCTAGCCACTATGTCTTTTTTCATTATTAAACTCTAGGGTAACTCAGGGGGACTGATCTGGACTGGGACCCTAGCATGGGAGGTAGTGGGCTTTAATCCAATCAGATTGCCCTCCCCTACATCTACCCTAGAGTAAAAATGGAAAAAAAGACATAGCTGCTAGATACATCTTTAAAGAAATGTCTGTTTTAGCCCTAAGTGTTAAAGTTCTTTTTGACTATAATACGCTGAGGCATAAAGTAGAACTGTTAAAACATCCTACAAATCTTCACATATTTTTCACAGAGTTATAAATTTAAAAGATGCTGTGCTCCATACTTACGTTATTATAGATACACAAATCTAGAATTTGATTCTATGATGGTCAAAAGAAACCAATTACATCCTAACACCCTGATTCTAAACACATTTCCTTAGAAACAAGTCCTATTGATTGTAATAAAACATGTTTTTAAATAAGGTACTCAGATCAGAGCCTAGATTACCCTCTCTTCTGATGTATCTGGGATTGAAAATGATATCCCTATTAAAGGCTATGCTTTATTTCTGGAAAGCATTTCTTACCTCTTGGGGTCAACGATTTTATAGAGCTTTCCATTGTGAGACTGTGTCATGCTTTTACTGCTTGCTAAGATGTAAACCTCACCTGTTAAAAAAACACATACAATAAATTAATATTAGGATTCTCAGTCTAAAGTACTGAACAGTTTCTGTCTCATTAGTGAAATGTATCATTTTTGTAGCCCTTTTTGTGTGGCAAGGATATTGCAAGGATAATCTCATTTATCCTTACAACCACCCTGGTTAGTATTCCCATTTTTAAAATAGCAAACAGAAGCTGAGAAAGAACAACCGCCAAGAAGTCCAGAAGATTCATGACTGAACAGAGATTTGACCCAGGAGTCTCTAGTCAAAGTCTAAAGAGCATTGAGCTGGGAGAGCATTGAGCCAGGTCAGTGGCCCAGCCCTGCTGCTGCTGCCTGGGACCACCCGCACCATCGGTGGGACTGCTGGCTGCCCCTTGCAGGACCGGGCCCAGCTGGGAGCTACCCCGCCCCACCTGCAACTGTGGGGCTATAAAGACCAGGCCCCAGCGGGGGCAGGTCCACCACCAGCGGGGTCGCCACCAAAGGGGTGACACCAAAGGGGGCTGCCCCTTTGGGGGAGCCACTTTGGGGGTGGCATGAGGGTGAGGGCCTGCCCCCCTGCTGATGGTGATATAGGTGGGGCTCGAGGTTTTAAGAGGCCCTTCTTTTGGAAGGGCTGGGGGTTTTTAGGGGTTGATTTTAGGGGTGGGTCTCCCGCCTGATTGGCGGAAGCGAGGGGCATGTGCCTCTCCCAGGGAGATGATGGAAGGGAGTTCTGGGGGGCAAAATATACCACTGTTGAGCGGCAGACGCTGGCAGAACTGCTAGGGGCAGGCCACGCCAATTTAGGGGGACAAGGGATCGATGCTTAATACCTATCCCTTGTCCCGGGCCTGCCCAGAGCCAAGGGATAACTGGGGGATGTGTGGCTCCTCCCCCCGCCTTGCGTTTGCTGTTGTGCAATGCCAGGTCCGTGACCCAAAAAACACCTCTCATCCATTACCTGATCCTGGATGAGGGTGCGGACCTGGCATGTATTACGGAAACCTGGCTGGATGAGGCTACTGCTCCAACTCTGGCGGCCTTGTGTCCGGCTGGTTTCTCGTATGCCCAGCAGCCAAGGGTTGGGGGACGGGGAGGGGGAGTGGCTGTTATCTACCGGGAGTCCTTGGTCCTTACCAGACTCCCTCTCCGGAAGACCAAGTTTATTGAGTGCATGTACTGGAGGTTGGGTCCAAAGGGCAGTCTGGGGATTCTGCTCGTGTACCGTCCACCCCGCTGCACGACAGGCTCCCTGGCTGAGGTGCTGGAGGTGGTTTCTGATGTGCGTGTGTTGTCCCCCAGGCTATTGGTGCTGGGGGACTTCAACGTGCATTCGGGGGCTGCCCTCACAGGGGCACCTCGGTCTAAAGTACTTGGCTTCCTGGGAGCTGCACCCTGTATTAACTGGACCTACCCATGTAGCCGGTCATGCACTGGACTTGGTTTTTGTGTCTGGAGAGAGGGGGAAATGATCTGGAAATTGGAGGTATATCCACCACCCCCTTGTCATGGTCAGATCACTATCTGGTGCGGTTGGATCTCTCGGTGCCACAACCCCTCTGCAGGGGTGAGGGACCTATTAGGATGGTCCGCCCCAGGTGTCTTATGGATCCAGATGGATTCCTGAACGCGCTTGGGGAATTGGAGCACACAAACGGTAGCTCGGTCGAGACCCTGGTGGACGACTGGAATGCTGCAATCACCAGGGCATTAGACCGAGTTGCCCCGAAGCGCCCTCTTCGCCTAAACAGAGCTCGCGCGGTGCCATGGTTCACTCCTTCACTGCGAGCTCTGAAACAAGAGGTGAGAAGGCTAGAGCGCCGATGGCGAAATTCCCGCTCCAAAGACGATCGAACACGGGTTAGAGCTGCATCTTCAGCCTACCGGGTGGTGGTGAAGGCAGCAAAAAAGAATTTCTATGCTGCCTCCATTGCGTCTGCGGAGTGCTGCCCCAGGAGGCTGTTCCAAGTGGTCCGGAGTCTGGTCGGTCCAGTCACTCCAGACCCGATGGAACAGTCAAAAGCCTCCTGTGAGGCTTTAGCGAAGCACTTCGCAGATAAAATCGATCGGATTAGGAGTGGGATATCGTGCGTTGTGGATACAGGGAGTGAGCGGGAGGAGTGGACTTCTGATGAAGTGGACAAGGTGCTTTCATCGGTGAGGCCGACCACCTGCTTGCTTGATCCTTCACCATCCTGGCTCATAATGAGCTGTAGGGAGAGACTGGGTGAGGGGATCAAGGTGGTGGTGAATGCCTCCCTCGAGGAGGGAGTGATGCTATCAGCCCTCAAGGAGGCAGTAATAAGACCGCTTCTAAAGAAGCCCTCCTTGGATCCCCAGGATTTAAACAACTTTCGCCCAGTCTCCAATTTACCATTTCTGGGCAAGGTGATCGAGCGGGTGGTGGATGCTCAGTTGAAGGCACACTTGGATGAAGCCGATTATTTAGATCCATGCCAGTTGGGCTTCAGGCCTGGACATGGGACGGAAACGGCCTTGGTCGCCTTGGTGGATGATATGAGGAGGGCTTTGGATAGGGGCGAATGCTCCTTTCTAGTCCTCCTCGATCTCTCAGCGGCTTTTGATACCGTTGACCACGGTATCCTCCTGGACTGCCTGGAGGGGTTGGGTTTGGGAGGCACTGTATTGCAGTGGTTCCGGTCCTTCCTCTCTGGAAGGTACCAGAGGGTAGTTCTCGGGGAGGAGGCTTCGGATCCTCGGCCGCTCACTTGTGGAGTGCCGCAGGGTTCCATCCTCTCCCTGATGTTATTCAATATCTACCTCAAGCCGCTGGGAGCTATCATCAGGAGGTTTGGGGTGCGGTGTCATCAGTATGCGGATGACACGCAGCTCTACCTCTGTTTCAAGTCCTCACCGAGGTTGGCCGTTGAGACCCTGTCCAAGTGCCTGGAGGCAGTGGCTGGCTGGATGGGAAGGAACATGCTGAAGCTGAACCCCGACAAGACCGAGGTACTTCTGGTGGGGGACAAGGGGAGGTTAGGGGATGTTGATCTGGTGCCTAATGGGGTACATCTGCCCCTGAAGGACCAGGTCCGCAGCTTGGGGGTCATCCTTGACTCCCAGCTGTCCATGGAGGCTCAAGTGTCCGCTGTGAGCCGGGCGGCGCTGTATCAACTCCATCTGATACGGCAGCTGCGCCCCTACCTTCCTAATCATCTGCTCCCATCAGTGGTTCATGCCCTGGTCTCCTCTCGCCTAGACTACTGTAATGCGCTCTACATGGGGTTACCGTTGAAGACGGTTCGGAAGCTACAGCTGGTACAGAACGCGGCAGCTCGCCTGGTTAAAGGCAGCCGCTGGCAGGACCACATCACGCCAGTGCTGAAGGAGTTGCATTGGCTACCAGTTGCTTGCCGAGCCGAATTCAAGGTGTTGGTTTTGACCTTTAAAACCCTATACGGCTCCGGTCCAGTCTCAAGGAGCGTCTCCAGCAACACCAAGTGGGCCGCTCAACAAGATCTGCCACGGACGGCCTTCTCCTTGTCCTGTCAGCCAGAGCAGCTAGACTGGTGGGGACAAGGAAGAGGGCCTTTTCTGTGTCGGCCCCCGTACTGTGGAACTCTCTCCCGAGTGACCTCCGCCATGCCCCCTCTCTGCTGAGCTTCCGCCGCTCATTAAAAACCTGGCTGTTCAGGCGGGATTACGGGAATATGGGGTGGGTTAAGATTTTAAAATTTTTATACTGTTTTAAATGTATTTTATTGTTTTTATTCTACGTACATCGCCCAGGGTGGCCGGTTGCCGGCCAGATGGGCGATTAATAAATGTAAATAATAAATAAATAAATAAAGATCACTTCTGATTATACATTTTGTTCTTGAGTCTCAGTACCTATTCTTGGGGCAAAACTACAAGCTATGTTAAATATGTAGCATACAGCGGATCCTCACTCTTTTCTTTACTATCTGGGGACAACGTGGGTGGGGGAATTTAAAGAAAAAAGCAGCAGGGTGCGAAGATTTCAATCCCACACAGTGGGCCTGATCCAGATTGGGGACCCACACACCTACACAGAAGTAAATAAAAGACTGAGGATCAGCTGCACGCTACGTATTTAACATAGCATGTAGTTTAGGCCTTAGACTCAGCACATGTGAATGTGTTTCTCCTAAAACATCTACCACAGAATAGGTATGCATTATAAACTATGACTGCCTACCTCTTTACCTTTCTACCGCAGTGTATTTAATAGTGTGAACAGGGACTAAATGTTGGCAGGGTGATACTAGTGAATAGTTTTCAAACAAGAAGCAATCAGTCTGCAGATATGCTACAATTGATATACCCAGTACACTGCTGCATTTCAGAGATAGCTGGCCATGGCTATCCATGCTATGTCTGGTAGTTTCCGATTAAGTAGTCACATGTTGTACATGAAGTTGTTTTTGAAGACTGCTTGGAAACTACAGTTAGTACAAAATACAGCTGCTAGGTTACTAACTGGGACTGGTTGTTGGAATGGAAACATATTTTGTCTGTGTTTATGTAGCTCTGCTGGCTACTGATCTGTTGTTGAAGACAGTTCAAAGTATTGGTGTTTTCCTTTAAAACTCTACACAGATTAGGACCAGGATACCTGAAGGAAACTAGTCCTATTCAGGCATTCAGAACCTGACTCAAGCAAATGCGTAAGGAGGACCCCACCCCTCCCCCTTGTCACGTTTGTCACCCTCAACTCATGGAGGGTGACAGTCTGAAGAGGAAAGCCTCCTGTGTCCATGGAGATTCTCCACATGAGCCAGAATCCACATTCCACAGATGTAGGAGGCTCTCCTCTTCAAACTATCAGCCTCCATGAGCTGAAGGCCACAAATGCAATGAGGGAGATGGGTGGGGCAGGAGTGCTCCTTCACCTCATGTGTTTGCTCTATTCAGGTTCAGAACACCTGAATAGGGCTACTCTCCTTATGCATTTTGTAGGCCCTTCTTGAGTGCCCCTGCCATCTGAAGTGAGGCAGGTAGAGTGCTTCCAGATGAGGCTTTGATTGTGCCATCGCCCTGCCTCATTTACAGAATTTTATGGGGCTCTTCTACTTGTGACCCTCCTGTGTTTTCCCACTGCCTCTTCCATCTTTTTCTTTATTGTAGAAAATCCATTAAGGTACAAAAAATGGAATAGCTGCACAATGCCTTCTGAGTGGTTGTGCTAGGAGTCCTCTCACAGTGGAGGAGGAAAGGGCCTTCTTGGTTGTGCTTTCCGTTTATGGAATTCTCTCTCTATTAAGTTTCTCCTGGTGCCTACAGTAATGTTTTTTTCTGGTTCCAGGTGACAGGTGTTTATTTTCCCAGGTTTTTAATATCTGATGGGCTTTTAATATTTGGCTGTTTTATTCCTGCTATTTCTCCCCTGCTATTGTATTGATTTTTTCATTTTATTGTGTTTTTATTAATATTTCTGTTTTTATGTGGTGAACCATCCTGATAATTATTTATTGAAGGGCAGTATGCACAGTGATCAAATAAATAAATAATTACAAGGCACATCTTGGCCATGTTCCAATTAACAATATATTAATATATTGAGAAGTTGTTTTTGTCTTACCTAATTCATCTTCACCAAATCCCAAGATATGTCCTGAAAAGAAACCTCTACATGAACCACTGTTGCCCAGACATAGTGGTTTCTCTTGCCACTGTTTGGTCATGGGGCTCTGTTGCAGTGTTAAAAAATTTCTGAAAACACATATTAAAGAGACAAACAGTTAACAGTGCTTTTTATAACTTTAAAGGAATCAAAACAGAAACTAAAATGAGGATAGGTAAACTGGAGTCCTTTAGGTGCAACCCTATACCAACTTACCTGAAAGTAAGTCCTGTTGAACTGAATGAGACTTACTTCTGAGTAAACATGTATAGGATTGCAGTGTTAAAGTCTGAGATATGAAGCCTACAATGGAGATTATACTTTGTGTTGAGCACTGAAAAGTTTGACCTTGAAGTTCCTATCTTTTGTTAGAATAAGTGGGCATATGAAAGATTGCTTTCCTATTAACAGAGTTACTCATAAGTTTATGATAAATATGGGGGTTAACACAGAACTAACAGCCCAATTCTATGCATGTTTATTTGGAAGTAAGTTCTGTTATATCCAAGAAGGCTTACTCCAAGGTAAGCATACATAGGATCACAGTGTGCATAAAACATTTTCACAGTTTCTGTATACAAGGAAAATCCAAGAACACAAGTTCACAGTGGGACCTTCAATGGCATTTGAAATACATATGCCACTATTGATATTCATATTTCAAAAAGAGGATTTAGAATGCGTTTGTTTTTAACAACATTTTCTGAAACAGTTTTGTTTCTATTAAATCCATACCTGTTTCCTCTAACCCATCATCCCTTGCTTGGCATCCACAACTCCACTCACCAGCTTGCCAAGGGTGGTGAGTGCCCCTGCCCCTTCCAGTTTCAAATAACCTGGCAGCAAACTGCTTAGGGCTTTAAAGGTCACCACCAGCACTTTAAATTGGCCTTGGACACAAATAGGCAACCAATGCAACTGGTATAATATAGGAATTATATGCTCTGAACGTCTAGCCCCCCACTAGCATACAAGCAGCTGCATTCTGTACCAGTTGAAGTTTCTGAACCATTTTAAAAGGCAACTCCATGCAGAGCATGTCAGGAACACAGGAAGCTGCCTTATCCTGAGTCAGATCCTTGGTGCATCTAGCGCAGTATTGTCAACTCTGACTGACAGCGGCTCTCCAGGGTTTCAAGCAGTATTTTTTCCCAGTTCTGTCTGGAGAAGCTGGGGACTGAACCTGGGAACTTCTGATTGCGAAGCATAAGCTCTACCAGTGAGCCCACTTTAATTTAATTTAATTTAATTTAATTACAATAGTCTAGTCTGGAAGTAACCAGGACATGAGTAATTGAGGCAAGGTCTACTTTCTCTAGATAGGGTCACAGCTGGCGAACCAGATTAGGTTGGTAAAAGGTACATCTAGGCACCAATGCCACCTGTACCTCCATCGATAGTGTTGAGTCCAGGATAACTCCCAAGATGCAGACTTGGTCTTTCAAGTGAAGTGCAAACCCATCAAAAACTGGTTGCAAACCTCCATCCAGATCAGCAGATTTCCCAAGCCACAGCACCACCATATTATCTGGATTATGTTTCTAATTGTTTGCCCTCATCCGTCTAAAAACTGCCTCCAGACACCTGTTCAGGGTTTCTACTGCCTCCCTGGGACTAGTAGATGAAGAGGAAAGGTAGAGATACTGATGACACTTTAGCCCAAACCTCTGGGAAACTTCTCCCACTGGTTTCATGTTGATGTTGAAAAACATGGAGGACAACATCGAACACTGAGGTACCCCATATGCCAATGGCCGTGAGGTGGAAGAGAAGTCTCTCAGCACCACCTTGTGGGTCTGACCCTCCAGGAAGGGCTGGAGCCACTGTAGCTCCGTGAACTGGTTTGCATGTAACATTAATTCTTGGGTTGTTTAACCCATGAATTGGCGGGGCTGCACCAAGGCAAATGAGTGCATGCTTGCCACTTCCACTTTGTAACCGCTTTCATAAGCAAGCAAGGAACACCCTGTTCCTGGGTTGTTTGATACAACGTTCAAACGTTAAGGGACAAACAACCCAGAGTTTTAACTCAACAACAAACCATGAGTTAAAATTCTGGGTTGTTAGTCCCTCAGCAACCCAGAGTTCTAGGTTCTTACATCACAATGAACAACCCAGGAATGGGGCATTCCTGGGTTGTTTATGAAAACAGATGCAAAGTGGAAGTGGTGAGCAGGCTATGGGTTGTTTAATCCATAGTTAATCATTATTTGCGAACCGGATCTGTGCTTCCAAGACCCATCCCAGAAATATGATCCAGAAGGAAATAATTGTCAACATGTACAATATATATAAAATTTACAACTGAACATAACATATGCTCTGAAGTTTTTTGATGTAAATTTAAAGAAATTTACCCATTGCGGTCTGCAAATACATAACTTCCATAAAGTCTTTCGGATTGGCAGCCTCTGTATACAAATCCACCAACCAATGGTCCGCTACTGAATGGCTTGAATTCTAAAAGTGAAGGCTCACTTTCTAAAAAGGAACTACCATAGGATTAGATTAAATGCAATTTCATTGGTTAAAGACATGTTTTATTCAATGAAGAGAATAGCAATTAGGATATTTCTATTTTAACAGTGCTGAGACTTGGAATGTTCAAGGTAGAATTTAGGCTAAAATGAAATTACAGCTTCTTTATTAAATGTTTCTCCAGCATTAGATATCATGCAGCAGGATCCTATGCATGTTTACTTAGAAGCAAGTCCCTCAGTGTTTAAAGGTGCAATTCTGTGCACGTTTAGACAGGAAAAAGCCCTCAAATTCCCAGCATGCCCCAGCCAGCTATGTTGGCTGGGGCATGCTGGGAGTTGTAGGCCTTTTCTTCTGTCTAAATGTGCATAGGATTGTGCCCTAAGAGGGCTTACTCCCAGGTAAATGTGTAAAGGGCTTCAAACACAGCCTCAAAGAGATAAGAGCTCTGAATGACTATTATTTAATCATCTTTATTGCCAGGTAAAAAAATCAAACCCTTAGCTTTCTTCACCACTACAAAGAAACAGCCATCCTATATCGAAATCCAATGCCAATTGCATGGAATTCTTCTAACTGCTACTCATGTTATTTTAAAGATGTGGGTCAAGTACTGTTGTGAATGGTCATACCCATGTTTCAAGAACGAGGAGAACTGAATGTGAAAATCGTGATGCACACACATATCCCCAGAGAAGAATCATGTATGGTAAGAATCTGAAAGCAGCTTTGGAGCACACAGGTCTATAGGAGACAATTCATTTATTCTGGTTTTCACACTCCATGAAAAGATGAGGCTTGCAAGAATACACTTGTATTTTGAAAATGTAATATAAGCAAAGTGGCCAGGAATGTTGTTGCTGTTGTTGCAGCTGAACAAATAAGGTACAGGAAGAACTACTTGATTTGAAATATTTGGAAGCTAGATACTCATTTATCTACCATGTTGACACTCTTTCTCTTATGAGAAGTTAAGGCCATCGCTGGCAATCTTGGTTGTTTTGTAGGCTTACCCAATCCTGACCTGTATGGGGTTCTGATATTCTTGATGTCTACCGTATGTGGCAATGAGTACTTTGGATGAATTACTCAATGAAGTCACATGTCATACATGAAATCAAAACATATTTCAAGGCCAATTAAATCAAAGTTCAAATGTACTTCCAAGAAAGTTTCTATTCTTCTACAAAATAATTTCAAAGAAAAGCTATAGCATGAAATAGCTAAATTGGAACTGATAATGAAGTTTGATTTGATTTCTTTGAGCATGAATAAGGACAATTATTTCCTGTCCCACAGGTGTTAATGGACTGAGAAATGTTAGGATGATTGTGTTTCCACTAATAATCATTGTTGTGAATGGCTACTGTGCTTTTGCATATATTTTACATACATACATTTAAGCTTTAACTGAATGTTCACAGTCTCTAGTTTTTGCATTTCATTGCCATTTGATTCCACCATTCATAATTGTTTCTCTCTCTACTTCATGCATCTGATGAGGTAGATTCTAGCCTACAAATGTTTATGCCATAATAAATTTGTTACATCTTTAAGATGCCACAAGTTTTCCTTGTTTTCCAGAATGCATCCTTTTAAATTAATGCCACAGACAGGAGAGGTTTTTATTTGCTAGACTCTAGCAAGCTGGAGACTACTATGCTTACTTTATTTTATTTTTGGAAAATGAATTTTGCATATTAAGCCATTAGGATGAGGAAGACAATATTATGCAATCTAATTTTTTTAAAAGTAAGCAACTGACCACAGTTCTTTAGTCTAACTGGATTTTTTTTGTGGATGGTGATAATTTTACATCACAATATTGCTTTGTTTGATCGAACATTAGATTCAGCCAGAATTTCACTGGAACTGTGGCTTAATAAATCCTTTTTCAAACCACATCAATATTTGGTATGGCATTTAACAAATACACCCACAAATATGTGCAATATTTGTGAAATCTAGCACAGAGTTAGACATGCTTAAGTTCCATTGATTTCAAGAGACCTAAACACACATAATTGTCTACTGGACTGTGGTCAATGCTGTAACGTTTTAAAAGCTTATATCTGTAAGTTTAGGACTAGAATTCTTAAAAATGAAAAGAGCTTCTTATGGTCAATGAGGACATGGCACCCTGAACAGAAATGTATCAGAACCAACGTGCTCATGTGGATGCATATGGACCTGGGCATAAACATATGGTGACTAAAACATTACTCAGCTCTGCTATGCAGGTGGAGTTGTTTTGACAATATTACTGATTTGCTGAACAACTTCAGTAGAAGGGGATGAGATGCTAGTTGCTGTCATCTGTTTCTGCTGAATTATCAAAAGCTAAACTTAACACAGAAGAATTGGGCTACCAATAAAATGTAAAGAATTGGGGCACAATACAGGCTGCGATGTTTTGTTAATTAATTGGTTAGATTAATTGATAGGGAAAGCAATCCTCTGGAGGTCTGGTGGGGAGAAAAATGGCAGAGAAACCAGCCCATGCAAGCCCTGCCGGGCTCATGCTGGCCAGAGCAGAAAGTGCCCCACCCCGCTTCCCCCCTTTTTGCTATGCCAGCTCCAGGCCTGGCATAGTTTGCCCCCCACACACAATTTTTGGGGTTTTACTGAAGGAACAAGGGGTCATTGAATGCTGCAGATCCAAGCCCCCTTCTGATCCACCCCGGCATGCCCTTTTTTTCTCTTTAATGTCATCAAAGCCCCAATGGCGGAAGGGTGATGAAGGTGGAAGTTTGCGCTGTTGCAAACAGGAGGAGTCCACCATCAGAGAGGAATGTCTGCAATATCCTATGGTCCCTGGGACACCCTCCCAGGGACCATAGGATTCCACCCTAAATATCTTTTGATCTACTGATATTTGTGAATTATTTTTAATATGCCTCTTTTAAGATAGTGCCTGCTTTGAGACAGGTGTGTATCATGTAAAAACAGTATGCTTTTCCCCTCCAGAAATACTTTTTTCATCTGCAGATGTATGTAGTGTAATAAATTGATTTATTAAAACCCATTTAACTAATTAACTAAGGACGCACTCCTATGGGGATGCCCGTAGCCCTCTGAACTCGGAGGGTATCACGGCATCTTACGGAGGGCGGGGGGGGGGGAGTGCAGAGGTGAAGGTTGCCTCTGTGCTCCTCTTGCTCTGCAAGGCACCTCGATGGCTGATTTCGGCTGTCTTAAGTGCAGCGCTTCCTGAGCGGGAGGGAAGGAGGCTGAGGGGCTGCCAGGATATGCTGTCTCTTGGCAGCACTGGTCTCCTCTCCTCCCTGCCCCTCGGAATGCCCTTATGATCTCAGAGAAGGAGCCAGCGGGGATCTTTCCATGCTGGCTGCAAGAGTGGGAGGGGAATCCGAGCATGGATCCCCAGCTATGAAGTCGGAGCGATTTTCCAACCTCATACCTGGGAATCTGAAAAATCCTATGGTCGTCGCTGTCTAGCAGCCATAGGATTGCTCTGTAAGTTGTCTTAAATCAGGTGACAGCCCCATAAAATATACAAAATATTTTTTAAATCTGCCTTTGCTCTCTTTCACATGTAACACGCCATATGTCTGTAATGCCATACTCAATATTCTGCAATCCCTTTCTTTGAAGGTATCTACCCAACACATTGCACATGATATAGAACTTACCATAATCTTTCCCCTTTATTATCTGAAGGATTCTTGCTGAGGACCTGTTCTTCCCATTGGAGTCTGAACAAAGGATTGTTAAATTAATATTTACATCTGTCGGGTGGCGATCCACAGCACACCTGTGCAACGACAGTATGTGAAAAAAGGGATGAGCTGAAACAGCAAATCCTTTGATAAGCATTACTTTCATTTCTATACCAGAATAATCACAAAGCTTGTTTGCACGATTAAGCAGCCAGTCCTAAATCAGCCCATGCATTCTGGGTGGTTTGTTAACCACACCAACAACCCACCCTTGCTGGATTCAGATGACACAACAAGCCACAGTTGTGGCTTGAATATTCAAAAGCAGCCCGGCACATGCCACAACCCACCATTTAAGCACGGTGGGCTGCTGCAGTGATCATGTGAATGCGTTCAATGTTTTTCACTCTAAACCAACGATGTTCAAGTGCATGACAATGCTCGTTCTTGTATGGGTTGTTAATACACACACACACACACACACACACACACTAATGGCCATAAATTGACCATTTGTTATAAACAGCAGCAGACTGTTTTCTGTTCTCACAGTCCTAGGATATTCCTTGTCACTGCAAAACAGATTATGTGGGTTAAGACAATGCTGCTAAAAATGGAATCCCCATAGAAAATCTGCCCCCTTGCTGAAGTAACATCTAGGAGTAATTACCATGAGCAGAGGCCAGTGTGGCAGTTTTCTAGATGAAACTACCAGAAGCCACCAGGTGATGGCCAAAGGGTCAGGGAAATTCCCATCCATACCTTTAAGCACTGGGAGGTGGCAGTGGAGGCAGGGGATGCTGGAACCATGCAAGTGCCCAGCTGCTGACTGGATAAACACCCATGCTGGGGTCAGTAACCTGAGCGATGGTGCCAGGATTGTTGCATAGTGCTGGCTCCACTGCCCCCTCCTGGTGCTTAAAGGTATGGATGGGAATTCTGCCCCCCACCGCCCTGGTTCAATCACTGCCCAGCAACTGACAGTAGTTTCACCTGCTGAGCCCCCTCACTGGCCAAATTCCTCATTCCTGAAGCTACTTCTCTTTTAAAACAGATGTCATGTGTTGCTAGCCCCTTAATTTCACTAAAATCCGAGGGCACTATCCCACAGGGCTGCTATGCCCCCATTGGTTCCAATGCACTTGCAGGACCCACCACTTGCACATAGAGCTTTGGCATTTCTAAAAATAACTCCAGAGATGAGTGGAAACGGTCGTTTCCTGATCAGCACAGGTCAGTGAAGCTCCCTTCTGGGAGCTCCACTGACCTGTCCCATTCTGGAAACAAGTGTTCCAACTCATTTTGGGTTATTTTTAGTGGCGCCAAAGCCTCAGCTGTGCGAGCAGTGAGTCCCATGATGATATAGGCACAATAGAATACTACCCCAAGACTTAAGCACTTGCAGTTATAACTGGAGAAATGTAAGGGCTACCTGAATATTCTTTTTGAGCTCACAAACCAGCTCTTTAATAGAAACAAACACTTATTTTTAAAACTCCTGGGCCAGAGTGCTTGTTTTTCCTTTGTGCAGGAAGCACAGAAATTCATGCAGCTCCACATCTTGATGGTTATTGAGGGACCTTGGACACCAAATTGTCTATTCAAGGCCAGTGGCATGCTTTGCTCAGATTTATGGCTTGGGATCTGAACCCAGGTCCCCTATCTGTATACTACTTCAACACAGTGTAGTCTGGGATAGACTGAGATCTAATGTATATCATATCACATTTAGGAATGTATAAACCTCTCCCCCCAATTGTAAAACCATGTTCCAAATATATATCAATAAATTGTCCATGAAGAACAAAGATGAGTTATACCCCCTCCTCCTCCCTCCTCCTCCCACCTTTCCTTAAATGCATGGATGAAGGGCTTCTCTGAACATTGTATTTTTAAAAAGTGTGTTGATCTCCTAGTTAGCTTTTGCTCATGATGAAAAAGAAGTGTAAACTACTTACCTGCCTGGATTGTGGAGTCCATGGGCAAAAATCTCAGGAGGCTGATTGGTACTGTTAAAGTGTGGGTTGCTCCGTGGTATGGAATAAGGCACATGGCAGAAATCAGTGTCTACATCCAGGCGCAACACAGAACCTGTAAAATCACTGAGAAAGTTGGAGGATAACACAATTGATTTTTTTAAAAAAGGATTTTTACTTGTTCATTTCTATACTACTGCAATAAATGCAGAAAATGATCCAGCAGAGGAGAAATCTCTGTTGGTTTAATGCAGCACTTTCTTCTTCTTTGTGTGTGTGTATAGATGGAGGGATAGATGGTTGCTAGACAGCTCTTTAAGGCTAAGGCTGCAATCATGTACACATTTATGAGGGAATAAGTCCCACTGAACTTTATGGGACTTACTTCCCAGTAGACGTGCACAGGTTTGCACTGTGAGTGTCATTTCGAAAAGTTTAAGAGACAGGAATGACACACAAAACATGCCCTTACAATTTTCACTGGACACATTTGCTCAGATGACTTGTTCTGTTTGGAAGACAAGCATCTGGGCTAAAGGGACATGCCTTGTGGTCAAGAGTAATGGGTAGTGAGCAGTATAGCAATTGTACAAATAAAATGCATTTATTAAGAATTATTTCTAATTCTGTGACTGTGGACAGTATATCTTGCTTTCCTGTTTCATTCAGCGAAGTGCTCAGAAATGTATGGAACGGTGTAGTAAGTGGGATTTGCCCATGTTTTCAATGATGGAAAATTAGATTATTGGATAATTACACAGTAGAATTATTTTAGATGGGGTGGGGGAGAAAAAATAAATAAAAAAGAAAAATCTTATCCACTGGTAATTATTGTACCTTAAACCATCCATCTCCTCCATATCATCTATAGTGATCATCCCATCACCGAGGAATATGTATAAAAATCCATCGGGGCCAAACAGCAGCTGCCCCCCGAGGTGTTTTCTATGCAGCTCCGCAACTTCTAAAAATCCTCTTGCTGTTCTCAAGTCAACCTGGTGTGGATTTTTCCTGTAATGCAGAAAATAAATAAATGCAGAATTAACCCCCCAAACATATTTCCATTCAAATTAGAGGTAAAATATTTTACCTCTGTCCCAGAAACATCCTTGCATTGGGACAGAAGGTGTGTGAAAGGCTGTTGACACAAATCGAGCTTTGTCCAAGGCTCTCTTAAACATGTAGGCCATGTCAGCTGCCACTCAGGGCCAAAACAGACATCACTTTAAATCTGTGTCTAGCAGCTATATTTTTCTTCTTCATTTTTACTCAAGTGTAGGTGCAGGCCCCCCGATTAGGATTAGGATTATTATTGTTGTTGTACTGTTGTACTTTTTAATATTGTTTTTATTTATTCTGTATGCGAATGGCCTATGGCTTAAGCATTAATAATAAATACTGATACTGAATTAGGATTAGGACCCTAGCTTGTGGCATAGGGGGGCTTTTAAGGTTTGGATTGCCCCCCCCCTACTCTAGAGTAAAAATGAACAAACGGTGTAGCTGCGAGACAGAGATTTAATGTAAAGTCTGTATCGGCCCTCATTTGGACTGGGGAACAACAATCCTTCAGTGCACTGTGAGTGGCCACCACTGTGTTTTTGTTTTGTTCTGCTTCTTTGCCTTCCCTGTGGCAAGAATGTATCTCCATTTTTTTTGTTGCTAACCTATATCACAGGGTGATTGTGAGGATAAAATGAGGGGGGAAGAACTGTGTATACAGCCCCAAGTTCCTTGGAGGAAGGCTGGGATATATGGGAAACAAATACATATGCATACTTAACACAGTTATAGGTATAGAGGGTATAAATTGAGAGGGGGCACAAAGGAATGCTTAGAGAGAGGTACAACAGAACCACTCTCTAGAGGGATCTCATTAAGGAGCATAGCATAATTGGATAAAGCATTTTGAGGGATACCAGTAACTAGTCGCATGCACTACAGTGAGGCCAGCAATCCACATTTCTCCCTTTGCAGCAAAAGCTAGTGGGTATGGTCAGTGCAAGCCATATACGACTTGAGAAACCACTATAAAGACTGAAACGGTTTCTTTTGCCCAAATGTCACGGATTAGCTAGAGTAAGACACACACACACACACACACACACCTCCTGCATGGGCCCAAGTTAGTCAGACTTCATTGCAGATTCCTCAGTGAATACACAACCTTTTAATTCCAAAAATAGTGGTGTGTCAGATCTTTCCAAAGAGCCAGAAATTTGTATCATGAACACAAACTGTGTATTAGTCATACACACACACACACACACACACACACATTGAGGTATACACGAGAATAAAGATAATTACAGAAGGGAGAAAGGTAATGTTCTTGCTGCTGATCTCAGCATCTCTTTACTGAAATTTATCACTGATGCTTTCTGACCATATCCAGATGTGCCCCCTGTAAATCAGAGGGACCCTGTTTAAATGCAAGGCATGCAAAAACAGGAAAACAAGGTTTGGGGACTTTGGAAGATACCGAACAAAGGAGAGAAATATTTTAAAGCACAGTTGTACACTGGAACTTCCTGCAGAAGTGATACACGATAAGATTCATACCTGGACACGGTGTACTCTACGACCCTAAGAATATGGTCATGAGGCCCAATCGCCCATCGCTCTTGGTTGGTGGTATAGGACACATACAGCTTTCCATTATTTTTGTAATTGGGATGGAATGCAAGGCTTAAGAGCCCTCTTTCATCTCCACCCTGCAGTCAAATGAAAAACACAAAGAATTGTGAAGTTAATTATGTTCTTTATTGTGTTTAAGAGGGACCCCCTCCCCAAAGTTTATTTCTTTCTTGAGAGTAATCTTTGCCTGGCTCCATTCTTCCTTCCTTTCTTCCTTTTCTGACTACGGCACAAAAAAGGATTATAAAACATTTCATCTGGATGTGGAGGAGGGGTTGCTCCTTGAGAGTTGGAACTGGACAATTGTTTTGTAGAGCTATTGGTACACAAGCTCCCTTACTCTTTTATGGACTGATTCCTGAGTGTAATCTTTGGGAAGCCATGAAGACAAGTTTAAGTGCTGCAGAGAATTCTTTGCTGGATTACTAGGTTGCTTGTTGTATGCAGAAGGCAAGTAAAAAAGATCTATAATCAGCAGTTACTTCAAATCCAAGTATCCAAGTCCTAAAACACAGTGCCAAGTCCCACTGTCTTGGCAATATGTTTAGAAAACAGTTCAATTGCTTGTGTAATATGTAAACCTTTGTTTTACCCTGGAGGCAGCTACATCACTTGTCACGACGATGGTGGTCTGTTCATCATTGCTAGCATACTGTAGGTAATAAGTAGAGTGCAGTCTCACTGCATAACAGCATCGTTTTGAATGGGGGCCTAGAGTGCAAAGGTTTTTATTATTTCAAAAAACAAAAATAGAAAATGCCCAAACATCTTTCTTTCATTATTTATGTATGCCACACAGATTAGTACAGTTATATGTTTAGCATCAATTTCATGTACTGTGACAATACAAATGCCAGCAACAGAATGCAGGGGTATTTTACCCCTGGTGTAAAAAAAAGAAGGGGGAAAAAGGGGGGGGGGATATTTCAGAGCCCTAAAGTACAAAAAGAAAAAGATCACCATCCAAACAGACTAGCATAAATATATTCTTTGTTGCACAGAATCTCCAGTTAGATACGGTATGTACTGATACAAACAAGACTTCCAACTACAGAAATTCAAAAATTAATAGAAAACAAAAGATTATGGATTGGTTCTAGACTTAGAGAACAATCCTTTGGCCCTAGACCAGTGTTCTCCAACCTTGGGTCCCCAGATGTTTTTGGCCTACAACTCCCAGCATAGCTGGCTGGGGCATGCTGGGAGTTGTAGGCCAAAAACATTTGGGGACCCAAGGCTGGAGAACACTGGTCTAGACAGTGTTTGAGGGGCCATAGGGTACTGGAAATTTCCCCCTCTGAGGCTGTAGACAGAGTGATGGCCTTGGGGGGGGATCACTCCTCAGATTCCACCACCCCCACTTCCAGCTGCCGCAGAAAGCTCTGCAGCCGTTTCTCTCCCGAGGCCGCTCTCACAACCTCAGAAAAGGACAGGGAGGAAGGGAAGGGAACTGTGCTAGTATGTGGGGTGGGGAGAGGATGTGGATCTACAAGATCCACCAGACTCTCAGTTCCTATTCCTGTTAGTGTCTTATCCTGTTGGATTGCACCCTTAGTCATAAGTTCAGTAGAACTGCTGAAATAAACGGGATGACTGTTAGTCATGACTAACTTAAGTCTAAGTATGACTAAGTCTGGACCCAACCATATGATCAGAAAATGATGACTGTGTACTTGGAGATTGTGCTTGTAATTGCACACTCTGGTGCGCAGTTACAAAACTGCAACGCTAAACCATGGTTTAGTGCTGCTTACATGAGCAGAAAGGAGCCTAAGAAAAGCCTCGGGCTCATGTGCTCTCCCTTCCCTCTGCTCCCACATGGCCAAGAGGAGGAATAATAAAACAGTCTAGCTTCTCGCTGCCACGGTCACCAGCTTCATGCTCCTCATCCTCTTTCTCATTATTGCTACCACTGCTTGCTTGAAAGGCAGAGAGCCAGTGAGCAAGCAGGGAGTGACATCTGCTCCTTCTCCCCACCACTGTTTTCTGGGACAGAGCAAGAGGCAGGAGAACAAGCAGGTTGCACCGGGGAAGAGTGACCGGCCAGATGGGCGATTAATAAATATAAGAAATAAAATAAATAAGAGGAGCAAGTCGAGGGGGCTCTTGTCAGTGGGCCCTTGTTGGGGCGTGGGGGCCCTTGGCAGGTGCCCAACCAACCATGCCTACCATTGATGCTGGCCCTGCCTTCCATGCATGCAGCAGTGGTTTCCCTGTCCCCACACCCCAATTTCCTCTCCTTATGCTGCATTAGAAGCCACCATCATAGACCATTCCCAAATTTCCACTAAATGTTGGATGCAGCTTTTCAGGCAGCACGGATGGCTGCTTTCAGACCCCCGCAGCATTCCCTGTATGGCTCTTTGGATCCCTGCCACATTTCATTACATTGCACTTTCAATGGCCTCATAAGTACTCCTCCAATTAGCAGCATCCAGAAAGAAAGGTTTGGTAAACCATCCATCCTCTTTCTCAATTCATAAACAAAACCCATCACACAGCTATTTCCAAGTTGTTATGCTGGTTTCAGTTTCTTTAAAGAAAGTACAGAAGAACACTAATTATCAGAACTGTGATTATCCTGAAGTTAACATCTGAGTTCACTGTCATGTATTCCATTCAAACCCTTATTTGTACATAATGTTTATACATGACATACATTTCACTCATTCTTTGTGTCTCCTTGTGATCTCCAGCTCTGCTAATTTCAAGGAAAGGCACCACGTGAATACTATTGAAAGGCAAGAGCTGCTATAGTCCAAGGATCTAATTTGCATTAAAGTGCATTAATGCACCTTTTAGCAACATTAATTAATGAACTTATAGCAACATGGGATAATAATTTATTGAGTACTGATAATTTAACAAACCCTTTGATTTTAGCTTTTTATAACATTGTTTAAACAATGGAAAATACATCTACTGCCTATTTTAATATGTGTAACTTAACTTTCCGTCTAGTGAAACTAACCCACCTGTAAAGAATGCAATCTGCATTTTCTTTATAGTCAATTCACAGTTCAAGCTGCTGTGTTGAGAAAATGAGCTGAGTTGCACAGTTGCGTCACCAGGATCCCAACTCAAAATTCAGCCTATGTTAGCTATGCTCCTGATGCACTGAGTCTATTAATGTGACACTTTGAGCCCACAGCAACCAGGCGTCTTCACCAACAAACCTGTTAGGAAAATTGGATGTTGACACTCAGTTTCAAAGTCAACATTTACATAACCAGTGAAGGTGGAAGTCACTATGGGCAGATGAAAAATTGAAGCTGCTGCAGGCTTTAAGTGTCATATGAAGAGGTCATGTCTTTTGGCTACTAATTTATTATAGGCTGATAAATGTGAGCTGAGTTGCAGGTTGGACCCTTAGAAGGCTGAGATGCGGGGAAGCCTGTGTGCATGCACAAAGTGCTTCTGCACAGATGGCAGCAGTCTATCATGCCGCGTGGGATGCCATTCCAAGGGGTTCCTTGACCTTTGAAGAGGGCTTTTCAGGGGTACATGCGGCTGGTGCCAGACAGTGGGGGGAGAAGCTGAAAAACTCTGATGTGTGTTTGGAGCACATACAGAACTTTGGATCCTGGCCATTTTGAAGCCATAATATACAAACAATTTGACCACATGCTGAATTCTGAATTCTCAGGATTGGATCCAAATTTAAACTGTTTCAACTGCACTGGCAGAAGTGGACTTCCCCACCCCCTCCTTCCCATGGCAGTCCCTCCAGCCCTATGAAAAGGATACACAGAGAGTCAGGAGACTCTGTTGCATGGGTGAGCTGCAGCATGGGTGGGAGAACATACCCCAAAAAAGCAGGTGGGGGGGACCTTCCATGAGTGGAGTCTTTGCTCTCAAGGAAGGCAGATCCTGGATCCAACACATTCTCAACAAACCAGTCTGGGCATCTTAATTCAATTTTTTTCATAGTCCAGTATAGACAATGGGTTTCCTGCAGGACTACTGTAGAGTAAGTGGGCTTTGGACTATAGCCTTTGAATCTTCAAGTACTTGTTACACAAGGTCTTTATATGGTCTGGTAATTAACCACACTATTATACTGCTCTATATACTATGTTTTGTTAAGCATTGCAGTTCTTCAAACAGGTTTCCAACAGCAGAAGTATGCCGCCATGTTCTCCAAACTTTGCCATCATTCAATTAAAAATAAAAATAAAAATCAACCGGTATATTTCATCAAGTCATCACAGATTCCATCACAGTTTTAAAAAATAAACTTAAGGTCTTAAAAACAAATCTTACCACACTGCAAAGATATGCTGAAACTGTTAAAAACAATAAGCTGTCATGTATGTAAACATACAGGCTGCAAGACTTTGAAATCCACTGTGCATTAATGCTTTTCTTTAGGGAGAAAATTAAAAACTGAGTGAGTGTGTGTGTGTGTGTGTGCAGGAGGATATGGCAAGTTTGACAGTGCTTATGTAAAACAGATCAGTGTACAACCAACTGTGGAATCAGTTAATTGAAAACAAGTTCATTCTGCTTCACCATGACCAGTTTATATGGAAAACTGCAAGCATAAGTCAGAGAAGAACAGCAGCTATGATACTTGGTACATTACATTACAAAGAAGAACACTGAACTATTTGTGGATTTGCCAACACTGAAGATCACTCACAGATTATGAACAGACTGAAAATGGGATTAGTGGTTTAAGCCGCTTGCATTGTTATTATGGGTCAGAAACATCTCTCTCCAGCACAGTTACCTACAACATTTTGCTTTGGCAGCAACACCTTGACATGTTCATCAAACAATTGCTTGAAAACACCGATATTTGTTTTAAGACATAGGAATTAAACATTGATGCTCTTTTCACCACTTATATAGGGATTGGCGAATCTGTTTCACTTTCTCTCGCCTTCGAATTTTTAAAATCTCAAGTTCTTTCTCTCCTGGTTACAAACTTTGTGAATGTTGCTAAATTCTTATCAAAGACAAACTGAAATGAAAATGTCACTCATATGTACTGGCCAGATTCAATAGGTAAATAGCTGTACCATGTATCTTCCTGCTATATAGCTTTTAAAGATGAAGAGTTTATTAAAAAAAAAAGAGACGGCAAACCTAATTCAACACTAAGATGGTTTGAATACATAGGGATTCAAACCCAGACTTTTAAGAGCTAAGTGCTCAAAGCCCTGGGCCTGGATGGACAAATGCATCAGTTTTGGTTTCTCCCACAGTTGAATTTTTTTTAAAATCTCAAATTCTTTTTATCCTGAATATAGATAACTTTGTGGATTTGGGCATATATATATTATTTATCAAAATGGAACTGATACAAAATTCTCAGCCATCCCTACTAAGCCCCACCTACATAGCGATGTTCAACCCTGATTGCTGCATTTTGAGAAGGATGCATTCCAGCAGGAGTACATTCAGACAAGATCAATGAAGATGATTTGCTACCCAGTTCCCTCCCTACTTTAGTCTGCTTTAAACTGCTACTAATGTAGTATCCTGTCTACACTGAACTCTGTCTCACCTGCCTTAACTCCCTTAGTACAGCTTTTCATCTGTTCCCCATTGTACTGGCATGAAGGAAGATATGGTAATAGGTGCTGCCAGAACCCAAAACTCTTGCCTCCTAATAGCCCTGTGTGTTGCACTGCTACATTGCACAGGGCACAATGGTATTAATGAATGCCCTGCTCCCTGCTAGTACAACTGGAAGAAGGACAGCTCCCAGGATACCAGGAAAGGGATGTAACATTTCTTGATCCAATGGCATTTCATGGTGATTAGGCACGCTATCAAACAGGATTAGACTCCATTTTCTGAACTCTTGATATATCATGCTCTCTAAATTATTGGGTTCCTGGTATCTGAAAGACAGCTTACTCACATAGAAAGTTGCCTGAGCATTAAGATCTTCCTCAAAGGGCCTTCTCTGGGTACCCACCCCCCTTCAGAGGGGCCTTTACAGTAACATTGCCTTGTTTATAGGATGCTCTCCCTAGGGAGGTCCACCTGGTGCCCTCTTTGCTAAATTTGAGGCATGAGGTTAGGTCCTTTTCATATGCGCCGGCTTAAAAAATAATAATAGTGACTTTGACTTTGTCTGACATGAACTTTGATATTTGACTTATTACCTATTGTTTTATTACTTTTTGTTGCTTTTCATTCTGTACTGCCTCTAAACATTGGATTGTTTAAAAAATTTTTTTAAAAAATAATTTTCTTGTTTTTATTGTACACCGTGTTGGACCAATGTAATCGACACTGGAAAGCTGGATATACAACTTTGAAATAAACACATTCCCCCTGTCTTGCCAACCATCTACTTCATTCACATGATACAAAACTTTGGCTGAGTTGCATTAGTTGCTCTGAACAAACCACTGTGGGAAACATGTCATTCCCTAGTTCAGGGATGGGGAATCTGTGGCCTTCTTGATGTTGTTGGACTACAGGTCCCATGATCCCTGACCATAGGCAATGCTGGCAGGGAGATGATGTGAGTTGGAGTCCTACAACATCTGGAGGGACATCAGTTGGCAAGCTCGCCAACTGATTGTTTCATGATTTTCTCTGGAAGGAGGGCACAGCCAGAGCTCGCTAGGGGAGAGGCCATAGTGTTAGAAGACATACTTTTTACCTGCAGAAAGTCCCAAGTTCAGTCCCTATTTATTTATTTATTATATTTATACCCTACCTTTTTTCCTGCAAGGAACCCAAGGCGGCTTACATAATCCTCCTCCTCCATTTTATCCTCACAACAACCCTGTGAGATCCCTAGCATCTCCAGGTAAAATATCTTAAGAGTATGGTTAGGAAAGACCTCAGCCTGAAATCCTGGAGCCATTCTGCCCATCATAGTAAACTGTACTGGGTAGGTGGTTTGATTCAGGATAAAGTAGCTCCTTATTTCTCTAATATCTTCCCAGATACCATATTCAGGCTAATGGCTATGTGGTTCCTTGAGTCCTCCTTCTTCCCTTTGCTCTGCATAAATCAGAATATGTATATATTGGGAGACAATTACAAGCATTCAGGCAACTCCCATGTAGAAAATTAAGTTGTCTGTCTTTCAGCCCAGAGTGAATGAATGACAAGTATGTTTCTTGTTGAGACAGCAATGGCTTTGTATGGCATGAATCAGTAACTGGGCAGGTGGGCTTATATGTGTCCCACAAAATTGCAGAAACAAGAACTCTGATCTCAGTCTTCAAAGGTATGAAGATTAAGTCTGTGGGGGCACCTTTCTTCCCCCACGTCTTTTCTTGCAGTCTATGTTTCTCTTTGTTAAAGTGTGTGGGTACACAGATGCATCCACAGAGTATAGCATATGAAAGCTTGATTTTAGAACAGAGCAGTGACTTCGTATTTCATTACCTTGGGGACACTGTAGTATATGAGACTAGACATCATAGCCAGTGAAACCAAGGATCAGACTAAAGATCTCTACTCATTCTTCAAGTTGCAAAAGGTTGCAATGTTGCTCCCCTAGGAATAATTGCCTGTTTCCAGGGGGATGATGTCAGGATTATGTACACACACATGCATATTCTAACAATGCAGTGCTGGAGTGTAGTCATTGTTTTTAGTCCTCCTGGGCCTTGGACTAATATTGTGGCATTTCAGCCACTGGTGATCTCATGCATGGCTCCTGTTTGCTGTACCAGTCCTCAAGTAATTTACTCCTTCTTGGCCAATGCAATTTATATGATACTGTTAGGGTGCAATCCTATGGCCACCAGATGCTGTCTAGACAGACACAGGACAGGTTGGAGTCCCAGCTATGACCTCGGAAATGTGTTCCAAGGTCGGAGCTGGGACCCCAACCATGGAGCGCCCTCCCTCTGCCCTTGCAGCCAGCACGGTTCTTCCTGCATCCGCTGAAGCTCCAAATTCACAAGTATGACTCTGGAGAAGGCACTGGGGCAGCGGGGAGGGGAGGAGTGAGGCTTTGCTAAGATATGATGTATCCCAGCGGGGCCTCAGGCCCTCCTCCTTGTGAACAGGGGCAAAAGACATAGACGACTAGGTCTTTTGCAGGGTTGGGGAAGCTTGGAGGCAATCCTTGCCTCCACACTCCTCCTGCACTCTATTGGATGTCTGTAATCCTCCAAGTTCAGAGGGTTACAGGTAGCCACTTTGGATGGCGCCGCCTGTTGGTTAAACACAACTCATCCTCTGGCTAGTGTCATATGGGTCAGCCTATTTGGTGAGGCTCATTCTCTGAGGCTCTCTCTACTTCTCAGGGTCACTTTCACACTCTCTGCTATTATGGATACCAGGTTGTACCTTCTGTTGATGAACACAATAGCACCCTCCCATTCATCTTTCCTAGCTACTGGTATTGAGAGGAGTTTTGGGAGGGAGTTTAGGATGAACCAGAAAAACTGAGTTAAATGGATTGCCATTCTTCCCCATACACTCAATTGAAGGGGGTGGCATCTATTCTCCTTGTTTCTTCTCCAGTTATAACCACAATGGAAATAATATATTTGTTTGTTGAAATCATTGTTAGTGTATTGTCACACCAATGTCAACTTTCTTCATATGGATTGATAACAACCTGTCAAGGTTCTGGGTGAAGATATTCTTGATAAAGTGTGTAAAATTTATGTTTCTGATCAGTTCTTATTCTCAAATAGTTCATTCCAGTTTCTGACAAATTATTAAATGTTAGACTGAACCCCCTAAGATACATAGCCTGTGATATACACCTTTGCTGACAACTTCTCACTCCTTCCCAGGTTGAGAAACTTAAAGACTTAAGGTCAATGGTTTTCCACTTATTCAAGATAATTAGAAATGCTGCACATGAGATGGAAAGGTTATAAGCTCTTTAACTATGAGTGTTTGACCTTTTAAAAGGAAACTGTCTTTGATGCTACTGTCCTTATGGACTAGATTACCACTTTTCTTCTTTAGGGAAAATTATTAAGAATTATTCAGAAAGGAGTGAGTTTGCTGTCCTAATGACATTACAGTGTTAGCAGATTACTAGCACAGTTCAGGACCAAATAAAAGCCTGCATATATATTATCCAACACTAAATTATCCAAGCAAACTGCAGCAATCTGAATACAATGAGAGCACAAAATAACTTGATACTCAATGTAAAACCTCACATAGAGTCCTATGGGTGATGTCCTAAGCACATTTCCTTGTACTAATTTAAATCAATGGGTTCTTTGTCCAAACACTGTGTTTGTCAGCAGCCTTCTGAAAAGACTACTAGTTAGTCTAAAATGTTGGGAAAGCATGTGTGTATAGCGATAATATCAAGAATGTACCACGGGTTGTTATTGTTTGGTCAGTGGCCTTCATAGGCATCTTTGAAGGATCGCCCTACCAATGACATACACATGGACTTTGACAGGTTTGGCAGAATCCAGAGAATCCCACTTTAATTCAGATATATCTTTTGCTGTAAATTAAAAATACGACAGCCAGAAACACAGTGACCTGTGTAGAAGTTCCATGCTGCACACTGGAGGATCCATTAAAGTCTTTTCTCTGCAGTGCATTGTCCTGGTTTTCTCTCAGACTGGAAAAAACCAGATTGTGCAACCAGAGCATAGCATGCACGTTATGCACATTTTTCTGATGTGCATAATGTATAACATGATTTGGGATTTTCTGACTGCAGAATTCTAGTCTTCCCCATCTCCAGGTATTCATTTTCAATAAACCACACTGGAGATAGCTCGTGTCAAGGTAATTGTCATGTAGAATAATCAATTATAGTTCTCAGTCATTTTAATGCTGTAATACTAGTACAGTAATACCTTGGATTGCAAGTAACTTGGTTTGAGAGCGTTTTGCAAGACAAGCAAATTTTTAAATATTTATTTATTTATTTTTTACTTGATATACAAGCGACGTCTTGCAATACAAGTACTGTAGTAGGGCTTAAATTAAAAATCTCTGTACAAATTTTTTTGGGGGGATTTCGTTTTGATATAAGAGTGTTTTGGATTACAAGCATGTTTCCGGAACGAATTATGCTCTCAATCCAAGGCATGACTGTATATTCAATTAGATTGATACAGGTATATGAGCTGGACCAGTTTGGAATTTGAAGGCTAAAAAAAGATAACTAAGGGTACAATCCTATGCAAGTTTAGACAGAAAAAAGGCCTACAACTGGCTGGGGCACACTGAGAGTCGTAGGCCTTTTTTCTGTCTAAGCTTCCATAGGATTGTGCCTTAAGGCTGCAATCCTGAACACACTTACCTGGGAGTAAATCCCATTGAATAAAGTGGGCCTTATTTTTGAGAAAACATGCATAGGGTTGTGCTGTTAAGCTGTAATCCTAAACACACTTACTGGGGAATAAGGCTTACTCAGCAAAGTGAGACTTACTTCTGAGGAAGTATACTTAGAATTATGCTGTAAGGAAATTTCATGCCAGATAGGCAGACTGAAGAACTGGCCCAGAATATCTTATAGGAGTAAACACTGGTCATATGTCCATCTTCAGCCAATCAGAAGTTCAGGAAGGAAGTAGCTATATTGTATCAGTTATGTATTTATTTTCTTCATATGTAAAACCTGATATGCACATTTCTGAAACTGCTGTGCTCCGAAGACTATATAGTGCTTCCTTCTTGAGCTCAAGTTAACTAAAGCACAAGCTTAAATTTAAGCATGCAATTCTGTCCTAAGAAAAATGCCCACACAATTGTAAAATTTGTGCATTTATTTATTTATTTATTTCATGCTCATGGTTCTCCCCTATCCCTCCCTTTTATCCTGACAACAATCCTATGAGGTGGATTAGACTGCGAGATAGTGACTGGCCTAGTGAGCCTCATGGCTGAGTGGGGGATTTGAACTTGGGTCTTTCCAGTCCTAGTCAAACACTCTAAAAACTACAGGGCACACACTAGATTGGCCTGCAACACCTGCAAATCTTTACACTGTGCTAGAAACAGTTTTTTTCTACAGCCTACCCTGAATATTTGTGACAAAGCCCTAGCATTGGGCACCTCTATTTCTGTGATCAGAAGGCAGGAATCCATACTGTCCCATGGTTATACACCCTCATCTTTTGATGCCAGTAACAAAAATAAAATAGGAATATGATACTGAAATGGTTGGGGGATTCTACCAACCAAAATATTGCTAATGATGGAAATGCTTGGCTAGAGTAAAGAATATATGATTTCTGACTTCTTGTTTCCATAAAGATTCTTTTATGGTCTGTAGCTAATATGGTGGTCATGCAGCTAAAGGCATTATCTTCACATCATTAGAATGAAACATAATACTGGAAATCCCTGACTTCATTGCTTGAGGTTTCATTGCTATCTGGGATTATATATTTCCCATTGTAAATCTAAATAAGAACTTGTGCTGACCTTTATTAGAGCAAACATTAAACAATTTAGTAAGATTACTACTATGAAAGAGAACTTTTAAAAAAGTGTTTCAGACCACCAAGAAACAATCATAAATTTAAGGAAATATGAGGTTTCAACCATGTGACTTCCCCTGCCGAGTTATGCAATAGACTGTTGTGACTTAAAGGTCATACATTTTTTTTAAATGGCACATTTTAAAGAGATTTATAGAGTTTCTACTTACACAATGTTCATATCAACAATTTAAAAAGGTATATGTTACTAAAATAACTTATAAAAATTGAATTCCTTTGACCTTCCCTTGATAAAATGTGGAATACTAGAGCCCATAGTAAATTATGTAATCCAGAGCGGTTATAAACTCATATCTTTTAATGGACAAGCAAATAGTTATTAATGAGCCAATTTTAGTTACTTAATGCTGGGAAAGTGCCAGCATGCTTATATGTTAAATTTTAAACTGGGAATTTATTTTTATATTTCTGTTACAACCTACCCTATCAGTAAAGCTGAGGGTGGGAATAAGTGTTAACATATCTTGCACCAATTCAGCAAAAGCAACTTATTTATTTATTTATTAGATTTATACCCCGCCTTTTTTCCTGCAAGGAACCCAAGGCGGCTTACATAATCCTCCTCCTCTTCTCCATGTTATCCTCACAACAACCCCGTGAGGTAGGTTAGGCTGAGAGTCAGTGACTGGCCCAAAGTCACCCAGTGAGTTTCATGGCCGAGCGGGGATTAGAACCCAGATCTCCTGACTCCCAGTCCAACTCTCTCACCACTACACCACACTGGTTCTCTGTGTGACTCTCTCTTCTGGATCTTTGCTTCTACATGTGCAATGTACAAATGACTGTCATGAGCAGCTGCGGCAGGACTAATCAGGTCCACCTCTAGGTTTTGGGGGGCCCTGGGCCAGCCTCCCCCCACCAGTGCTGCAACACCCCCAGCCCTTGCTGGTGCCTGTGCTCCACCTCTTACTTGTTGGTAGGCAAGCTGCTTGCCTGCCCTGTCCCCATGGTGGCTGTTCCAAGTGGAATTCCCCTTTTGAACCAGTGCTTTTCTGCATACAGGATCGTTGACACCGTTTAGATGAGCAAGTTAGGGTCATTCCAGCCATTCATCATATCAGCAAGGCAAAACATGTAGGGCAGCCTCCCCCAATTCAGTGTCCTCCAGATGTGTTGGACTACAATCCCCAGCAACCCCCAGCCAGCAACTGAAGGGCATAAGACTAGGGAAGGCTATTGTAGGCGATCAAGGAGTTTATTGGGGCCACAGAATAATCATGCATGTCTAGTCACATGGTATTATTTTAATTATAAAACTTGGAGTTCGTAAAACAGATCATTAATGCTAAAGGTCAGTAGCATTACACTGCAATTTCAGTGTTGGATCCAGGATTTCCCAACTGCATGGGCCCCTCTTGTAGCACCGCACATTAAAAATAATAATCTGAGAAGTTCTATGTAATAGGCGAAGAAATTATAACAGTATAAAACAGGAGTTTTTACTTTTGGTCAAATCAAGGGGGGGGGGAGTTAGAATGTTTCTCAGCCAGTGAAAGCACTGCTGCTGAAATCCCACTAAAAATACAGCAGGACATAATTTAACACATGACATCACATTTGAAACCCACTTTTTGCCTATGTCCAGCTTGCAACTAGGCCCATAGTGTGTAGCTTGAATGGGGCAAGAGTTACCCCATCCTAGTTATACTATAGGATCATTTGTGTGTTCATCTGTGCAGAAGTGACTGTGTGGCAGGGCGAGGGGGATCCCACCACGCCCACTGGCCCCACCTCCAACCTTTGAACAGAGCTTATACGTGCACAGCTTTGTCAGAGCAGCTGGGGACCCTGCATTTCTGGGTCACTGACTGTGTGTATGGAGCCTGTGTGTGTATGAATACAGTGTGCACACCTGTAGCTTCTGTGCACAGGTTTGGGTTAATGTGTGAAGGGTGCAGTCCTGCTTCTCCTCCATGTATTCATTTTTATACAGGTGAACATCCATCACTGGTTTTTGAAACAGAAGGCAGGACTGATGGAAAGTTGTTCAGGCACACATTCCGCCTTGAGATAAAATGCAGACAACCTCTGCAAAAATATATGTTCTTTGAAAATATTTACACAGTCTAGCCTGGATTCTTAGATAGCTCAAACCACATTTCATACACGCACACACACACAATTCAGGAAAGGGGCTCCATTAACTTAAAACCATGATCAAATATGGATAAGCAAATGTCTTGGAAATTTAGGGAAATATACAAGGAAAAGCAACAGAAATTCTATTAAGGTATATAGATATATGTAGCATTATAATCATGTCCTAACGTGGAATGTGTTAGGATTCCACATGTTAGGATAAAATGCTGAGAGATTTATGAAGTGGCTAATGCAAATTTTCAACTAACGTTTCCTGGAGAACAACTTCTGCCTGGGATGCTTAGGAGTCAGAAGATAGTAAGTTGCCTATATTTAACAACCACACAGCAGCTCAGCAGATATCCGTTACAGCTCAATTGCTGTGTCTCAGTGTATTATGGAGAAGCTGGCCTGGATTAACTGTTGTGCTAAGTGAGCTGCACCAAGCTAGCTGAGTAACTTCCCTCAAGGAGAACAAGAATTCACTCGTGAATACAGAATTTCTGTACTCCTGCGATAACATAATTTTATTGGCGTTTCCCACTGTGTTCCAAACTCCTTTACTCTTCCTTACAACCAAGACCAGTGTGGTTACCGGTATTCCCTCACTGCAAGGCAGGGGAACTGTGGCCCTGATCCCAGCTGTATGAACAGACAGAACAGCATGAAAAACAGAATATTGTCTGCACTTGAGAACATTTCAGTGGCAGGACATGTTGTGGAAAGAATGATTGAGAACCACAATGACATATAGCCACGTGCACACAAGCTTCCTTCTCATATGGATGCTAGCAGAGGGGGGAAAGTGTGCTTAGTGGGGGGATATGTGTGGTATTTTCACCACAGCACTCTCTGCCCTTTGATTTAGACCTGTATGGAAGGCAAGAGAAAGAACTTGCAAAATGTTCAGTCTGGCACTGCTAAAACTGTAAATGGATGTCACAGGGACAATACCAGCACAGCTAGTTATGGGTTATACGTACTTAGGAATGCCAGAGTGCCAAGCAGTTAGTATGTTGATCAAAGCCATACAATTCCTATGAGAGGCTGACTTCTGGTATAGGTAATAGGACTGGCAGGTGAATCCTAAATAGTGGGAAAGGAGTCTGTCACTCAGTGGCAGAGCACATGCTTTGCATGTAAAAGGTGCTAAGTTCGATCCCTGGCATCTCCAGCTAGGGCTGGGACTGAGTCCTATCGGAAACCCTGGAAAGCCACTGAGATATATCTATATCTATATATCTATATATAGTCCCTTAGTGAAGCACATTTTCTCCGAATAACCATAATAACTCAAGCCATTTCCAGCAAGCATAGTTCAACAATATATCACAATTATAAAGAAATTATAATAACTGTTTGTGGGTTTATATAGAGAATGCAAGCAATACTGAGGGACAAACTACATAAGACACTGGAAGGCACAAGACTAGACTCCTGATGGGGAGTATCTAATGGTTGTGCAGTGCTAGCACCACTGACATTGCACTAGCCTTGCTTTACTCTAACACAACGTCATTAGCACTAGTGCTGTGCTGCCATTAGATACTACCTAACCTGAGGTCTCCCTCTACCTTCTTAAACGTAGCCATGGAAGGCTGCAAATTGGATTGGAGCAGCAGCAGGGGGAAGCTGTGAGCCAAGTGCCTCTTCCCAGATCAACTTGCTGAGGCCTTTCTTTGGATGCCTCCTTTATTGGAGGTACGCTATTCAGTTACAAGGGAGAAGTCTTTCTTGTCAGCTGTGGTGGCCTGGTTGGGGAATGCCCTCCCTAAAGAGGCTTGCGCGGCACCTATATTGCTACCCTTTTGCCTCCAGGACAAAACTTCTTTTTTTACCCAGGCATTTTAAATTGTAAATGTTTTTAGCATGATTTGAAATATTCTCTGTTGTTTTATTATTTTATTTGCATTGTGTTAAACTAGTTGTATGCCACCCTGGAATCAAGACAAGATGAAGGGCAGTAAACATTATAAACCAATACCCCCCTCAGGTGCTCCTACCACCACTCCCCCCCTCCTGTGAGTGGTACAGCAGCTGGGAGGCATTTTGATCAGAAAAAAGTGGCCCAGGGAAAAGGGTTAAGTACTACAGCTTCAATGTACAGCCTCCCAAGCTGCATTTCAGTAAAAAAAACAAAAACCCAACAACAACAACTGTCAAGAGACTGTTCATTTGTCTCCAACATCTCATCGTGTTAGTCCTTTAGTTTAGATCACTTCCATTTTTTCATGACAAGTAATGTAACTATACGTCAAAATTGGGTTATGTTAAAGCCAATGACAAGAATAAATGAGCTGGTTGGTATCAGTGGTAGGGTGGGGTGTCTTGGTGGGTTTTTTTGTATAAATAATTTTCACAACAAATGTTAAAAATGGATAACAGGCTCAGAATTTTCAAGGCTGTTTCCCTTTATAACAGTCTAGAGTTTCAGAGAGAGAGAGAGAGAGAGAGAGAGAACACTAATAAAAGTCAGCCATCATTATGATGTCATTCTTCTAATTTCCCTTGAAATAAACTAGCAAGTACAAATAATATTTGTAATGTGTGACATCATCAATGTACGGTATCTTTCCATTGCTCAAACTTTGTGTTATATTTAGCAATGTTTCCTGTTTGTTGTAAAGAACACCTTCTGGGTGGAATGGATTCCATTAACAAAAATCTGTCTTATGTTAAGCCATCTTTGTTAAAACATACATACACACACCAGGCCAGGAACGATACAGATCCAATGCAGCAATTTATGAAAACTTAATCATGTGTTACAAATTAAAGACTTCATCCTGCTTTAAAGTAATCTATAGCTACAGAAAGAAAACAGGGCCCAGATAATATGAATAAAACTAATTTCCTAGGAAATGCATCATCTTGATTAGCAAAACGTAATTTCCCATAAACAACACTTGATCACAAATTATGGGCCTAATTGATAAATATAAATGTAATCAGACTTACAGTATTAGAGTCATGCTATATCATAATAAATATATATATTTAAAAATCTGATTGAGAAGCCATGATTGTTTGAGAATAGAGATGGACAGAGGAATCTATCACCAATCCATGTCAATTTCACAGGTGTTCATTCATAAATCTGTTCCATTCCATTTCCCATCAATCTTGAATTTTTTAAAAACATGCACACACAAATTCATATCTGTACTCATTTTACTGCAAAATACCCTAAAATCATTTTATTCTAAAATCACATTTTTATATACCTTTTAGCCCCAAATAACATTTTTATATACATTTTAACCAATATATGCATTTTATTTGCATCTTGGTATGTTTCTAAGCCAAGAACTATATCACAGAATTCAGAGAAGTGTGAAAACTGAAGAATAACTGAGTTCCAATATGAGTATTACTGTGGGAGGTGCTTGCTTAAAAAGAAGGACCGACTGAAATCCGCAAGAATACCTATTTGGGAGCTGGTGTTAGGAAAAGTAAAAGGGCCTGATTTTGGAGGAATGTTGAATCAGGACTGAAAACTTCAGGTCTTTGCCTCTGCAACATCTTATGATGTAGATTTGTAAATATCTATCTCTGGAGAATCATGGTCTTTTCTTGATAATAATTCAAATAAACTTATATGGTCAATCATGCTACTTCCATTCTTTATTTGGAAATTTTGGCCCTTATGTACAGATGCAGTAAATATAACACAGTGTAGTGGTTAGAGTGTTCAACTTACACTGGGAGACTCTCATTCAATGCCCTGCTCAGCCGCAAAGCTTACTGGGAGCTTTGCATCACTCACCATATCACAGCTACTTCACCTTGTGGCAAATGTGGAAAGGGATCATTAACCTGGAGGCTAGGGAATGGGACTTACACAATTTGTAGCCCTGGGAAATATAACTCACTCAGCCGTGAGAAAAGAACGAGGTGAGAGCGGGAATCTCAGTGGAACTGCCCCCCAGGCTGGATCTACATGGGTAAGAAGACGACGGACTGGAAGGCCTAGGGAACATATGCTCCAGTTGATGGTAAACATCTAGTGATGAAGAAGAACAAGGTGAGCAGCGAGGTAACATCATGCTCCATTGGAATGCCCCCCAAGGCTAATGTCTACCCTGGAGGCTGAGCAGCGAGGTAACTCAAGCTGCTCACCCCCCCCCCCCACAGGTAACTGACATTGCATGGGAAAGAGAAGAGGCTGAAGCTTCTTGGACACAAGATACGACTATTAATATTCCCCTTCTTCCTCCCATTCCTTTTCCGTGTTCGTTTTTCGATTGTAGCCCGGCATCTTGATGTTGTAAACGCCCAGAGCTTCGGCATGTGCGGTATCAAATGAAAAATAAATAATAATAAATACATAAAAAATACGTATAAAAGTGATAATTCTAATTATTGTTTAATAAAGGGAAGGAGCACCTTTACCCAACCTGAAATGTCTAAACTGCCCAAGCATACATTAAAAAGCAATAAAATAACTTCCTCTACAAATTTATAACCATAGAAATTCTCCTTTGTATTTCTTATGTTCTTGAAGCTGATAGATGGGTGGGGGTGGGAATCACAAAATATTGGGCTGGATTCATAGAACCATGAGTGGAAAGAAAAACATCACTAGCGTTGTTCCACAAATATGACACTTCTGTGAGTGGAACACACCTTCCACATGCAGAAGGGCACCTTCAGATCCAACCCATCAGATATCACTTCACAGCATATGAAGTATGCCACAGCATAGCATATGCCATATGATTGAAATACTATTCCAGTCTCTGGAAAAATCACACTTTTTACTTCAGTGCTTTATCATATATACTAACAGCAATCTCAGTTCTCAAAGTGCCATGAAATGAAATGGCACCATCTACACACAGGCTACACACAGGTACAAATAATATTTGTAATGTGTGACATCATCAATATTTGTAATGTGTGACATCATCAACATCAACAGGCTTAGGGGAACCCAAAAGTTTGCAGAACGACACAAAAAAAAAAGTTAGAAAAAAGCTTTCACGGCAGAACCTCCCCCAAAAGCCATCCCGATGAGGACTGAGCACGCTGAGTGGACATGGAATGTTAATGGAGTGTTGGAGGGGGGGAAATGCAAAATTGTAGGGGAGAGTGGAATGGAACAGAGTATCCTGCAAGAGGGCGTGACTGAACAGGAGCACTCCACATTCAACTTTTTGTTGCAGGTTTCACTTGTCTACATGGTGTCATGAACTTCATTAAAAAATATGTATATGTGTAGAAGCAATGGATGTATGAATAAAATCCGATAACATCACAGCCAGGAAGTCTCCACTCTGCCCCAACACATCTCTCGTAACATTTTCTACTGCTACTGTAGAATTTCTAATTTTCCAAAGTGAAATGAGCCAATATCAATGCCCCAAAGAGTCACAATTAGGTGGAAGACACAACTGAAGAGATACGTTAGGCTTAAGCCTAGAGGATCCTAAGCCATCTACATCAGGGCTAGGCAACCTTTTTGGGCCTGTGAGCATGCTTGGCAATTTGAGAAACTGTCCTGGGCACCACCCCAAAATGGGTATCCTTCAGATGATGGGAGACCCCTCCTCTAGTTTCCTGCATTGAGCAGGGGGTTGGACTCGATAGCCTTGTAGGCTCCTTCCAACTCTATGATCTATGAAATCTATGAAAGCATCAGCTTGCAGCCACCTGCCATCTTCATTTTCTAAGGATGTCTCTGAGCTCCAGAGGCGGTCCAGAGGCATTCAAGAGAAAAGAAGATGAGAGCAGCTAGAGGGTCCTCACTTCTCTTTTAAGTGATCCCCAGCTGCCAGTAAGAAACTTTGTTATTAAAACACACACAACCACACACACTGGGAGCATGTTGCCTACTCCTGATCTGCATCATTATTCAGGAAAACTCTTTGGGCCAAATTAGACATGACAGGGGTAGCCATGTGGGGGTGGGTTCTAATTGTCACTAAGAAAGGTGTGCACAGATGAGGAACTGAGCCCGTTCTTCTCTCTCTCCCCATGATCCACTGATGCAAGCACTTTTCTCCCAGACTGTCTTCAATACTGGAAAGTAAGCTGAGCTGGGGAGAAAAATGCCTGAAGCAATGGAGTATGGCACGGTAAGGTGGGGGAGGGGGAGGAGTGCTTCCAGACGTGGCTATTAGTTTAAAGTATCACCTTGGTTGAGATATCTCCGGGAGACCAAGTTTATTGAGTGCATACACTGGAGGTTGGGTCCAAAGGGCAGTCTGGGGATTCTGCTCGTGTACCGTCCACTCCGCTGCACAACAAGACTCCCTGGCTGAGGTGCTGGAGGTGGTCTCTGATATGCGTGTGTTGTCCCCCAGGCTATTGGTGTGGGGGGACTTCAACGTGCATTCGGGGGCTGCCCTCACGGGGGCACTTCGGAACTTCATGGAGACCATGGCTTCCTGGGAGCTGCACCCTGTATTAACTGGACCTACCCATGTAGCCGGTCATGCACTGGACTTGGTTTTTGTTTCTGGAGAGGGGGGAAATGATCTGGAAATTGGGGGTATATCCACACACACCCTGTCATGGTCAGATCACTATCTGGTGGGGTTGGATTTCTCGATGCCACAACCCCTCTGCAGGGGTGAGGGACCTATTAGGATGGTCCGCCCCAGGCGTCTTATGGATCCGGATGGATTCCTGAATGCGCTTGGGGAATTGGAGCACACAAACGGTAGCTCAGTCGAGACCCTGGTGGACGACTGGAATGCTGCAATCACCAGGGCATTAGACCGAGTTGCCCCGAAGCGCCCTCTTCGCCTAAACAGAGCTCGCGCGGTGCCATGGTTCACTCCGTCGCTGCGAGCTCTGAAACAAGAGGTGAGAAGGCTAGAGCGCCGATGGCATAATTCCCGCTCCGAAGACGATAGAACACAGGTTAGAGCTGCATCTTCAGCCTACCGGGTGGCGGTGAAGGCAGCAAAAAAGAATTTCTATGCTGCCTCCATTGCGTCTGCGGAGTGCTGCCCCAAGAGGCTGTTCCAAGTGGTCCGGAGTCTGGTCGGTCCAGTCGCTCCGGACCCGATGGAACAGTCTAAAGCCTCCTGTGAGGCTTTAGCGAAGCACTTCGCAGATAAAATCGATCGGATTAGGAGTGGGATATCGTGCGTCGTGGATACAGGGAATGAGCGGGAGGAGGCCAATGGCAGACCGGTTTTGTGGGATCGGTTCCGGCTTCTTCCTTCTGATGAAGTAGACAAGGTGCTTTCATCTGTGAGGCCGACCACCTGCTTGCTTGATCCTTCACCATCCTGGCTCATAATGAGCTGTAGGGAGAGACTGGGTGAGGGGATCAAGGTGGTGGTGAATGCCTCCCTCGAGGAGGGAGTGATGCCATCAGCCCTCAAGGAGGCAGTAATAAGACCGCTTCTAAAGAAGCCCTCCTTGGATCCCCAGGATTTAAACAACTTTCGCCCAGTCTCCAATTTACCATTTCTGGGCAAGGTGATCGAGCGGGTGGTGGGTGCTCAGTTGAAGGCACACTTGGATGAAGCCGATTATTTAGATCAATGCCAGTCGGGCTTCAGGTCTGGACATGGGACGGAAACGGCCTTGGTCGCCTTGGTGAATGATATGAGGAGGGCTTTGGATAGGGGCGAATGCTCCTTTCTAGTCCTCCTCGATCTCTCAGCGGCTTTTGATACCGTTGACCACGGTATCCTCCTGGACCACCTGGAGGGCTTGGGCTTGGGAGGCACTGTATTGCAGTGGTTCCGGTCCTTCTCTGGAAGGTACCAGAGGGTAGTTCTTGGGGAGGAGGCTTCGGACCCTCGGCCGCTCACTTGTGGAGTGCCACAGGGTTCCATCCTCTCCCCGATGTTATTCAATATCTACCTCAAGCCGCTGGGAGCTATCATCAGGAGGTTTGGGGTGCGATGTCATCAGTATGCGGATGACATGCAGCTCTACCTCTGTTTCAAGTCCTCACCGAGGTTGGCCGTTGAGACCCTGTCTAAGTGCCTGGAGGCAGTGGCTGGATGGATGGGAAGGAACATGCTGAAACTGAATCCCGACAAGACCGAGGTACTTCTGGTGGGGGACAAGGGGAGGTTAGGGGATGTTGACCTGGTGCTGAATGGGGTACATTTACCCCTGAAGGACCAGGTCCGCAGCTTGGGGGTCATTCTAGACTCCCAGCTATCCATGGAGGCTCAGGTGTCAGCTGTGAGCCGGGCAGCGCTGTATCAACTCCATCTGATATGGCAGCTGCGCCCCTACCTTCCTAATCATCTGCTCCCATCAGTAGTTCATGCCTTGGTCTCCTCTCGCCTAGACTACTGTAATGCGCTCTACGTGGGGTTACCCTTGAAGACGGATCGGAAGCTACAGCTGGTACAGAACGCGGCGGCTTGCCTGGTTAAAGGCAGCTGCCGGCGGGACCACATCACGCCAGTGCTCAAGGAGCTGCACTGGCTACTAGTTGCTTGCCGAGGCGAATTCAAGGTGTTGGTTTTGACCTTTAAAACCCTATACGGCTCCGGTCCAGTCTATCTCAAGGAGCGTCTCCAGCAACACCAAGTGGGCCGCTCAACAAGATCTGCCACAGACGGCCTTCTCCTTGTCCCTTCAGCCAGAGCAGCTAGACTGGTGGGGACAAGGAAGAGGGCCTTTTCTGTGGTGGCCCCCGTACTGTGGAACTCTCTCCCGAGTGACCTCCGCCATGCCCCCTCTCTGCTGAGCTTCCGCCGTTCATTAAAAACCTGGCTGTTCAGATGGGAATATGGGGTGGGTTAAGATTTTTTTAAAAAATTTTTATAATGTTTTAATTGTATTTTATCTTGTTTTTAGCCTATGTACATCACCCAGGGTGGCCGGTGGCCGGCCAGATGGGCGATTAATAAATGTAAATAATAATAATAATAATAATAATAATAATAATGATGATGATGATGATGATGATGATGATGATGGACACTTTATTTTGAATGGCTAATTAAGCTGGGTAGATTTTGTGGGGCAAAGACTGATGATCTGATAGTAAGGGTGCTTCCAGATGGGGCTTTCATTAATCGACTTGCCCCATTTACAGAATTTTACGGGAGTGTGTATGTGCCCAGACGTCATCGTCTTCAACTCACAGGCCCGGCCCGGCCCAAGACATTTTGCTGCCTGAAGCAAAGAACAAGATGGCGCCTCCTCCCATTTCCTGTGCAAATGCTTACTGGGCTGGCAGCTGAAAGTTTCTTCAACACTGGCTATGGGACAATGTCCTCCACTGCACCAGAAGGCAACAGGGTAACTTAGGGGGTGCAAGGCAGAGCATGTGGCATACGGCTCTCTCCTCCGACTTTTTGCTGCCAACTCCCAGCATCTGCTGCCTGAGGCAACTGCCTCACTCTGTCTAATGGTAGGGCTGGCCCTGTCTACTCATAACCCTCCTGTGTTTTCCTGTTGTCATCTTACAATCGTAAATCTCCCATGTTTTCCCACTGCTTCTTCTGACTTGTTTCTTACAGTGTAAAATTTGTTAAGGGAAAAAAGATGGAATTACTGCGCAATATTTTCGGCTATTAGCGCTAAGAGCCTTCCATCCGGAAGCACCCAAAGAAACTAGCAGTTCCGAGGCCAGTGAAAAATCCCCTTACATGAACCTAAAGATCTCCTTGGATTCTGCCCAGAAGGCTTAGTTAGTCAGCTTTAAGACTTAGGCTGCCAGCACACAAAATGCTTCAGGTGGTGTAAAACATGTGTTGCCTCGGCAGTGCAAATCTTTCAGACTGGGCATAAACAACCACTTTTCCACCACTGATCTTATATTACTTATATTTATAAGTAAATAAATCTAATTTATGCCTGCCTTGTCCCCTTTTAAATGGCTTTACACCATATGGCAAAACTCTTCCTTTATGGTGTCAAGCTTTACACTGCTGTGGGATTTTTAATGATGATTTTAACAACACAAACCAATACATGTTTATTCAGAAGACAGTATTATTGATTCAATGGGGGCTACTATCAGGTAAGTAGGTATAAAATTGCAGCCATATTCTGATACTGCTTCTGTCCAGCTATTGTTTAACTTGCTCTTCTTCTTCTTCTTCTTCTTCTTCTTCTTCTTCTTCTTCTTCTTCTTCTTCTTCTTCTCCTCCTCCTCCTCCTCCTCCTCCTCCTTGTTGTTGCTTATGTTTTATTTTTCTGCTTCTCAGATCTTAACACTGTTTTTAATTGTGTGTGTATGTATGTGTGTATGCTTTTTCTTGTTAGCTGTCTTGGACCTTTGAAAGAAAGGTGGAATATGACTCTATTAAATAAATAAAGTGCAGCACAGTCCTAAGTATGTTAACTCAGAAGCCCACTGTGTTCAACGGGGCTTACTCCCAAATAAGTCTACATAGGACTGCAGACTTAACCACTGTCTTTTTAAAAAAAAACAACAACCCTCATAAAACCATTTCTGGTTACACAGTCTCAGTTCACTTGATTAGCAGCTCTGTCAATTGGTTTGCTTCATCAGTTCATTATAATTATAAATATTTCCCATAGTTATTTTTATTTCTGGGTTTCACTGCTCTAACTTGCTGAGTAACCTTTCATACCTTTCAGAGCCTGTATAAAACACTGGCCCCTCTCCAGTAATAACATCTGTGTTCCCAATGATAAATTACACAATTTTGTTAATTCAACTACTTTGAAGTTCAGCCTTTTCTTAAAATGCTTGTTAATGTTGTTTGGTTTTGGTGCTTTCCGTCACTACCTTTTCTCTTTCTGTTAACACTGGGTTGGATCCAGACTTAGGCATATGCAACTGGGCTGGCAGAAGTGGGTCTCCCCACCCCTTCCTCCCCACGTAGCAGTCCCTCCAGCCCCCTGAAAATGCTACACAGAGGGTTTTGGGATGCTGCTGCGTGTGGTGGACTGTGATGTGGGGGGAAATGGAGGGACCCCAGGAATTATTTATTTTATTTATTTAAAAATATGTTTATACCGCCTGCCATGTAATAGATATTCAGGCTGTGTACAAGATCAGGCAGACTCATGGAAGGTGCCTCTGAACAGTTTTTGAGGATCCATCTTCCACCTGCACCACAGCCCACTCCATTCAGTAGGCTCCCCTAACCTTCAGTGTAGCATTCGAGGGGGTGGCGGCACAAGGGCTGCCATGGGGAGGAGAGGGCAGGGGAGTCTGCTTCCACCCCCAGGTTGCACGTGTCTCTATCTGGAACCAATGCACTGCTCTTTTTGCCCCACATTTTCTCAACTCTAAAAGATGCATAATGAAATTCCATCTTAGCCCACCCCAAGCTCTGTTCACTTTGGAGAATCCTTAAGGTTGAGGCAGTGGCTAAGGACTTGATTTCCTATCTTGTAAATGTCATTTTTATTTACTTATCTGATTCATATCCTGTCCTTGCACAAAGAAGCTCAAGGCAGCCTATATGGGGTTATCTTATTGTTATCCTTCCAAGTTTGAGATAGTAACCTGCCCAAATCAACTGAGTTCCATGACTGAGGAGTGCCAAGCCAAAATGTGTGTGTGTGTGTGTGTGCGTGTGCGTGTGTGTGCATGCGTGCGTGCACTCATGAGCATCTTCATCACCTAAAAATGTGTTCTCCTTTTCAGGGGAGTTGTTTCAGTGATTTTTACATGGAAGGAGAGGAGAGAAACATGCACCGTACCCTAAATATATTCAGGTAACCCATGAATATGGATCCTCTCCAGTATCCAGGCAGTAGCAGCAGCACTACATTGTATACTTCACAGCCTTGACTGGCTGCAGCTTCAGTACCATTCCATCTTCCGAGCAAGAGCAGCAGCATCACACAGGAAATCAGATTTGGCTATGTGGCAACATCACTGAGGGCAAACAAAGCTAGTTCAGAATGAGGACAATGCCAATTCATTGCTCACACTCTGAATTAGCTTCCTTTGCCTTCAGCGACATTGTTATACAGCTAGATGTGATTGGCTGCATCATGAGGTCATGGTTACAAGGATGAAGAAGAGCTATTTTTTCAACCCCAAAATAGTGCCAAAGCTGCAGCCAGTCGGAGCTGCAAACAGCAGTGAACCTGGTATGCTTTTTTGACTCCTCCTACGGAACTCCCCCTTTCACCCCAAAAATGTTCTTTGGAGAACATTGGCTCCACCTTATGGCTGAGTGTGGATATGAACCTGAGTTCCCCACAGTCAAAGTTAGAACTCTAGTCACCAAATCACATTAATTCTCACCACATCACACTACAAACCACAAACCACTGATTTTGGATTTGAACCTCAGTTTCACACATTCTGACACAATAGTCCAGTCACTATGCTACATAATCTTTCTGTTTGTTATGCCTTTGTCACTACTTATTCAAAGAAGCATTAGAACATAGTTTGAACAGAACCCATTCCCAATAAGCTTTCTTGATATATTCTAAAAACATTCCTTAGGTATTCCATTATGTACTATACTTGGAACATTGCAAGCTAGTTTAATAATAATACAATATGGTTATAATGCCCTCCTGTGAACTTACAGCCTAATTATGAGCTTAGAATTGTATACGAGATCCAATGTTTTGGGACTGAATATCCTCCTCCACCTTGCTGTAACACCTTTTTATTCATATTCCAATATTTCCATACTTAACGGGTATGTTTAAGCAGCCTCTGTGCTGATCATATAGATTTTAATTTCCTAACTTTCCCCTTTAGGCTATTTCTGGTTTCTGTGTTATTAAAAAATGAAGTTTTCTGTGAAATTATTGCCTTATGGTATGATTCCCCATGGGAGGATGCCAAGTTTAATTACATTATGGTCATTGCTACCTAGTGGTTGAACCACACTTATTTCCTCAATCAAACTTGTATGTTTAACTCATGATTTTTTTTTGTCACGAGCAATTTCTTTCCTTGAGTCTTCCAGAACTAGCACTATGAGTGAGCAGTAAGTTGTTTGCTGCACGTCCCAAGAAGAAAAAAATAATTTAGGCTGCAATCCTCCACACTCTTATCTATGGGTAATTGCCATTGAACTCAGTAGGGCTTATTTCTGAGTAGACATGTATAGGATTGCACTGTTAGTGGATAAGACATAAGAGTATTAGGAAGGGGAAAAAACACACTGTTATGGAGCAACTAGTAACTTTGGACTGATTCACACAAGCAAATATTAGCTCTTGCCACACAGCAAATAAAGCTGGCCATGTCATGTATTGAAGTGGTCTGGTGGCTCTCACATGTGGCCAGTTCCATTTTCAGCCTATCATGAAGTGGAAAATTATGGGCTGGAAAGCTGAAACAGCCAGTTGAAGGTGCAGTTAGATCAACTGTTTTGCCTCATAGCCAGCTATAATGCTCTTTGAATTGACTCAAGGAAAATCTGGGGTCCATTAGTTGTTATTAATGTTTTGGTTGTGGATTCTACGCCCAAGGAAGACGTTATCACTCATAAGGATGGGTTGAATTGATGGGGAAAAGCTCCACATCTATTTGCCTCTCTGCAAACCATCTTGATTGTGAATACTGCAAAGTGGTTAAAGGATGCTAAGGCATTATTAATCCATGTTAAGGGATTTTCAGCATATGTCCTATGCCAGATAAGCAGAAGTAGGGGAAATGTGAGGGTAGTTGCTAAGTAATTCCTGTCCCCTTATGGCTTAGACAGTAAGAAAAGCAGGAAGGCGCAACAAGGAGAAAAGGAAGGGGGAAAGAACTGTCCGTGAAATATTTGATGACTGTTTTCTCCTAGAGAGTAAGAATGGACCTCAAAATATTCTTCCTATGGTCCCATTTCTGGTCTGTATCCAACTGGGTATCCTTCTATTCACACACAGCCTAAGCATCTCATGTTGGATTTCATATGCTACTTTTAATTTATGAAAAATGTACATAGACATACCAGTTAGGAAACATAAAGTACCTAATTCTGTTCTCACTTATCTGAGAATAAGCCCCACTGAACTCAATGGGCTTACATATATAGGATTGCACTGTAAGGCTGCAGTCCTATGCACACTTAACTGGGAATAAGCTCTGTAGTGGAACTTACTTCTGCAATGGGACCACACAGTTACCAGAAAGGGTTACAGAATCAATAGATGTCATTTACAGTTCTTTAGCACCTATCGGTACTTTCATATAACTAGGCATATAGTACCTTAATTAGTACCTCTGCATTCATTTTTGTGTGTGCTTAGAATATCTAGAAAATTGACATTTGCCTGACCACAGAAAACAGAAATGGAAACTTCTTACATATATAATTATTGTATAATGTATAGTAACCAGCATTTCAGAAAAAAAGACCACCAGTAGAGCAAGAAATAGAAGAGCTTGTTAATTTGTGGCAAGCAATTTGAAAAACACACACCAAGGCATACAGTATGAACTTGATTTTAAAGGAACATGTACAACATGCTTCCTTTTCTTAGTCGTCATAATAGTTCTATTTTTAAAAACCAACATAAATTCAGCTTCTCACTGTTCTCAGTGAGGGTTCTATATGTTTAAACATGGAACTGCCCCAACCAAGAACAAAAATGGGGCTTAGAGATTTGACTTTAATAGCAAGAGGGGCACATGGGTGAGCAGTGCAGAACCTCCCCCCACACCTGTGGTTTACTTCCCCATAGCTTCTCTCCCTAAATGCTTTACTCCTAAGCTGAGCTCCAATACTGGGAATGACCTCAGCTGGCTAAAAAGCACATGAGGAAATGGGCTGCAGTGGTGAGTGGCAGGCATGAAGAAGGAAATACCTACTCAATGAACAATAAGCTCTGCAAAACACAACAGGCTGGATCCGGATTTATTCATAGAGTAGGCTCATTGAAATCAATGAAACTTAAGTTATAACTTAAGTTCCATTGATTTCAATGAGCCTACTCTAAGTATGAATAAATCCAGATCTAATGCAAGGTGTCCAGCTTTGGTACATTCTTGAACCAGTGTAGAGAGAGTGAGACAACACCAGTTTCAAACTTTTTCTCAGGCTGCTTACTGGAAATGTACGGTAATTTCTTTAAGGAAAGTAGTATGGAGCCTGTTTTCAAAGTTGGTTGTGGTATTCAAAAACTATTTTATTTGATGGGAACCAGAACTTAACTATGCACAATAGATCCTAGTTGCTAATCGAATTTATTTATTTATTTATTATATTTATACCCCACCTTTTTTCCTGCAAGGAACCCAAGGCAGGCTTACATAATCCTCCTCCTCTCCATTTTATTCTCACAACAACCCTGTGAGGTAGGTTAGGCTGAGAGTCAGTGACTGGTCCAAAGTCACCCAGTGAGTTTCATGGCCAAGCGGGGACTAGAACCCGGATCTCCCGAGTCCCAGTACAACACTCTCACCACTATGCCACAAATTATTCCTTCTCTTTTCTATGAACAGCCACGCTGTGTATATTATATTCTTGACCAGGTTTGCTTGTTTTTTTAGAAAGAAGAAAATTAAATGGATATCTTAAAAGGAGCTTTATGGGTTTCTTCATAGTTAATGAATAAGTGATAAATGCAATAAATGATAAACATAATTCAAATTGTTTCAATATATGTAGATTTTAGTTTAGATACCCAGACAAGTCATTCTATTCCAGTGTTATTACTGACTGCTTAGACTTTACAGTGCAAATTCATTTAGCTGAATATCGTCGTGTGTACCCAACTTATTCACATAAAAGGTGTTTCAGTTAAAGGGACTGCTATTTCCGTAGGGTTATGCTTATGTGAATTAACAACTGGAAGGGCATATAGTGAATCTAGATTAGGAGGCTTTTCCTAATAGGCTTCTGAAGATATGTACAATATGGCACAAACTATAAGATAAACCTAACTTCCATTCTAGCATATTACCTAGCTTTATCTTAAAACTATTTCCCAATATATAACAAGATATGTTTGCCTGGGGCTATTATTTGTAGTTATGGAAAATGGAATTTTATGAGCATATGGTACTCTTATTGCTTCCATAACTGCCCATAGTAAAGAGCTGCATTGATAAACATTTTATCACACTGGGCTGAAACGCCTTCCAACCAGTCCTTTCTTGTGCTGTGTCTCTTAGTGCCATTGCTTGAAGATCTACTCTTGTCACACTGGCTCTGGGCTTGTGACACTCTCACAAGTAGGTCAGTTGCCTCACCTAGGCCTTCAATGCCCTTTGTGACATCCGAGGGCCTGTTCCATATCCTAGATTTCGTAGCCTCTGACTGCCATTGAGTCAGCTGTTCTGAAGTCATAGACTGACCTCTGCTGAGGTCACATAGGACTCTTAAGACTTGAGCCAGGCAGCTGACTGTTAGAAGCAATGGGAAAACCTTGGATTCTGAATTTCCAGGTCCATGAGCTAAATTATTTAGGGAATGTGGGAACACTGGTGCAGCTAGATACATTTAGAATTAATGGTCTTATGGGGGGGGGCTTTAGATGGCCTTCAGTTGTGAAGCACACGACTAACATTTCTTCCCCCCCCACACACACACACACCATCCCGTGCTTTATAACTGTTTCTACATTCCTCATATGTTGGAATGTTTGCCAACCCTGATTTTTAACAAAAAATACTCTTGAGCATGAGCAGTTTTGCATTTTAAGTTCATTTAAATCATAGCACCATCATGGCAACAGGAATAAAATGGTGTTTGTTTCCGCTACCCAGATGCCATCATCACCTGCTGCTCTCTGGATGTTCATTTGGCCTTGAACTGTAGGGTCCTGGACATTGGCCTCAAGGTCCAGCCCTAGCTGCACCATTGTGTGGGAATGTGCTTATGTTATGGGCTTTCAAATCATTCCATGGATTATGATCGGTTTAGCAGTCTTTAGCTAGACACAGAGAACATTGCCTTGTTGCTTATAAGTTAGGATGCAATGTTTAGTTCATCTGTTTGCTTCAGATCTGTTGCATGCTTCTACAGAAATATAGGAATTGGTATACTTTTCTGGGGCTTCTTGAACACTTGTACCCAAGTTCTACAATCTTTACTCCAGCCTTCCCCAACCTGGGCTCCTCTAGATGGTTTGGTTTACAACTCCCATCAGCCCCAGCTAATGGTCAGGATTGACGGGAGTTGTAGTCTAAAACATATGGAGGGATCCAAATTGGGGAAGGCTGCTTTACCCAAGTAGAAAATATAGATGCCCATTGTAACACAAACCCTGGAAAATCAGAATAATTTACATAGGGATTATTTACCATGAAAGGAAGCAGTTGCATGAGTGGGCAGCTTTCTAATAGACAGAATGTTAATTCTGCAAAGCCCAAGTCCTTCCACCCACCCCCCTTTTCCAGACATTTGAATATGTTTGTCCACTGGGCATAATTTTATGTTGTTACATAGTAACTTTGTTAACAGTCTTTTATGTTTTTGTATAATCTCTTGGGTGGCTTGTATTTGAAGTTTAAGACTTGTTTACACACACATTTTAGAAAAGAACTTAAGTTTATGGGAAAGCAGCTGCTAAAAACTGCAGTAACACTAATTGCCTCTCTGAATGCATATTGCAGATCTAGTTTAGGGGCAAACTTGAACTATAGAAGCTAACCAAATTAGATAATTCTGCATTTGAATAATCTAAAATATTTTTTTCATTACCAGTCTTTTAAAAGGGTCCAAGGTTTAGTCTATGTACTTGTGTACCTAAACATTCTCTGAAACTAGACAGAGAACTTCAGGATATTATGGTTGTATTTTCAAAAATCCTTCAGATGTATAAATTGTTCCAAATTATATCACCTATTTCACATCCAACCTGTGAACGGGGAAGCATGCATTTGACATCATTCATATTTTTCTAAATTGTGCACAAAAAGGAAGGAACATAGGGAGCTGCATTACACCGAGTCAAATAATTGGTCCATCCAGCTCAGTAATGTCTTCACTAACTGGCAGCGGCTCTCCAGGGTTTCAGAGAGGAGGCTGTCCCAGCTCTAGAGATACCAGGGATCAAATCTAGGACCTTCTGCATGCAAAACATATGCTCTGAACAGGCAGGCAAAATATTTCAGAAAATAAAGTGGTGTCCTTTAAGCACAAGTTTACTGTTTTTTTTTCTCATAGCAAGGAGCCTTTAATAAATTTTAATAGCATCTGTTTCTATACACATTACAACCCCTAGCACAGTTTGCATCCTTAGGGAGAAATACTCTGGTCCTGTAGATTGGCTTAAGCTGCAGTGATGTATGGAATTGCACTGCTGAATACCTGGGAAGCACGACAGAGCTGGTTGGCTTGGTTCTGTCCCACTTTTAAAAAAAATCCCTTATATTCCTCTTTATTGCCAGTTATGAGTAGTGCACCAGTTTTGCATTGATTTACATTCCTCCTATGGACCAAAAGGCCCAGAGGATGCTGCATAAGTGGAAGCAGGAGATCCATGTTCACCCTTCCACCGTTCAATGGAATGCAATGGAACTGGTACAGCACAGCTGTAACATTGAGGTGGTTTCAGAAAAGCAATGGCACATGGTGCCACAGTGAGCTCATGTGCTCATTTCTATTTGTATTTATTCAGTACACTTATATCCTGATTTTCTTCCATCATGGAAATCAAGGCAGCATACATGGGATCCTTGGTGGTTCCCATCTAGACACTGCTTCAGCAAGGTGGGTGCACTGTGTGCCTTCAGACCAGGCTCTGGGGTTGATCCTAGAACTCACTGCACCCTGTGAACAGCTACATGAGTGCAGCAGCTCATAGGTTCAAGTGGTGAAGCTATGCCTATACTTCAAGTTAACTAAGGCCGGTGAATAGGACCACTGGCCTGGGTTGGGATTGCTTGAAATCTGTCTGGATAGGGGCTACTCTGGGTGGTGGACCATTTATCTAAAGATGCTCACCACTCAAAGCCTCTAATTGTACCACGGCAACACAAAACCTTGCAAGGGGAGTGCCTGTACACGAAGAGCTTGCCATAGGGAACAATCACCATGTAGTCAGCTTGTTCAGATTTCATAAGTATAGTGAACTGCTTCCATATAGTCTCCAATTGCCACAAAAATGCCTGGGACCATCATGAAAACCCTTAAGCCATCACGGCTTCTCACTTTGTCATACAGAGTCCTGAATTCCCAGCTACTTTAAGCTGCTCTTAAAGGGGCCATGGGCAAAATTGCAGCTAAGCTTGCAGTTTTAGCTCAGCTGCAATTTTCCCCATGGCTCCTTTAAGAGTAGCTCTGCTTAGGCTCGAACAGACACTGCTAAGCTGGGAGGGCCAGGCGAGGATGTGTGTGCGTGCGTGCGCATGCTCTACCTGCTGCCTCTGCTGCACATTGCTGTGGGGAAGGGATTAGCTGGGTGAAAAGAAAAGGAGGTGGAGGCTGCACCCGCTGGCCTGGACCGAGGGAGAGGTGAATGAGGGAATTTATCACATGATTCCCATCTTTATATTGCCAAAGATTTTATTTCTTAACAGAACTGACTCTGTGCCTTTAACAGGTGAGATACAGTGTCAGAAGGAAATGCAAGAAACTTCCCCTTCTCTCTGAAGCTCCATGTTTGGGGGTGTGGGGTGGGTGGGTAACCTTCACCTGTTGAATTTGTGCCAATCCAGACAATTTTAAAACAAAAAGAGATTGCCCTGCAAGCACTGACCCCCTCCCATGAAAAACACCAGATATCAACAATTAAGAGTTTAAGTTAAAAAAAGTTATTACAAATGCCACTTATAAAATATTATAAAATAATATATAATATAATAATGTAATAATTATAATATATAAGATTATATATTAATATAATTCTGGAAAAGTCATCCCAGCACTGGCGCTGCTGCTGCTACCTCTTCTTCTAGGAAGGAGCAGCATTTCACAATTATCCCTCAATTACACGATACTTCTTCACACAATGCATAATCAATTTGCTGCCACAAGATATGATGGTCAGTGTTGTAGATTGCATTAAAACATGGAGCTTCAGTGTTTAAAATGTGCTCAAATGCAAGATATATGAATTGTGGGAAGGAAAAATATTTATTAACCTCTAACCATGAATTTTTAAAGAAGAATAAAGTTTGAAATATTTTGTCCCAGAATACATTTACATTTAAGGCATACCCTTTCTTCATAATAAAAAAATTAAAAACCCTGTTAGGCCTTCTGAGTCTACTCCCCCATGATTAAAATCGTGTGGATGGAATGCCTGAAAAAAGTTTTGGGTTGCATGGGGGCTAACTGGGCTGTCCTGAGTATGGCCATGGTTTGGTTTTCATCCCTTTCCTGGGATCTCCTTCTGCTTTTTCCCGATTTGCCAGGATAATTGCACATTTTATTCTGTTTTGATATCACTGCTGACTTCAGTAACCTTTGCATCTCTTGGACAAGGTAAGTAAAATGGAAGATTCTAGCTGTATTGTGGTTTTGTCAGGATACAGGTTATCGCTTTTTAGGGCAAACATTATATGCTTCATGGCCGAAGCGCAAAGCGCATCATCACCACTGTGGCTATTGTGGGGCATACCTGAAAACATGCCAGCTGAAAGCACACCAAAGTGCACAACTTGTACATGAAAAAGAAACATTTCCCAATGATTATGTCAAGTACAAAGGCCCATACAAGGAAAAGCAAACACATCTGGGCTTAGCACTATGATGGCTAGCACATTATAAATACCTAAGAAAGTAAATTCAGGGACCTGATCTTCCTAGATTAGATAAACCTCTGCACTGTCATAACAGACCTCCCTGGTGCTAAAACGACAAAATGTCTGAAGCAATTTGATCACTGAAAGTTGGTGCTTTGTTTAAAGGAAAAAAAGTCTGCCCTTTTAATGAATTTATCTACTTTATATTATTTCATAATCTTGTCAAGCCATGCAAGCAACTCCCTATAAACTTAAGAAGCAGGGCCACCATCAGCTCTCATGAGAAGCTTCATCAGGCTCTGCCTTTTCCAGCTGTCACCTAGCAGCCATTCCATCAGGCTGTAGAAAAGGGGAAGAGAGGAAGCAGGGCCTCTCATCAGAGATAACAGCAATGTTTGGCTCCTTCCGCTTTTCAATTTCCATTTTAGCTCATCATGCAACTGTATGCATTACAACTTGACATGCATTACAGCTCATCATGCATTAGCCGTAATGCAGCTAGACATCAACAGTGCCTAGCTGCATTACAGCCATTGCAGAATTGCAGCTGCATTACAGCTGGTCATGATAAGAACCATATAATGTTCAGAACTGCTGCCTAGGTTTTCTTGTTTTCCTTTTCACTCCCCACCCTTTTTCCTATTGTGTCATACCTTTTTAGATGGTAAGCCTGAGGGCAGGGACTGTCTTGGTTTTATGGATCTCAAAGCTACCCTGGAAGTCTTTCCAGCTGAAATACAAAATAGTCCCACTGGATCAGACCAAAGGTTATCTAGTCCAGCATCCTGTTTCCTCCAGCAGCAAGCCTGATGCCTCTTGGGAAGCCCACATACCATTGCCTTTCTTCCTTTTACATGATGGCCTCCCCTTTTTACTTCCAGAAGCTCTAACTTTAGTACAGGAAGATCCCTACCTCTTGTTTCTAGTTCAGACTTTCAGCACAATAAAGGCAGTATCAAGAAATCATTCTTTCCACTGAACAAAGGAAAAGAACCCCAGAAAGTACATATATTTAGGATTTATCATCTCATGGACAGAATTTTATTTTTACACCGGGAGATGGGGATCACTGATACTTCAAAATGATAGCATGTAAACAAACACATTCTTGTAAAAAGAAAAGAAAAGAGGGCAGTATCCAACATTGTTGCTGTGCTCCTGCTCATTACATTGCACCAGTGGGACCCACTGCTAAAGCAACATTGACTGGGTTCGGACAGCACGGCAACCGATCATGGGGTAACTAGCCACGATGGGTTGTTGTGTTGTGCAGACTCAGACTGCTTCCTGCAGGGTGGCTTGCCTGTGGGCAAAAAGTCACATTGCCACCCCATGGCTTGTTGTAGGGGTTGTTGTACCCACAATGGGTTGCCTTGTCGTCCGAACCTGGGTGACCGACCCCATCATGGGTACAAGGAAGCGGCGAGTGAGCTGCTTGGCAAGAGTGACAAAAAAAACCCTTGCCGTTCTTGTTGAGCTCGCCCAGGCTACTGCCAGTGACAACTGCCCCACCAATGATGATGATGATGATGATGTCCAAGCGACATGGTAGATCGCAAGCCCTTTTGGTCTTGCCATAGCTTCCCCCCCCCCTTTTTACCTTGCAATCTGTATATTTCCCTGTCAAAACGACCCCATTTGGCCATGCCTAAATCCCTGCTTTAAAAGGAAGCCTTACTTACAGGAAGCTGTCAAAAGTAAGTGTTAGCGAAAATGGGATGGGATGCACTTTCCCCCTTTCCAGAGCACCTAGAGCCTCGGGAAAAGGTGGAAAAGGTGGGGCCACTGGGAACTATCTGGGGAACACTAAAAACCCTGAGGATCTCAGTGTGAAGGGGGGGGGAAGTCTCCACCCCCTTTTCACGAACAAAGATCCCTCATGGCTTTGCTTTCCCTTGACAGCTCACCTTTTGACAGCTTTCAAGAGAGTGCAAAGTTTAAAAAAATAAGCCTATTTGCAGCCTCTCTGGATCAATGTCCATGGTTTCTGCCTGCTGCACTTTGACAGCAAACAACCCCCAGGACATTGCCCAGGCAAGGCTTCCCATTTCGGACCCACAGAAGTACGTACCTCTGCACTTGCACAAGACCGAATAAAATAACAACAACAACAACACAAAAATATTTGCACAAATATCTTGCCCTTAAATAATAATTTTTAAAAGGGGTGGTGAATCAGTGACAGTCCCTCCAATGTGCTGCTTGGGGACTTGAAGGGGCTGTCACTGGCTATCACCTTGGAGATTGTGAAAAGTGATCTACGAAAAGAAAAAAAGGGCAAAAGGGGGAAAAAGCTGCGGTGAGTGAAAAAGGGCTTGCAATCACAGCGGGGAGAGAAGACGAGGCGGCTTTAGCTGCCAAGTCCCCTGGGATACCAGGTGGAGGACTGAGGGGGAAGGAGCGGGGACACAACCCATGGTGAACCCAATTGTCTGTAGCTTATTCGCAGGGTGTGTTGCTGTGTCGTGCAAACTCACCCATGTGAGTTAGCGCTTCCTAAGGTGACCCCAGAAACCAGAGGAAATGCTTGTTCCTGGATTGGGACAGGTCAGTGGAACTTCCTTCTACAAGCTCCACTAACCTGCCCACTCCAGAAACAAGTGTTTCCTCTCATTTCTGGTTGTTTTAAGAACTGCTTGTTCCCTGTTGCGCTAGTGATGTGTCCCGCTGGTACATGGGCAGAATAGGATACTGCCCAATATGCATACACACTGGTCACACACAGTAATTGCAATGGCAGCTCCATGTTGCCTTCTCCCCTCCTCTTCTTGTAACATGCTGTTTTGGAAACATATGACATCATCATACCATGTTTCCTTTTCCTCAACCCACATTATTGGAGTGAAGGCAGGGAGGGGGAGGCAGGGAAAAGTGTGGCATGTTGCTTGTCACAAAAGGAGACGGAACCTGACGTGTCAATTTAGGCAGTGACCCTACATTCATTGCCATGTCTAGTTTATCCTTCAGATTATGGAAATGAAGTCCATAGGCTCAAACAGAATTCAAACTGCGATACAGTAGCAATCTGTGGCATAAAAACAGACAGAATGCTTGTAAGTGGCCTGTGGCACAGATAAGACTTACTTTCTAGTTGTCATTTGTGTACTCCATGTTCCATTCCTGTATTGGATGAAGGATGTCATGTGAGAGGAGGCAGTGACATGGTGACATACCAGTGCTAGAGTGCTACAGTCCCAAGGAGATACAACTCAGGCATGCAGAGTAACCACACTGTGATCATTCTTATGTGCTCTTTCCCCTCTCTGGCATTATCAGAGGTGGCCCCACACTGCTCTTGTAACATTAAAACAGCCCAGGAGAAGAGTCCAATGATAAGGTGATAGCAATGCAGACAGGAAGCATCAATGCATCATTAGGACCTATCACTAACTTCCTGATTGGCTGGCTTGCTGGGAGTGCGTTGGGCGCTGTCCCCCACTGGTCCACCCCTCCCAAACATACTGCTCTTAGACTGTTTGAACACTATTTAAAAGTTGGGTATATTTTATACATTCTTACTGAGGCCATTTACCACATAACTGATGATAAGCTAGTATTTAAAAACCCTGTAATTCAGCTTCTTAATTTTATTCCATTCCAATGGAGACAGATCAAATCATATATCTATATCTAAAATTAAAAACAAATGGGCAATAAGCTCCCATGGATCACATACCCCCTTCCCCAAATTAAATATAATAGTGAACATTGGTTTAATGGAAAATTATGAAATAATTTCTTTAAAAAACAAATAGGAAAAATATGAGAGTGCCTGGTGGTAAATGTACACATGTGCTTCAGGTTCCTCTTGGCATTTTATTTATTATTTAAACTATAGGAGGAAAACATGACCCCCAGTTTAAAAGAATTCTATACAAACCAGGACCAGGACCAGATTTCTCATTTATATCCTTTCAGTTTAATTGAAAGTGTGGCCATTATGAGCGGGAAGGTGAAAAATTTGCCAGTAGGTTTGGTTTTAAAAAAAATCATATTTGCATTCTGCTAGAGCTCTATCTGTGAATTATGAGGGAAAGGTCAGAGCTGGAGTCATAAGCTGAAGACAGACGAATATGTACCAAGTGAGAACTTATCACAGTGTGTATGTAACCACTAGGTAAGCTGTCTGTCCAACCCGCTTCACATGTACCCACAGCAGCATGGGAGCTGCTTATCCATGTTCTTCCTAGATGATGATTGGGTTGGAAAAGCCCCTATAATTGGCCTCACCCAGATAGTTCCGCAGTATTCACATAAGCATACACAGCCACATGGAACCACAAGGAGACATCGGTCCCACATCACTGTAGGTGAAGGAGGTCTCTCTATGGTCCTGCCAAGTGGTGTGGAAAATGTTACTTCTCCTTTGCTCCTCCAGATTTCTGACCAGGTACAGAAATGTGGGAAGTTCTCCTCAGAAATGAGCAGGAAGATGCAGATGTCTGGCTTTCCACCTGCAGGCAAGCTCTTGTATGTTTGGCCCAACCTTATGCCTGTTTATTCAAAGAAGTAAGCCCTACTGATTTTAATGGCTCTTACTGCCTAATACTGTAAGTGTTATTTTAAGATTACACAGAAGAATAACATTCCAACATCAGCATCAAAAAAAGCACTGTCAAATGTGACATAACTATAAGATTTTTCTTTTTACAGTGTACTTCCATACCCTTGAGCTGGGGAATGGCCATAAAGAAGACTGGGGAGTGTAATGGAGGTTCCTTAAAACAATTAATCTTTATGAAATCACTTAGATCAAATTCATTTCCCCTAATATTTTGGAACATCCATTGGGTTGGTTGGATGGGGCCCATATACTTTCACCAGGATGCTGATAAACACATTGAGAAAATGATAGGGTTAGCTCTCTATGCTTCATGACCCCAATTTGTGCTTAGGATTGTTTGTTCTGACTTTTGCTGCAGGATCCCAGGATGTGGCTATTAGATTACACACACACACACACACACACACACACTTCCTTTCTTTAATTACACTTTTTAAATGACATCTCATTTAGTGGGTTTTGAAAATTTCTAAATAAAAAAATTCCTCAGCTTACAACAAATGACAAGTCAGAAGAAGACTTTTTAAACACTTTTAAAATTGTTGAATGCTCAAAATTGAGCTGTACATATAACAAAATTGAAACACGGATTATCTAGCACTGTGTGTGGGATACAGCTCTAATTCATACAGTGCACGGAAAAGGAGCTGGCAGTCATCATCATACTACACACATCTCCATAATAACAGGGTATAAGGCATACAATTTCAAGGAACACCCACAATGCAAACTATACTTTCCAAACAGAGACTTGTTTTGGAGCAAGTTCAGTTAATTGGCACCATGGGATTCCTCTTGAGGAAACACAGAACATTAAACCTACACATGTGCATGTAAAATGATAAAGTATCATCTTCATTCCTCATCTAGGTTCCTCTAACCTAGGATACTGGGCCCAAAATCAACAGAGACTAGAATGCCGTTAGCGTAAACAGACTGCCCACATATTATTGCAGTGTTCCACAACCGCTAGCATACATTAGAGTTATCTTGTTCAAATCTATGGGTCTCTATAGCACTTGGGTGTATTCTATTGATAGTTAACAGTACCACATTTTTCAGCTTATTCCAACTTAATTGGGATCAGATATGGAAACCACATCCTAAGTGACTCTTTTAAAGAGTAATAGTGAATCAAGTAACATGGTTACAGTGCTATATTTTGTCACACTGATTTTTAAAATTATATTAGCTGTACTTAGATAAGAGCCATAGCTGCATTAAATTGTTAGAACAGTGTTAACAATCTGCACCTTTTAAACAAATGATCATCACCCCGTTACACAAATAATCACGGTGAACAGAATGTGAAGAGCATCAAATCCAAAGGCAGAATGTCTGTTTATTTATGATTTAGGGTGCAACGTATGCATGTTTAGACAGAAAAAAGTCTGACAACACCCAGCATGGCTGGCTGGGGAATCCTGGGAGGTGTAGGACTTTTTTCTGTCTAAATATGCTTAGGATTGTGCCCTTAGTAACTTAAAATACAGCTAGAACCCTGTTTTGTTTTTTGTTTTTTTAATTTTATAGCTTCTTTAAATTTCAATGCTGGTACTTTTGTTTTAGACAGGGCTACCTGTGACTCCTAAACACCACTAACATCTGACCAAATTCTGCATTACACACTAAGCACATCAGCTTGGGACCGTATGAACAAAGAAACATAGTGCAATGCATTGTGCCTAGATCAGAAGAGCCACGCTGGGACAGACCAAAGGTCCATCTAGTCCAGCATTCCATCTAGCCTAGTTTCCCATAATTATTTATATAAAACATTTATATATGCCACCTTATATCAAAAGATCTCAATGCACTTTCCAAATGAAACAACCAAGTAAAATAACGACACAAACGTACAGACATTAATAATTATTAGCAGCAGATATGGACAGCCATATGCCACTGGGAAGCCCACAAGTGGGTGTGAAGTCAATGGTCCATCTTTGCTGTTGCTCCCCAGCAACTGGAATTCATTGGCCTGGAGATTACATAGCACCATTATGACTAGTAGCCACTGATAGATTTATCCTCCATATTAGTCTAACCCCCATTTAAAGCCATCTAAGCTATTCTGGATGTAAGAATAGATGTGGTAGATGTGGCTTTGGCCCATTATCTCCTTCATCACCAGTGGTCTAGTACCTAAATTCTGATTCCTTATGTTATTATTTCCTAAATTACAGATTATAACCCTAGAGGATTCAAAGGAGAACTCAATTAGACTGAATTGGTGCACATCAATATGCATTTTGGAGAAAGCGCTTTCCTTATTTCATGTGTGTTGACAAAGAGGAGTGGTACACAGATGACTTGAGGTTGTTTCCAGGTCTGAGTGGAATAGCACTTAATGAAGATAGTGGGGTATCCCCCTACCCACCACTTTCATTTCATTTTTAATACAGTGAAATTTGAACACAGAAAAACAATAGGCCACAAAAATAGAATTTTCAGACATCACCCATAAATTTAAAAAGTACTTGAATAAGAAAAATATTATTAAAGAAGCCAAAGAAAGTACTTATAACATTTTGATGCTCTATATGTTATATGGGCCTTGGGCTCCCCAAATAATTGTAGTTATGATCAGAATTTACTTACCCGGACACTAAGGTCATTATGTGAGGCACTCCTCCAGGTGCCCCTGCCAAATGTGGCAAGGAAGGTGTGTTTCTTCCACGTTTACTGCATGCCCATGTGACAAGCACAGTAACATTTGAAGGAGAAATGCACTGCTGCAAACATGCGGTGCCATGTGCTGAGATACTATATGACCAACCATTGGTCTCTAACACATGTGCACTGCATATGTCTATGTTTATAGATCAGTGTGTTGATACTGGTCTCTCATATAAATGTTACCATGTTCAACACCAGACATGACGTAAAACATGGAGGAAAAGCTGCTGCATGAGTGTAAATTGTCCCTTAGTTATTTACCTTTTTCTTCATAGACTGCACAAAGCATCAGAAATTGTCTGAAGTCATCATGTGAATTGGAGAACTGCATATACCGAAATGTGAGTGCTTGTAAGAACAGGGGAAGAATGGACCGCAAAACTAAAAATACATAGTTGAAATACCTTTGCTTACATATATAATCTACTGAGATGGTGACAAACTGTGAATGACTGAAATGATTACAAAAGGAATTATATAAGAATATTGTACTTCCAGGGGGAAAAAATGTGGAAACATTGAAGGATATATAGCGGGCCTCACTGGGGGATTTGACTACAGAAAGAAACAAAGAAGCAGATGTGGTTCAAGATTTAGGGAAACTTTCTATTAAAATTTAAGCCATTGTGACAAGCAAAAACAATTCATAGCCTGGAGCGGAGCAGAAGGTGGCTGAGGTCAAGGAGTCTAGCTCATATATTCTTAACAGCCTATCTTCAGTATCATTCATTTCCCTGACATATGTTTTCTCTTTCATGGGGGTTTCTTTCATTCTCCTCAGAGGCTTTGTGCTTTTATCATGTTGTTTTCATTAGATTTATTATTAAAACACTAGTATCATTTCTTAAACGGTTGATCTCAATACAATATAACTCTGATACAATAGCTTTGTAAGTTTCCAAGGTGCACGTTTTGTTCTGCACTGCTCAAACTGCCTGTGGAGAAGCAGGATAGCTTGTCTTTTAGCACATTCCTTTCGCAGATCTTGTAATTCCATACCCTTGAACAATTCCTGTTACCAGAGCAGTATAAAATTATATACTGATTTTAATTCCGAAAGCATAAAAACAATCATTTAAAACAACATTACCCACTTAAATTGTATATCATTGTGTTCAATTCTTATCCACCAAAACCAGAAAAATCTTTCTCATTTGCTTCAACTTCAGAAGTTCTGTATCCATAGTAATATAAACTAGGGTTGCTACACCACCAATAATGTAAAATATATTGTGACAGTTTAAGACATGCAACAGAGCAATATATTATGTGTTTTCCACCTAGATACATGCCACACTCAGAATTTATCTTGAGGACATTTCTGTATTGTAAGGAACAGTCTCCTATAGGGCAATTAACAGTGCAATCCTATACATGTCTTCTCAGAAGTCAGAATGAGTTCAATTAAGCTTACTCCCAGTTGTGTGTATAGGATTGTAGCCTAAGATACATTGAAGACCCTCACATACATGGTACCAGCACCCACTGTGTCATTTGGAAAAGGAATTATGTGTGTGTGGGGAAATCCTTGAAATAATTCTTCCCACTAATTCCTAAACTCTACTTTGAAATCTCATGAGTTTAAAAAAACATTTGACGATTGATGTGAGAGCTTCTCAAATGGAAAGGCAGACAAAAGTATAAAGCATATGGTGGACCAATAGTAATTTCCTCCTTAAGTAGCTAAACTCCCAAACTACTTTGGAAACTTCAGAAACCATTGGGGGATTTGGCAGTGGAAACTACTTTAAGGGAAACCTAGGTGGGTACATGGAAAGTGCATGCACATGTTTCTGGACTGCAGACTAACAGCCCAATTCTATGCTCATGTGCTTAGTAGGTCAGACTCAGTTCAATAGGACTTACTCCTAAGTAAGTGTGTAGAGAATTACAGTCAAAGTGTTTCCTGTTAAAGTTTAAGCTGGCGTTGTGATCAATGTAATTTTACGGATTTCTAAGATAATATTTTAAAGTTCTTTAAAGTCAAAACCCTTCTAAAGATGGGGAACTTAGACTCTGCCAACATTCAGACTGGATGTGGGGCAAGATATTGCAACCAACAGGGGGCAGACTGGCAACGTCAATGACATGCTTTGCTCTCTTAGCTGGTATATAAGAGTCAGATTTTTTTTTTTTACCTGGCTTAACCTTGATTGGTGGTAGTTGTTTTTTACCTGATGCTTGCTCGTGATTTGTTTTGTTTTGTTTTGTTTTGTTTTAAAGCAGTTTTATGATTTGATTGCTTTTATTATTGATTTTAGGGACTTCTGTTGTTTCTTATGAAATCAAAAGGCAGTTAACCAAATCAATAAATAAGGGTGCAATCCAGGGATGTTGAAGAGTCCTTGGTCTCGAGTCATGAGCCAAGTCACGAGTCTTTGGACCCGAGTCTCGAGTCCTTAGTCCAAAATGGTGACTCACGAGTCACGAGTCCCTCCCAAAGCTGACTCCACGAGTCCCTATTAAAATCAATGTGTTTTTTCCCCAACAAAATAAGGCTATTTCAGATGTGCCTAGAATTTATTTAAGCCACACAAGTGTGCCTTTTTATTTCAAAACTCTGCAACTGATTTTGGCAAGAACAGACCAGGCAGACAAACCCAAAATGTCTGAAAGGTTGCATTTTAGGAAAATGATTTTAAAAAATAAACTTGCTGTACTTCCTAAAACCTATCCATGTTGCATTTGAGGAACACGATTTTGGAACACGAGTCCTTGGTCTCGAGTCCCGAGTCGAGTCTCGAGTCCCATTAAAAATATTGGGACTCGAGTCTGACTCGAGTCAGAGGGGGGACTCAGTCCGACTCACGAGTCCTCGAGTCCAAGTCCCCATCCCTGGTGCAATCCTACCACCCCTGGGAGGGTGTCTATAGGATACTAAGGACCTCCTCCAACATGGATAGGTTCACCCATGGAGAGGGAGGACGAATGGGGAGGTCCTCCATTGACAGCTGCCCTGCCAGCGCTGCTCCACAGATGATAGGCAAAAATGGGGTGTTCTGGGAATGTGTGACGGGTAGATTGGGGAGGCTTTGCATCTACTGGATCCATGCCCCCTCACTCCCCCGACATGTCCTTGGAATGTGAGAAAAAGCACTCCAGCCCTAGAGCCAGTGTAGTTATTTTTCCTCCTGTTGGAACCAATGGAAGGGAATCATAATTAAAAAAGCTCATTAGATAATTTCTATAAGTCTCTTATCACATGCCCAAAAAAAGTCGCCCCCACCCCCACCTTCTGCCATGGCCAGTGCGAGCCTGGCAGGGCTTAGAAAATAGCAGTTTCTCTGCCATGGATTCTCTCCTCCCCCCCCCCATCATACAACCACTATAGGATCACTCTGTAAATAAATAAAATGAGGCAGATTAATAGCAGCTACGGATGATTCCCTCATTATCCACAATTACACAGGAAGACAAACAAATAAGAAGATTTCAGCAGGAGAGAGGCCTGCTCATTAGGATATGTATAGTTTTGACTGTTTAAAATTGTTATATTTTTGTATGTTGGTTTTTAATATTATGCTATTACAGTTATGCCTTGGATTGAGAGCATAATTTGTTCCGGAAACGTGCTTGTAATCCAAAACACTCTTATATCAAAATGAAATCCCCCCCAAAAAAATTGTACAGAGATTTTTAATTTAAGCCGTACTACAGTACTTGTATTGCAAGACGTCGCTTGTATATCAAGTAAAAAAAAATTAAATAAATATTTTAAAATTTGCTTGTCTTGCAAAAAGCTCTCAAACCAAGTTACCGTATTTTTCGCTCCATAAGACACACCGACCATAAGATGCACTTACCCGTTTTTTTTTAAATCAGCTGTTCCGCGGGGAATCAGCTGAGAGGCGGGGGCTTCCCCCGCCCTGCCCAAGAGTCCTCCGCTCTTCCCGACCAGCAGAGGAAAGTAAAAAAAATAAAAAAATAAAAATAAAATAAAATAAAATAATAATAATAATAATAATAATAATTTTTTTTTAAAAAAAATCAGCTGTTCCATGGGGAATCAGCTGAGAGGCGGGGGCTTCCCCCACCCTGCCCAGGAGTCCTCCGCTCTTCCCGACCAGCAGAGGAAAGTAAAAATAAAAAATAAAAATAATAATGATAATAATAATAATAATTTTTTTAAAAAAAATATCAGCTGTTCCACGGGGAATCAGCTGAGAGGCGGGGGCTTCCCCCGCCCTGCCCAGGAGTCCTCCGCTCTTCCCGACCAGCAGAGGAAAGTAAAAAAATAAAAATAAAATAAAAATAAAATAATAATAATAATAATAATAATAATAATTTTTTTTTAAAAAAAAATCAGCTGTTCCACGGGGAATCAGCTGAGAGGCAGGGGCTTCCCCGGCCCTGCCCAGGAGTCCTCCGCTCTTCCCGACCAGCAGAGGAAAGTAAAAATAAAATAAAATAAAATAATAATAATAATAATAATATTTTTTTAAAAAAATATATATCAGCTGTTCCACGGGGAATCAGCTGAGAGGCGGGGGCTTCCCCCGCCCTGCCCAGGAGTCCTCTGCTCTTCCCGACCAGCAGAGGAAAGTAAAATTTTTTTAAAAAAATTAATAAAAATAAAATAATAATAATAATATTTTTTTTTTAAAAAAACCAGCTGTTCCATGGGGAATCAGCTGAGAGCTGGGGGCTTCCCCTGCCCTGCCCAGGAGTCCTCCGCTCTTCCGGACCAGCAGAGGAAAGTAAAAAATAATAATAATAATAATTTTTTTTAAAAAAAAATCAGCTGTTCCGCGGGAATCAGCTGAGAGGTGGGGGCTTCCCCCACCCTGCCCAGGAATCCTCCGCTGTTCCCGACCAGCAGAGGAAAGTAAAAAAATTTTTTCCCCCCCACTGTATTCGCTCCATAGGACGCACAGACATTTCCACCTAGTTTTTTTGGGGGGGGGGAGTGCGTCTTATAGAGCGAAAAATACGGTACTTGCAATCCACGGTATTACTGTATATTGTATTTTTAGGGTTTTAATCTTTGTAAACCACCAGAGAGCTTTGGCTATTGAGTGGTATAGAAACATAATAAACGAAATGAAGATAAGAATTGATTTCAATAAAGCTGCATATAAATATGGTTTGATGGTAATTACTAATCTGAATTAGTAATTTTCTATACCAAATCTAACCACAAAATATAAACGCAATGTTGTATTTAAACCTATTTAGATTTCAGACTATAAGCCCAGATATTAATTGCCTAGGACAATGTATTTAGAAAATTAAGTCTGATGTGATAATCTAAAAGTAAAGTCCTACATTGTGTTGTTCTTTAACCTTGTACTTACCTTTTGATTAAATTTTCTCACTCTGCACAGTTCTCCATTCGAAGTTAACATAATGAGGAATAATGATTTCATGTTACTGCTCAGTTTCTAGTTTAGCACCATTTAATTCAACGAAAGTCCTTCCACTTATTTTCATGAAAGTTTATACTATTCACAGATGAATGCCCTAATCTTTTTGCATACAAAATAATACCACCACCCTGCCCAACATGTCATGATTCATGCATTTTGGATTAGGAAAGGTTTATACAATGTATAGTTTACAAGGAAGAATAGAGCTTGGTTTCATCTTATCATGCATTAAAAGGCCAAGCAAGAGCTGTCCTCTTAAGCAGCTGATGCAGTGAGAGCTCCCCCTTCTGTATTCAACAACTAGAACTACTGGGAACATTAGGTGCCAAGGAATAAATATCTAAAGGGGCAAAACTGCTTCCATGGAAATCATCTATAAAACCCCATCATCTCTAGTGGAATGAAAAGTGAGCTGGATTCAAATTATATAACTTCGGTGATATTTAAATTGTAGGCGTCAATGCAGAGAAAGTTAGGAACATAGAAAGCTGCCTTATACTGAGTCAGACCATTGGTCCATCTAGCCCAGTATTGTCGACACTGACTGGCAGCAGCTCTCCAAGGTTTCGGGCAGGAGTTTTTCTAGCCCTATCTGGAGTCACCAGGCATTGAACCTGGGACCCTCTACACGCAAAACATGTACTCTACCACTGAGCTTCAGTCTGTGAACCTGCCTTATACTGAATCATACTGTTGGTCCATCCAGTCTAGTGCTATCTACTCTGGCTGGCAGCAATTCTCTGAACAGATATTTCCATGGCCTTGCTATTTGAGTTCCTTTGCTAACTGGAGATGCTGAAGATTGACTTAAACCTTATGCATGCAAAGCATGTGACTACCACTGAGCTACAGCTGTTGAGCTGATTGAACTAGTGGACCAATTTAAGTTCAAATAGTTTCAATTGATCTTAAACTTGACTAATGCTCATAGGGCTGTAACCATGAAGAGGAAGAGGAGACACCACTAATCTCTTTCTTTCGTTAGCTGCAATCCTCCTTTTAAAACATTTGCATGCCTATTTTCTTCCTTAAACATTAAAATAAAAACAAAACAAAACAAAACTTGAAACTGTAGAAAATGTAATGTAGGATTAGATTAAAAGGAAAGTGGGTGGTCAATGGTAAATAAAAGGAATTCCAACCTTTATTCCACTTTGTACAAGTTTGTGTATGTCCAGAAATGGTTCCTTGATTATATCTCCTTCCGGCGTGAAAATTTTTACATATCCCTCCTTCTCAAGGATGAACAGGCGCTGTGATCCATCTCCACAGTGTACTGCTCCAACAGGTTGCCTCAGACCGCCTACAACTTCATAAATGCAAAAGCAGTTGTGTTTATGTTTCCTAAAAAAAACATAAGCAAAAAACATTTTGATTTTGTTTGTGATAGCAATAGATCAAAATGTGTCCTATAACAGGCGATACCTTGCTCCTACCATTCACATTGATAGCTGTATTCAGTAGAGCAAAGGAAGACAATGTTTGGCATTACATTTTTCAGTTTGAAGATCAAGTAGCTTTAAAGCTGATAGGAAAAATGAAAGGAATATTCTGACACTGCATATCACACCAGGAAACTGTGGGTTAATTAACCTACAATTTTGGGGGGTTGTGTGTCATGCGCAAGCCACTGCCACTTTGCATAACCAATCTCTGACTGGCCCGATCGTAGGTTGTTGTGTGACATGTGAACCTGGACACTTCGGGTTGTTTGTGGATAAAACAACCCAAAGTTATCCTACAATTTATTGACCTGTGGAAATAATGATCATGGGGTAGTATAGAAGCCAAAATTAAATCTGAGCTCAAAAAAAGACTGAAAGAAATTTATGGAAGATGAGATTGACCCATCATTGGGTATTATGGTGACCCTAACCTCTCACTGCCGAAAAACACTGGTTAAATTTTCCATTACCCTGGGATGACCACTAAATATTGACCACATAAGAAGTGTATATCTTATCTTTTCTTTACTACACTAAACTTAAATGATCTTAACCCATTTTTGTCATAAATGATAATGTAGAAGATGCGGGGAGGGGTAGAAATGAACAACCAGGAAAACAAGAATGATTTGCTGATAACAAATTGCGGGGGGGGGGGGGAAATAAAATTACCAACAATTAAATTTGGATAACAGTTCAGATAAGACATCTGCAATGTATTTGATCCAGCATTAGTCAATGAATCATTAGCAAAGTACGTATTACACAAGAATTCAATACATTGAAAAAGAATGGTCTGTTAGCAACAGCAACAGAAGTAACATCTGGATGACACAGCTGGGGAGCATAAGCATAGACTGACTCAACTCACTGTCAAAACTACAAAGATTTGTCAGATTTTTTAGATTAAACAGATTTATCTTTATGAACCTGCTGATATCTTCTCCTTTGCCATATTCTTCCATCTGGTCCAAATAGTTAGACGCTGGTCCTCGAACTTGTTTTCTCGGAAAATCTGGAAAGCACAGGCCACCATCTTTTCTTGCATAGTAGAAACAAAAGTCATCAGCTGCAGTTTGGAGGAAACCTTTAAAAGGGTAGGAAGAAATGTTCACCATATTAATTTTAGTTAGTTTAGTTAAGTTATATGCTGCTTTTCCACAGTGGACTGTGCCCAATGCGGCTCACAAGGTATTGACTAATTTCAAGATCTTATACCTGAATATACAAATTACCTTTGAAAAGGAGTAACTTTTAAACATACTTCTCTATCTTGCAGAAGAAAACTGCTTTTATGGACAAATGAGATGAAAAAGGTATTCTAGTGGTTTATTTATATCAGATATTTTAGCAGTACAACTAATTAAATCAAAGTAATGCTTGAGAACTAACAAAGAAATTTGTCCATATTAAAAGCAGTTTTCTTCTGTAAAGATAGAGATGTTTCAAAGTTCACACGAATGTCACTGATATTAGAATCTAAAATGGAAACAAAATATTACTGCGCACAGACATTTTATTTACCATTGTTGTATTATTATTTTAAAAAACGCATCATGCAAAATTTAGTTTCATTTATGTTTTCATCCTGCTACCTATCTTACAAGTAAATGTTGGGGAATTTCTATCCATGTCTATAGCCATACACTTGTAGAATTTATCATGAAATAAGAATGCCACAAACAATCTACAAACCCACATAGATTACACCAATGTAGTCTATAGAAGCATTCAGAGTAGGCATAATTCAGTTCCTCTGATCATTCGGATCCTAACTATGGTGCTACGAAAGAACACTCTCTAGGGAACACTTCTCATTTGGTCCCATTGGCTTTGTCTTGAAATTCCAGGGCATTCCATTACTAGAAAGCAGAGCACTTGACTGCAAGTGTCTTATATGAACGTATTTGTGCCAAACCCTACAAGTTATTACAAGTTATCCACCCCAACCCCCCAGATTAGTGACTGCATATTTGCAGTGAAATACCATTTCATGAGTAGATTGGAAACCTGATTAGCAGTCATGTCAAAAACTCAGAATTAGGACCAACAATAAATGGCAATATAATGCTAATTTATCTACATGCATCTTTTGCAAAAACAATTAAAATGGCAATACACCCAACAACAAAAGTATACAAGACACAGTCAGTGTAGTCATGCAGTACAACTGACCCTATGGAATGGAGCCATTTACCTTTCCAGTTTGCAACTTTATATGGATACATGTAATTATATGTTTAGTTTATGCAGATCAAAATGAGAGGAATGAGGCTGTCTTTTTTCATTATATAATTTCCCCCCAATTTTGTTTCCCAAAACAATCATTCAAGACAGTTATAACACTTCAACTTAATACCTATATAGTATATCTATAGTTGCTAAATTACCCTGCTGGAACTTATTCCAATAATTGATAAAATCATAGAATCATAGAAAAGTAGAGTTGGAAGGGGCCTACAAGGCCATCGAGTCCAACCCCCTGCTCAATGCAGGAATCCAGGTCAAAGCATCTCTGACAGATGTCTGTCCAGCCGCACCTTGAATGCCTCCAGACTGGGAGAGCCCACCACCTCCCTAGGTAGTTGATTCCATTGTCTTATTGCTCTGACAGTCAGGAAATTTTTCCTGATGTTTAGGTGGAATCTAGGTTCCTGTAACTTGAGCCCATTATTCCGTGTCCTGCAAACTGGGATGAACGAGAAGAGATCTTTGCCCTCCTCTGTGTGACATCCCTTCAAATACTGGAAGAGTGCGATCATATCTCCCCTCAGTCTCCTCTTCTGAAGGCTAAACATGCCCAGTTCTTTCAGTCTCTCCTCATAGGGCCTTGTTTCCAGTCCCTTTATCATCCTTGTTGCCCTCCTCTGAACCCTCTCCAGTTTGTCTATGTCCTTCTTAAAATGAGGTGCCCAGAACTGGACACAGTACTCAAGATGAGGCCTAACCAGTGCCGAGTAAAGGGGAATTATCACTTCCCGCGATTTGGAAGCTATACTTCTATTAATACAGCCCAAAATTGCATTTGCCTTCTTTGCAGCCACGTCGCATTGCTGGCTCATATTCAGTTTGTGATCTACCACAATTCCAAGATCCTTCTCACTTGTAGTATTGTTGAGCCAAGTGTCCCCCATTCTGTAACTCTGCATTTGGTTTCCTCTCCCTAGGTGCAGCACTTGGCATTTATCCCTGTTAAATTTCATTCTGTTGTTTTCGGCCCAGCGCTCCAGCCTATCGAGGTCACTTTGAATTTTGTTTCTGTCTTCCAGAGTATTAGCTGTTCCACCCAACTTTGTGTCATCTGCAAATTTGATAAGCATTCCCTGTACCTCCTCATCCAAGTCATTAATAAAAATGTTGAAGAGCACCGGGCCCAGGACCGAGCCCTGTGGTACCCCGCTCGTTACCTCTCCCCAGTTTGAGAAGGAACCATTGATAAGCACTCTTTGAGTCCGATTCTTTAGCCAATTGTGGATCCACCTGATAGTTGTTCCATCTAGCCCACTCTTAGCTAGCTTACTAATCAGGATATCATGAGGCACTTTGTCGAAAGCTTTGCTGAAGTCCAGGTATATAATGTCCACAGCATTCCCACAGTCCACAAGGGAGGTTACCCGATCAAAAAATGAGATCAGATTAGTCTGACAGGATTTGTTCTTGACAAATCCATGCTGGCTTCTAGTAATCACTGCATTGTTTTCAAGGTGCTTGCAGACTGACTTCTTTATAATCTGCTCAAAAATCTTCCCGGGGATTGATGTCAGACTGACTGGCCTATAGTTCCCAGGTTCCTCCTTCTTGCCCTTTTTGAAGATGGGAACAACATTTGCCCTCCTCCAGTCGTCTGGCACTTCACCTGTCCTCCATGATTTCTCAAAGATAATAGACAGTGGTTCTGAGAGTTCTTCTGCCAGTTCCTTTATTACTCTAGGATGCAGCTCATCAGGCCCTGGAGATTTAAACTCGTTCAGAGTAATCAGGTGCTCCTTGACCATTTGCCTATCAATCTCAAGCTGCAATCCTGCCCCTTCAGTCTGCATTTCAGGTTTGCCAGGGGGGTCATAGACCCTCTTTTGGGAGAAGACCGAGCCGAAGTAGGAATTGAACACTTCTGCCTTTTCCCACTCTTGGTATCCCACTCTTTTGGAAAGCCTGGATGGAGTTCATTTTCCCCTCCCATAGCAATTTATAACTTGTTATTTTATTCATCACCATGGCAGTCCAAATCTTTTTTTGATTGTACCAGAGACGGTATGCATGTTGATCACCAAGGTTTTGCTAAGAGGATCCTTGCAGCTATTAACATATAACTGGGGCTGTTGGAACAGTGGAGGATCCGGACTAGAAATCCTTGAAATAAGCTAGCTGCTTTCTGTGCTAGAAAGGATTTTCAAGTGTGCTCCAAACATATAATTAGATTGGTGAACGTATACAAGCTGCTGATGAAGACCAATGGTCAAAACACATACAGCTGATTTGGGGACTGATTTTGTGATTTGATAATGTTACAACAGCAGGTTTAAGAAGATGTGCTTTAATAACCGGCATGTTGCAATTTTAACTGTTTCTATATAGAATATGCTTGTGTCTCTCTATATGTGTGTTATACAGATATAAAGTATGTGTGTGTTTCTATATGTAACAAGCACTGTAGTGCAGTTTATTGCTGATCCTATTTCTGAGGGTTTGGGCATATATGTTGCAAGTTAAATTAATGTTTTTTGTTGGTTGGCAGTCTTTTGACTGTAGAAAAAGCTCAGCCTAAACCTCAAGTAGACAAATGGAGTGGCCCATGTCACCTCTTGCACTCTGAATACTGAGCCTGATGAACAGTTCAGTGAAATTCAATATCTCAGAACATCTTTACCAATCCATTCAGTATTAGATATAATGTTTACATGGAGCAACTGGTGTCATGCTCATTTAACAGTATTAAGTTTGCACAGATACAATATTGTTCATTCCTAACCCATTCCTGGGTGGGGAATTACCTCTGGTTTGAGAATCACCCATTTAAAGTAATAGATTGCAGGAGCATTTGCCTTCCAACAAGAACCCTGCCTCTGTCAAGAAACATATGAGATGTAGATAGTGCGTGTGTGTGGATGCATGCATACAAACTCTTTGTCTCTAAATTCTCTGTAAATAACTAGAGCTAGGGCTAAGGTCTGAAGGCACATGGTACAGCAACTTTGATGAAGTTAAACAGTTCTGGATCTTGTCAGTACCTCAGTGGGATACCATTCTTGAAAACAGTCCCCTCCCCTGAGCTAAATTATCTTAATACAATAGCTCTCTATTGGGACCATCCATGCTTTCTCCTCTGCCACGCCCCATGAGTGTAATCCTGAGGTATGTCCATTTTACCCAATCATACTCAGCCCAACCTTTCTGCCCAACTCATATTTCCATCATCCTAAAAGGAAATTCTCGCCTCTTAACATCATTAACCTCCTTTTCATTATGAACTTGTACCTCTGAACCATAACTAAATGACAAGCAAATGTCCATGCTTTTAGGGGCCCTATTTCAGCAGTTATCAGTACAGAATCACAGGCAGGAATGGATGGTGACCAACAACAAAGCCCAATCATTTCAAGCTTCTGACTCCTCCATTCCTTGATATCTGCCGCTTCTAGCCTTCCTGACCATCTTGCTTTTCTCTAGGACAGGGATGGTTCTTCTGTTGAGGCTCATATTCTCTCAGGGGTAATCTGTAAAGGGCTGAAGTCAACCAACGATGGCGTCAGAGCCAAAAGTGGGCATGTCCACCCCTTTTCTGTCTCTCTTTCTGCCACCCTCTTTCCTCCCTCCCTCCCTCTCTCTTCCTTTCCACCAGTGGGCTGCCAGCCAGGGAAGGCACATATCGCTCTTGCCAGAAGTCTGAACCGATCACTTGCTGAGGACTCTTGAAATTAGACTGAGATCTGCATGAAATTATGCTGAAGGCCAGCTGTGGCCCTAGGGCTGCATGTTGCCACACCTAGGATCACAGCAGGTTAGCCGAAGGCAGCCGAGAACATTCCAACTGCCCTTTTTCTCTCCATTACTTTAAGGAAGTTCAGCCAATCATTTCCAGAGACTTCAACAACACACCACTACCAGCACCAAAACCCCCTAGTGCATTATAGATAAGGATGCTTAGGCTTTGTTCATTGATATAGATATCCAAATGGTTGAGGCACTGCTACAGCAGTTAGAAAGATGAAATGTGATACACATGTAGTCCAAGGCTCCCTATTAGAAATATCTGAATACTGGACATTTTTATGTCTCTCACCCAAAATGCCTGATGCCAAGTCTATCTCATAACAGAAGCTAGCACTCCACTAAGCTGATAAGACACAATGGTCTGGGAAAACTTTAACCAGTTTTAGAATGGAGATAAAAGTTCCAGGGGCAGCCAGGAATGTGTCTACACACTTGAGAAAGCAAGATGTATTCTCTGGTACTAAGGTAAGCTTACAATTCAACTGAGATTAATTCCATCTACCATCACTGGATTGTTACATATTTTTCTACTGTCACTGGATTGCTTCATCTTCCCAGATGTACTTGTCAGCAAGTTTTATTTTTATCCATATTAGAAAATATTTTCTAGCTCACCAAAAAATAAATGATCACAAACTTGCATTGCTTATGGCTTCATAACATGAAGGGAAATGGATGTGAACCAAGCAAAGACAAAAAACAAAACAAAACCCAATGATATTGAAATATAAAAACAAGCTGACAACCCATTGTAGATTCTCTTGATATATCTGGGTGTTTTTTTTAAAAAAATGCCTATACTTAAAAACAAGAAGCAAGCTAAAGTCACAAAAACAAATATACAACAAATAAACAAAACTGGGAACCAAAATCACACAGCAACCCTTCTTCTCACCAACTGTTTGGAAAAATCTGTGGAGTAAAGGACTTTCTGCTTCTTTACATTCATTTCCTGGGTTTTTTCAATATATTCTCAAAGGCTTCATTCCTTTCTAGGTTTCATCGTTGGCATTAAACCAGGGAGACCCAGATTTAAATCCCACTTGGCTGCAAACCTCACTGTGTGACCACTTAGTATTGGTCAACCTGACTAACCTCACAGGATTGTTCTAAGACTAGAGCAAGAGACTATGGGTGGGTTCGCACAACACTTTCCCAAGCCCACGGAGGCGCTGTAGCCTCTGTGGGCTTAAAGTTGTCCCAAGGCCCTGGCTGTGCCTGGACTAATGATTGGACACAGTGGGGGGGTCTGTAAGCACTGCCTTTCCCCCTTTCCCCCCTCAGTCCTCCCACTGGTATCCTAGGGGACACCATGCGGGAGCACTGAGAGGAGTGGAGCAGAGTTGACAGCTGCCGAAAAGTGCCCAATCGGCACTTTCGGCAGCTGTCATTGGCTTCCCGCGCTGTGCGCAGCACTGCCAGGGAGAATCAGGTCCCTCTCCCAACCCGACTAGCGTCTCTTGCTAGTTAGGTTGGGAGAGGGACCTTATTCTCTCTGGCAGCGCTGTGAACAGGCCCCTCTACTTCAACAGAGGGGACGTTTCCCCCCACTTCTTCCCCCTTCTCCCAAGGCGCTGCTTCACAGCGGCGCCCAGGAGGAAAGGGAACAAGGGCAGTGGGGACAAGAACCCGTGGGGCAAACCCCTGTCTCAGCCACCACTGCAGCACTTCCTAGCAAGGGCAGGTTTAACCCACCCCTGCTTGGAAGCATGGCGGCGGCTGTGATGGGGGTTTCCCTGCACTGTGTTTCCAAGCCTCAATGGAGGCTTGGAAAGACAGCGCAGGGCAAACCTTTGTCACAGCCGCCGCCACTGCAGCACTTCCTAGCAAGGGTGGGTTAAACCACTTGGGAAGGGGGCACATGGCAAACAGCAATGCCATCGCCATACATCTCCTCTTCCCTGAACTCCAGTTAGGGCTCGGGGGGGGGGGCGCAGCAGCAGCAGCGATGGTGGGCGGGATCCAGGTGCTTCCCCGAGAGGAAGCAAGGCTGGGTGGCTGGTTCCCCTGCTGCGCAGCAGCCCCCAGAGTCCTGAACAGGGATTGAGTGGGTGGCACGCAGCAGACCCGGTGGCTTCCCCATGCACTCCTGCGAATGCAGGACATCAGCAAGAGCGTGTGGGGAAGCTGATGACAGCCACACCAAGTGCCCCTTGGGCACTTGGCCGGCTGTCATTGGTCAGAGCCCCTTGCTTGCAGCTTTGGAGCAGCAGCCCTTGCTTGCCGCTTTGGCCAAGGGGCTCTGTACCTTTTTGCCTGGTAAGAGGGTTAGCATGTTGTCCAGGTTCGGATGACACAGTAACCCTACTAGGGTTTTCTAAACCCTACTGCAAGCCATGGCTTAGCAGGGTGGTTAAGGAAACTCTCCTTAACCACCCTGACTAACTCTTCCCGGGTTTGCATGACATGCTAAGTTTCAATAGCAATTAACCTACTGAGGCTTAGTATGTCATGCGAACCTAGTCTATGTAACCTGAGCTCTTTGGAGGAAGGGTGGAATGTTGTTGTTTTTAAAAAAAATATCATTAGCACAGATTAGTAAATCCTTTCATTCTCTAGCATCCCCAATATTTCTGGCAATTTTAAGATCTTCCTGTGTATCTACTTATGTGGACTCTTTATTATCTCCTGGTCTCCTTTTCTGTATCTTCTCCATTCAGTTCCTTATTCCTTTCCCTTCCCTTGAAAACCACTGCAGTTTGAATCAGAAGATGAGCTTCAAGGACTTATTAATTCTCCTGGATTGATATATGTTTCTATGACAGATATTTGCTTTTGTTTTCCACTCTCAAAAAGGCAATAAATGACAGTTGAATATAGCCAGCTACTGAAACATCTTTCTCAGCAATCAAGGATATAAATCTTCATACTCCCTATGAAAACAGGGTGTTCAACTCTTAGAAAACAACAACGAAAGAGCCTTGTGATACTTTAATGACTAGCACATTTATCATGGCATAACCCAGCTTTCCCCAGCTTGGTGCCCTTCAGATGTGTTATACTAAAATCTCCATAATCCCCATATTGGCTATACTGCCTGGGGATGATAGGAATTGTAGTCCTACACATGTGTGGAATGCTATTGTAAACTCAAGTCTCTAGTCCACAAAAGGTTATGCCATTACAATTTTTGAGACTTTAAGGAAGCGATCCTATGGCCCCTAGACATCATCGGGGGGGGGGGCATAGTATACTTTGGATTCCCAGATCCAAGGCCAGAAACAGAGCTCTGACCCACCCCTTCTTGCAGCCAGCACAGAAAGAATCATGCCAACTGCCTCTCTGAGGTTGGCAGCTCAACCTCAGAGTGGGGGTAAAGGGGGCATTCCGGTGGGCAGGGAGGGGAGGAGACTGCAGAGGCCAGGGTATGACATATCCTGTGTCCTCTGCAGCCTCCTTCCCTCCCACTCTGAAGCACCACAGCTAGATGGCTGAATATGGCTGTCTAGCAAAAATGCAGAGTGGAAGGAGCGGGTAGGTGAAGAGATTGCCTCTGCCGTTCCTCCCGCTTTGCATAGGATGCCTGTAATCCTCCGAGTTCGGATGCTTACAGGCATCCCGATTGGATTGCACCCTAAGGGCACAATCCTATGCATGTGAAGATGGAAAAAGGCCTACAACTCCCAGCATGCCTCAGCCAGCATGGCTGGCTAGGGAATGCTGGGAGTTGTAGGGCTTTTTTTCCTGTCCAAACACGCATAGGATTGCACCTTAAGGTTCCATAGTACACTTAGTTGTTTTTGCTGCAACAGACTAACATGGCTACCCTCTAGAACAGGGCCCCCCAACCTTGGGTCCCCAGATGTTGCTGGACTACAGCTCCCAGAATCCTTTTCCATTAGCCATGCTGGTTGGGTATGCTGGGAGCTGTAGGCCAGCATCATCTGGGGACCCAAGGCTGGAGAGCCCTGCTCTAGAAATTGTTACAATTCTTAGAAACAGTAAAGATCAAATAAACGGAAACTCTATGTGTTTTCTGAGATTTGGTTCCTACTTCTGGGGCAAATATTTTTATACTTGTATTTTAAAATTCGTGTATACTTTCTCTTAAAGCTTATATATTGTTCGCTGCCTTGGGTGGACTGGGTCGAGAAACATGGCTTATAAATAAATTAAAAAAAATAGCTAGTGGCTGAATTCTAGAAAGCATCATGATATTAAAAAGAAAAAGGCACCCCAGCCTAGTTTTCCACCCCTTTTTCTTTTTAAAGTAATGAGGCTCTCTAGACTTCAGCCACTGGATATTCGTTATAGAGGTAGGAATCCACTCTCACCATAGCACTTTCGGGGATCATTAATACAGATGTCACTGGTCACTCTGCCAAACAAATCAGTTAACTCAGTTGGGCATGGGTGTGTGTTTTTTTGTGTCAGTGTGGGCCACTTTCAGAACAAGTCTTTAGAATGATTATGAGCATCTGATTGATGAAGGAAAAAATCCTGTTCTAGCAGATACGACGGCATGTAAGCCGCTTCCTCCAAAACCCTCCAGTGCTCTGTCCAGCGCTTAAAGTTATGTTTTCATCTGGTTATCTTTCAAGGCAACCTGGGTGGTCACAAAAAGCACTTGACATCTTGATGCACTTCAGCAGTTTTACATATACACAAACTCTGTAGGAAAATAAATTTGTCATTCGTCACCACATATGTTGATCTGGGGAGTGAGGCTCTTTCGACTCCAGCTCCTGTGCAGCTCAGATCTCTCTCTCCCTGCTTCCTTTAGCATCTTACCCTTTTCATAGCATGAAAAAACATTTTCCTCAAGAACAATGACTTTTGAAAAAAATAAATTAAAAAGATAGAATTAAAGTTTAGCAGAATATGTTTCTTGCATGTGGTAATTAAAATTGCTATTTATATAGATATATTTTTTAAAAAATTAAAAATAACCCTTCCTGGCGGCCTCCAGCGTGAGTCAAACATTTAATCTAATCTGTTATCGCTGCTCAACAGGCAGTCTTGGCAACTGTGATCTATTCTGCTTTGCTTTGGGGAATGCAATAAAGAGCAAGGAACAGCTGGTTTTTGAAAGCCTTAGAAACGTCTCTGCAGTTTACAAAGACAATAATAATATTTTCATATTTGAATGAGTTTAGATACATGTTAAACCACACCAAAGGGAAAAAGCAACTCTTTCCAAAATGTTTTCTCAAGTCAATCAGAGAACACTGCAAAAAATGTTCTGCATCCCTGGGAGTTCAAAGAAATCAAGAGTACAATTTACATAATCATTAAAAAAAAATGCTTCCAAATTTATTTCACATTAATCTACTCCTTGTTTTGCAGTTCTGATTATTTATGTAGCTTAATGATTCTTATGCAGCTTAAGGTGTGATAGTAGAGTTGTACATACTCATCTCAGATCAACACAGCAGTTAACCTTCCACATTATATTGACTGTTTTCAGATGTAACTCCAAACTATGGTTTGGGATTAGGTGCATGGGCAGAGCTGAGGAGAGCCAAGCCTCAAGCTTGCACTCTCCCTTCTCCCTCATGTGCTGGAGATTTCTAAGCTGACTTCCTATTTGTTGGCAAACCATAGTTTTCAATTGCATCCAGGTACAGCAAACTGTGGTTTTATCCTGGTTTGAAATCCTCATTTAAGAGCAAACTATGGCTTGAGCCAACCATATGTGCCACATTTAGATGCAACAGGAAACTGGTTTGCTGACAACTAGGAAGTCAGTTACAACATCCATAGCAAATGAGGGAAGGGTAGAGAGAGGAGAGAGCATATAAGCCTAAGGCTCAGCTCTCCTCAGCTTTGCTCATGGACATAATGTCAAATCATGTTTGGGTTTAATGTCTGAAGGTGGCCTTTATTTCAAAAGTCTTATTTGCCCAGCATTCTTCTGCATCAAGACTATTTGCAATTTTAAAGTAAACATGGAAAGAGGACTGTTAACAGAAAATACAGTTTTACAAATGTACATTTCAAAAGGTGATGTGATATCAGAAAGTTGAACACAGTTCATTTTATGGACAGATAATTTTAAAAAGAACAAGTGGCCATGGTCATGCCAAAGTTTAGCACTTTTAAATCTATTAATTTAAATGAAACAGATTTAAGCATTGCTGAACTATCACACTGATATCCATTGTTAGGGGGTAGCAGTATATAAGCAGAGTCAAAAATAATAATAGAATAATTCATAAAAATCAGCCTAAAGTCAAAGCAGTTGGAAGATAAGCTATCCCTTGCAAATCATTTTGATGGGAAAGTTGATAAACTATATATATGCACAATCCAGAAAAAGCTGGGTGTTCCTTAATCACATTCACCTGGTTCACACAACACAACAACCCACCATGGGTGATCACCCATGGTGGGTTGCATGATATCTGAACCTGGTGTGGATTCCACAGGGTGGCTTATTTTTCATGAACCAGCAACCCTAAGAACCCATGGCTTGCTGTTGGATTGTTCAGGTTGGCTTGTTTTTAGGGTGGCTTGTTGTGAAGTGGCAGGGCGACTTCATTGGGAGTTGTTGGGAATGGCTAGAAAGCCGCCCGGCAAGAGCGGTGAAACCCCCTACCACTCCTTGTGATCTTGCTAGTGCTGCTGCCATCCTCCCTCATCCCTTATCAGTGCCCTCTGTCCTATGCTCCTAATAATTGAGAAGAAAGGACACCGGAGAGTATCCCAAATGCATTCGCAACCTTTTAAAATGATTTTTTATTTACTCTTGTCCAAGTGTGCACATTCAGAAGTCTATAGCTATGAAATTTACATAATTTTCACCTCTGCTTTACTGTTCTGCCATGAAATCTATATATATAAAAGAAGAAGTCCTGATTGACTGACTCATCAATGCCCAGCTCAAACCGTTTAATCTTGGAACGTGAAATTTTGAAGGGACATTGTTTTTATGACGTAGACACCCACTAAGGAAGGATTTTGGGAAATTCCGTCCCTAAGGGGGTGAAAAAAGGGGGCAAAATCACCCCACTCTCATATCTCCTATGGGCAAAACAACAGGGGAGCAGTTATGCAAATCGGTCTCACCTCATAATTGCTGCAGGAGCCAATAGGAGCAGTTATGCAAATAGTCCATACGACAGTTAGAATGTTTGTATGAATTCCTGCAGGGGCCAATAGGGGTGGGTATGCAAATCTCCCCTAGGCCATTTAGAATGTTCTCTGAGGGGGTGAAAAGGGAGGGAAACTTTTTAAATGACCGACTGACTGTTGTGTGTGGGGCGTCGTCGCATAGGCTCCATCACGTTTTGATGGATCTACCCCAAACTTGGCACGGTCACTCTTCATCACCTGTAGACTCTCAGGATGAATCTGATTTTTCTTTAAGATCAGATATTTCTGTCAGATATTTATGAACTGTCACAGGGGCCCAATCAGGAGCGGATATGTAAATCTCTCCTACGTAAAAACAGAATGTTCATATGAACTACATGGGGGTGGGGGGGAGCTGGGATTTCATTATTGGGTAGTCCCAGGGCGGGGGAAGAGCAGGGATTTCATTGTGTAGTCTCGGGGGGGAGCAGGGGTTTCATTGTGTGGTCCCAGGGGGGCAGGGATTTAATTGTTGTGTAGTTCCGGGGGGGAGCAGGCATTTTATTGTCTTGTAGTCCGGGGGGGAGCAGGGATTTCATTGTGTAGTCCTGCAGGGGACGACAGAGATTTGATTGTGTAGTCCCCGGGGGGGGGGGGCAGGGATTTCATTGTGCAGTCCCGGGGGGACACACACACAGGGATTTCACTGTGTAGGTGGCGGAGAGCCAAAGGCAGCTGGTGGTTGCAGGAGAAGGAGTTTTTCGGATCGATGTAATTACTTTGGTAGTAAGTGAAGCAGCCTTTTTTTTAAAGGTGCATTTGCCCAAGACCCCACAATTTTTTGTTTAAAAAAGTTTGTGAACATGTACCATGTTCATAAGGGCTCAGAAAATTAATTCAATTTGGCGATCTGATGTGGCGGAGAGTTTCCCTTGGTGGCTGGCAACCTCAGTGGACCAATTGCAGAAAGGGTGCTGATGTAGGGATCGAGGAAACAAGTTCTGCCACAAAGTCACCTGAGATACATGCCAGGAGCTGATGGGAGGACAGGGGGACTGAACGGGGAAAGACGTCAGGGAATGCTGCAGAGCGCCCAATCGTCTGTTGGGTTAGTGGGCGAACAACCAACCCATTGTGGCTTATTATCAGGGTAGCAGAGCACGCCATGCAAACTCACCCAATGATGTTAAAGGCGATAAGTACAACCGAACATTTGCTGGATTGTACCCCATGTATGCTCAATATACATCCCATTGTCTAAATTATCTTCTCTTGTCACTTAATACACTAAGGGCGCAATCCTATGGCCCTCCAACCTTGCCTGAGGGGCCACAGGATAGACTGGACTCCCAGTTGCAACTTCAGAAATCCTTTCTGAGGTCTCAGTGGGGAGTCCGCCTGCAAAGCTCCCTCCCCCACCACCTCGCAGCCGGCTGGGAACTGAAGCTGGAAGACCACCTTCAGTTCTGGCATGGGGGGGGGATTCCCGGGGGCAAGGAGGGGAGGAGTGAGGTGCTGCCATCTTCCGCTGAATCCAGGCGGTGCCCCAGCCTCTCTTCCTCGCGAGCAGGAGTAAAACATTTAGACAGCCAAAATCAGCTGCCTAAATATTTTGGAGGGTGAGGGGAGCACGGCAGCAATCCTATCTTGCCATGCTTTTCCCACTTTCCGAGTTCAGAGGGTTATGGGCACCCACATAGGATGGGGCTGCCCCAGTGTAATCCTGTGCATATCTAGTCAAAAGTAAGTCCTACTGAGTTTAATGGGGCTTACTCCCAAGGTAAGTGCATATAAGATTGCACTGTAAGAATCCCATTTAGTATGTTGTGGTCTCTTTTCTTTATCAAAAGCCACTATATTTTGCCCAGTGTATTCTACAGCACCACAGAACTGGTGCTAAAGTCTATGATTCAGTTGAATGTTTGCTTTAGTCCTCTGGATATGTTGAACTTACATTACTGCTAGATCAGTTCTTAAAAGGGCAAACCTTTTGGAAATGTTTTTATTTGGGGTTGTTTTAAAACGACAGGTTCATGTACCTGGGCTTTCTGAGGAGTGAGCGGGCGGAGCTTCTACCTTATGATTTTGTCCACCATTCCACCTGAAGCTGCCTATGATCTTTGACATTGCCCTTTAGCACAGCACTTCAAAGGGGCCAGGACTTCACCTTCCATTATTGCTAAGTGGTGTTCTTCTTCTGTTTTCTTTGCTTGCCTTTCCTTTGATCATCTGTTTGGATTTAGGGTTCCCACACCTCTCCTCTTCCCTCTTTCACTTTCCCCTATGACTGGTATTCTTTTTCCGCTGCTATTTCAGTTCTTAAAAGTTCTTCTTTTAAAACATACCTTAAGACCTAACCTTTTCTCTTGTTTCCTTCCTTCATATTCTTCTGTTTTATTTCATACATTAAAAAATGATAATAGAAAACTTCCATCAATTTGCTGTGCTTTACAAATTGCATATTTTGCATGTTCTTATCTCCCTTTCTTTCCTCCATGTCTCCTTTCCCCATGTCTTGTCAAGATTGTGTGGGTGGCTTCCAACTAGTGTCCCTCCACCAATGGAAGGCATCTGTCAGTGGAACAAGGAGGGGGAAAATTTGGAAATTCACTTCCCCTGCAGCCCCTGCAGCCTCCCCAAATCTGCTCTGATCCCTCGACAACAAGTCACCAAAAAAATTCCCCTTCCTGTTCCACTAACGCAGGGCTCTCCAACTGTGGGTCCCCAGATGTTGCTGGCCTATAGCTCCCAGCATACCCAGTCAGCATGGCTAATGGCAAGGGATTCTGGGAGCTGTAGTCCAGCAACATCTGGGGACCCAAGGTTGGAGAGCCCTGCACTAACGGATGGCTTCCACCTTCCATCAGTGGAGGGACACCAGTTGGATACCACCCTAAGTCTTTGGGCAGAGATATGTCTTTTTTCAACTGCAACAAAGTAGTCAGTTATACAAATTATAAATAATATTTAAAGTCCACTTTGGATCCAAACTATAGGGCTGGATCCAAAGAACCATGAGCAGAATGAAAATAGCCACTTGCATTGTCCTGTAAACACTTAAGAGTTCACAGTGCTGTGTAATAGGTAAGTTTTATAGCAGTCCTTCTCATGGATCTCGTCATGCAAGAGGCTGCACAAGCAGGACATCATCTTCAGTTTTAGTTTCATTTTCTTACACATGACACTCCAGTAAAAGGTGTAAAACAGCCCCTCTATGAGCAGAAGACTTTTTCCCTGAGTGAAAGAGCACCTTTGGATCCAATCTATTTACCGTATGTTAACAATAAATAACAGAAACATTATGAGGTAGCACCCTCAAAAACTTCTCTGAAGAAGAGGTTGAGTTATCAGGTTCCAAATTCAGTTTTCAGGCCCTACATGGGAATATTATGCTCTTGACTCTGCCTTCTTTGGGAACACCCACTGGGGGCTCTACCAGGTCCAGCAAAGCTAGGCTGACCATATTTCCTCGGGACAAAAACGGGACATTGTGGGACGGGGTTATGTAATATTCCATATTCATGAAAAAGTAAGACAATAACACTTCTACCTCCATGAGCAATGGAAAAGTAGACATTACAATGTTGGCATACCACTTTTGATCTATCACTACACTGTTTGTCCAGTTTAATAAATTTGAATTCCTTCTGGTGACCGTCATTAAAACTGCAGTTTCGCCTCTTTGTCTTTGGCATTGCAAGGCTAGACTTTAAGCTTTAAAAAATAAGAGTTAAAAATATGAAGTTTAAACCACCGACAACGAATAACAAAGCCACCGGTTAGCATACAGGCAAAACAAAAACTAACGTTACAGCAGAACAGATGCATCTGAGTGAGGCCACCGTCACCGACATGTGCATCCCCACACCCTACTACAGTTTACTTTATTGAGCCAGAAACGCAATGGATTTCTAGTAGGTTCAGTGGTGGGGGATCAGTTTGCCAGCCGCCAACACTAAGGAAACAACGATATGAGAACAATGTGGGAATCCGATCATAGTAATCAGCGAGAACGCGTTCGCTCCGTCTCTTACTAGCTGTGTTCTCTCTCTGGGCAAGACGCCTGGCCCTGACTGGATAAAGTAAATGGAACTTCCTCTTTCATCACACTAGTGGTTTTACGCATTGATATAACGTACTAATTAGTAGTCCTAATAAAGGTATTCCCTTACTGTGACTTGGATTTTTCCCCCTAATGGACCAAGAAGGCTTCCTTCAATTTTTTGTCTGTGTGGGAAGAATCTCTATGTAAAGAAGATAACTTTTTCTACCACCTTTGAAATCTAGAAGTACTATTTTGTGGGGTCTTTGAAATATTAAAAGGGCAGTGATTAAAGGGAATGGCTTTCATCTTCTGCAGGAACTCCCATAATGTTCTATATTACTCTTTTCTCTCTCTCCCTCTCTCTCTCTGGCCAGTACTCCTATATATCTCTCCCTCTCTCTGGCCAGTACTCTGTCTGTTCACATCTCGGTTCACTCCAAGGAACACAGGAAGTTGCCTTATACAACTCCATCTATCTCAAGGATGGGGAACAACCACCCTCCCTGATGTTGCTGGACTCCAATTCCCACCAGCCCTTGCCTGCATAGTCGAGGATGGGAGTTGTAGTTGTCAAGGTTCCACCTTTACCAGGACACCTTGATCAGCTCCTTAAAGATATTTTGCCTCTTTAAGAGCCCTTCCTGCTATCAGGATGACACGTTCCTGCCCTTTGCCTTTCCTTCCCAGTAACGTGGGATTAGGCCTTAGGCGTGTTGTGAAAGCCACTCCAGACAACTGAGTTTAACAATAACTGTTTACTTTGCTAAACTTAGTACAGTATGGTAAATTCATATTAACTTAGGGTATTTACACAAATAGAGCTGTTAGACTTTAAAAAGCATGTATAATAGAAATAAAAGTAATAATACCACAGTTTCCTCTAACCCAGGTACCCAGCTACACTTTCACCTGTAGGCCTTGGTAGAGACTCTGGCTCTGGCTGTTCTGCAGTTTTCAATCTCAGCTTCTCCTGTTCTTGAAGCTTCCCTGCCTCTCACTCTCCAATTCCTCTCTCCTCTGTGTCTCTCCAGCTTCCTCTCTCACTCCCTCTCTCACACTGAAGTTCCCCACCACCCACTGTCTTTATATGCCCTCCCACATAACTAAGAGGCTACAAACATGTGACCTAAAACTGGGGAATGAAATGAGGGGAAATGAAACTCACAAATGTCCCCTCCCATCAGGAGATATTTGGGCCTTCAGGCTTCAACCTAACTCAAGCCTGGGTAGGCCTTAATCCTTCACAGTAGTCCAACAAGATCTGGAGGGTCATAGGTTCCCCACGCTTGATCTAGCTCATTGTTGCCTACACACTGACTGGCAGTGGCTCTCCAGGGGTTTACACAGGAGTCTTTCCCAGTCTCACCTGGGAAATAAACAAGCTGCGTTTTTTACAAAAAATAAAAAACTATATATAGTTTATTAAAAACGAGACAAAATTGACATTTTTATTAAAAAGAAGGGACTGCTGGGAAATATGAAAAAAACGGGACAGTCCCTTTTAAAACGGTACATATGGCCAGCCTAAGCAAAGCACATGCTCAACCCTGTTTCTCCAGAGTTTGTACTCCAGATCAGTCACCTAGAACCTGCCACCTGAGACTGAACAACTCCAGCTGAAGGACAGTACACACCAATTCTGGCTTAATGCCCCCAGATAGTATAGCCTGGCCAGAGCTGTATACTATGCTAGGTTAATATAATTAATTTTTTAAAAAAAAACACTTACCTATAATTATTCCATTTATCTAGATTACATCTTAAAACTGATGGGTAGGGGCTTTTCCCCTGATAAAGCATATTAGAATAGACATGTGCTATTTTCCACAATGCGTAAGCAATTAACTATACACATAATTTCAATGTATTACTATTTTGTAATATTTTACCTGGTATGTGACCTTTGCAAGTGTAATAGAATTCTTTACAATAATCCTTGCACAGGAAAGGAAGGACTAGTTCTCTTTGCAATGCTTCTTTCTCAGTTGAGTGGAACAGATTCTGAGCATTCGGTGAACAGTGTGCACATTTGATTTCCTGCAGCAGCTTCGCACATTCTGTGTTGTTGGTAATAGAAAAGATCTGCAAGCCACAAACCAGAAACATATAAGCTTTCTTATGTTCTGCAAAATGTACTGTGAACTTATGCAAAGACTTATGCCTAAGCAGGACAGTTATATCCAGATGGGCAGTTTAAAAATATAATTAATAAATAAAATAAATAAATTATATATAAATATATGTAAAAGCAACAATGTCACAATTCTGGTAATAACATGACAACAATCAAACAAACAAAGTTTAATACAAGGAATCACATATGCAATGACTAACCAGATCTGGCTAGATTAAAGTGTTGTTTTCCTATCAAATTTTAAACATAGTCTGTCAAAATGACTCCTCTTTCTTATTTCTTGTTCAGTCTTTTTAAACCTGATCCAAAGTCTTCAGCATTGCAACTTGTGCATGGTTTCAAAATTGGTCTAGCCTCTTCAACATTACCCTTCTTCAGCAAGATCCTCTGATCCGCACATCTGTTGCACAAGGTGTACAGATCAGGGTCCCTCCCCCGCCATTAGCTGTGGAAGAGAGCTAATGACCTGATTCACACATAATGTTATCCCATGGTTTATTTAACCCATGGTTTGTTGCCCTACCCAGGGTTTGTCTGGCAGTTCATTGAAAAAACTGTGGTGTTTGTTTTCTCAATCCTTAGGTTGTTTGTTCCCCTCTTGCTTCACCACTCCTGCTCTCCCTGTATTCCAAATGCCTTTGCGGTGCTGTAGTACTGGTATATAAAACAGCTGATATTTTTTACCACTCTTGTCTGCTGCCTCTGTAACTTGGCAAAACAATCTATGAAGAACCCATGGTTCTGGGTTCACATGTAATGACAACTCATGATTTAAACAAGGAGTCGGCAACATGGTGCTTGCCAAGACCCCTGACAGCACCCACTAAGACCCCCTTGCATTCTTCCCCTCACATCTCCCTCATGTGCCTTCTCCAGCCTCTAACCATTATTCACCTCACCCCACTGCTTACCTCACTTTTGCACCGCTGAAGCCCTAAGGAGGACAGGAAGTCAACAGACTGGGAGAAGATTTATTCCAATCTGCTGACTTCCTCCTTCAGGTTTCGGCAGTGCAGAGGTGAGGTAGGCTGTGGGGGGAATCGCAGTTAAGGGCTGTGGAATGTGCATGGGGTGGGGGAAGGGATAGAGAGATTCCAGGTGGGGGAGGGGAGAAAATGGAGAGATTCCAGGCAGGGGAGGGGCAAAAATGGAAATATTCTAGGCAAGGTGGGGGCAAGAAGCGAGAGAATCCCCACATAAAAAATACAAATGCGCCCACGGGACAGGGAAAAAAAGTTACAAATGTGCTTACAGGACTGAAAAGGTTGCCTACCCTGGTTTAAATAATCCAGAGTTCACAACCCAACAATAAACCACGGGTTCTCTGGGTTGTTCGCAGTTAACAAACCAAGGTTTATTAGCGTGGCAGGGTTCGCACATCATGACAACCCAGAATTCAACAAACCATGGGTTAAATTAACCACAGGTCAGTGTTATGTACAAACTAGGTCACTATCTCTATTTCATTCTAGCATCAGTACAAAGGGCTTGGTAGAATGGTGGAGAGGAGACTGGGTTTACTAAAGTAATAGGTGGCAATAAGCCTCCGCCTCCCTTCTGCCAATTCTTTGCACTGATCTTATAATACAAAAGAGAGAGAGAGGATATGGCTCATATCCCCATCCCTACTAGCACTTAGGTGTGTACCAAGAAGCCTGGGGTTTGTGTGTGTCTAGTTGTTAAGTTACAAACCTGTGGTGCATGTTTCATTCCCAGTGACACCAAAGAAACATAAGCGAGCAAGAATGACTGACTGACTCAATGTGGTTCTGAGTCTACATGCCAATTTATGCTTATTGTAAAAAAAAATAAAATGCTAGAGGAGCAACTCCTATGTACACTCGACGTCCCTTGTAATATTGAAAAGAACAGCTTCTTCATCAAAGTAATACACATAATAAGTAAGCTGGTATTGTACTGCTACCCCTACTGTTCCTACTATTTAACCAATAGAGCAATAGATGATAGTATTGTTTATAATTACATGTTAACAAATAGCCAGTGTTTCAAAACTCAGGTCGCCTCTGTCATCTTTATTATGGACTGGGAGCATAGAAGATGTTCTCTGCTCTTTGCTTTTATCTAAGACTCCATGTATCTATCTAATGATAATCCTAACTTGTTGCAGTGATCTAATAGAGCTAGACTGTATACCAATACTACCATCCATTTATTCTTACATGTATAACAATACTTAGTTTGTATAAAGTTCACAATACTGTATTAACACAATGGGTAGAAAGGATCATATAAACAGACAGTGAAGTTTATGCTTATATAAATAAATTATTGTTATACCTGTAAGACTAAATAGATATTATTTGGTGTACATTCTGCTGGAGCACCATCTCACTTCTTTTCAATGTTGTGGGTTTTTCTGGATTTATAAACTAGTGATTTAATTTTTCAAAAGTGATTTAATTAATTTATTAAATCATTGCCTCTCTGGTTCATTTCTTCAGTCAAGAAAAATTCAGAAACCCAGTGCAGAAGAGCACACTGTGCACAGTGCACTAGTCTTTGGAACAAACAGGATCCTTGCCACCTTTCCTTAGGCCTGGCAGAGACACAGAGCAGGGTTGGCTAGAGTACATTCATGACATGGCCTTACGTGGCCAGTGACCCACCATAGCATGTGGAAATGCACCACCACGCTATGCCACTGAAAAGAGAGTGGATGCAGTCTCACACAGAATGCAGTTTGTGGAGACGAATGCACTTTGTACACATGAACATGAATGCACATGACAAAGTACATACATGCACACTACTGACAGTGATATGTATAATTCAGTCTAAACAACTGTGGAGCCATCATTCACCAGATTTTATAGCACTAGAATTGACAGCTGGCCTGGGCTGCTGAAAATCAGTCAGATTAGTCAAAAATTAATCAATTGGCAACTTGAGATGGTGGGTGCTTAATTACCACTGGCCACAAATAGTCTTACAAAGTCATCCCTAAAGTGCAGTATAAACCACATTCATAAAACCACACAAATATTTTTTTCATTTAACATTTGGAACACAATCTGAATGAATACACAATGTATAACATTGTGAGCAATCATTGAAACTTTTATGACTAAGCAGAGTTGAACAGAAATAGGGAATCTTAGGCTTAATCATTAAATCTCCCCCTTTTCCAGCTGCCCACCCCAGCAATGCACCCATAGCTCTCCATTAATTTGGGCACATCCTGCTTTTGTTTTGGTTCCAAACCCATCAGCATAGGGATGTTAAACAGAATTGAAGTTTCTAAGCAAGACTCATGGATGGAAGATGCTGGAGGTGGTGGTGGTTGCTGGCTACTACAACAGAGTCATGAGTTTCTAGGCAGACACTGCAGGCTGCTGGTTTAAGTTGCTTGGCTTAGTGATGTCTCTGAAACTCATATTTCCTGTCTTGGAAATATGAAACTTGCAGGCTCATAATGCTCACGTTAAATACACGGCAAGCATTATGACCCCATAATATTTCTCCAGCTTGAATTTTAATCTGAGCTGGTGAAGAATTCAACTTTTTCACTCCCCTACCCGGTTTGCCCCCAACAGCTCTCCCACCGTGTCCTCTCCCCTCTTTCCTCCCCACCCCCAACTTATACGGCTCGGCTCGTAGTTCTGATGGCAATAGGAGGTTCTCCCCCATCCAGGGCAGCTCACCAAGCACAGCAAGAATTGGGAAAATGTCATTTTCCCAAGGTCTAATGACATCCATAGCAACACCCCAGGCACTGAAGAGGCGGGCAGAGTGTGTGTGTGTGTGGGGGGGGAAGAGACATTCAGCTGCTGCTGCTGCTATCAGACCCAATAGCCAGGTAAGCCGGTGAAAGGGGGGGTTGCTCACAGGTAGGTGGGAGGGTGAGCAAGAGGGGGAATGGAGGCTTGTGGGACAGGGACAGGGAAGGGGAAAGACTTGCAAGCTCAGCAGGGGCCCATTGCTCTCACATCATTTGATTGCTGTTGCATTGTTGTTTCCTGGTGCTGTTTCCATGTTTTAATGTTTTGTTTTATGTTTTTTTATGTTGTAAATTGAAAGGATATTTTTGTTAAATTACTGGCCTCACTGTAAGCTGCCTTGGACTCCTCAGAGATAAGGCAGGGTGTAAATGGTTTTAAATAAATAAATAATAAATAAAGGCCAATAATTTATGTAAGAATAAAGTGAGCTATTTTCTTAGTTTGGGGCAAAACTGGGTTTGGAAAACCAAACAACAAGCTTAACCAAGCCCGTCTCTCTCTCTTTCTCTCTCCCCCCCCCCCCCGCTTTCTGTGTATGTATATGTTTGGCTAGATCTTGCTCCTGGTAAGTAATTTCCCAATGAATTCTTACCAAAAAGAGGCTGCTCCCGCCTCCTTATTGTGTGGAAGGGATACATGTCTGGGTGAATGTGCCTTAGAGGCAGAAAGTATCTGTGTGCATTTTTTTTTATGTGCAGTGCAAGGAAACTGAGAACTGGCAATATGTTCCCAGACAGTCTAACATTCATTCCCACTTTGAGAAGGGACACACTCTGGTAAAGCAAGGCAGAATGTCTCCTGCAGTTTAAAGAATCACAGGGTGGAAGGAGAATTATCCTTAGAAAAATGTATGTAATCAAGTGTGCATTCTCCAGGAGAAATTTCTCCTCCTGTACCACAGGAACTTTCCCTTCACAATATAAATGATCTTGGGGAGTGTGGAGGAACTGACCTTGGAGGCATCCTCTGAAGCCAATTCCCTCTCTGCTTCTATAATGGATGACTGGGAGCAAGTTCCCTCTCCTTCCAGACCAGTGCTATTGCAAGCAACATCTCTGGGGCCAAAGGAGGGGAGAGAGCCAGCCTTACACACCTCTCACTTCTGCTTCGGCCCTCGAAGGCTGAAGGTTGCCGCTGTGGCTGTGGAACTGGACAGCTGCTACAATGCTTCCTCTGTTAGGGCACTTTCTGGCTTCAGTAGAAGGGCAGCGCTGATGGCAGCTGTCCTTGGTGCCACTTCCACAGAACGAAGGCTGCAGCAGAGACTGCTGGAGCCCATCTGCTGGAGCTTCACAATTCTCAGCTGGAGTAGAGGAATGACACCTTCTCTCAGTGAGTCAGTTCCATGAACCCAAACCTGGGGATATCAACTGCTGCAGCCCCTTTGCTTGAGTCAAGTGCTTCCCTGCTGAGCAAAGAAGCTGCAGCAGCTGTCCTTGACAGCTGGGCCCATGCATGAGTCAAGTGCACTGATCTAACGAAGGAGATCCTGAGTAAGACCATGTGAATGAATGAAAATAGTTCAGTGGCTGCCCTGGCTTTCTTAGTTTTCCACTGTTTGTGGGTCAAGAACTTCATGGTGACCGAAAGCCTAGTTTTTGCTCTTTCACATTTTCAAAACTTACTAGGTGGATTCCGGAGATCTACGTATATCAGAAGAACACTCTCCAAATGTATCAAACTATCACTTTTCATTCACTGGGATTCTGCTCAGTGGATTCCTTAAGCCTCAGAACTTCATTTACTATTCGTTGTAATATACCTACATGGTAGACTGCATACAAGGGATGGCCAATTGGAAGCCCACAATCAGGATTTGACACACAAATTAATTTTAATCTAGCCCACAAGTATGATAAAATCAGTGTGAATTTAAAAATGCCAATAGCTGCACTTCTGATAATTGTTATCAAAAAATTAAGTGTGTGTGTGTGTGTGTGTGTGTGAGAGAGAGAGAGAGAGAGAGAGAGAGAGAGAGATATTCCTTGACAGGGCCAACATCAAGGGTAGGCATGATTGGGCACATGCCAAGGTCCCTGTAATGGGAGTTGCGGAAGATGGCGAGGAGTGCAGTGTTGCACAACAGTCCTGCCTCGATGCTCTGTAGTATGCTCTGTATTATACTATATTCTGTATTTTGCTCTGAAATAGCAAGACATGACCTTGCTTGAATTGCTAGCCTGTGAGTTGGCTGCTAGTCAGGAGTTGTCAGCTGACAAGCATGTGGCCTGGCCAGGCTGATGCAATCTCCAGTAATGTGTGACCTGGCTGCTGGCCAGAAGAATGACACTGCACAACAGCACAGGTGCTATCATTTAAACACGAGGTCTGCAGCCCATGGAGTTTGGTGCTAGAATTGTATAGCAAGACTAGCAAATGCAGCCTGAAGTGTTGGTTGGTTGGTTGTGGTGCTGTGGTGTGTGTGGTTGAAGTGTGCTTAGAAGGAAGAGAGAGATCCAGGAACCGTTTGGCTGCCAGCCTGAAGAAGGACAAAGAACCAGCAGGAGCCCTGACATGGACAGAGGGGGAGAGAGACCTCAAGGCTGAGTGACTACAGCAAGGACCCAACTGATACTGGAGGCAGAGCTTCTTGACTGGTTGGTTGGTGATATTGTGGTTGCCGCCTGTCCAAGGGGTGGGGCTCTTACTAGAGAATTTGGGATTGTTGTACTTTTATAATAAGGATCTTAACTCGCAATAAAAGATGTTTGGCTTGATCTTCCTGGATTTTTTATGGCATGAGAATTCATCAAAGAACCCCTGCCAAGCCCTTTGGGAAAACATTTGGCAGAACATTCCCACACCCTAGCAGGGGCCCACTGTCAAGAGCCCCCGGGACTTGCTCCTCCTCCTCCTCCTCCTCACTATTGCAACTTGCTTGTTCACCTGCCTCTCACTCTGGCTCAGACAATGGTGGGGGTGAGAAGGGGAGCAGGAGATGCCGCTGCCTACTTGCTCACTGGCTTTCTTCCTGTCAAGCAAGCAAGTGGGAGCAATGATGAGAAAGAGGATGAGGAGTGAGAGCAGCTGGTGGCAATGGCGGTGGGAAGGTAGACTCACCAAGGGAGGGGGCCACTGCCGGTGTCTTGCCCAAGGGCCCTGAAAAACTTGGGAGCTGGCACTATTCCTTGACCTGAATGTTCCAACACTCTTTGGATTTTATGTGTGTTTCATAACTGTGGAACCTACACTGCTAGATGGGACCAACTTTACTCAACAACCTGATCACTCATGGGAGACTTCCTGCCTTTCAGACCATTAGCTGGAGAATAATATAGCTCCCCAAGAATACAGTAGAATACTTTTCAATTTCACATTGAAAAGTCCTGCAGTGAACAAGCAATTGTATTTATAAAAGATCATAAGACAATATTTCACTTCCTTCATGTTCCCATTAATTTTTACTCATTACCTGAAAGTCAAAACCATACACATTGAATATTTATTTTATTTTCCCCCTCCCCGCTAATATCATACTTATCTCCTGCTGTTGATGCTTTTTTTCCTAGAATAGGAACACTTTACATGTGTTAAGTCATTTAAAGGTATGCACATTTAACATTTACTCACCGGCTAATATTGAAGCTATACAAGTAGACACTGGGCTCTAGGGAGTATGATGAACTTATACTATGAAAAGTGAGTAGACTTAGGAAACAGCACATCCTTGTCTTCTTACGCTGTGAACTTTGTAACCTTGGAAACTGCACAGAATCTTCCACAATACTGATTTATGCATGCTTATGTATGGCTTATTATACTTTTTCCCCCTCCAGAAAACACACACACACACACCATGGATAATGTACCAGCCATATTCTGCATTCTGGAAGATTTTACAACTTAGAATCAATTTGATACTCAACACTTATTAACATTATTCAGACCATGGAGTATGTGGGATATGTGGTGTTTCAGTATCTGTAACATCACATTGAGCAGTTCTTTTGGAAAGGGCACAGTAATTTTTCGCTACATTACTCCATCCATTCTGTCTGAATTTGGCATACTTTCTATGCCAAATCTAGCACTGTTAATTCAATTTAGATCCAGACCATAATTAGTACATATTGTAACATGGCTCTTCTGAGACACCACAATTCTGTAACAGAATTTTGGACTCATCACTTTTTATTAGCTTGGTGGCAATCACATAAAACTTGGTGTCAAATTAGATCAGAGAATGTCTTTCATTGTGCTAAGTAATCAGTCATCTGTTTTAATGTGTTTGTGCCAGTGAAATGGACCAAAGTCACTGGGATTGTCTTGGCATAAGAATACCCAATTTAATTATAGGGCATTTGAAAGCACTTGCTAAGCATTTTTTTTTTTTTTTTTTTTAAAGATACTCCATACCTTTTAAGTACTGCCCTTTCAGGAAACTTACTGTATTCTCCTTCAGCTCTAGCCTGCATTCTCAATAGCTAACCTAAGGACAAGAAACTTGAATAGCTTCAAATTCAAAACTGATAGCTTGAGTAAACAGAATTGCATTAAGCAAATCACTCCCTACTGCGGAAATAGGTTCAGCACCTGGTTTTTGTGATTTCTCAGCCAAGGTGGGTGCTCATCCTTCCGGTCATAAATAAATATTCAAAAGATGTGTCCGGATGGCTTCTTTCTGCATTCTCTCAATTTTGCACCATAGCACACAACTGCTAGTCCCAAGACTAGTGAGTACGTCTTCCTTGGCAATTCTCAGGCTTGCCATCAGAAACTAGTCATGTGAACTGGACAGCCTATGCATGTTGTAAGAAGATCAGAACAAAAGATCCATAAGATCCAGCATTCTGTTTCCAACAGGAAGCAAGATACCTCTGAGAAATTCACAAGCAGGGAATGAAGAGAAGAGCCCTACATGGTTGCTCTGCTACAGTCACAACATTTAGGTATCATGGCTAAAACCTATTGATAGCCCTAACCACCATAGATCTATCTAATAAATTTTAAAATGATCTAAGACATTGTCCATCACATTTTAGAGATGTTAATTCCATCAGTTAATACATGCTTTCAGAAATAATATGTACTTCCTTTTATCTGTCCTGAATTTGCTCCTAACCAACTGTGTGACCAAGTTCTAGCATCATGAGAGCAGGAGAAAAATGTATTTCAATATACTCTCTCAACACCATTCATAATTTTATAATAAACCTCTATTGTATTCAGTTCTTTTTTCTAAACTCAAACCCCCAAACTCTTTAGTCTTTCCTTGTAGTGAAGGTGCTTCTTCAACCCCCTGAATATTTTAGTTGCCCTTTTCTGCCTTTTTCTAGCTCTACAATATCCTTCTGGAGATGGGAGAACTGTAAACACTGTTTCAATTGGAACCGCACCACAGATCAGCCTTCCCCAACCTGATGCCCCCCAGATGTGTTGGACTACAACTCCCATCACTCATCACCGGCCATGCTGGCTGGGGATGATGGGAGTTGTGGTCCAACAGATCTGGAGGGCACGAGGATGGGGAAGGCTGCCATAGATCCAGGTGCCTCCTCCAAGGCAGGCTAGGAAGGTGGAAGAAAGGGAGAGGGCATTCTCAGTGACTCCCCCCGCATTACAGAATGAACTCCCCAATGAGGCCTGCTTGGTGCCAACATTGTTATCTTTTCAGTGCAAGGTTAAGACCTTCCTCTACTCCCAGGCATTTGGCAGCATAGTATAGGTTTTTAATCAGGTCATGGGATATCATTTGAATATGTATGTGTATGTATATCTGCTCTGTTTATATGTTTGTAGCTAAACTGTTTTTATATTATAAATAATATTGTATTTTTAAGGTTTTTAATCTTTGTAAACCACCCAGAGAGTTTTGGCTATTGGGTGGTATAGAAATGTAATAAATGAAATGAAATAGATTTGTATAACAATATGATATTTGCCACTTTATTTTCAGTCCCTTTTCAAATAATTCCTAACTTTGTATTTTTCACTGCTGCAACATACTGTGTTGATGTTTTCAGTAAACTATACACCATAAGGAGCCCAAGATCTCTGTTATGGGTAGTTACAGCTAGTTCAAATCTATGAATGAATATCTGGCTAGGGTTTCCCTGCCCCCCACTCCAGTGTGCATTACATTGCACTTATTTTCATTGAATTCAGTCAATTATTTTGTACCTCATTCATCAAGTTTGGAGAGATCTTTTGGGAGCACTTTATAGTCTGCTTGAAGTTATATCATTCTAACTTTGGTGTAATCTGCGTACTTGGCTACATCACCACTCATCCCTGAGCATTTATGAATGAATTAAACAGCACTGGCCCCAATACAGATCCTTGGGTGATCCTATTGCTTACTTCCATGTAATGTGAAAACTGTCTGTTTATTTCTACCCTCTGTTTCCTGCTTTTTTAACCAATTACCAATCCACAAGAGGACCTGCTTTCCTGTCCCATAGCTTTCTTAGGAGTCTTTGGTGAGGGATCTGGAAAAATGCTTTTAGGAAGTCTGAGAATACAATGTCTACTGGATTGTCTCCACCTAAATGTTTGTTTACATTTTCAAAGAGAATTTGATTGCAATGGAGACACTATTCCTAAGTGCAACCCATTATGGTACAGGTTTAAAACAACTCACCCAGGTGGGATATAGGAAGCTGCCTTACATCATATCAGACTAGTTGTCCATCTAGCCTATTATTGTCTTCTATGTTTGGGGGAGACTCTCCAGGGTCTTAGGCAGATATTTTATATCATCTGTTACCAGATTCTTTTCACTGCAGATACCAGGGTTAGAACTTTGGACCTTCTGTATGCAAAGCAGGTGTTCTACTACTGAGTCCTCCCCAAAATTCTACCCGAGATCTTTTTAATTGTAGATACCAGGGACTGAACCTGGACCTAGGGCCTTCTGTGTGCAAAGCATCTATCTATCCAAGCATTCTTATGTCCCTACCCAATCTCTGCAATCAAAGGCAGCACTTCTAGGGGTGCCGCATGCCACTGAGGTTTGCCTGAGGAGTTGCAGTAGAACATAAGAAGAGCCCTGCTGGCTGAGACCCAGGGTCCATCTAGTCCAGCATTCTGTTCACACAGTGGCCAACCAGCTGCCCACAGGAAACCCACAAGCAGGACGTAAGTGCAACAGCACCCTCCTGCCCATGTTCCCCAGCAACTGGGGTACATAGGCATACTGCCTCTTATACTGGAGGTAGCATATAGCCAATCAGGACTAGAAGCCATTGATAGCCTTATCCTCCATGAATGTGTCCAATCCCCCTTTAACGCCTTCCAAATTGGTGGCCATCACTACATTTTGTAGAAGTGAATTCCATAGTTTAATTATGTGCTGTGTGAAGTAGTACTTCCTTTTACTTGTCCTGAATCTCTCACCAATCAGCTTCATGGGATGACCCCGGGTTCTATTTTTATGAGGGAGAAAAATGTCTCCCTATCCACTTTCTCCACATCATGCATAATTATGTACACCTCTATCATGTCTACCCTTACTCGCCCTTTTCCTAAGCTAAACAATCACAGATGTTGTAACCTCTCCTCATAGGGGAGCTGCTCCAGCCCCTTGATCATTTTAGTTGCCCTTTTTCCATTTTAAAATAGCCTTTTTTAGGTGCAGTGACCAGAACTGTACACAGTATTCTAAGTGTGGTCGCACCATAGTAGAGCATTTACAGCACGATCCAATGTGACTGCCCATAGCCCTCCAAACTCGGAGGATTAAAGGCATCCTATTGAGGGCGGGAGGAAGTGTGGAGGCAAGGATTATCTCAGCATTTCCCTTGCCCTCCTAAACAATTATACGGCTGATTTCAGCCTTCTGTTTTACACTGGCTCACAAGAAGAAGAGGCTGAGGCATCACCAGGATTCCTCATAGGACAGTGGTACCTCGTTCCTTCCCTCCCTGCCCCCTTCCCTGCCCCCAGTGCCAGCTCCAGCTCCAAAGTCCATCTTCCGTCTCCAGAACCGCAGCCAATGCGGAAAGAACCACACTGGCTGTGAGGGCGAAGGGAGGGCGTTCCAAAGTTGGGGAGTCCCAGCTCTGACCTCGGAGCACTTTTCCGAGGTTGGAGCTGGGACTCTGACTTCTCCTATGGCCATCTAGACAGTGTCTAGCAGCCATAGGACTGCACCCTTAGTGTTGCAGCACCCACCCTCTGGAATATTTTACCAACAGGCCCCCAGAGTTCTGACATTTAGACATCTTCTCAATACCTGTCTCTTCACACAGGCTTGCCCTGAAGTGTGACCCAGCCAGCTGTGGTCTGTAGCACACAGTAGAGTGTGAGGATTTACTGATTAACTTTTGTGTGTGTCATTTTAGTGTTATATTTTATTGTTGTTTTGATGGTATTACACTTTATGTTCACTGCTTTGATACCTCTGTAGAAAATTGTACTGTATATAAATTTGAGTAATAAATAAACAATTAGACCCAGTTCAGTTCTTGGTTTCACTGACTGTCAAATCTGTCATGGGCATAAGAATATGGATTAATTGGAGTAAATGTACCAAAAATGTAAAATTTACCTTTAAGAATGAGCATGCCCTGTGTAAAAAAAGATTTGTTATACTCAAATTCCTTTGCTGTTCCAAAAGCTGTATGTAAAACCATGAATTATAGTGGCTTAAGTTTATGCAGCATCCTTCCTAATTATCATGCCTACTGCTGACTAATTTATGACATCTATTAACTCATCCTTTAATCTCTACCCAAGGGAAGGTGAAGCTAAGAGAAGACAGGTAAGAAATACATAGGAAGCTCTGGTTTTCAAAATTTGGTTTAGTACTATTATGTTGATGGCAAAAGGTGGACAAGCATATAGGCAAAATGAAAGAGAAAGAAGTCACAGGTGCCAGTTAAAACAGTTTTATTGCCCAATGTGTTTCGGTTTACACCTTTGTCGGGGTCCAAAAGTTTTTCCAAATACACTCCCCAAAAATTCTTTGACTATCTCATTTGGGGATCCAACATGGAATGGGACAAACATATAGGGACACAATTTAGTTCAACTTTACAAAGGAATCTGGTAAATACAACCTGTACCATTGCACATGGGTACAAGCAGGCAAGTAGTACTGGAGTAGGAGACAAATTGTAGCATTCAGTTCAGATGTTAACATTAAGCAGCATTTGGTATACAACAAGTAACTATTTCTCAAAGCAGAATGCTTGCAAGATTGTTCAGCTGCTAGCTTGAACATATGCTTCTTTGGTACTATAGTACTAGATTATGTCATTAAGGAGTTCAGTTTCAATTTTAGGGCAATATGTAAATAGATCATTGTTCCAAGGCAGCTGTTAAAGGGACCCCAAGATGAGTTATTTGTTTAGTTGGATGTGTTCAACAATAGCTTTTGTTCAAGAAAGAGCTAGAGCAAACAAATGATTATGAAAGGGCACACTTGAAAACAATTACTTTTCACCCATTCCTCTGACAGCCTTGGCTGCGAAACCACCTAAGGTAGAGAAGATTGCTGTGCTTGACAGTCCGTTGTAAGCCAACTTTTAAAAACCACAGGCAAAACTTTGGTGTGGCATTATTTGCTTATGGGTTAGTGAATCAAATGATGATCAGAGCATAACCCAGAGCACCAGAAGATAAGGATAAAAGGTCGATGACATCATGCCAACAGCAACAACAAAAATTAAGGGAGACTGTGTCATTTCAAGTCTGGGCATTGAAACAGTGTTGTCAGTTGCAGCTCTGCACTACTTAAGAGGCTGGCAGCATTTCCATTATAAATACAGATCAATAATTTTATCATAAAATTGCCAGAGGGCTGACAAATGAAGTCTTAACCCAAGAGGCTACTTGTAATTAGAAATGTCTGCTGAGCATGCTTAGTTACTTTTAAAAACTGCTGAAACACCTATTCCTTGGAATACTCGCCCTTGTCTGTGGATGAATACATCATAAGTGCAGTGTCACATCAAAGACATCTGAATGTACTTCCTGGAGCCTTTCCAGAGTATCCTGTTCAGAATCTGCCATCTCTAAATCGACCTATGCAATTTGCATGAAAAGCCATCTATTATGTGACCTGTGTGCATTAGAAGTGGCAGTTTCTGAATACTGTCCCATGTAGAAAACTAAGGTTCCAATCCTATGCATGTGTACCTGGGAGTAAGTTCTGTACTTACTGTACTCAATAGGACTTACTTTTAAGTAGGTATATGTGGAGGATTGTAGTGTAAGGCTGGAATCCTATGCACCTGAGTGTAAATCCCACTGAAATTAGTGGGACTTACTTCTGAGTATGCATGAACAGGATTGTACTGCTACTACCCACTGAAATGGAAAGAATGTGCTTTTGCTTGTTGTATAACATTGCAAAGTTTATTACCAAGTTTTAAATGATATAATATATATTGATATAGATGGTATAGCCCAGAAAAGTAGGTATGGTGTACATTAAGCTCTTTGCATTCTAGTTAAGTGTGTTTTTAAAATGTCACCAACCACAAAATAGAAAGAATGCTGAGATACAAAATAAGACACAGAGATCAATGAAATGCAATGATTGTCTAAAACCTATCTCACCTTGACTTCATTACAAAGATGGAGCTTTATTTATTACAAGGGCTTTCAGTGAGTTCATGTAGCAGATGCTGCTGCTGCTGTGGCTAAAGATATTACTAACCGGGTAAATTAAGGACATTTTTCTTCCCAGCTTTACTCTGGCATTTGTGGGTTTCAGTTAGAGCCTTTAGGAGGTTATCTGAATGTAGTTAGTGTGTAGTTGTAGTTTAATGTGATTACCACACAGGAGCTTTGCTGACACTACCTCTGGCCAAACATGCTCCTGCTGAAGAATAGAGCTGCCTCCGCTGAAATCCCTGCAGCTAAGACAGTTCTCACTCATCTAGGAATGGAGGCGACAGGACAAATGCTCTCTCAAAAGGCATGAGCATTTGGACAGAGCTGGGGACTGAAGGAGAATGATGTTCTCCAGTTTCACCCATTAGCGAACCAACCAACAAACACAATGGTGTTGTTGTTATTCTTTTGCCATAAGCAACAGGACTCTGTGTGTGGGCAGCAGTTTAGTGGAGAGGAGGATAAGTCGACCCCTTTTTGTCCTATTGATTCCCCCCTCCCTATTTGCATGACTTGAGCAAATTAAATGATGCAATATGGCTTTTTGTTACAAAACAAAGTGAGAGATACCACCCAGACACATATGTTGATTCGTAGAAGCTGTTTACATGAGAATGGGGTGAAATCTACCGTGAACTGAGCATAAAAATTCGATTCAGGCTGGGTATTTTTTTTTTTTTTTATTATGCTTGGGCCAGAAAGACTGAAACACAAGTTTTCCAAGACGCTCTCAGACCTTGACAACTGCAGTGTTGTAACGGAGGAATTCTTAATTAAACCTAAAAGCTGGAAAGGGTGGGGGAGGTAGGGAAGAGAGAAGGGGCAGAGAGAAAGACACCTGATTGTTTATTTCACGTGCAGTGATTCTCAATGACATTTATTCATCTTGTTTCCCTCCCTAGATCCAGCATTACACATTGCCTTCCTGAATGGAACAATAGCCTGAAAAACTTATAACACCCACAGGTTGGAACGCAGGAAATCACTGCCCTGTTAATAGGCATCCTCCTTATTCTAGGATGGCAAGAATGTCAGCTCTCCTTACAATTCTACCAAGTGTAATGGAGAGGAGTTCTCCTTCCTACTCCTACCTTTCTATGATTCTATGATTCCACAACTCAGCCAAATGTTAAAATTGTCATCCCACAAAATGGAAATATTATACAATATATATGGTGTGTGTGAAGGGGATAGCACACTACACTCTCTGTTTATCCCGTTTGGGAGAAACCAGTGACAACCACTCCATATGCTTTTATCCTACTACCCCAGTTTGTGGTGGAACAAAATTCGTGGAATCCTTCCTCCCTGCCTGCCTTCCTCTTTTTCTCCAGAGGGAACCAACTTAATCGGTGGAAGAGCTCGTAAAAAGTTTGCAACCTCCTGGCATCATCTGCTCTCCCAGTCACCATCTGCTACCCGAAGTTTCCTGACCAAACATGTGGAGGGAATCGTGCACACTTTTCTACCCCCAGAAAAAATAAACGGGAAACCACCGCCACCTTAATTTACAGTTCCACTGGTGCCAGGGCATGTCGACTGATTCCAAGAAAATCCTCCAGATTTTATTGGCAGTATCCACACCCCTGGCTATCCCCTGATTCAGCCTGGGGAGAGATTCTACCTGCTTCTAACTCCGAGCTTCTTTCTGCTCTCTTCCAGATGGGACCATCTGATGACTGGGGCTTCCTTCCCCATCTTTCCCCATCCTTCTTATGTAGCTTCCACTTTCCCAGTTTTGTCCTCTTGTCTTTTTTTCTTCTCTCTTTTTTAAATACGCTGTAAACCTACGGGCAGGGCTTGTTCCTTGTACACCAGTTATTGCTCAGTGACACTCTAGAGTTTGAAGCAGCCTTCCCTTACTTGACACCCTCCAGATGTGCGGGACTACAACTCCTGCCATGTCACTCATGTTGTCTGGAGATGGTGGGAGTTGTAGTCCAACATACCTGGAGAGTGACAGGTCTGGGAAGGCTGCTTTAAAGCACTTGAGCATTATCATAATCATAATGTCAACTACAGTTTTCCTCGAACTGTGGTGCTTCAGAGGGCTAAGAGGAACCTGGAAGCTCAAGGTAGGTAGGAACCCACCTGCCCCCGCCCCACACACGTGTGTGTTCTTAATATTGGCACACCATCCTATGAGAGCCTGGGAAAGCAATTGAGATACAGGAGCCAAAGGCTCCTGTATCCAAGACGAACAACCGTGCAATACTACGTAGGCGTACGTCCAACTATGTTCAGCTGGGCTCATTCCCTACCCTAGTAAGTGTGTTTGTGATTGCAGTATAAGGCATGGTGGTGAAGACCGGTTAAGTTCCTTCCAAAGCTTTATGGACTCCTTCACGAACAGAAATTGGTCCAGCTGAAGACCTCCCCACCCCCTAGCACTCCATCCCTTCATGCATCTGATGAGGTGGCTGCTGACAGTGATCCCACCAACATGCAGCTCTCGCCTTCTTCTCTCCCCTAGTTCGCCTGTCTGTAAAACTTTATGCCACCTTTCCAAGTACACTGAAGAGAAAAGACGATCGGGCCACTGTAATGATGAGAACCCTTTCATGTTCTCCCGGGATGTCTCCTCGAGTCCAGCCTCCCAAATCCTGAAGACCCTGGACCCAAATCCAGGTCCTCCAGCTCAGGTGAGCCCTTGAGCTTGCAACACACACACACCCCTCTCACCCCATCGCAGCCCCGGCGGGTGCCTACCTTGTTGTTCTCCATCTGCAGCAAGCCCTGGCTCTCAGCCCTGGGGCAGCAGGACAGGCGAGGGTAGAAGCCCCGGCACATCAGCTCCCCTCCGTTGGGCGGCTCCAGGAGCATCAGCCTCCTGTCCCGCTTCTTGAGGCGCCTGGGCGGGCTGCCGTTCAAGCAGCGTCTCCTCTTGGCCCCGCTCTCGCCAAACTTGGCCTCCCCTTCGAAGAAGCAGAGGACCACGGCCACCAAGAGCAGCTTCAGCGGGAGCATCTTCAGCCCGACCATGCCCGCCTGCCTCCCTCGAAAGGCTTCTTCAAGCGCTGGCTGGTGTGACCCAAATCCCAAGGCAATCCAAGAGCGAGCGGGCGAGAGCTTTCCTTTAGAGAACCCGAAAGGGGAGGCAATAATAATAATACAAGAGAAGAAGCGGGGCTGGGGAAAGACCTCCAAGGGGACACGCGAGTGATGCTGAGGGGTGTTTGACGAACAAAAAGCGCACGTGGGTAAAAGCAGCGCCAGGGGAACGATGCGGAGCGGTTGCGCGAGGGGATTGCGCAAGAGCGGCGCGCGGCTTCAACAGGCAGCGCCGCTGAGGCGCCCGGGCGCGAAGAAGAAGGCGCGTCGAAATTGCCGGCCCGAAGGGCTCCCGTGCTGGCGCGCGAAGGAGAGGTTGAGGCGGCGGCGGCGGCGGCAGCAGCAGCAGCAGCAGCGAGTCTCTTCTCGTCGTCCCATAGAAAGGAGGCTGCAATTCAGGGAGGACAGCCTGGCTGAGGTGCTGGTGCTGGTGCTGGTGATGCCTTCTCTTCTGCAGCTGCCGGCGGGAGCTGGAGCTCACTAGGGCTCTCATGTTTCGCTCCCTCTTTTCTTCTTCTTTTTAAGCAGCGCGCGGGGAGGTGCTGCCACCGCGCGCCCCTTCACGTCACCGAAAGAGTGACTCGCGGGGAGAAGAGAGAGCGAACGAGAGAGAGAGAGCGTGCGTATCCGTGCGCGCGCGCGCAAAAGAGAGAGGGGAGGGAGCGAGCGAAGGCGCGGGCACCGCTGAGGGGCGTGTGCGCGACGGCGCCCCCTGTGGCGTGAGGAGCTTGAGGGAGTCGAGAGCGAAAAGGATGTGGGGCAGGGGAGCGCTGTGGGTAGGACGGGCGCGCAGCTACTGTTGGCTTCGACGAGGGGGCAGCCACCAGGGCAGCAGCAGCGGCAGCAGGCAGCAGCAGGCGTGGTGACTGAGCCCGGGACAGACCGAATCTCGGTAGGGGAGCTGTGGAAGGAATTTGAGGGCATAGGCAGCAGCACAATGCCCGGGGCCCTTGCGCAGAGTTCAAGAACAGAAGCAGAGAGACTTATTCCCCCATCCCCCCCCTTTCCCCTATGCTTTAAATATATATAAATATTATTTATTTATTTATTTATTTTAGACGTGTACCACCCTTACTAAGCCTTTCAAAGAGGTTTACACACAAAAATAAAGCAGAATAAAAATCCCAAACCCAGATTCTAAAAAGGAATTAAAACTTTAAAAGCCTGGAAGAATAAAAGCCTCTTCACCCAGCACCTGAAATTTTATTTATTTACCCTATTTATTTATTGCATTTATACTCTGCTCTTCAGCCTGAAAAGGCTCCCAGAGTGGCTTACAAAGATTAATAATAAGACAATCCCTGCCTTCAGGCTTACAATCTAACAATTGGGAGTGCCAGGTGCTTCAGCCCAGGGAGGAAATAAAACAAACAGAGCCACCACCAAGAAGGCCGTGTCTCTGCCCACCTTGCCTCAGATGGTGGAGGCACCCTGACAAGGGCCTTTGAAGATGACCAAGAAGGCTTTCTCAGTGGTGGCACCCTGGCTAGGGAATAGCCTTCTCAGAGAGGCTTGCTTGGTGCCTATAGTATTTTTGGTTTCAGGTGAAGAACTTTTTATTCACCCAGGCCTTTTAAACATCTTTTTGAATATATTTTTTCTTCAAAGAAAACTTTTAACGTCTGAGTTTGTTTTACTTCACTTATTGGTTTTATTCTTCTGCAGCGAGAAATGGCTGCATTTTACAGTCTCTCCTGTTTTTATTGCTGCACTTTAATCATTGCATTGTATCTTAATGTTGTATGTTATTCTTTGTTCTGTAAGGTGCCCAGAGAACATACGTCATTGGCAGGCCATACAAATATGGTAAATAAATAAAATGTAATATGGGAACAGACACTCCTTTAATAACCATATGGCATGTAGACATTCAACCATTTCCCACTGCTGCATCTTTGTGCTGGGAAGAGCTTTACCTCTTGCACTTCTGTCTATCATGCACCTATTAAAGGCACTGGAATATTGTCAGGAAACAGAAAAAGATGGCAGTCATAAGAAGTGTGGTTTGTTTACAGTGCCCATAGGCAGTGGTTAATGTCTATTTCTAATGCTAAGGCAAAGCTGGTGTGGTGTAGTGGATATGGTGTTGGGTAGATCTGGGCTCAAATCAACTTGGTGACCTTGGATCAATCTTTCTCTTGCAACCTAATTACCCCACAGCAGCAGGGCCGGCGCTACCGCTAGGCAGACCCAGGCGGCTGCCTAGGGCGCGTGGCGGAACAGGGCGCAGTGTTTCTGCGCCCCTTCCTCGCCTCCGGCGCGCTCCTGCCCCGCCTGCCGCCTCCGCCGTGCCTCCCCACCTCCCCGCCCGCCTGCCAGCCACTGCTGCCGCCGCTGCACCTCCCCCCCGCGCGCGCTCCCGCCCGCCCGCCACCTACCTACCTTCCCATTGTTTCTGGAGCCCCGCCGGCGTTGTTTTGGTGGGAGGAGGAACCAGGGCAACAGGGCTGTTTAAACAGCCCTGTTGCCCTGGTTTCCCCGGCAAAAAAAAAAAAGCGTGGGGGTCCCGTCGCGTCGGAGGAGGAGGAGGAGGAGGCGGCAGCAGCAGCCAGCAGCGGGGACTGGGGGAAGGTAGGTGGTGGTGGGGCGGCGGCGGCGCGGGGGGGGGTTGCAGAGCAGGGCTGCTTTGCTCCGGAGCCCCCCCCATGGCACGAGAGGGGGGGCGCTAAATATAATTTGGCCTAGGGCGCCAAACAGCCCTGCACCGTTCCTGCACAGCAGGGGTCTCCAGCCTGGTGCTCACAGGCACCATGACACCCGTGGGGACCTCCAACAGTGCCCACGAAGCTCTTGACTCCCTGCCCCTTCAAAGAATTATTTTTAATAAAAACCTTGAAAAACTTTAGGTTGCCAGGTTCTCCTGTTGCACCACCTGCTGCAGATCAGCTGTTGGTGGACAGACAGGCGAGAAAGAAAGAGTTGCTTTCTGACTCAGTCCAATCTTCCTCCGCCCACACCAGTGATGTGGGTTTTCTGGAAAAAGTAGAACTGGCATGTTTGTTTGACTCATTTTTACTCCTCGACACACATTCTCCCTCAATAATCAAACAAAATATCTCATATTTAGTAAACAGAACTAAAAATGTAATCCATGTCAATTTTATGTGCAGTATAAATATATCAAAAGTTTTCCCAATAGCTACAAAATATTTGAACTGAAATATTTGCTTAGGGGAAAATTAAAATTACCACATTCGACGACACAGTCCCTTCACACTAGGACCAGATGCATAAACCCTTCTCAGGCTAAGCACCAACACTTAAAAACCTGAGGGAAGGGTCAAATGAAATCTTTCCCCTACCAATGAGGGAAAATATTAATACAGGTTATTAAGGATCTATTTTAAATTTATGATACTGTGGGTACAAAGGTGTGTGTGTGTGTGTGTGTGTGTAGATTTAACAGTAATGCAGGTTAATAACGCCAAGCTGACACGTAGGATTTGGGTAGCAAACAAAATAAAAATAAGTTATTTTAATTCTCAAAATCTTAGTTCCAGAAAATAATTTTAAACCTGCCTACACCAAACAGTTTGTAATTAACCTAAGTCCCTATAACTCAAAATACTTTCACTCTTCAGACAAGCACTGATTTCTCTCAAAACTCCTGACAGACAAGGCAGGAATAACTGTAAGAAGGAAAAGACAACGACCCGACTAACCTAACTCCCCAGCTCCCAACACTCCCAACACACTATCTCTTGACATCACTCAAACACTCCTTATATACTCCTCCCCCCACCCTTTCCAAGACATCACAAACCACACCCACTCAGTTCAACATTCTATATTCACTAAACATACTAACGCAGACATACACCAGGGAACAATATAGTTAGATGTTATATTCAAACACAGTCAAAGCTTTAGGTGGAAATTATTTTATTAGAATATTTGTAAAAATGTAAAGACAATAGCATATACTTCCCTTATGATGTTTGTTTATATTTAACAAAAAATGACTACACCTGAAAGAACACACTTTTTAAAGGATACAAGCACAAAGAGAGCTGTACCTGATATATCTTATATCAACAGTTTAACTTTCTTTTGCTGAGGTAGCACCTTCAGCTTCACTCACTCTCTACACTGCTTATCGGTTCTATTTCAAGTTGAGAAAAATCTGATTCAGAACAACGAGTTGAACATTCTGTTTCACTAAAGGATGGATGTGAGTCTTTGGGCACAGGCAACTTATCACATTTTGTCTTTGCTACTTGTACTTGTGACTGATTGTCCAGAAGCAAGAGATTTTGCAAAACCAATTAGAAGATGTTATGCAACGGTTCTGTCTTTTCTTCCTTAACAGATTTTTGTGGAAAGAAAGAATACCAAAGAAGCAGTGGGAAGACATGGGAGGGTTACGGGTGGAAGACTGCCTTGTCTGGGCCCCTGTAAAAACCTGTGAAACAGGCAGGGCAATTGCATGATAAAAGCCCCCTCTGGAAGCACCTTCTTTTTCATAGGTATCATGTAAAACAGACTGCAAAGCGGATTATTCTTTCCCACTTCTTGAGTTTTCCGAAGGTTAACTGGATGCTGCCGTGATGCATACATCCTAAATGTGTGAAATTATTAGAGCTGACTAGGCAGGTTCCAGAAATCCTCCATTCACAAAATGTGATTAATTGTGCTGTGGAGATTGTGAGGCTGACACAAATAGAGCTTTTTAAATTTTCAAATCAGATGTATTGGTTTTCTTTTGGCAAAGGCTAGAAATTGCATCACATGGACCTGTGAAATTTGATGATTTCAAAACTTGCTCTGAATGTTGTTTCAGGGTGACAACTCATGCTTTACAACATGTTGAGATAAAGAACCGCCCAGAGAGCTTCGGCTGTTGGGCCGTATATAAATAAAATTAATTAAATGATGATGATGATGATGATGATGATGATGATGATGATGATGTCGTCGAGATAAAGAAGGCAATGTAGAAGTACATGAAAACCTAACCAGCTGCACACTTCTCAGTTTAATTAAGTGAGGATGAAGCAGGATAATAAGCCACAGTGAAACGGAAACATGGCCTGCATTACTTGTGCAGGACTGGCCCAGTAGCTGGATGACTAATGGACAGATAAAAATTATTTCCTCTCCCTTTAGTGTCATGTTAAATTAAGTCATTATTAGAGTTTATGAGCAGCTGTGCCTACAAGCCTCTCATTGCATCTAGTTCAATAAACATAATTCTTACATAGGATGTATGCTAGGATAACATGTGGACTGTTTAATTTCAACTGAAAAGGGAAGATCAATCATACGGTAAAGTCTTCCTATGTGTATTTTGGGGCCTGGCTGTACAAAAATTACCCTTTTTGCACCAAATGTCCTTTCTCCATAGTTACCATCACCAAGGTTCTGTACTGTGTGTTATTAAGTCGCACGGCATGGCATGGGTCCAGAGAGTTATAGCCCCATCCTGTGTGGTTATAGGGTCTTCTTGTCATGAGAGTTATGGTTATGGTCTCCTTTCCAGGAGTTTTTGTACTGGTGTTGGTGTGCTGCTATGATCTGATACAAGGAAGTACTTTTTCCACGCAGTGCATAGAAACTATGGGATTCACTTCCACAAGATGTAGTGATGGCCACCACTTTGTATGGCTTTAGAAGGGGACTGGACAAATTAGTGGAGGAGAAGGCTATCCTCCAACAGCGCCCACGAAGCTCTCGACTCCCTGTCCCCTTAACCTTGAAAAATGTTAGGTCACCGGTTTCTCTTTCCTGTTGCTGCACCTGCTGCAGATCAGCTGTTGGTGGGCAGACAGAGAAGGAAAGAGTTGCTTTCTGGCCCAGCCCAATCTTCCTCGCCCACACAGACCTTTCCCTTTGCTCACTCTCTCCTCTCACTCCCAGCCTCTAACCTTGCTATTTTCATAGATTTCATAGATCATAGAGTTGGAAGGAGCCTACAAGGCTATCGAGTCCAACCCCCTGCTCAATGCAGGAAACTAGAGGAGGGGTCTCTCATCCAAGTAATAACCAGGCTTGACCCTGCTTAGCTTTCCATACTCAGACAAGCTGAGCCAGCACAAGCCACAGGCCTGTATCTTCTCTCCCCCCATCCCCTTTCCTTGCTATTCCTCTCCCTTCCCCATCCCTAGTCTTCTTTCTCTCTCTTTCTGGAGGACAAAGCTGTCAATGCCTACCAGTCCTGATGACTATATGCTACCTCCAGTGCCAGAGGTGGTATGCCTATGTACACTAGTTGCTGGGGGACATGGGCAGAAGGGTGCTGTTATACTTGTGGGTGTCCCAGTTGTTGGTTTCCTTCTGGCCACTATGTGAACAGAATGCTAGACTAGATGGACCTCGGTTTGATCCAGCATGGTCCTTCTTATGTTGTATGTAACATTATGCTGGTGTTAGAGGTGGGGTTTGAGGGAGCTTAGAATATGTCCACTCCTCCCTATCATAACCTAATTTCCACCCTGTTTTGGCCCCTTTGCCATCAGAGTTGCATTGGCAATGCAGATACACCAGTGTGGATGTACACTGATGTATCTGCGATGCTGCGCTGGCAGATTTTCACTGTCACTGGCGTATCTTCAGATACACCAGTCGTGACTCAAGCTATGCCACTGCCGTCTATTGAATCCACTTCCCAGGGAGATCCACCTAGCATCTTGTATACTTTTAGACACCAGGCTAAGACCTTCTGCTTTACTAGCTAAGACCTTCCTCTTCTAGCAGGTATGTAATCCTTATTTTCAATTTTACTCCTGGTTCTTTAATATTTTTAATGTTTTTAATATCTTATTTTTTGTTGATCTTTTCATTGGCTGTATTATTGTGTTGGTTGGTGTCTTACTATGCATTTGTAAGTTGGGCGGTATATAAATCTAATAAATAAATAATAATAGTGGGATGGGACTTCTGGCATATCCTAAAGCCCGCCCCCAAAGCCAGCATATCTGAAGTATGGGATTACAGCCTGAGCGTAACAGGCACAAGGTTGCCAAAGTTTGTCTGCTAACTTTGACCCTCTTAAATATACTCTGAGAAGAAATATCCCTCTACTCCACCTTCATGGACTTTTCTACATGTGGAAAAAATAGTCTAGATTTAAGTACCATAGTCTTTTGTAGGTTAAAGCCATGTACATTAAGTTTCTATGTTGTTGGTTTTTTTAAACATTTGTTCTAAGAGAAAATGCAAACAGGTTGATGGAACTGTTTAGATCAAATTCAGATGCCAATTTGGTTAGGAATTTCGGATATGAGAATAAAACAACTTTATCCTCATGGAATTCTACCAAAGGCACATCAAACCGTGATGAACTCTGACTGAACCTAAGACCAAACCAACCATATTTCAAAATAATAATAGTAAATAAGTATATTGTCCAAGACAGGAGAAGGATTTGCAGATGTTGAAGCCAACTGCTGTAGGCGTTGTCTTTTTCTTCTTCTTTACTACACAGGTATTGTTTCCCTTGTACAAAAGTAGATTGAAAGTGGTGCCCTATTCTTCCATATTTCACTCTGTCCAAGTCTATTCAAAGCCTACAACTGAAGGAGGAGATTTGAAAGATGCAGAAACCAATCTGAAGCCTGTCTGTAACAACAATGCGGCAGAGCTTTTACATATGTCTTTAAAATGTTCAAAGCACTTCACACACAGTATCTCAGTAATACTAACACAGCACACCTGTAAGGTACGTTAGTATTATCATACTACAGACATGCCTTGGATTGAGAGCCTAATTCGTTCCGAAAACGTGCTTGTAATCCAAAACACTCTTATATCAAAACGAAATCCCCCCAAAAAAATTTGTACAGAGATTTTTAATTTAAGCCGTACTACAGTACTTGTATTGCAAGATGTTGCTTGTATATCAAGTAATAAATAAATAAATAAATATTTAAAAATGTGCTTGTCTTGAATGAATGAATGAATGAATGAATATATTTATTACGGTCAACGACCAGCTCCCAATAATAAAACAGTATCAAATAAACAGAACATATAACATACAAAGCACCATTACATCAATAATACATTCCAAAGTGTATAAAATTTATACCAAGATTTAAAAACAAAACAAAACCCATAACCAGGATAAAGGATCACTATATTAACAAGGAAGTGCGGCAAGCTATGGCAGCTGTATAGAATTTGGCCACTTTATTAGTAATTGAGGGGATCTTGTCAGAAAGTAGCAGCAGTATGTAATAATCTTCTGATCTACCTGGGAATTTACATAAAATAGGTAGAATAAGTTATTTGCAAATGTCCCGATAGAAGGAACAATATAAAAGAACATGATCCATGGTTTCAACTTCCCCATTATTACAGGGACAGAGACGGTCTTGGAAAGGTATTCCTTGATATCTCCCCTCCAAGAGCATGGAAGGCAAGACATTAAATCGGGCCAAAGTAAAAGCTTTTCTGAGCTTGGGAAAAGTTAAATTGGCCAGATATGAAGAGGGGTCAAAAGTCTTATTACCTATCCCACTAAATTTGGGCAATGCACTTAAATGTTCTTGTAATTCTATATCCCAGATTATCTGCTTAACAACTGCTTTGGCTTTGGAGTAACCCAGCGCTATTAAGGTGTTGGGAGAGAGTCCCCCTAATAACAGTTCTTTAAGCTGGTGCCTTTTCCACTTCGATTGAAAGGAGTCCAACAGAATCAGTGGAGCAAGTCCTACTGATGAAAAAACAAGTTTTAGCCAGTAGTTTATCATATATACCTTAGGCACGAGCTTCAGTAGGGATTAAACCGGCCTCCAGTCGCAAAGTTACATTGGAGACACAATGAGGAACTGAAAATATGGCTCTTAGGAACTTTGTATGAATAATTTCTAGGGGACGAAAGTTGTAATAAGCACACAGTTGGGAACCGTACAACATTTGTGCAACAATTTTGGCCACAAAACTTGAATCACAGAGGGGATATATTGCCCGCCTTAGTATAGAAAAATCTTATCAGTGTTGCAGCACTCCTCCGCGCATTAGCTGCAGCATTGTTTATTTGAGAAAGCCAGGATCCAGAAGTATGAAACATTATTCCTAAGTATTTGTAGCTTGAAACCTGTTCTAAAAGGTTCCCATTAATTGACCATTTGTGCTTGATTCTCCTCCTACTAAAAACCAACACTTTAGTCTTTGAATAGTTGATCATCAACCATTCCTCATTACAATATGATTGCAAGGCCCTCAGTGAAGACGTTGTGGGAAAGGATGGAAGGGTTACAAATGGAAGACAGCAATATCTGCCCCGCATAGCATTCTATGAATGAGGCGGAGCAATTGCAGCATAAAAGCCTCATCTCAAAGCATCCTGAATTCCACCATTACTCCAGTGTCTGCCAGCAGTGGCTCCAATGTCAGTGGGGTGGTGTATCCACTCCGGATTGCAGCCTGAAATTTAAAGGAGCTGTCCATGGTGCTGAACCTAATTTGGGTTTAGGGTTCAGCACCATAGATATCTCCCTAAAAGTTCAGAATAAAACCCAGAGTGGATATACCGCTCTACTAACCTTGGAGCCTCCAGCTGCTTGCCATTAACTTCCAGGCACAATTCAATGCCCCGTTTTTGGCTTTTAAAGCCCCACATTGTAACTTACACTTGCACAATGTGTACCTGCAGAACCCACTTCCCCAAGGGCTTTGTCAAGGTTTGCATACTTGCTGGAAGCAACGTAAGATTGTCTTATTTAAACTGGCATTTAACAACTGGAATTAAGCAGGAATGGGGTAAATGTATTACTTTTTAATATAATATTTTCCTGGGTGTTTTGTTCTCTGTTATTGCATATCATAAAACACCCATTCTAGGCCCCAAATACATAAATAGTCCATCCCTTGGTTTGGACTGGACATAAGGGTATGCAAAGAAGATGAATTAAGGCTTAAGTTGGACTATTGTGACTCTGAGACATTAAACTCTATTGTCTGATTAATTTGTTTTTAAAAAAATAATCTGTTTTGTTTTTGTGTTTTAAAGGTGAAAACAAGTAGAAGAGTTTAACATCTCCATATTGCAATCCAGGTACAGACCACCTTCCCAGTGCAGCTAGTTTGAGCTATTAAACTTTCCATTAAATAATGTTATTAGCATAGTTGGTATTATTAATGCTATTCAGTTTATAGCATCCTGTTTCATGTGTCTATGGTTCCCAAATCTACTGTAGTCCTTAAGGTTTTCCAATTAATTCTGTGTGACGACTGACCTGTATTAATGTCTCCCAAAGAGGTATCATTGGAAATTTAATAAACACATTTCATCCTCATCTATGTCTTTATTAAAATCACTGTTTGTTAGCCCAAGACTAATTCTTGAGAATAACCACTGGATAACTTTCTCCAACTCAAACGTTGGTCTTTCAACATGACTCTTTGTCATATTCCATTTAAACAATTTCCTTATCTATCTTACAATATCTTTACTGATATCCATCTTTTCCAATGCAAAACGTATTTTTACATATGGTTCTCCATTGGATGTACTGCTAAAAACCAAACAGGCTAGCCAGATCACATTCCTTTTGTCCAGAAAACCTGATATCATTTTTAAAAGGATATTAGATAAGTTTGAAATCTCCTACCTCTGCTAAACCCTATGGAATTACATCACATTTGCCTTTTTCTGCCATGCTTTAAAATCTATTAATATTTCTTCTAGTACCTGACATACTGGGAGGTTAAACTAACAGGTCTCTAGATTTATAGATAATTTAAAAAAAATACTTTTGAAAATGTAAATACAAATACAATTTCAGTACAACACTGGCTATTACCTCAGTGACTACTATCGCAGTGCCATTTGATTAATTTAAAATACTTGCTCATATATGTGCAATTTTTATTGTATTTTTTGGTTCACACTTTCTGCATGGAGTGTGAATGGACTTCAGGTTCAGCTTTCCCATTTCCAGTACACATGACATGGTGTATTGATTTGTGCATCCCTAATATATACCAGGCTCTCTCATACCATTCTCTTTGCAGATGCTTGGTGTGGTCCAAGTATCTTGCCTACCTCTTCAGGTAACAGTAATTGCTGTTCCTTGTAACTGTGATACACAGATATCTTCCTGGATGCCGACAGCTTGGCTTATGTGTCAAAGGGGCATCGAAAATTGGAGCAGAAGTAAGCTATTTTATTGCAAAGTGTTTAACAGGCATGTCATAGTGGTTCTGAGATTATATTGTGTCTAGGTCCAACTGGAGCCTGGCTGTATTAGACCTGTAATAGTTTGAAAGAGTTCCTCTGTATGGCACTTCTTAGACACAAATGGTGATGGAGGAGAAAATTCTTTTCACTACCATCACTGCCATCCACAGTCATTCATATGGGCTCTAAGGAGCATTTGGTTAGATGTCACCTCAGTTTTCCTTCCACCACTTGCAGTCTACCTGTTGCCCCTGATGTTTCATCCATGGAGCTGCCAGATTCCACAACTGCAGCTGTGACTATTTAGGCACAATTACATAAGTTCAGTGGTCCCCAACCTTTTTGGACCTGTGGGCACATTTGGGAATTTGAGAAACCACTAGAAAATGGTTCCCATGGAGGATGAGGCTAGTCACATAATACCTGCCATGTGGGCCTGGCCAGTCAAAAGAGATGTGTGTGCAGGGGGCAAGGAGGAGAAATAGTGAGGCTAGAGGTTGGGAGAGAGGGGGAAATACCAAGGCAAAGGGATAGAGGGGAGAGAAAGAGCAAGGCTAGAAGCTGGGGCTTGAGAAAAACAGCAAAATAAAGGGGTGAGTGGGAGAGAAAGCGTAAGGCTAAGGGCTAGGAAGGAAGAGAAATAAGACTGAAGGAGAAGGGAGAGGAATAGCAAGGAAAGGGGTTGGGTAGAGAGAAATAGCAAAGCTAGAGGCTGGGAGTGGGGAGAGAGAGAGAGAGAAAGAGAGCAAAGGGGAAAGGTCTGTGTGGACAGAAGATTGGGTGGGGCCAGGAAGCAATTCTTTCCTTCTCTTCCTGCCCACTGAACAGCTGACCAGCAGCAGGTTCAGGAAGAGGAACGAGAATCTGGTGCTGCAATGTTTTTCAAGTTTTGTATTAAAATCAATTATTTGAAGGGGGCAGGGAGTGGAGAGCTTCGCGGGCATCATTGGAGGCCCCCCACAGGCATCGGGGACCCCCTGTATTAGTGGTTTGAGTCTTCTCCTGTCTTCCAGGAGGTGGCCAGGGGTGACTCCAGATGGACAGCTCCTAGCACTACTAATCAATAGGCACTGTGCAGCTATTCTGTCTTTCCCTCCTCAGTGGATTTTTAAAGATAGAACGGGTGGTGGGAAAACATAAAAGGGAATGGAAAATATGGAACATCATATGGAAAATGATGTTGTCCGGAGCCCCTGTAAATTTCATGAGTGAGGCAAGGTGATGTTACACAATAAAAGCCTAGTCTGGAAGCACCCCAGGTCACTGACAGAACAAGCAATACCAACTAGAAAAACATTCAGAGAATTCTGTAAACCAATTGGATCCGTGAGTCTCCGAGGGTGGATCAATTTAGCAGTCAAATGACAACATAAAAAAATGTGAAAGAGTCTCAAAGAAGATTCTATTCTGAGTTGTTTTTATAGGGAGATGCTGTGGATAACACTGTATTGTTGATGTATTTGTGTGTGAACCACGAGTGCGATGAATACAGAAAGCAGTATACAAATAAACTGACTATGGGTTGGATTCAGACTTAGTCATACTTAGAGTAGACCCTTTGAAATCAATGGGACTTAAACTAGTCATGACCAACTCAAGTCCCATTGATTTCAATGGGTCTGCTCTAGGTTAAGACTGAGTCTGGATCCAACTCCATGACTGTTACTTAAGACTCTTGTGTAAAAATGCCCTTAGTTCACGAGGACAATTAACAGGAGATTGTTAAGCTCCCCATCTGCCAAGTTCTTTTCACTAGGTCAGCAAGCTGATTTTCTAAAGCAGTTTTAGACATCCTTGTTAAATGAACTCTGTCTTCTAGTAGTGATCCTTGAAACACTATTCCACAATCAAATGTATCAAAACTTAATTACAGAACTATCTGTTCTACTATAGATTGCACCTGAGCTTTCAGGGTCCTTTTTCTTTGCCCAGAGAAGTAAGTGTTTGTGCCTGTGTGTGTATAAAGAGTACAATGCTCAGGGCTTCAAAGTCTGCAGTATTCTTCTCAACTGTATAGTAAGTGATGGAGGAGCAATGGGGACTTGATCGGCTCTGGCCCGGCTTTGCCTGCCCTGCCTCCTTACTACAATGGGGGAAAGAAGCGGGATGGGTGAAGCAGAGCCGGCTGAGTCCCTGTCACTCACTCCTCAGGAGGACTGAAGGGGCCATGGCTGGCTTAGCTTCACTGCTTGCGCAAGGCTTCTCTGACCCGGAAAACCTGCATTCAGTGAAGTAGATCAAAAGATGGGAGATAATAGTGGAGATACCTTTTCCTGCCTCCTCCCCATCCCCTGGCAGGGGTGGGGCTTATGGAGGGGGCAGGGCTTGGAGTGCCAAGGGGATGGGGCCCATGGAGGTGGCACAAGTCTCTGGGGGCTGGATGCAGAGTGACCGTAGGCCAGAGGTTTTGCAGCCCTGGTATAGTTTACATTGATTTCAATATATTACTGTTGTAATTGTCAGACGGTTTGATAAATTACTTCTCTGCAGTAACTTAGATCCAGGCAAATGGCTGAGCTTGTGAGATGTGGGATTTGTGGCCAGAAATCTGTGGCCCTTGTGGTCCTCTCACGATACAGTTAACCACAGCATATGCAATTCTTTGTGTCTATTCATACTCGGTTTGGCCACAGTTTTTTAGCTTGTGGTATACAGCCTGGTATACACCCTTCATATATTTGTCTTCTGCCTTTCTACAATCTACCTTACCTTTTATTTGCATATCCAGTATCTTGCTTTGAATCCAGTATCTCCTTTGAAGTCTTCTCAGCTATTCCTTTGTCTTCCACATCCTTCCCTTCTCTGTGTTTTGATCCCTGTTTGTCTTTGTTTGCTTCCTTCCTACTCCTACATTCTAGTTGTATCCTGTCTCCATCCCCACCTCCACTATGTATCACATGCTGAATGAATTAGCAATGACTGATAAACGGAGATTTTTTTTTAAAAAAAAGATGACAACTGAAGGCCGCTGTTAGTAGTTAAGGCACAGGACGATGTTTGCTTAAAATATTTGTGCAGGGAAAATAATTAAGTAGGTAGAAGTCAAAGATAAAGAATAAAGTAAAATTGAACCTCTTTAAGAAGAAGTCAAAACCTTGGACTCCATAAAGAGTTTGGGATGTTGTAAAAATACCATTTTATAGCTCACTTAAAAATGGGTACGTACAAGACAAATAAAGGACACTGAAATATAGCAGAACTAAAGTTGCACTGGGACAGGATGTTGGCAATATAGTCAGAAAAATAATGCCTGTGGAAGATGTGGAGAGGCTAGGAGTCAGATGAATTTTAAAAAATGAGACCAGGAATATGTGTAAACACTGCTAAAGTATGAAGATATGATGAATCAGAGGCAGTAAAATAACCTAGATCAAATAATTAGCACAGGTTGAAAACAGGAAATATCACAGCGCAAACAGTGACTATTCTGTTACATGCGATGAAGAGAAAACAAGAGAAATTGAAACTGTCAGGGCAAGCTCATTGAGATTCCCAGACATACAATTCATTATGATAAACTTAAGCAGGACATAGAACCGTTTACACAACAGAATGAGAAACCAGATGTGCTGTGTAAACTCACAAGTGATAGGAAGACATTAAAGTCCCCTGCCTTTATATAGAGAGCATAATATCATATCTACTGTACAATGGATCGCACTTCACATGTTTTACCAGTTGCAAAGATATACCTCATAGCTGACTAGATTGTCTTCACTCCTATTCAACTGGGATAGTAATTTTCATCCACTTCTGCAACCAGCTTCCATTTTCATACACTATTATAACATGTGGTTAATAGAGTTTTTGATGGCCTGTTTACTGCTGGTGTCAGTCTTATGAGGAATCTGTGAAATGTAAACATTTTGAATGGATTCGAAGAAGAGTAATTCCTGATTTGGTTGGCCAGAAATTCTTACATGCTCCTTAACACATGCATCACAGCACAGGAATAAATCCAGTAGAAATCATGGATACAGTCCACTCCTTTCCTCTTCTATATACATTAAGCCGTAATACAGTACTTGTATTGCAAGACGACGTTTGTATATCAAGTAAAAAAAAATTAAATAAATATTTTAAAATTTGCTTGTCTTGCAAAACGCTCTCAAACCAAGTTACTTGCAATCCAAGGTATTACTGTATTCTTGATGTCATTTATTAATGAGCTGACTCTCAAGCTGTGTTCCAACCTGTTCAGTCCCTTTCCAATAATTTTTTTTTTACTCCCAGAATCTGTTAAGTATTGTACTTTAAATTCATAATACATTAGCATAACTTGCACCATGACAGATCCATAAAACAACATTTTCCAGATTACTGAACGCATAGCTACATAACCCTGTCTGTGCCAATTATGAGTTCATCTACTAACAGTTTTGGACTTTTCAAAATTGAAATGGAGTTGAACTGAAATGACTGAGCTTGCTTTGTATTCTAATCTGTGAGTGTCAATTTTATTTATTTATTTATTTATTTATTATATTTATACCCCGCCTTTTTTCCTGCAAGGAACCCAAGGCGGCTTACATAATCCTCCTCCTCCTCTCCATTTTATCCTCACAACAACCCTGTGAGGTAGTTTAGGCTGAGAGTCAATGACTGGCCCAAAGTCACCCAGTGATTTTCATGGCCTGAGCGGGGACTAGAACCCGGATCTCCTGAGTCCTAGTCCAACACCCTAACCACTATGGCACATTGGCTCAAAAAGCACTTCCTGTTTTCAGCAACTTTGCACACTTGCGAACTTGTGCCAGCAGTGTTAAGTAATAACTGAGTTTCATTTTGTTCTTTATTCACACAGGCCTCAGCCTGTGGCATCCATTTTGGGAAGGCAGTTTGAACTCTTGAACATGTGTAGACTTTTCTGAAGAAATGGATTTGCCTTTTGGCCACTCCATGGCAACAATATGAATATATCTTACACATGTTAATGTTTTTCTTCGTAGCCATTTACCTCCTCCTCCTCCTTTGCCCTTATCTGTCCACAGCCTTATTTGCTCTGGTGACCATGTGATTTTGTCAAAGATATCATGGTGCTATGTCTTATATGATAACATCAAGAGTAATGGAAAACAAAATCTTGCAGGTTGGCACAGCCAGATTAATAGTAGTCTTGGCATATGACTCTGAGGACAGAAAAGAAGAAAGGAAATGGTGCTAAGAAGCAGCAGCAGCCGCCGCCAGTGGGACAAAGTGGTGTCAAACAGCAGCAAAAATTGATCTGGTTCACAAGACACGACAACCCACCATGGTGGGCTGTTGTGTCGTGTGAACCCAGCACCGCTTATGCAGGGTGGCTTATTTTTCATGAAAAAGCCACCCTGAGAACCCATGGCTTGTTTTAGGGTTTGTCATGCCCATGGTGGCTTGTTGTATTGTCCGAACCCAGCAGGGCAATTTTATCCGGGGTTGCCAGTAACGCCAAGAGAGCCGCCCGGCCAGAACAGCAAAATCTCCTGCCACTCCTCGCGATCTTGCTCGTGCCTCCGCCATCCTCCCTTATCCCTTCTCAGTGACAGCTGCATTTCCATAATTTCCCCCTCCTGTGTTACTGCTTTGCCATGATGTTTGTGTTTGTTTCCTGATCCTGCTCACTCCTCAAACCATATCAAGTTGTGACAGCTAGCAACAGAGGGAAATGACAAGCAGGAAGTGGGGGAAGCCGAAAGTGGCTGGAGAGAAGGCGCTTTGCCAGCGGGTGTTGTAGAATAACATGAAGCAGCCTTTTCCACAGAAAAAGAAAAGAAAAGTGTTTGCTAGCTAGCAGTGTAAATGCCGAAGCGAAAGGGGAACATAGGGGTGCTTGGTTAAATATTGGAGAGGCAGACTTGCGCAACAACAAAAGTCCTTCCCCCCTGCCCAAAAAAGCTGGTTAACACATTAGCACGTTCATAAAGGCTCATAAAATTAATTCAATTTGGTGAGCTGATCCCAGGGGTGGGGAGAGTTTCTCTTGGTAGCCAGCAACCCCAGCGGACCCACTGCAGAAAGGGTGCTGACGTAGGGACCAAGGCATCGAGGGGTTCTGCCACAAAGGTGCCTGGGAAACTTGCTGGAGCCAGTACGAGGACGGAGGGGGAGAACAAGCCACTGCAAGCCCGACCGTCTGTCAGGAGTGCCATGGGTTGTTCAATGAACAACCAGCCCATGGTGGCTTATTCGCAGGGTGGTTTAGCATGACATGTGAACCTGCCCATTGTGTGAATGTGTGATGAAGTGAGTATTTTTGTTTGGCTCATCCTATGTACCGCTTTTGAAGGGAATATTGAAAATACCTTCTTTGGTACAACAGCCTTATTCTTATTCAATATATTTCACCCATTTTGCATATGCAAGCATTATAAACATCTCTGGATTCTGTTCTGACCCACAGGAGATATTTTTATCCACCATGTAGCTTTAGCTTCCCAACCCCCTTTTTTTTAAAAAGAAGAATGTTATTAAGTGCTCTCCATTTTTTTGAATGATGGGAATTTATATCCTGCCCTTTGCATTTGCCTCAAGGTGGCTAACAATATCATTTTGTTAATTAAAGAATTAAAATACGTTTCGTTCATGAAATATAACATTATAATTATAACATTAATTTGTGATTTCAGCAAAGGCTATCCTTGATTAATAAAATTATATAATTTAAGCCAAGTTACTGTAATTCACAAAAGTGGTAACTTCGTTGTTTAATTCATGAAATAAGAAAAGTCTTTCATGAATTAGGCAGAGCATTTAATTATAGTTGTGGTAAAGTTTCATTAATTATATATTGCACAAATTATTAGGCAGAGACTTTATTTAATTAATGGATCTAGTGCCATCATTGTCTATTTTGAAATTAGGCAGAAGCATTTCCAGTTTTAATTTAATTAGACTGGGGATTTGCTCAAATGATGAGTTAGATGAAGGTGCACATATATCATGAGTGAATCAACATTTCGTTCATCAGACGTTTCAGAAATTTAGCATAACAAATTACATTGTGCAGTAGTTATATTTTTCTCTCAGTTAGAAAAATTAAAACAAAAAGGGAATGAAGAGTTAAAATACTTAAGTGTGAACCCATTGTGCCATAATAGATTACCAATCATTAGCACAGCCACCACTGACATCAGAGAAAGCATTGCAGCATGTAACCCTCTCTCCAGTACATATGCCAAATGTCCAAAATGTCTGCCCACAAATTCTACCTCTACATCAATCCTGTAGACAAATGCAATTTCACCATTTATTCAGCATATTTGTGTGCAACCACACACATTCAGGTTTGGGAGAAAACTGGTCTCACAAAAATGTTGGTATTTGTCAAATTAGTGTTCCTTTGCAAAAATTGTCATTTTTTACAGCAACCCAAATGCCCCATGACTAGGAAAATCCACTCCACATGCTCCATGTTAATTTCTAGCTTCAGCTGCAAATAACCTTACTGTGAGGGATATGGGAAAGGTCAGTGCTGCATTCCTCTTCAAAACTGCTCAAAATGGTATCCTCATACCACACAGGAGAATGGGTGTAGCCAACATAAACCATTTTCTAACCACAGTACATAAGGATTTAATTATAATAAATTGCACCAATAATTTTTCTTGCTAATGAACAAAATACTTCCATAACCTCAAGAGAGACACACAAGCTCTATGTGCAAATTATTATTCACTCAATTTATCTAACATAAAGAGAGAAATAATTTATACTTCCACGTGCAATTGGGACACAATCCAGAAAAGTTTAGGTAACTGAACTCAACAGGACTTTCATGTTTAACTGTGCCATGTCTAACTGTGCAATCCTATATACATCTTTACTAAGACGTATGTCCCACTGTGTTCAGTAAATAGGATTGTAATCTAAGTTACATTTATTTCAATGGGACTTTGCCATATCTACTTTCTACTGGTTGTCACCATCATTGTATAGCAGTACCATTAAAGTTCCACAGAACTCTGTAGAAGAAGACAAATGCAACCTTTTTAGAGAAGAAGGGCCAGTTTGGAAGCTTCCTGCCTGCATTCCATCCAAATGTATCATCATCATCATCATCATCATCATCATCATCATCTATTATATTTATACCCCGCCTTTTTTCCTGCAAGGAACCCAAGGCGGCTTACATAATCCTCCTCTTCCTCTCCTTTTTATCCTCACAACAACCCTGTGAGGTATTTCTCTCTAGGGGTCAAGCTCTGAAAAAAATTTGATTCTGCATGTTTGCAGCAGCCAGCAGTGAATGACTCTGATAGCCTGGCACCCATGGTGCCAACCTCTCTCCAACCTCAAGAACACTTTTTAAAAGTGTCCTTTATTTTTAAAAGTGTCCTTTATGATTCTGCATGTTTGCAGCAGCCAGCAGTGAATGACTCTGATAGCCTGGCACCCATGGTGTCAAAGGAGAGCTCACTCCAACCTCAAGAACACTTTTAAAAAGTGTCCTTAATTTTTATAATAAGAAAAAAAAAAAGAAAATTGTACGTGTCATGCTTTAAAAACATATTTTTAAAGGCAACCACCTGCAGAAAGAAGCATGGCGGGGTGGGGGGGGGGAAGGAGAAGGGAAAAACTGAAGACTGAAGGGGCATTCCATTTGCTGGTATGTACCTCCATCATTCACACTGTGAGGCCAGAAGGAAGCCAGGCATATGCCATGCCTGAGGTAATTGTAATGGGCCCTTTAAAAAAAGTTACATCTGTCTTCACTCTGAGAGAGTGGGGTGCGTATGGATTATAGTTCTGTATATATCCTTATTATTTCCAAATTATATCCTTTATGATAGTTTCTGCATCTCAGGAAAAACTTAGAGCCAATTTACACATTCATAAGAATTATGCATTACAAACATGGTGGGACTGAGCCATTTTAAAATGCTCTCCCCCCCCCGACACTCATGAAAAAGAAGAGGAGCAGCAGCAGTAGCAGCTCTTAATATATTCAAATTTCAATTTATTCTCAGGACTTTTAATTGTCATAACAAAGAAAAAGTTACAGTTACAATTTTAAACAAAAAGAAAAACAATGGCAGTGCCTTGTGGAACCAGAATAATGAGTCATCGGAAAATCAACTCTATCAATATATTTGTTTTAAAGGTTTGATGTTGTTGGATTGCAGCATTTCCAAAAGCAGTTGTGCCATGCCCCTGCCCATGGACAAAGCGTTATATCAGTTAGTATGTGAGGGGAGGGGGAGTGTGAGAGGAGTGTGGAATGTTGGATGTCTGTTGATTGGCTGAGAGAGTGAGGGTGTGTGTGAAGCCTGTCAGATAAACAGTGGGTGGTGCTGTTCAGAAGGGGGGGTCTGAGGGAGAAAGAGGAGTCACAGAGGGCTGTCTAGAGCAGTGTTCTCCAACCTTGGGTCCCCAGATGTTTTTGGCCTACAACTCCCAGCATGCCACAGCCAGCGTAGCTGGGAGTTGTAGGCCAAAAACATCTGGGGACCCAAGGTTGGGGAACACTGGTCTAGAGAGAGGGGCAGAGAGTGAGCTGTGGAAGTGAGCTGAGAGTGGAGAAAGAAGTCTGAGTGGAGTTGGGAGCCGGAGTCTTGTCTGAGAGAGAGAGAGAGAGAGAGAGGGAGTTTTCAACATTTAGAATCCATTAATATCTATTTCCCTACCCTTAATTGTAGTTAAATAAACTTATTTCATTTTTAAAACTTTAAAGGTGTGGTCTGAATTGGTTACCCTGGAGGGGGTTGGTGGCAGCGGAGGAAATTAAGAGAGTGTGGAGGTGGGATTTGACCATATAAAGCTTCAGGTGCGAATTCAGAAGGTGGGGGTGAGAGAGAGACGTCACAAGTTGCTGTAGCATTGGACTTCTATTACCTCCATCTAACAGGTACACAGTTTTATGTTCCATTGGCCAAAATCTAATCCAGTGTAAAGGATGTGCTGGGTGTCAAACAGGCAATGATGGAAGTCTTCCACTACTTTACTCCCATAGATGTAATGCTTTAACTCAGCCTTCTCCAACCTAGAGCCCTCCAGATGTTTTGGACTACATCTCCTAGCATTACTGACTATTGGCCATGCTGGCTGGGGCTGATGGGAGTTGAACTCCAAAACATCTGTAAGGCACCAGGATGGGGAAGCCTGCCTTAATCCATTGGCATTTCCTGAAATTACTAACTAGGACTGCTGAAGGCATTATCAGTTGGAATCTTAATGCTTTTCTAATATGGGATGCAGATAAATTTCAAAACCAAAATTTTGCTTCAACTTCCCTTCTCTGGGTGCTGCTGGCCACAATGGTGTGGTAGGAGGCTACCAGGAAAACAACCTTCTCCGTAGTGACCACTTCCACCTGTCTGTGGAATGCCCTTCCCAGGGAGATCCACCTGGCATCTTCTCTGTATACATTTAGGCACCTTTATGTTTAGTTTAAGACCTTCCTCTTCCAGCAGGCATTTAATCCTTAATCTGTTGCTTTGATTATTAATTTTCTGCTGGCTTGTTAATGATATACAGGCAGGGCCGGCGCTACCGCTAGGCCAACTAGGCTGTTGCCTAGGGCGCGTAGCGGAAGAGGGCGCAGAACGCTGCGCTCCTCTTCGCTGCCGGCGCGCTCCTGTGTTGCCCGCCCGCCCGCCTCACCGAGAAAGCCAGGTCAGTGCGGGGGATTGCGCCCAGAGTAGTGGTGGGGCCAAGCCTGGGCACCTCCCCCCCACCTTGCCTCGCCTCCGCGCCGCCTCCCCCCACCTCGCCTCTCGCCTCTGCGCCGCCTCCCCCCCTGCGCCGCCTCCCCCCCACCTCACCTCGCCTCGCTTCGCCTCCGCGCCGCCTCCCCCCCGACACCTACCTTCTCCGCGCTGTTTCCGGAGCCCCGCCCGCGCTCTGTTTTGGCAGGAGGAACCAGGGCAACAGGGCTTAAACAGCCCTGTTGCTCTGGTTTCCCCCGGCCAAAAACAGAGCGCGGGGGTCCCTTTTCGGAGGAGGCGTGGGAAGGTAGGTGGGGGGCAGCAGCGGCAGCAGGCAGCGTGCGGGGGGGTTGCAGAGCAGGGCTGCTTTCCGGAGCCCCCCCCACAGCACGAGAGGGGGGGCGCTAAATATAATTTAGCCTAGGGCGCCAAACTGCCCTGCACTGGTCCTGTATACAGGCCTGTGGCTCACGCTGGCTCAGCTTGTCTGAGTGTGAAAAGCTAAGCAGGGTCAGGCCTAGTTATTACTTGGATGGGAGACCCCTCCTCTAGTTTCCTGCATTGAGCAGGGGGTTGGACTTGATAGCCTTGTAGGCTCCTTCCAACTCTATGATCTATGATTTTAATATTTTAATGTATTACTTTGATATTTTATTGTTGTATTTTTTGTTTTGTTTTGATAGTTTATTGTTTTGCTTTTGCTTTTTTATGATTATAAACTGCCCTGAGGGCATTTGGCAGTTGGGCGGTATACAGATCTAACGAACAAATAGTTTTCTATGAAATTCAACTTAATTATCAAGGAGCCAATTAAAAAATTTCCACAGTTACTCACCCTGAACAATTCCAGTCTTTTCTTTAATCTCTGTTTCAAAGCTGCCCATTACCTGACTTACTACAACTAAGGACAAAACTGCCACACCTGATCAGATGGAAAGAAGATACAGAGCATTCTTAAACTCTGGATGACCATCTGCAATGGATTCTGTAGATTTTGAAAGACATCCCCACCGGACCCAGAAGGGAGCTCTCACTGGGAAGAGCAACACTTCCCCAGTGCATCACCTTTTGAAAACACCCAGTGAGGTATGAACAGAACCATTGTCAAATAGTTCCCAAAACTCCATGTCAGTCTATGTTTGATGGTATCAAAAGATGCTGAGAGATCCAGGAGAATCAACAGGGTCATACATACTGCCCTCGTCTAACTCTCAGCAAAAACACTCAACCGGAGGTCCAGAGCAACCAAAGCTATCATAGTCCCAAACCCCAGCTTGAAACTGAATTTAAATGGATCTAGATAATTGGCTTCATCAAGGAGCACTTGGAACTATCTAGCACTGGCCATGCAAAATTTTGGCTAAAAATAGGTGGTTTAACACTGGTCTATAATTCCGTAGATCAGGCGTCCCCATCCTTTTCCGGCACATGAGCACATTTGGAATCTTGAGACAGTGTCATGGGCACTGCGTCACAGAATGCCCGCTATGTGGGCATGCCCATGCACTAAGTGGCTGCCATGATAGATGTGCTCTCTCTCTCTCTCTCTCTCTCTCTTTCCTTGACAGCCAACTCACCATCCCATCTCTACACACACACACACACACATACAGAGAGAGAGAGAGAGAGAGAGAGAGAGGAGGAGGACCCCCCCAAAACCCAGACAGAAAGGGAGGGAGAGAAAAGGAAGGAGGAGGAGGAGGAGGGGAGGGGAGGAGAGGAGAGGGGAGGAGAGATTAGCTCTATGAACCTTGCAGGCCTGAGATCGCTCCCTTCTCTTTTCTGAAGGGGGAAGTCAGTGAGTGGGGGAAGAAGAGTACAGATGCTTTATGAGCATTGGTGGAGCCTTCATGGGCACCATTGTGCCCACAGGCACCACATTGGTGATCCCAGCCAGAGAGCTTGAGGGTTGAGGTAAGATTTCGTTAGAAGAGGTGTCTCTGCTGCCTCCTTCATGCTTGATGGCATGTCACCCTCCCTCAGAGAGAAATGAGTAAAACCAATAACCAGCCCATTAATTTCTCCTAACTAGCTAAAACAAGCCAAGATGAACAAGGGTCAAGCAGCCACATTGTGTCATGAAAATATCTACATATTTTGTCCACATCTCTTGAGCATTGACAAATGAGACGCATCCAAGAAAATGTAATCTGGACACCTCCACTTTTGACCCTGTTGCAATGATGGAGTCAAGGTTGGAACAAAAGTGGGCAAAGTACTTCACAAAAGTGTCACACCAGATCGCCAATGGTTCCAAACCTTCCTTCAAAATAGGGGCAGGATATAAAAGGTTTAATGCAGGGGTCTTCAAACTAAGGCCCGCGGGCCACATCCGGCCCACCTTGCCTTTTTATCCAGCCCAGTGGCTGATTGGCGGAAACAGACTTTTTAAAAACTCTTTCGCTTCAAGCACCGATTTTTTTGTTGAGTATGATCATTTGTGTGATGGCAAAAACAAAAGTATATTCGTGTTAGGCATGAAACAATTGTGCAACTATATATGTAAATACCACCAGCCCTGCCAGGAGTATTCATTAATATTCCCCCTTCTTCCTTCCCCATTCCTTTTTCCTTGTGTGTCGTGTCTTTTTAGATTGTAAGCCTGCGGACAGGGACTGTCTTGTTAATTGCTGTAAACCACCCAGAGAGCCTCAGCTATTGGCGGTATAAAAATAAAATAAAATAAATAAATAAAATAACTTTCCATTTAAGGGGGGGGAAAATCACCCCTATCAAGTAAAAAAAAAAAAGGGACCCGGGTCCTTTTTTTAAACTTGATCCATTCATTCATATTTTTTTCAAACTATAGTCCGGGCCCCCAACAGTCTGAGGGACAATGAACTGGCCCCCTGTTTAAAAAGTTTGAGGACCCCTGGTTTAATGTGTTCACCCTATTGTGGATGAGATTGCACTCCACCTTAAGGAACTAGTGGTCTGGGGTTGCTCCTTGATCTATCTTTGTCATTGGAGGTGCAGGTTGCCTCTGTGGCATGGAGCACCTTTTACCAGTTTAGGCTGGTGTGCCAGCTGTTGCTCTACCTAGACAGAGTTAGTCTGGCCTCAGTGATCTATTATGCCCTGTTACCCTCCAGATTAGACTAATGTAATATGTTATATGTGGGGCTGCCTTTGAAGATGGTTCAGATTCAGAAACTGCAGTAAGTTCAAAAATACAGCTGTGAGGCTGTTAACAGAGACTGGGCTTTATGATCACATTATGTCTATGCTTCACCAACCGTATTAGCTCCCAATTTGTTTCCAGGCTCAATTTAAATGTCAAAACCAGCATTTGTTTGTTTGTTTGTTTATTTATTTATTATATTTATACCCCGCCTTTTTTCCTGAAAGGAACCCAAGGTGGCTTACATGGTCCTCCTCCTCCTCTCCATCTTATCCTCACAACAACCCTGTGAGGTAGGTTAGGCTGAGAGTCAGTGACTGGCCCAAAGTCACCCAGCGAGTTTCATGGCTGAGCAGGGAATAGAACCCGGATCTCCCGAGCCCCAGTCCAACACTCTCACCACTACGCCACACTGTGCAGCATGGCTTGGGACCAGAATACCTGAAGAACCATTTGTCTCCACATATCCCTGCCTGTGCCTCCATTTTCACTGCAAGTGTCCTCACCATCCAAGCCGTGGTGGGTGACTACATGGGACTGGATAGTGGCACCTCCAGCATGGAATGCTCTCCCCAAGTTTGTCTGATGCCTAATGAATGCCATTTCTGTTGGAGCATGTGCAGAGTGTGTGCGGGTTGGGAGATTTATTATCCTGTCTGTGTGCTAGCAGACGCTTGAAATTCCACACACAGATCTTCCAGATCTCACCTCCCCCCTCGCGCAGCGTGCAGCGTGTTGTGCCAGTTTAACCAGCCCAGCTTCTCCGTTGCAGATTAATCCATGGAGTCAGGAAACACTCTGTAACACCACAGGTCTAATTCTACCTGTTTATTCACTTAGCAAGTAAAGTTCTACAGAGTATACATTTCCTAGTTACAGTCCATGTGCAGAGTATAAATGCATAGCAAGCATTTCATCCAGCCAGGGAGTAAGTTGAGCTTCACTCCACCTCAGCAAAGACGTTACATTGTTGCAGTAACGAAGTCTAGCAAGAAGAACCAAGAAGAAGAGAGAAAGCAGTCCAGCTTCTCTCTAAGATGGCTTCAGACAGAAAAACAAGTTAGCACGTCATCAGAACATACAAATCATGTGACTAGCTCATATTGTTTCCACAGTCTAGTTTCCTATGCGAAAACACGAGATTCCAGAAAGACATAACAAACCTGTTTACCTCGCCATTCTGTCCCTTCCATGTGTACAATGTGCTACAGCTGGTAAAGTGATACATATCACAACATCCCCCTTACAAGCTGAGTACATCTTGTTTCACATTTGCTCAATGAGGCCTAGCGCCATCATTAGCTTCCTGTGTCTTACTACAGGCAATGGTTTTGTGAAAAGATCTGCCACCATGTCTCCTGTTGCACAGCATTTGAGTGTTACCCACCCTTTCTGCACACAGTCCTTTACATGAGAGTAACGAACATCAATGTGCTTGGTTCTTGGCCTACATTTTTCATTTTGTGCCATGCTTATGCAAGCCTGGTTATCTTCAAAAATTGTAACAGCCTTGTCTACTGGTAATTTCAGATCAGTAAACAATTGTTTGAACCATTCAATCTCATTGCATGCTTGAGATAAACTGATGAATTCAGATTCTGCACTAGATACAGCCACACAAGATTGTTTTCGTGTATACCAGTCAATTAGACTTTCACTATACATGATCACAGTTCCACTTGTGGATTTTCTATCTGTTGCAGCTCCCCAATCAGCATCAGTGTACACACAAAAACCTCCCTCTGTGTGTGATGACAATTTCAGTTTGCAATTCATGGAACCTTTTAAATATCTTAACACACGTTTCACAGCTAGCCAATCATACATAGAAGGATTTTGCGTTTTCCTGCTAAGTATGTTCACAGCATTGCTGATGTCTGGCCTACTCACATTTGCCAAATATAGCAGGCTTCCAATAACACTTTGATATTTTCCAATATCCTCAAATTCAGTGTTATCTGTGTGTTTTTGATATTCAAGAGTCATCGGAGTGGTAACTGGGTTACAATTCTCCAATCCATGAATCTCCAGCAATTTCTGAATTTTCCCACTTTGTTCAACCAAGAAAGAACCTTCCTCATCCTGGTTGTCCAATTTTTTATTTCTATATAAAACAAACACATAATATCAAACATATAACAATTAACAAAACAAAATAGACCTCCGTTTTTCTTCTACAGCAAATACAGGTAACAATAATTTTTCTTACTCGATAATCCAAATGAGAAATCTCTTTCTTCCCATTGTCCCAGATTCACTTATTATTCCATAAATCCACAAACAAACAAATCATTATTTTCCAGTCTCTGCAAAAAGTCAATTAGAGGTTTCCACTCAATAATAAACGCAGATGTTGTCCTTTCTCTAATTAGTGATGTAAGTTTGGCCATCTCTGCCAGCTCCAGCATCTTGACCAACCATTCTTCTATCGTAGGCACTGCTGGACCTTTCCATTTCTGTGCATATAGTAGTCTCGTTGCTGTTGTCATGTATAAAAATAAAGTTCCATATCTTCCTTCTAGCTGACTGTCCATTATTCCCAATAGAAAAGCCTCTGGTTTCAATTGAAAAGTAATCCTTAAGATCTTTTGCATTAATAAATGAATTTCAACCCAAAATCTCTTAGCTTTCTTACATGTCCACCACATATGATAAAAGGTTCCTTCCTGTTGTTCACATTTCCAACATATATCTGATGCACCGCTATACATTCTAGCCAATTTCTCCGGCGACAAGTACCAACGATACATCATCTTATAAAAATTCTCTTTAAGACTAGAGCATAAAGTAAATTTCAAACCTTTTAACCACATATTTTCCCATTGTGTCATTAATATATTATAACCAAAATTTTGAGCCCATTTTATCATACATTCCTTCACTTGCTCTTCCTCAGTTTCAAATTTCAACAAAAGCTTATACATTCTTGAAATAAGATGTTCATCATTTAGACATAATTCCCTTTCAAAGTCAGATACCCTCTGTTCAAAATCATACAACCTTTTATCAACTTTAAACCTTTCTACCATCTGTAAATAGGAGAACCATTGACATGTATGACCTTCTTTTATCAGTTCTTCTCTTGATTTTATTTTACATTCATCTTGTGAAAAATTCAGCAAATCACGATATGTCAACCAACTGTATTTACTTAACATTTCTCTTCTATGATGGGCTTCTTGTGCTGATAGCCACAATGGTACTCTCTGACAAAACCTAGGTTTATATTTATTCCAAATTTTCAAAATGGCACTTCTAACACAGTGATTATTAAATTCTACATTCACTTTAACTTTATCATACCACATGTACCCATGCCATCCAAATCTCAAATCATATCCCTCTAAATCTAATAATCGACTATTTTTCAACAAAACCCATTCTTTGATCCATACTAAACAACAAGCAGCAAAATATAACTTCAGGTCAGGTAGACCCAACCCCCCTCTTTCTTTTGCATCCTGTAAAATCTTAAACTTAACCCGTGGCTTTTTCCCTTGCCATACAAATCTAGATATATCCTTCTGCCATTGTTTAAATGATATTTGCGATGTCACAATAGGAATAGTCTGAAACAAAAACAGCATTCTAGGTAATACATTCATCTTGATTGTGGCTATTCTCCCCAAAAGTGACAGTTGAGCTTTATCCCATCTTTCTAAATCTTTTTTCATTTCATTCCAAGACTTTACATAATTATTTTGAAACAACATACAATTCTTATTTGTTAATGTGATACCTAAATACTTTACTTTCTTTTCAACCTTAAAACCTGATTTATTTGACAATTTTATTTGATCTTGAATTTTCATATTTTTTGTTAATATCTTTGTCTTTAGTTTATTAACCTTAAAACCAGCTATAGCACCAAACTCCTTCAATTTAACCATTAACATTTCTATTCCTTTCAGAGGATCTTCCAAAGTTAACACCAAATCATCTGCGAAAGCTCTCAGCTTATAAGACTCTTTTTTAATTTTTATGCCTCCAATTCTATCATCTTGTCTTATATCTCTGTTCAATATTTCAAGCACAAGAATAAACAACAAAGGTGATAATGGGCAACCTTGTCTTGTTCCTCTATGTATTCCACACGGTTTCGTCATATCGCCATTGACAATTATTTGTGCTGTTTGTGAAGTATAAATTGACTTTATCCATTTTATAAAGTTCTCTCCAAAATCCATTTCCTTCAGTACTTTAAATAGAAACCCCCAATTTAAATTGTCAAACGCTTTCTCTGCATCTAAGAAAATCAATGCAGCATGTTTTTCATTATGCTTTTCCAAGTATTCCAAAATATCTAAGACTGTTCTAACATTATCCCTCAGCTGTCTTTTAGGTAAAAAACCACATTGATCTTCATGAATAAATTCTTGAAGAATTATTTTTAATCTTTCCGCCAATATCATTGTAAACAGCTTGTAGTCATTATTCAGTAATGATATTGGTCTATAATTTCTTGTTAAGGTTAAGTCTTGTCCCTCTTTAGGTATTAATGTTATATTTGCCTCTTTCCATGTCTCCGGCATCCGGCCTCCTTGCAAAATAGAATTCATCGTTTTTTGTAAAGGTTGTATGAGTTCATCAGAACCTTCCTCATCCTGGGATAATTGCATTCCAAGATAGTGTTGTACCAAACCTAGATCTTTCAGTTCAAAGTGTGCTTGCAATTCTTTTGCAATTTTGTGTTTTTGACTTACTGATTCTGTTATCAGCAATATATCATCAACAAAGACTAACAAATACACCCAATGTCCCATTTCTGTGTGACATGTGTACAGACAGTGATCAGCCTTGCTTTGTTTGAATCCCAAACTAATCAAAACTCTGTCTAATTTTTGGTTCCAGCATCTCACTGTTTGTTTCAGCCCATATATGGATTTGTGCAAACGACATACAAGACCAGGATCTTCTACAAAACCTTTTGGTTGCACCATGTAGATTTCCTCTTGTAAATCACCATATAGGAAAGCAGTTTTTACATCAAAATGAAATGCCATCATTTTTCTTTGTGCTGCCAATTTCAACAACAGTCTTACAGTTGCATACTTTGTTGTTGGTGCAAACACGGAATCAAAATCTATCCCATGTTTTTGTGCAAACCCTCTTGCCACGAGTCTTGCCCTGTACCTTTCCACCTGCCCCTGGTGATTCATTTTCACCTTGTACACCCATTTACAGGTGATGGCCTTTCGCCCTACAGGTAAAGATACCAGACTCCATGTTTTGTTAACATGTATTGCATTGATTTCATCCTGCATGGCTTCAAACCAATCGTTTCTCACTACTGGTTCCATGCCCTGGATTTCCTCAAAACTTTGAGGTTCTAAAGCTATTTTGAAAGCTTTATGTACAACAGTTTTCCCACTTTGGAATTCATCCTGATATCTAACAGGTGTTTTACGTTCTCGGGTTGAACGCCTTAGAGATTGTTCACCTCCCTCCTGTTCCCCAGATATCTGCTCAGTGACCTGTTCTGTTTCAGAAACCTCCAGCTGTGTCTCAGCCATTGAATGCATTGGCAATTCCACCAGCTGTTTCTTTTCATGTGTTTGCTCGTGAAAAATCACATCTCTGCTTAAAATTACCTTTCTGTGTTGTGGTGACCATAACCTGTAACCTTTTGTTTGTCCATCATACCCCAGCAGAAAACATTCAAAGCTTCTGGGTGACAGCTTTGTCCTATTTTGAGCCTGTATATGAACAAAACATTTGCATCCAAAAATTCGCACGTGTGATATCTTTGGCTTCCTCCCATGAAACATTTCATATGGAGTTTTCTCAGTTGTGGTGTTAGGTAATCTGTTCAGCAAATAGTTAGCATTTGAAAGTGCATCCCCCCAGAAACGGTTTTTCAACTGTGAGTCAGCTAATTGAGTCCTCATCATTTCTTGGAGTGTTCTGTTGCGTCTTTCAGCTACGCCATTTTGAAACGGTGAGTTTGGGGCTGTGATTTTGTGCCCAATGCCCTCACTTTCCAAGAATTTCTTGAATTTTGTACTCATGTACTCTCCCCCACCATCTGTGAGCAATTCACCTATGGGGTATTGTTTGAATCTGTTACCAGCCCATTTCACAAATGATTCAAATCTCTCTCGAACCTGAGATTTATGCTGCAAAAGATAAACAAATCCAAATCTAGAAAAATCACCAATGATAGTCATGTAGTACTTATTTCCCCCATAGCTTTCCTCAAATGGCCCAGCAACATCAGAGTGTACGAGCTCAAATATTCTTGTGCTCACTCTATCACTGTGTTTCTGAATGTTAGTCCTGTGTGACTTAGCCTGACTGCAATCTTCACATTCCACATAATTAGAACAAGGTTTCATTTTCATGCCCTCACACAGACCCGGCATCTTCTCGATGCTCCTGTAATTAGCATGCGCAAAACGTTTATGGAATAAATGTACACAATTATCATGAGGCTTACAATTTGCATACTTCACACTCTCATCATGTGTTACAAATGGATTTATAACATACAGAGAATTCTGCAAATCACCTTTTGCACAGACTGTCCCTTCACGTGAAATCACACATGTGCTGTCTGAAAAACACATTTCATAGCCATTTTGAGCTAATTGGGAAATACTTATCAGATTTGTGTCCAGTTCTGGAACAAACAATGCCCTTTGTTGACCCAAAGTAGTAAATTCAATTGTTCCTGCTGCTGAAACATTTATACGTTTCCCGTCAGCTAATTCCACGTGCTGACCTGGACATCCATCTTCTTCCAGAGATTGAAATACATTCCTGGAGTTAGTCATGAGATGAGAAGCTCCAGAGTCTAAGACCCAAACAACATTAGAAACCCCCACCCGTGCAATCAAACTTTTGCCCGTTTTAACTGCCTCCTCAGGTGTGCTTGTTGTTTCCTGTTTGTTTTTTGTCTTTTTTCGTTTGACCTTACAATCTTTTTTCAGATGAGTTGTAGATCCACAAGTGAAGCATTTTTTCACTTTTAAAGCAGCAGCTTGGGTTACTCCCTGCTTGTTATTTGCAGCTTGGCTGTTTGCCACATCAGCCTGGCTCTCTGCAAACTTACGGCCAGAGTTGTTTCGCTTTCCTTGTCGCTTTTCCCACTCAGAAAGAAGTTTGCCTGACACATATTCCACCGTCAGGTTTTGATCTGGCTGCCCCTCCATCAAAGTGACAATTGTATCATAACATGGATCAAGACTTGATAGCAGAATGGACACCTGATTTAATGGATCAATAGTCATCCCTTGAGCCCTCAGCCTGTTAAACAAGTCTCTGATAGTGCTCAAATGCTCTGGCATAGAGCCACCTGGTTGCAAGCTTAACTTGTATAGCTTATGTGCCAGCAAAATTCTGCTTCCAGCTGTTTGCATCTGATACGTATTCTTCAATACATCCCAGATCTCTTTTGCTGTGTTTTGTAACTGGAGAAATGGCACTTGTGAGCTTTCAACAGATAAACAAAGAATTGCTTTGGCTTTGTCATCCCGCTCTCTCTATTCATTGTATGCCTGATCGCCCACTGCAACTGGATCCTGTGTTACTACAGACCAGAGTCCCGCATGGGTTAAATAATGCTGAATCTGAAAACTCCACAGCACATAGTTCGATCCAGACAATTTCTCCACAATTTGTGGATTCAGGGATTGTGCAGCTGCCATTTCTGTGACCGGGGGATTCTCCTCCTCCTCAGAAATTTCAGCCTCGCTATTTCCCTCTAAGCTCTCGGCCTTGGAACTTGCCTGCAAGCTGTCTGTGTCAGCCAACAGATTCTCTCCCCCTTCTTCCCCCTTACCGGTTGAAGGACCAGGAGATATTTCTTCCTTGATGTCTTCCTCCTCTGCCATTAATCACTGCAATCACCGGAGTCGAAGCTGTTGCCAAACAGGTCCCGGTTTTGGTACCAACCCGCTCTGGTTTTGGTTCTGGTCCAGTCTGGTTCCGCTGGTTCCGTCTGGGCCCATAACCCTGTTGGAGCATGTGCAGAGTGTGTGCGGGTTGGGAGATTTATTATCCTGTCTGTGTGCTAGCAGACGCTTGAAATTCCACACACAGATCTTCCAGATCTCACCTCCCCCCTCGCGCAGCGTGCAGCGTGTTGTGCCAGTTTAACCAGCCCAGCTTCTCCGTTGCAGATTAATCCATGGAGTCAGGAAACACTCTGTAACACCACAGGTCTTATTCTACCTGTTTATTCACTTAGCAAGTAAAGTTCTACAGAGTATACATTTCCTAGTTACAGTCCATGTATAAATGCATAGCAAGCATTACATCCAGTGGAGTAAGTTGAGCTTCACTCCACCTCAGCAAAGACGTTACATTGTTGCAGTAACAAAGTCTAGCAAGAAGAACCAAGAAGAAGAGAGAAAGCAGTCCAGCTTCTCTCTAAGATGGCTTCAGACAGAAAAACAAGTTAGCACGTCATCAGAACATACAAACCATGTGACTAGCTCATAATGCTCCCACGGTCTAGGCTTCCCATGCGAAAAACACGAGATTCCAGAAAGACATAACAAACCTGTTTACCTCGCCATTCTGTCCCTTCCATGTGTAAACAATGTGCTACAGCTGGTAAAGTGATACATATCACAACAATTTCAACTATAGGTTAAGACCTTTTTATTTCCGCAGACTTTTTAATCCACTGGACATTACCTTTATGTTGCTTGGTGTCCCCCCCCTTCCTTCCATTTATTTCATTTCTATAGTGCCAAAACTGTCTGGGCAATTCACAAAAATTGCAAAACAAAAATGTAAACATACAAAATTTAAAAGTAATTTAAAATGGCAAAAACAGTTACAATATGATACCAGGACCTGATAAAACAACTGACATTAAAGCCCCCATCATATGCTGCCAAATCCCTGAGAGTAGAGGACAGTCTTAACCTGGCATTGAAAAGATGACAGTGTTGGTCCAGGTGGGCCTCAGTGTGGACAGCATTCCACAGTCAGAGGGCTACCACCAAGAAGATCCTCTCCCTTGCTGCCACCCTCTGAACCTCCCTTGGGGAAGGCACTTGGAGGAGGGCCTCAGATTATGAGCATAGTATACGGGTAGGTTCATACTGGGAGAGGTGCTTCTGAATGCTTTTATACTGCACCTTTATATTGTGATGTTTTAATGTTTTTGTTTTGATTTGTTTTACTGTAATTTTAACTTTTTGAAAGCTGTCTTGGGAACCTGTTGAAGGGCAAGGCATAAATACCTTAAACAAACAAACAAACAAATACCACCTAACTACCCCCAAAGCCCCACTGGTTGAGACCGCGCAGATGTGATAATGGCAAAGAAATAGCGTCACTGCCACAGAGTACACCTTCAGATGGCTCAACCATGTGTGATCTGATTCACTTTGAGTTTTGTTCCACCTACACTCAAGTCATCATCCCAACTATCTCATATTCCACAGTTGTGTATTAAACCAAGGGCAGACCAGGCTTTGGTGGCCAGGAGAGGATGCCTAAACACCATTGTGTCGACCACTTTAGTCAATTCCTTATTCCATGAAATGTCTAAAGGTTTGACAGAAGAGCCAATCAAATTTGTCAAATAATCACCTAAGGCTGCCTGGTTTAAGACACAATCCTATGCATATTTCGACAGTTCTAGGACTTTTTTCTGTCTAAATATGCATAGGATTGCGCCCTTAGATGTGTAATGCTAATGACGGAGAAGAGAAAAAACAAAGCCGGACGCTCTCAAACCGCAGATTGTTCAGATTCAAGAAAAAAGGTGGGGAGAATGAGATTGAGAAAACCCTGGAATAAATTATGATGATTACCGTATTTATTATTTATTTCATGTCTACATTGCCCAATAGCTGAATCTCTCTGGGCGGTTCAGTAGATTTGGGGGAAATGATATTAAAGAGATTGAAGTGAGTGCTTTCCTAATCTGTTTAACATATTGTGACAGACTTGACTCTGTGACATAGAGACGTCCCTCGTTCACAGTGGCATTTAAGCTTTGATTGGGGGGAGGGGGAATCCCACTTTATTTTACCAACAGAGATCTGCAATAACAATTGAGATGGGAGGTATTTCCTTGAGATTAATGGCTGGTTAAGAGGAGTTGATGGCCCAAGGCTCGACTGGGGGCCATTAAAAACAGCCAGTCATTATTTTGCAGGAAATGCTCCAGGCTGAAGTCATTACTGCTAGTATAAAATGAAAAAAAGGCCAAAAAAAAGAAGAAGGCATAAATGTTTGGATTTTCAGCAATAAAGCAATTTCCATTAGTATGAACAGGGCATTCATAGGGATTCCTACCCTGTGCTACAGACAACTCCATTGCTTGAATCCGTATCCATATTCCATTCATTTTGTGACCTTTTATAGTTAACATGATTCTTTATATTTGCATCAAAGTCAAAACCATATCAAGCCATTGTATCTATTTGGGGGGGGGGGAGTGGCAAAAATGAAAAACAAAACAAAAAGTCCTTTTGAACTAGGTCCATATGGGAAATTCATATTTGCTGGATCAAAATTTCCACGTAGGTCTAGTTTTAGGATTGGATTTTTAATTTTATGGGGAAACCCCAGCAAGAATATAAAATGCATGTCGTATAATGGTAATATTTCAATACTGTTTATTTGATGTCAAAAAGCACAATTTTCTTATAAAACGTCTGTAGTCCAAATACCTTGTGTTGGATCATCTTGTCCTTTATCTCAGGCAGCAAAATGTCTTCGGCTGGTTCAGCACAAAACACAAACAGCTACTATTATCCAAAAGCCTGTCCCCTACTCTGAGAGTTAATTTCTCCCCCATGGGGAGAGATCAGTCAAAACCATTTTGCCTTGGTTACAAAGTGGCTACTACAGCCCTGAGCTTTAGCAACACCCTTCCAAGCATTCTTCCGGAAATTCCCCTGAGCCCACAATAAATCTCAAGTATGCATTTCCTGAAAGTAATGAGTTTAGTGCAAGTTATAAACAACTAGCACAAAGCACCTTACTTTTCTCATACCGCACATTTAAAAAAAGGGGGGGGGGAAATGGTGCTGCCAGCACATAAGAATTGGGCTGTTAATAAAGAGTCATATTTCTTGGTCCATTTTGTTCCTGCTTTGTTCCAGTCACATTTTCCATTAAATAACATAATAGATGCAACACATTCTATTAAAACCTGTGGCCATTTGCACTTAAGGCAAAATAGTGAAGTCCCTGTATCCCAAAGTACCGGTATCTTATATCATCCATTCTGCCTAGGTGTTGGTTACTTCTTTGATTATGGGAAATGCTTATCTTAAAATATAATTTTACTAATGTTTACTAAATAATGTTTAGTAAAAAATAATTTCAGTTATTTTAACCATATTTTGTATATGACAGAAGCATTCATTTGATAAAATTGGTTCCATCCATAGAGTACCTGAGTCAGCTATAAGGTTAAGCGTTGTCACACATGTTGTGGCTTTCACTAGAAAATATGATCTGATAAGGTTAAATTTGATTGTAATTTCCATAAAAGAAAAAGGGGAAAAAACTTTAGCTCCTAGCTGCTATGTTGAGAGCTTTGTGTATAGCAAATGAGGAGTTGCTAATTAAATAAAGTGAATTATCCCATTTAGCTAAATCTCATAAGTCTATCAATGATGGCTGGAAATCCAGCACATAAAATATGTAAACATCTAATAAAAACTGAAGCACATCATGAATACATGGCAGTAAAAGTCCAGAGAGCCATAGAATAAATTACTTACATTCACTTTAGGTGTTCTGGAAACATAGCATCATTTTTCCAGTTTTGACTCATATCAAGACCACCCTGAAGAATAGCTTAATTGAACCAAATCCCCAAAGACTCTGTATTTATCATTTAGTTTATAAGTTTGGCAGCTAACTAGACATAACAAAATATGCAAATTGAATTACGATTGATGATTACACAAAAACATGCGGCTTGTACCACAGAATATAAGTGTTTTGAATTTAGCAGTAACAACCAATCCCGGGGGGGGGGGGGGTTGAGGGGTTAGGGGCAAGAGAAAATAACTTTAAAATAATTGACGAAAAGTTGTCATTCTTATTCAAGTGTGGCCCCAAATCACAGCTGACACTTACATGCCTGTTTAGTGAGATAGTTTGCAAGAGACTTCAAATGTGCATGAAAGATAGCAGGACTGTAGCAAAGTATTTCAGCTTGTTCCCTTTCTTGTGTTTCATGCAGTGGTGCATTTAGGAGTTACTGACTGGGTTCGCACAACATGCTAAGGTTAGCGTGTTGTGCGAACCCAGTCAGTGTTTCTTAACCATGGCTTTGAAGCCACCTTCAAAGCCATGGCTTGTTGTAGGGTTTACTGTGGCCACTGTGGCTTAGCATATTACACAAACCCAGCCATTGAGTGCAGAGAATTTTGAGTACTCATAGTAGTGTTTTGTATTGCTCAATGTAAGGGACTATCAGTATCAACATGACAGAAGTTTGGGGGAAATCAGGGAAAAGCAGTCATTTGACATGGAAGAAACAAGTCTTTTAAAAGGTACATAATGTCAAGGCTGGTGACCCAGAGGCATGTGGTTGGTTCTAGTGATGGCTAAGAAGGCAGATAAGCAGGTAGGTGGAAAGGATAACCACTTGTTCATAGATTTCATAGATCATAGAGTTGGAAGGAGCCTACAAGGCTATCGAGTCCAACCCCCTGCTCAATGCAGGAAACTAGAGGAGGGGTCTCCCATCCAAGTAATAACCAGGCCTGACCCTGCTTAGCTTTCCTGTAACCTGAGCAATGGATTGTACAGACTGAGGAGAGAGGCCCAAATAATCAGCTTCATACAGCCTGATCAGGAGGAGCCTGTTTGCTCCTGGTGTTACCTGATCCCTGCTGGACAGAAAGCTATAGTGCATTACTACAACACTACTAATCAATTGGGGCTCCTCCATTTAACAATCTAGACTTTTAACCCAGATATTCTGTCTCCATATAAATTGGAGGTGGGGAGGCACGTTCAGTCCAAGGGCTGAATTCAGTTTCAGAGATGCTCTCGGGGACCGCGTTCCAGTGGTGGGCATGGCTGAAGGCAAAGGGGGTGTGGTGAAAGGCAAAAGGGGCAGGCCCCCAAATACAAAAAAATACCAGCATATTATAGCTTAAAGCTCTTACTGTCAGTAACTAAGCCTTAGGAGAGGCATTTTAACCTTTAAGAATGGGGAAAACTACACAAAAGCTGTGGTTTGGAAACCACCAATGATAGGTGGTTGCAGGAAAGGGGGTGGAGTCAGGGGAAGGGGCATAGCCATCTGGGGAACCCCAAAAGGCTGGATTTTGCCCCCAGGCCAGAGGCTCGCCATCCCAATGTAGATCTACAGTCAGGAAGGAAAGGGACTCTAAAAGAGCCAATCCACTCATCATCATCATCATCATCATCACTTTTATATCCCTCCTTTTTTCCTCTTGCAAGGAACCCAAGGCGGCTTCCTCCTTCTCCCCCCCATTTTATCCTTACAATAACCCTGTGAAGTAAAGTAGATTAGGCTGAGAGTCAGTGAGTGGAACCAAAGTCACCCAGTGAGCTTCATGGCAGAGTGGGGACTGGAACCCGGATTTCCCAAGTCACAGTTCAACACTCTAACCTCTACACCACACAGGCTCGCATTAAGCAAGAGACCCATAACTGGACTGTTTACATACTTTTGTTTTCTAAAAGTAGCTCGTGTGTGTGTGTGTGTGTGTGTATGAGTATGATTTGGATTAGAAACATGGTGCAGTGGTGTGTATGGATCCACCTTTCTGCCTGTGTCAGTTAACCCCTGCAAATCCACTCCCCACCCCCACCGTACACACACACACAGCTGCTGTCAGCAGTGGAGGGGGGAATCGTTTTGGCTCAACAACAGAGGGGGATTGACTGGGTGGGACCAGTGGGTGATGAATGCCACGTTATGTCAGTGGGTGGTGCCTGCCACCTTAAAAGGGGTGGTAGTGTGTGGCTTCTTCTGGAGAGGACCTTTCTGGACCCAGAAGTACATGAGAACTGTCTGCCACCCCATTGCTAACATTGCCTTTTTGGGCAAAATGCTCAAGAGAGTTTTGGCCGTTCAGCTTCAGATGTTTTTGGAGGAAACATTCTAGACACATTCCAGTCCGATTTCAGATGGGGGTTTGGGAAGTGCAGGAAGTGCAACCCTATTAATCCATATGGATCTGTCAGCAGCTTTTGATCTTATCGGCTATGGTATCTTATTGGACTGACTGTGCAGTGGGAGTTGGAGGCACAGTGTTGTTGTGGTTCCACTTCTTCCTGCAGGGTTGGTTGCAGAGGATGGCATTGGCAGATTTCTGTCCAGCCCCATAGTTGTGAGGTGCCACAACTATGTCTCCCATTATTCTGTCTCCCATGCTGCTTAACATCTATATGAAGCTGTTGGGTGAGTTCATCAGGGGTTTTGGAGTTGGGTGCCATCAGTATGCTGATGACACTCAGCTCTATTTTCCCTGTCATCAGAGTCAGGTGGGGCTGTGCAAGTGCTGGACCGATGTCTGGATGCTGCAATGGGCTGGATGAGGGCCAATAAACAGTGACCATAGCTTCGTTCTGACTTCCCATTGCTGATTTTATACTGGATTGTGGTGGTGGTGGTGGTGGTGGGTTGCTGTGGTATTATGATTTTATGTCCCATTGTTTTTATTGATTGTATTCCATTCTGAGATCTTTTGATATTGGGTGGGTTAGGAATATTTAAACAAACAAACCAGCAGGGATCCAAAACAACTGTAAGAAAAGCACCAAAAGAACAAAAAAGACAGTTGCACAGATTGGTATTAGGTAGTATTCCCAATGTTTCTCCAGAAACATTTATCAAAGGAAAACGTCTATCTATTCTACTTAGCAGAAAACACTGGCTTGGGAAAATGTTCATGCTGCAGCGCAGCTCACCAACGCAGAGCTGATGCATGGGAACACTGCCAAATGCTTGGTGCAGCTGGCTTTTTGAAAATGTACAGGCAAAATATAAGTGCCTCTATGTTTTCCCCTCTGTAGCTAATAGCAGCTGGGAGTGGGGACTTGTGTCAAAGAATCAGGACAGGGAGAAAGGGTTAACACTGATCTACATCAGCTCCCCCTGTGCCCCCGCCCCTTGAGCAGCTTTGTGTGTGTGTGTGTGGGGGGGGGGGAATAGCAGAAGATCCAATTGTGGATCTACTGTGTTACATATAGTTTGGCCAAAGTAACAATATTTTTGGACAATGGCTGCAATCTATCTCCCAGACAGACATGCACGAGGCTATTGATTTTAGTAGAATGGAACACATGTAAGCAGGTTCAATATGGCAGCCAATGGCTTCAGTCCAAAGAGATGCCCTAAGTCACGCTTCCTCAACCTGGTGCCCTCCAGAGGTGTTGGAATACAACTCCCATTTATGGTTTATGGGAGTTGTAGTCCAACATTTCTGGAGGCCACCAGGTTGGGGAAGGTTTTCCTAAGTAAAGAAAACCAGCTGTTGAGGCAGTTTGGAGGAGGAGCTCCTGCAGAGGAAACTGATTGAGGCTGCAATCCTGTACATACTTATCTGGGAGTAAGTCCCATTGAACTCAGTAGGACTTACATCTGAGTAGACATGCCTAGGATTGTACAGTACTGCAAAAGACTCAAGTGTGCACAGAGAACAGATCTCGTACATACAGACACCTCTGAATTTTGCTAAGTATTTTCAAACAGACAAACAAACAAAGGAATGCAAAAGCTACACTGGCTTCACCTTAAACATTCAGACATTATTGGAGAATTTTCAGTGTGTTTTAAATTTTCACTTTGGTCAGCACAGCAAAGTTTCACCTCTGTTTACTATTCACAGAGCAGTAGTATATTGTAATGAGAAACTTCAAAACATGCATGTGCAAATGTGGAGAAAGCTCATCTTGTGGCATCCCAGTTCCTGCTGTTTTGGCCCCAATAAAGGTCTAGTGAGTGAGGAAATTAATGCTCTTTACACTTGAGTGGCATAGAAAATGGTTGTTTTGGAGACATGATAGAATCAAATCCAGTAGTCTCTTCTGCAGTGCACTTCAGGAGTACATCAATATTCTTTTAGAGTGCTTGATACTTAATTAGTTTACTAGTTTGTCTCTTGTTATTCAACAGTTCCTTTGAAATTGTATAAAAGTAAATCATTCAGTTTGAAGATACAGACACTGGTATAGCAGGAGATGAGTCCATTGTATCTCAAGTTTCTTTGGGACAGACCTGTTCTGTGAGCAGAACTTACAACCCTTCTTTTCTGTACTCCATTCTGTACAGCCCTCGTTGTTCTGCACAGAACTATAGATTAAAAGTGTGCATGCTTCTATAGTCATCAATATGAAGCCAAGTGAAAATTGTACTCAGTACAGTTACTGAGCCAGACATGTAAATTGCCTGTAGCTATCAAGCCAAATAAGTAATATGGGGTCGTATCTAAAGATGTGACGGCTCAGAAAAAAAGCGTTTCTGCCCATTTTTTCCAAGGACTGTTGTGCCGCTCCATTGGAAAATTAAACAGGTTTGGATTATGAAATATGTTCTTTTAGAATTTAAGGCACTGTGTTTATATATTGTTACCCAGCCTATACTCCCCCCCCCAATGATTTCTAAAAACAATGTAATAAAAAGACTTTTATAGAAATGCTAGAGATGTAAAATGTCTGGAAAGTATGAAACCATGGGAGGAAATGTTCTTTTAATCCTCTTTGTAAGATTCCTAGCATAGTTATTTCTTACATTCCTTATTAAAATTATTGATCTAATGTATCTTTTACTGATAGACAGTTAGGGATGCTTCAAGTCATGCTCAGTTTCCCAACATGTGAGTAGAATCACCATGTGCATTCTTGACAGTTTGGGTTTTGTTCTACTGATTCCTGTGTTTCTGGGGTTGTTCTGTTTAATTGCTGTAGCAGTCAATTAATGTAGTTCTAATCTAACACCCACATGTGAAAGAAACACTGTAGGTCATCCCAGTGTTGCCACCAGCTGCGATGGAACAGCATGTGGGTTATCCCATCTGTGTTTCTTTTTTAAAAAAAATTAATTTTGAGGTTTGGGTCTATAGAACTCACTGCCACAGTTTTAATAAAGTTCTCACCATTATGCTGCCTCGGTATAAAACCTTTTAACTGCTGCCAATAGAATAAGCCCTCACAACCTAAAAGAAATTTAGCAGCCTGGTTCCTATGGTGTAGGCATGGGAGTGACACTACCGCTAGAAACAGCCTTTCAAAAAATAAAAATAAAAATAAGATGTTCATTAATGGAAATTATTTACGAAAGTAAATAAAATGACACTCTTCAAATAATAGATTGAGATTATTTATTTATTTATTATATTTTTGAATCGCCCATCTGGCCAGTCATCCGGCCACTCTGAGCGATGTACAGTCTAATTAAATACAAGAAAAAACAGAGCGTCAGTTAGCCCGGGGGGGGGGGCAGTCCAACTGGAGCAGGCCCTGATGTTCCCTCTGCCTGCTCCTGCCGCCTTCAGTCCTCCTTCAGATTGCTTAGAGGTTCTTAAATTAAATAAATATGGCTGTTTATAATTCCTAAGCTGAGTCTTTCCCAGCTAAATAAAATCTCAATAGCTTTCCCTTCAGATCAGATTTCCCTAAGCCCTACCCCACAAACAGGAACAGGTTTAGGAATTTCCCTAAACTTCCTTACACACAGGGACAGATGATGTACACCAGTCTTCTTCTGCCTCCAGTTCTTCCTGCTCCTTCTGGCTTCTAGGATGATTCAGATATTTCAGGAACTACTTGATTAAGTTTCCTCCAGTCAGACATAAAACAGGAACCTAAAATATGTTATTTATAACTTGGTTTGCACATAAAATTATCATGCCGGGTATATTAAATGTAAAAGTATAATTTATTCAGACAATAATTACAAATGTACTGAGTTTACATTTAATTTTTTTAAAAATATAATGATAATTTTATGAGCAAACCACATTATAACTTTAGGAGCATAAATGCTACTTTCTATTCCTAAGGCAGCCTTCCCCAACCTGGTGCCCTCCAGATGTTTCATAGTTATAGTTCTGAATAGAGTTGGAAGGAGTCTACAAGGCTATCGAGTCCAACCCCCTGCTCAATGCAGGAAACTAGAGGAGGGGTCTCCCATCCAAGTAACAACCAGGCTTGACCCTGCTTAGCTTTCCACGCTCAGACAAGCTGAGCCAGCATAAGTCACAGGCCTGTTTTTTTTACTACAATGCCCAGCATTCCTGACCATTGACCATGCTGCCTGAGGCTGATGGGAGCTGAAGTCCAAAATATCTGGACATCTCCAGGCTGGGGAAGGCTGTCCTAAAGCAACAAAGTGACTTTAAATCTGTAAAGAGTGCTAAAAAAGTAAGTATTGCTTATTTCCCCTGAAATTTACATCCCCCCAAACCCTCTCCCAGAAGAAAACCACTTTTTTTCATGGTGTGGCATCAACATTTTCAGAAATTTTACATCTCTAGTTTTATCCAGTGGTGTCATTCCACTATCACAGAGCTTGTATTGCTTGCAGAAACCGCATTTTTATCCCTGTGCAAGTGTCAGATCCAGTACTTTGATTCCACCTGTGCAAGCTGTTGTACCAGCAGTTGTACAGGCTGTTGCACAAGGTATAATGCAAGCTGTTCTTCAAATAATTGCACAAGGCATCACACAACCACTTACAACTTAATTGGACGAGATGATGCTTGCACTAGTTCTGGCTATAACTCATAGATTAAACTAGAAGCCTGCAGCCAAATAACTGGCTGATTGGTATAAATCTATACATGATATTCAGCCTTGGCATCTTTGATTAGCCCCTTCTTGCCTTAATCCCCTGTTCCTTTTCATGGAGTGCCTCCTTCCCTTTTATCTACTTTCTCCTTGGGTTTGTGTTTCCCAATCCATTGCCTGCACTGCACCCTTTCTTCAGTTGCCTGCCTCTTCCCCACCTCCCAGAATCTCCTTCCAGTCCTCAGCCTACCCCACCAAACTACTGCACTAAAGTCTCTGTGAGGTTTAAATCCCAATGAAACTGACAACTTCCACTTGTCTCACAGAAACTGGACTGCAGCTATTCTAGCCTTGTTCCCTGAGCGCTTTGAACATTTATGAACATTCCATGTGATCAAAGCAGCTTGAGCCAATCAGTGCCAGAGGCTTCCCTGATGCTATGCTATATAAATGGTTAAAGAAATTGTATGGAGCAGGATGCAGAACTGTATAACATCCCAGCTATGGTGGGGCGAGGTATCAAGAGCATTAGTTATGAGACATAATATATACAGCTGACATAACAGCAATATACACACAGTTTGATGAAATACAGAGAACATTCCTAGGCATTTCTGTTACTGTAACTACAGGTGCATATTAGCAGAACACATGCTTTATGGTAAATAATGCAGCTTCATGAAAATGCCTTGAAGTGGAGGAAAAACTAACAGTTTTTTTTGGGGGGGGGGAGTAAAAATAGCAGAGCACACAATCCATCTTGTTAAGGTCTGAATCCCTTCCCTTTGTGCTTGCAGAATCTTTTGGATAGCTCAAATTCAGTGAGCATCACTCGTGAAAAGACAGAACTATGGATCTATCTTGCACTATAAGAATGGATTGTTGTCATACTGTATTATGCCATGAGGCTAGAAAGAAATATCTTAAGATTGGAGATTCATTGGTCTGCCACTTATATTTTATTTTGGAGAGGTGTGATGATGAATTTGGGGTGGCCAAGTAAGAAGATGGCACTTTTGGCACTCTTGACTACTACTGTGGAAGGAAGAATACCAGCTTCACATTCACAACACAACATTCACAACAGAAGCCAAGATGGCATTGTACTATTGTGTTTGTCCTGTCAGGTCTCTTGTGCGGAAAAAGGTGGCAAATAATTTAGAGAGATTATATGGGAGGAAAGAGAGCTGATCAAGATTGATAGGGTGTCTAGACTTATCTAGAGTTGCCAAAAGGTAGTACATTTAGCTGTCAATGCCTCTTAGAAGCATTTATAACAGAACAGAAGTGAACCATCTGCATCTGTGTCAATTACCATTTTATGCTTTGGTATAGAGGCTATCATGACCTATTTCTATGTGGATTCCTGGTTATTGCTACATCCTTGGATTCCAAATGCAGCCAGCGGTGCATGCACTTAAGTACAGCAGAGAGTGAAAGAAGAACCAAGAGCCTGATACTATAGAGAAGCAAGAAAGGGCTGGCTAAGACAATAAATGCCATGTCCAGGGTTGGCATCATGGGTAGGCATGGTTGGGCACCTGCTGAGGGCCCATACCTCAGCAGGGGTCCACTGACAAGAGCCCCCTGGAATTGCACCTCCTCTTCACCAGTGTAATATGCTTGTTCACCTGCCTATCACTCTAGTCCAGAAGATGGAGGTGGTGAGAAGGAAGAGCAGTAGATGCCACCGCCTACTTGCTCACTGGCTCTCTGCCTTTCAAGCAAGCAAGTGCTAGCAATGAGGACAAAGAGGATGAAGAGCAATAGCAGCAGGTGACAATGGTGGTGAAAATTTATTTATTTATTTGATACATTTTTATACCGCCCAATAGCCGAAGCTCTCTGGGCGGTTTACAACAGTTAAAACCATAAAATACAATATAATATAACTATAACATTTAAAACCATAGATTAAAACAAACAGCAAGGCTAGCAGCAGTTCGAATTACAGCAACAGTTAAAAACGACCAGATAAAAATGATTAAAAGATTAAAAAGATTAAAATGCCTGGGAGAATAAAAAGGTCTTCACCTGGCGCTGGAAAGAGTACAATGTGGGCGCCAGGCGAGCCTCTATGGGGAGCTCATTCCACAACCGGGGACCCATTGAGGATGTCTTGTCCAAGGGCCCTCAAAAACCTGGAGTTGGCACTGGCCATGTCTCCGAGTGGTCATGAGAAATGTTTAGGAATTCAGTAGCCCTAACACTGGGTGCCAGGTGTGGGCAGGTGACTAGCAGGAACCCTTTGGAACACCTAGGGGCTGGGGCTTACTGAGAGGCATGGAGAAGCAGAGAAACCAGCAGACTGCAGTTAATTATAGCAACACTTCAAATGGTTATTCGTGCGAGACCCTTGTCAGGGATCAAAATGGCACAGATGGATAGACTGGATGGACAGTCTATATGGAATCACTGAGGAGTCCAAAGATCCACTGCAACAGACCCTGCTGATAGTTATTACTCCAGTCATGTCAACATTTTGCAAAACCAGACAAGAATCGGGTAGATTATTTGGCATCAGAAGGGACCACTGGACAAAGAAGGTTAAAGTTCCAGTGCTACTTATTTATTTCACTTCTATACCACCCAATAACCGAAGTTCTCTGCGCGGTTCACAACAATTCACAAAAACCCTGGCTTCCCTGTGGCCCTGCTTCCCCTCTCATCTCCCAGGGTGGGGGGGGGTAGTCCAACTGGAGCAGGCCCTGATATTCCCTTTGCCTGCTCCTTCCTCCTTTGCTCCTCCTTCTTTCCCACAGGGCCATTGATGTCAGTTAGCCCTGTGGCAGTGGGGAGAGTTCAACTGGAGCAGGCCCTGATGTTCCCTTGGCCTGCTCCTACTCCTTCCCATCATTACTGCACTCACACTGGATTTGAGAGACAAATTGTGGACTTGGGGATGGGTGGTATTGTTAAGGAAGTCTGTGACCCAGCTCGCACATCATGATGGCAATCTCTGGACTGCCCCCACAATTACCCAGAAATTGTGGGGGCAAGTGGAACATGCAAGCCGCAGGCTCATTATTTCTGCTTTTAATTAACAAATACCCTGTTCCTGAGTTGTTTTGTGACATGTGAACCTGGAAACTCTGGGTTGTTTATGGGTTAAACAACTCAGAGGTAACCTAACAACAAACCATGGGCAATTGTTGAGTTAACTCTGGGTTGTTTAACTCATAAACAACCCAGAGTTTCTGGGTTTGCACATCACCAAACAACCTAGGAACAGGGGGTTGTTAATTGAAAGCAAAAATGATGAACATGCAGCTCTCACGCTCCACTTGTCCTTGCAATTCCTGCATTGAATAACCCAGGAATTGCTGCCGTGATGTGCAAACCAGGTCACTATTTATTAAAACCCAGCACATTATTTATTTATTCTTTTTTTTTTTTTTTTTTTAGAAAATTCTTAAGTGCCTTTCATCCAAATGGATTCCAGGGCAGTGTATGTAAAAAGTTTTTAAAATGCAGACACAATAATATAAAAACAATAAAAATAACAATCAATCAAACAATAAGATGGAGAGGCAGCAAGCAATAAAACCATACCACAAGCAGAAGCAAGACAATAAATCAAAATGCCTTCACTTGGTGCCGAAAATATTGTAACGTTGGCATCAGTTGAATCTCCTTAGGGTGGATGTTCCAAAGTCTGGGCACCACCACAGAGAAGGTTCCCATCTCATTTCTTAATTGCACTATACAGATTCCTGTTAGATCAGAAAAGGAGCTGTGATTTCTAGGAAAGCTGAGTGTATGACTGTGGTTACATGACAAAAAGGCAGGGAGGTAGCTGAAGCAACATCAGCTACCAGCACCACTGAGAACTTGATCAGTTTTCATTGCTAATGGACCAGTTTTCATTTTCTACTGTTTTGTTGTTGTTGTTGTTGTTGTTGTTTTAGCAAAGAAAAGAAAATCCTAAATTAGAATCTTGGTTTTAGAAAGTAGGAAAGTAGGAAAGGATACCCTTCAGCTGCTTCTTTGTTAACATTCTGTTTCTTGTTACCTTGTTGGGCAGTAAATAAACGGAAAACCCCCAAATTAATTATTTCAATGTCTCTAATATACCAATTTGCCTGCAAGCTACAGTCTTGGAAAATTCTAATTATAAAGCAATTCAGTTTGTTTATTAACATGCTTTTGATTTTAATTTTACTGTATTCTACTGTTGGAAAATCCTTTTGACATCTGGTCTGGGGAAATCCTAGCAGACGGCTTGTATGTTATAATAGCATGCCTTGTTTCAGAGACAAGGAAAAGCTGGGCTTTAACTTACGGTGAGATTTCAAAAGTGAACCACATTACCGTAACATTGTTACCAATGATGTCTGGGGATTCACTGTGCTGCAGCCCCACAGCTACTTTTCAGGGATAATTTTACTTTCAGTGTGTTGACAAAAATAAGAGGAAATTGGTGCTTTGGATATGCACTTGCAGCTATGGTGAGAAGCACCATGTACACCAAAACCTACAGATGTCTGGTGTGATAAATATATATCTGAATCTCCCCATGTCAGCAAATTAAAAACTGTTATGGTTTGGGGGTTAGTAGAAATCTGTTGGAATATATGTTAATGCTGTGAACCCTGATCTAATGCCAACCTGTATATATGTGTATATAAACCTCATATCACAGAGGCGCTCTAAAGTCTCCAGTGACTTCCTTCTAAGTAAACTGAATCTTGGGTAAGTGCTGGAGGCCCTGAAATTTCGCACCACTCAGAAGTGGGATGCATTTGTGTAACAAAATGATAACCCAAGTAATGTTGTGAAGAGCCAGTGTGGCGTAGTGGTGAGAGTGTTCGACTGGGACTCGGGAGATCCGGGTTCTAGTCCCCGCTCGGCCATGAAACTCACTGGGTGATTTTGGGCCAGTCACTGACTCTCAGCCTAACTTACCTCACAGGGTTGTTGTGGGGATAAAATGGAGAGTAGGAGGATTATGTAAGCCGCCTTGGGTTCCTTGCAGGAAAAAAGGCGGGGTATAAATATAATAAATAAATAATAATAATCTGCAGGGAAGGCCCTCTTAAAGACATTGCTACCTGCAGAGGCCCATTTATTGGGCATGCAGGAAAGGGCTTTCTTTTGTCTCACTCCCAAATTGTGGAATACTCTCCCTCCAGAATTACAATCCCCCCCCTCCACTCTCTTGGCTTTCAGAAAATATGTTAAGACACATCTCTTTAACCTAGCCTTTTACATTATTTTTAGTATGCTATTGTTTAATGGTTTTATTTGGTTTTAGCTTTTATGGTATTATTTTAGATTGGTATTTTATAGTATTATTTTAGACCTTTGGGAAAAGCCAGTATGGCAATCCATCATCCTCATCCTCATCCTCATCCTCATCATCTCAACATACGTAACATAAAACATATGGCTCAGTAGTCTTATCAGTGCTATTTTATATAATTAAAATCTGGGCAACAAAGAAAGCCAAAGGCATCTGATTATTGCTGAACAGAAGATCAAATGACAGCAATTCTATAGCAACAATATAAAGACAAAATATTGCCACAGCTGTTTCATTTAGCACGATGAGTCCTAGCACATATCGGGTGCAATCCTATGCATATTTAGTCAGAAAAAAAGTCGAAAACCTTCCAGCGTTTCCCAGCCAGACATTTTTCTGTCTAAACATGCATAGGATTGCGCCCTTTAAAAAAACTGAACCAGGAAAAATGATGTACATTTCTTATTTTAGGAATATAGTAAGCTATCTTATATTAAGTTAGACCGTTGGTCCATTTAGCCCAATATTGTCTAGACTGACTGGCAGCAACTCTGAGGTTTCAGGCTGGAGTCTTTCCCAGCCCTACCTGGAGATGGCAGGGTTTGAACATGGTACCTTCTGCGTGCATAGCATGTGCTCAACCACTGAGCTATGATCCTTCTCCTTTCCTGTACTCCTCATTTTTAGTATAAAATTTCACACACATTCTTATTCTTATGACACATAATATTTTATACTATGTATTTTTAGTTATGTGTGTTTTAGTAACCCCAATCCAGCTCTAGTTATGCACAATGACTAGCAACTCCATTCATATTCAAAGATCTATCCATCCAGTTCAATAGGGCCTGGATAAGCATTGCAATACAGATGTGCAGCCAGATGCAATTTTTCATCAGCATTGGCTGTGCAAGCGGAAGCCTGTTTCCACATGTGGATCTCCCTTCTTGGATCAGGGTAATCATTCATCATTTTACATTGTGGTGATGACATCTACCATTGGCCAAATTTCCTTCTGCCCAGTTTTAGCTCCTCTGTGAAATGATGGAGGAATAGATTTGACCAAAGATCTAGCCAGTTCTATTTCCTATACAATCCCATGGACTGAATGTGGAGTTTATTCCTAGATCATATGTGATATTGAAACATTTTCAGAAAATCACTTAATATTACACCAAATAATTTATAAAGAGGTACCATGTATTAATGGAAGTTGCTGCTATACTGTGGGATGATAAGATGTTTCGTCTGTGGTTGGTGCTCCTAAACATAATTCTGTGCTGATTATATAAAAACAACAGTCATCAAAATTGGAAACCATTGTTGCACTTCAGTAAAGCAAATGTTTTAAATTCCTTGTTTTCCATTTAATCAGTAGGTCAATTTATCATTAACAATCTACACAATGAAATCTAAATCTTAACAGAAATGTAGCTATAGTAAAGCAGGTTTGCCATGCCTAAAAAAGGATATGAAAGTCTTAAAAAATGATATGCAACAATTCAGTAGAATTTGAACTACAGAATCTGTAGCAAGACTTCTCCATAACTCAGCGATGAAGAAATCACACTTGTAGAACAGAGCGTACAGGAACAAGTTGCTTCAGAGCCATAGAGCAGAGGAACTTTTCCTCAACATAGTTTCCATAAAATAGTGGTTAGAAATTTGCAGCTGTATTCCTGATGTATTGTCTGTAAGCAGCTGCCTTTTGAACCTTTTCTCCAGCTGCCAACCCACCACACGATCCAGGAGAGGAATGAAACAATATCCCATCTTGGTATGTTGTGTCAGTTTAGCCCATGAACCGAAGATCTCACAAGAACACCTAGGAAGTGGGCAATAAGCATCACAGATGTCACATCATCATCATCATCATCATCATCATCATCATCATCATCATCATCATCATCATCACAGTAGAAAGGAAAGGGCCATAGCTCAGTGGAAGATCACATACTTTACATGCAGAAGCTCCCAGGTTGAATTCCTCTCTAAGTCAGGCTGGGGAAGACACCTGCCTGAAACCCTGGAGGGCTGCTGCCAGGCAGCATAAACATACCTTCCCCAACCATACGCCCTCCAGATGTTTTGGACTGCAGCTCCCATTGGCCCCAGTCAGCATGGCAAATGGTTGGGAATGCTGGGAGTTGTAGTCCAAAACACCTGGAGGGCACCAGGTTGGGGAAGACTGGTGTAGACAATCTTGAGCTATGGCCTGATGCAGCTTCCTAAGTTCCTATGAGAAAGTGGCAACCTGAAGCAGGAGATTCTCAAAAGTGGTGTGTGGCTGATGTAAAGAGGAAGATGTTGCTTATGTGCCCCCCCCTCCCGCTTTAGGACTATTGGTCTCCCCTTGCAAAGCAGACTCGCTAACTGCCAACAGGAGCAGAGGGCTCCATTTTCAATGTATCTCCTTCTCCAGTCTCAACTGGTTCTGGCATTGCTTATTTCCTGACATAAAATGCTACATCTCTAAAGCAAATGATGACTGGAAACATTTGCCACATTTCACCCCAGGAGTGGTCATATTTCAGTTATGGGTGGAGTGTTCCTTCGCTATAAAATATATCCTCCTTCAACTGTGGAGTACTCTGGGACTGCTTTGAGTGATATGTGTTACATATTACTAATACTGGGGCAAGACAACAGTTGCCGTCACAACATGGTGGACTGCTGGAAGAGAACTATCAATACATTCTTTAAAGAAGGGTAATACTAAACTGAAAAGGGAGCTGGATGACAGGAAAGGGGTCATAGCTCAGTGGCATCTCTGGTTAAAAGGTGCTTGGAAAGATGGAACAGGGAAATATGTCTGCCTGACACCCTGGGGAGTTATAATACTGGTATAGATACTCTGACTTAGTATAAGGCAACTTCCTATGTTCACATGAAACTTCTTTGAGGATAAGGGCATGATTTCTGATACAGTGTGAACAAAGAAATGCAAATATAAATTGCAGCTAAGAATCTACCCCTGTTGGACACTTTTTAAAACCTAAGAGTGATGGGATGCCTGTTTGTGTCTAACACAGTGGAGAAATTGTTCAAGTACATTTCATTCTAGTGAAAATATTACCTTTGTAATGTTGCCAGGATCAGTGTTTTCTCTTTCATGAATCAGCTATTTGCTCATTTGTGGTTGTTTTCTTCTCAGTTCTTTTCATCTTTGGCTATTCAGAGTCAGACCAAACTACTCCACAGCAACAGCCATGGCCCATAGCTCTGTTTTGGCTGAGGCAGCTATCAATTTTGCAGGAACCCTTTTAATCACAGTAGCAGTCAGGGTTACTAGGTTTTCTTTTCTGTAAAAGACCCCCCCCCCCCATTCCAGAATCTTATAGATCTATAGACAATAGTTAACACCCTTTATTCTGGGATGTTTCGGACCAACACCCTTTATTCTGGGATGTTTCAGACCATACACATATTATGGGCATCTGTTATTTTAGACACCACAGATCTTGTCTCACAACATGTTAAGATTTTGGTCTGAGATTTCTAGTAAAAACTTACAGACTTACAGTACATCATGGAGGAGTCTCCAGGCAAGAAATCTTTAAGGTTATGGAAGGATAGGTGCAGGGGCTAGGAAGTTATGATGACTGAAAATAGGTTATTTACAGTCATGCCTTGGATTGAGAGCATAATTCGTTCCGGAAACATGCTTGTAATCCAAAACACTCTTATATCAAAACGAAATCCCCCCCAAAAAAATTGTACAGAGATTTTTAATTTAAGCCATACTACAGTACTTGTATTGCAAGATGTTGCTTGTATATCAAATAAATAAATAAATAAATATTTAAAAATTTGCTTGTCTTGCAATACGCTCTCAAACCAAGTTACTTGCAAACCAAGGTATTGCTGTATTTATATATTACATTTCTATGCTGCCCAATAGTTCACAACTATTGTGAACTATTGGGTGGTCCACAGCAAAGTTTAAAGCTTTTTTCATAGCGAAGCCTGGTGGTGTTGGGAGAATGGCCATCTCACCATCGCATCTTTGCCCTTCCCCTAATCACAGTGATTAGACAGCCCCTGGTAAAACATGCCCTATGATTAGAAGGTGGACCTGGCAGTTACTCAACCCTCTCCCTCCCCCAATCAGCGTTTAGAGCAATATAAATATTGATAACTGGGAAGCTCTGGCCCATGAACGATCTAACTGGAGGTTGGCCTTTCACAAAGGTTCCATGGACTTTGAAGAAGCCCGAGTGCAAGGTGAAAGGGAGAAATGTGCTAAGCGAAAAGCACATCAAACGAATCCTTTACAGGACCATCTTCCATCTGGTAACCTGTGTCCTCACTGTGGGAAGCTGTGTGGATCTAGAATTGGCCTCCACAGTCACTTACGGACCCATCGCTAGAGTCTACACAATTTTCTTTAGAATTTCCTCCCTTTAAAATCTCCTTTTTGTAATTTTTTTATCCTGGAAGACAATCTTACTCGGTCACGAGGGATCGCATGATGATGATGATGATGATGATGGGCAACATGTATATGGCCCCCATTGCCCCATGCTGTAGTCCCCCCACACCCCCATAAATTAAAAAAAAAATGTTTGGAAAAAATGGCATCTGTAGCAGCAGCGAAGCACACAGACATCCAAATGTAGCTTGTTTGCAGCCTAAATTGGGCCCTTTGGGTGCTTCGTAGCTGGCATGGAGTGCCAAAAGGGTTAAATTTTGCTTGGAAACAAGCTACATTTAACTACTGTAGCGCTCTGTAGCACTACGGAGCAGTTTTGGCTCTTTTTTTCACGTGTCCTGCGGCACCGTGCAGACTGTGGCCCACGCCGGGGATCCAGGGGTGAAAATGGCCCCTGGACCTCTGGAAGTTGCCAACCTCTAGTTTAGAGAAACAAAAGCAAAAGACACTATTTTTGGAGACATGCCTGCCTTTCCAAATCCAGAATGCAGCCTTGTGTATGGTCCAGTTCTGGTTACTTCAGAGGGAAGCCCGCTTTGCCTTGGGAAGCACTGGAAATGGTCCAGAGGGGCTTGATTCAGCTCTGACTTCGGGCAAATCCAATGCACACCCCAAGTATTGATTTCTTAAAACTGTACATAGCAGCCGCTGAGGGTGAAGTCTGATCAGGATTGGGACTACAGCATGCATGGAGGGAACTTAACTCTTTCCTCCCACGCCACTCACCCACCACTGAAGCTGCTATTTGACACAGGACAGTAGGTTGTTTTGGTTCCAGTGAGAGATTTATTTCTGTGCCGCACAGCAATTTCAGGGCGAGGGGATTTTTTTATGGGACTGTGGCATAAGAAGAAAGGGTGAAACCTCCTTTGCCATGCTCTGTGGTCCTGATCAGGCCCCCCAGTAGCTGCTATTTACAGTGTTCAAAAGGATTCACACAACATCAAATGACATGTTTAATGTCATGTGTAGTTTGGCCCTAAGTAGAATATTGCTGCAATCACACATACAGTTATGCGGGGGTAAAGCCCAGTCAATTCAGTGGAACGTACTTCTGAGTAAGCATACCTATGCTGCATGTCCCATTGAACTCAATGGAACTGATTTGCAAGTCAACATTAGCAGGAACATTTGGGGTGGGACCATCATAAAGGACATGCTTTTCATGCAGAAGGGTCCAGATTCAGTCCCTCAGATCTCCAGTTTAAAGGGTCAGGTAGCAGGAGGTGTGAAAGCAGTGCTGGCTCCAGGATTTGGGGAGGCCTTGGGCAAGATGCCCTTTGTAAGCCCTCTACCTTGAGTGGACCCACCTCCTCCTCCTCCTCGCTGCTGCTGCTGCTGCTCGTTTGTTTCCTTCTGCTGTCTCTGGGCCTGATTCACAAGGATGAGCTTCTTCTTCTCCATGCTCCTATCTGGGGTGGCCACTTACACATTGCCAAAAAAGGAAGAGGAATTTCATCACCGAAAAAGAGGACAACAGAGGATGCTAATTTGCATAACATTTGCATATGTACATTTATATGTATAGGTGCAGATTTAGAAATTACAACTATAATTTCAGTAGAACTACAAGACATCTCACCATAGCAGAGAAGGCTGGCCAGGTGACCAGTGTGCCTACCGCTCAGTCTGCTGTCCAGGTGCTCACTGTGGATGGGCAGCTTGAAGGCCTCAGCTCTCCTCCCTTAAGCTTCTTACACTTTACACCAGGCTTGGACTGGACACCTTCAAACAGAGGACTGTCTTCTTCCAGCTCTCCAAAATAGAGGACTGCCCTCTGTAAAGTAGGACACCTGTCCACCCTACTTCTGTTACTTGCTTACTCAGAGAAGATAGGCAAACAAGGAGCAACAGCAAGGAGGAAGATGAGCGGCAGCAGGGCCTCTGTAGGTTGGTATTGAGCCCGCTGAGGTATGGTCCTTGGCAGGTGCCCAAGGATACCAACACCTGGTGCCAGCCCTGTGTAAAGGTTCTCTCTCTCTCTCTCTCTCTGCCTGGGGAGCAGCTGCCAGTCAGAGTGGAAAATACTGGATGAGATGAACAACTAATTTGACCCAGTTTTCCTTTTCTTGAAAGGTAAATCCCCCCCCCCCAGTTTATTTATGGTATATCAGAACAGAAGTGACACCACATACCATGGATGCCTGAACAGAAAAGTTACAGCTGTAATAAAGCAGCTATAAATATTTATTTAAAAAAATATTACAGTAGAAGGAAGAAGTTGTCAGTATTAATGAAAGAAATTCCTCAACAGCAAGAAATATACAATACAGGAAAATGTCAGAGCCAAACTAGAGGTGACATTATTCCCGTCTTTAGCCCTTGAGTAGCTGATTTTTTAAAAAATTAATAGCCAGCATGGTGGTGGTGGTGGTGGTGGTGGGGAACTAAGCCAGATTGGGGCCATGGCATTGGGAGGAGGGGGCTTTAATCCTTTGCTTCTCCTGCCATAGCCCTGATCGGAATCCCTCCCCGCTGCACCTGCTATTAGCAATGAGAAGAATGATTATTTTTAACAGATCAGCCAGTCAAGGGCTAAAGACATGAATAATGTCACATCTAGTTTGGCCTTCATTCTCCAGATCATCCTTCCCAGCCTGGTGCCCCCAGATGTGTTAAACTATAAGTCAGTCCCATCACAATGGGAGTTGTAGTCCAACACTTCTGGAGAGCGTCGTATTGGGTAAGGCTGCTCCAGACTCTCCAACCTGAAGGAGTAGGGTCACACACACGTCAAGTGATGATGCACAGCAACTTTTTAAACTTAGGAGAGTGCAAACGGTTGGTGCGGCCGTGGAGTTGCTGCAAGAAAAATGGCCCAATGAATCCCCAAGTAGCTATGAATCAGGCACATGCATGTTGCTGAATTGCAGCCCTGTTTCGTGGGCGGCACTGGCTCCAGGTTTTTGAAGGCAATGGGCCCCCTCCCTCAGTGATCCCACCTTCTCACTGCTGTTGTCACCAACTCCAACTCCAACTCCTCCTCCTCCTCCTCCTCCTCCTCCTCCTCCTCCTCCTCCTCCTCCTCCTCCTCCTCGCTACCACTTGCTTGCTTGACAGGCAGAGAGCCAGTGAGCAAGTAGGCCACGGCATCTCCTGCTCTTCCTTCTCACCACCACTGTTGTCTGAGCCAATGCAAGAGGCAGGTGAATAAGCAGGTTACAATGGGGAAGTAGAGGAAGAAGTCCAGGGGGCTCTTGCCAATGGGCCCTTGCTGGGGGTGTGAGCCCTCGACACATGCCCAGCCATGCTTACCCTTGATGCTGGTCCTGACTGCGGGCCTGTGAAAGTGATTTGCAAGCAGAAGTGGGTTTCCGTTCATAGATCTCCACTACGGGGAATGCAAAAGGCTGCCATGGGGAGGGATGTGGGCACAGTATGCAGCACCAAAATGCTCCTCCTACACATGCACTAATGAACAGTTCTGCCAGCAGAATCATAACATCCTGGGGGAGGCTGGGATGCCTGCTTCCTGTTGCCCCTTAAGAGGGGGCAGTAGTGAGTGCTGTGCACAGCCTTCTGTCATGGGTCAAATCGTTTTGGATCAAGGTTCTTGCCTTTGGTCTCTTGAGAAATAATGCTAATCTGTGAGCTGCTAAGAAATGTGCAAGGGAAGCTATTCCAGTTTTGGGACGGTAAAAATATCATTCCAAAAAATCTAGACAAGTTTCTGTTTGTGGGTGGTAGGATGGAAGCCCAATTACGTGGGCTTTCCACCCCACAAACAGTTCCATGACAGCCTTGAGTCTCTGCTCTTTCACTCTTGGCTTTGTACAGTAGGAGAAAGCTTCCCTTGGATGAAAAACGTGTAGCCTGTGTGTACAGAAAATGGCCTCATGGCGTTTTCCCACCCTATATGTCTGTCTATAAATTTGGATCACAGGCAAAAGGGTGGTGTCGCAAATCCTGTATCAATTAAGAAACATTCTACATTAACCGCAAGGAATCACAGAGCTTGCCTTTTTTCCTGTGGAAGTCATGCAAACTTTGCATACCGGTATATCTCATTCATGTGAACAGCCCAAAGACAATGTTATTTTAGCTCCTCTGTTAATATCTATGCAGACGCCCTCCCTTTATAAGTTCTGTAACTACTTATGAATTTATAAGTTCATTTGTAGCAACTGCTACGTTGTTTTCTCAGGCAGGAATGGCTCATGGCAATTTGTGCCATAAGCTGCCCTGGGTTTTTGGCAGCTTGAAGATGCATGAAATAACATTATCACACCAAAACTCTGAGCTCACAAGCATAAGGAATGGGTCCAAGTTCCAATGATTTATAACCTGAGTGAGGTCCCTACTCCCTTTACAAGTGTGTTTGAGAACGAAGGGTGAATGTGAGGTGAAATTCTGTGTTATTGAAATACAGATAAGTGTGGCTATTTTGAATATTCAGCCCCCAGTGGGGGGTTGCTATGGTTTGTCATGTTGTCTGAACCTGGGCAGCAGGGTTGTTTGAGGCTTAAACAATGCTCAAACAACCTATGGTCTGTTGTAGGCCGCAGTACATTAAATAAGTCATTGTGGGTTGTGGTGATTGTGCAAACCAGCCCTATATCTTAAGTCACCTTTTCCCCAACCTGATGCCAGCTGGGAATGATGGGAATTGCAGTCCAACACATCTGGAGTGCACCAGGTTGGGGAAGGCTGTCTTAAGACTTTTCTTTTTTAAAAAAATAAATCATTATTTGGAAGAACATAACAGATAGAATATAAATATATATATATATATATATATATATATATAAGAAGAAGTACTGGCTGGCTGACTGACTGACTCATCAACGCCCAGCTCAAACCGTTTACTCTAGGAATGTGAAATTTTGAAGGAACATAGTTTTTATGATGTAGACACCCACTAAAGAAGGATTTTTGGAAATTCCGTCCCTAAGGGGGTGAAAAAAGGGGGCAAAATTTGCCCCACTCTCATATCTCCTATGGGCAAACTAAACAACAGGGGAGCAGTTATGCAAATCGGCCTCACCTCATAATTCCTGCAGGAGCCAATAGGAGCAGTTATGCAAATAGCCCATACGACACTTAGAATGTTCGTATGAATTCCTGCAGGGGCCAATAGGGGTGGGTATGCAAATCTCCCCTAGGCCATTTAGAATGTTCTCTGAGGGGGTGAAAAAGGAGGGAAACTTTTTAAATGACTGACTGACTGTTGTGTGTGGGGCGTCGTTGCATAGGCTCCATCACGTTTTGACGGATCTACCTCAAACTTGGCACAGTCACTCTTCATCACCTGTAGAGTCTCAGGATTAACCTGATTTTTCTTTAAGATCAGATATTTCTGTCAGAAAAGTTTTCTGCTGCCAGCATCCAGCCTAAATGTTACACTTTCAGTCAGAGACACTGCATCTTTTCCATTGTACCAAATCCTAAAATCCACACAAGTGCAGCTGCGGGCAACAGCTAGTATTATATATATATATCGCCTTTCACAAGACAGTGTATGAAATAATTACACAAGGTGAAGAATGATATTTTTTAAAATCATCAAGTTAAAATCAACATTTCACTTTCCTTAAAATGAACCATAAAATGTCATCAAGAATACAAGCACCAGGGTTTGGATTTTGGACTCTGACTGGGGATCTAGTTTTGAGCTCCAGGTAAATACACTGTGGTTGAATGACTGTCAAGGAGTAGCTATTTAGTAAGATTAAGGGCCTTGTGTAATGCCTATGTAAACAGTTTTTAATAGATGGGAAATCTAAGTAATTTGCCACTAAAAAGTTTTAAAAATCGATCTGATCTTGCAGGAGCTGGAGGGGCATGAGGTGGGGATCTAATAAAATGCATACTGGAGATGTTTGTCTTTTTCTGTCATTCATCATCAGCTGGCAAAACTGCCAGCACAACAGTCTTTTGCTTGTTTCAGTGACAGTAAAGTAAGTTTATTTATATTTCAGGGGATTTAGTTGGAAATCAGTAAAGAAAACACAATACACAGAATGCCCATTTAACCTTTTCGTCTGAGATCAGGTTCAAATGAGATAGATTATACAGTCCCACCTACAATGTGCTCACTATGTGTTTTATGTATAACCAGCCATGCATCTATTTATAAACTGGAAACAGTACTTCATTATATTGCACTAACTGATCAAAGTATCAAAAGGTATATTAGCAAGCAGCTGCTCCCGCGCATAGGCTTTGTCAGTTCTTCAGATGTCCCTCCAAACATGGACTTTGGGGGCACGGGCAGCAGGGCAGCTCCTTCCATGGTGATCACCTGATGCCCCCTTCATGTGATTCACATGTGAAGGGTGCTAACAAAATGTACATTTGTTGTGATCACAAAGAATTTAACATAAGAACATAAGAGGCACTGTGCTAGATCAGACCGAAGGCCTATCTAGTCCAGCATTCTATTCACACAACACAATGGCCAACCAGATACCTGTTGGAAGCCTTCAAGCAGGACATGAGTGCAACAGCACCCAGTCATGTTTCCCAGCAACCAGTGTACATAGGCATACCACCTTTGGCACTGGAGATAGCATATAACCATCAGGACTAGTAGCCATTGATAGCCTTATCCTCCATGAATTTGGCTAATCCCCTTTTAAAACCATCCAAATTGGTGGCCATCACTACATCTTGTGGTAACGAATTCCATACTTTAACGATGAGCTGTATGAAATACTTCCTTTTATCTGTCCAGAATTCCCCACTATTTAGCTTCATCGGACTGACCCCGGGTTCTAGTATTATGAGAGTGAGGGACTTATTTCCTTTCCCAGCAGTTAATTGGTGGTGTAGTTAGCTAATTTGACTCTGGATTTCATGGTCTTACAGGAGCCTCCCCTCCTTAGGTGACAAGGAGGAGCCTCCCCTCCTTACAGGAGCCTCCCCCCCCTTAGTTCACTAACTTCAAAATATGGTAAGTGAGCTGTGTTGCATTCCAGCTCATTCTGGTCAGTGGGACCCTGAATTCTGTGTAGGGATGTAACCACTCGCCTCGGGGGGGGGGGCGTTGCAGGCCAAAATCAGCCCCGCTCACGCTCGCCCGAGACTCACGGGCCTTATCGGGTCCCGGCCCCACTCGCCTCTCCAGTGACGAGCCACCCGCGCCCGCTGCGACGGTCACGTCACGTCACTTCCTGGGCACAACGGGACCCTGCACCAACGCGATGGGACCCCATGCTGCATCTTTTCCGTAGAAACCAGGGCAACAGTCAAGGCTAAAATAAGTCCCATTGATTACAATGGGTGTACTCTAAGTATGACTAAGTCTGGATCCAATCCAAAGCATGTATTTTTCTTCACAATTATGTTTTATATGACAATATAAATATTCCACTGATTAACCAATCAACTAAAAGTCTCATGATTAATTGACTAAGATTTCTTTCTAGGTTGTTTTTTAGAAATATTATGAGCTGGTGCTAAATATTCAGAAATATCTTGCTGGGTCACAAAATAAAGTGCGTTTTGTGCCTCCAAGTTTGGGGCAACTGGCTTCACATGATCCAGCTTGTTTGATCTTTCTTCTCTCTTATCACTGTGCATTCCCTTTCTCCATCTTCCTCTTGTACCCTAGTGAGCAGTTCATACACACATTGCTTATTCTGCGGTTAGGAACACCGGCCAGTAACCATCTCTGTTGCTGCCATAAATGCCACTCAGTGAACCAGCCACTAGGTCATGCTCAAGTGCAATGCAATCTTGTTTTCCCCCCAGACAGAAATCTAGTTTCGCCTACACAACGCATTCAGTTTTTGCCAACAACAATAAATGAAATCTTAATTAGTAGCCTTTAGCTACTAAGAACCAGCTGTAGTTGCCTGCTGTGCTGGAGAAAGTTGCAGGCAGAGAACAGCGTAGGTTACCATTCATGCACAGAATTATAGGCCCACTCAGTCTGATTAGGCATTCCCTTTAAGCTCTTAGATTTTCATTCCCTGTGCCCTTGTGGCTGAAATAGAGACTCTGAGATGCTCTTATCTTAGCCCTGAGCATACAGTGAGAAGCTGTGATTTTTCTTGTTGTGCAAGTGGTTGTGTAAACGCTAGCAGACCTCTTTGTAAACCTAAGATCTGCAAGTGGTTGCGCACATGGTTGCACAATCAGAAGGTTAGTTGGATTCCCCCCTTGCGCATAGTTCAGAACTTGGTTTCCGCTAGCGCAATGTCATTTGTGGTAGTGGAATGACACTATTGGATACAAGCCATAATAATCTTGTTAAGCCTTGCCGTGAGAAGGCACTTTGTCTGTAGATTCCTGAGAGTTTAGAGAACTGCAGGGGAGTGGGTCAAAAAGTGGTCACCAAACTTTGCAATTGCCTGGTTCAAAATATGAATTTCTCCAGCTTGCCGTGTTTGCATTTATTATGAATCAAATGCCATTTTACAAGGCTATGAGCGTGCACGGTCAGCAGACCCAGACACGCAAGGCCAGCCATTTTGTAGGCCCGTGTACAAATGTTCTGTAATGTTAAAGCTCTCACTCCTGCTGAAATGCTCTTTGATTCCTGTGAAATGATGTGAACTACAAAGCCAGCTGCTTCTTACCACTACCAGCTTCAGAGCAGCTCCCCACTGACAGATGGCAATCATAGCTCTTTGGCTTGAATGTACTACTACAGTGTATTTTTTCATACACTATAAGGGACACCACAAAGGCCAGCCCAAGACATTTTGATGCCTGAGGCAATGGGTAAGGTGGCACCTCCCACATTCGACGTACAGAAACTGACTGGAAGTAAGCTGAATCTTACCTCAATACTGGCGACAGGACAAGATCCTCCACTGCACCATAGGGCAGCAGGCCATCTTAGGGGGCACAGGGCAGGCTGTCTGTGTAGCACACACAGTTCTGTCCTCCAACACCTTGCCAGTGCTCTGCACCCCCAGCAACTCCCACCTGAGGCAGCTGCCTCGCTCTGCCTAATGGTAGGGCCTGCCCTGAATGCCACCATCATTGTGGCATTTGTACATTTTCTCCTGCCCTTCCTCTAAGAAACTCAGGGTGGCATGCAATGTTTCTCAATTCCCGTTTTATTCTCACCACAATTCTGTGAAATAAGGTAGGTTTATAGAGATAGTGACCAGCAGGGATGTTGCTAGGCACTATGGGCACAGGCCCATAGCACACAAATCTGCATAAGATTTGCATGTGCTAGCGTGTGTGTGTGTATGCAAATTTAGAAATACATATTAAGATTTATTTAAATTTCACAGGCCTGCACATTCATTTCTCATCCTAATAATCTCAAATACAATAATTTCTTTAGTCAGTCACCAATGGATTCCCCCCCTCTAAACTTAATTGCCATGCAAGGGAAGATTATTGCAGCATGTAGGGAGGGGATGTCCCCACCCTTCCCTCCCCAGCTGCAGTCACTTCCTGCATGGCAATTAAGCTCAGTGGGGAAAAAATCCATTGGCACCAATGGACAGTATATCTGAGGCTCTGGCCTAGCAATGCCCCTGGAAACGGTGGAGGCTGGTGGCTCCAGTGTCAGCAGGGCTGTATATCCACTCTGGGTTTTACTCTGAACTTTTAAGGAGCTATCCATCATGTGGAACCTATTTTGGGAATTGGTTTCAGCACCACGGATAGCTCCTTACAAGTCTGGAGTGGAGCCACCAGCCTTCACTACCTGGGGGGCCAGCCCAAGTTACCCAGTGTGAGCTCCACAGTTGAGTGGGGAACTGAAGCAGGGTCTAGTCCTGGTCCAATGCTCTAGCCACTACACCACACTATACTATATCCACATTCCAACTGATGGACAGAAGGTAAACACAAACAAACAAAACATAAGGCAAGACTGTATGAATTGCATGGATATCCTGCATTTTGGTTTTGCTTCCCTGTAGGAACTTTGCAAAGCAGACTTCAGTCTGGGCTTTTAGTGACAATATCTGGTTCAAAATAATGCAGATCTGTGGGCAGATATGTTAACATCTGACCCACAGAGCTAATTATACAGAAATCACTACCTATGAGATAATGTAATGGTAAGAAGAATCTCTCCTCTTCTTCCAGCATGTTCCATACCAACCACTCTAACACCTTGATCCTAAAAACACAAAGCTTATGCCACAGTTAAGATATTCATCTTTGAGGTGCTACATTCATTTTATATCAGTTATTTAAATTTCAGGAAAACCTATTTCATATCAGAAATATTACAGCTGAAAATGATGCACTGTAGCTTCTGTTCAGTGGTTCAGCCAGTCGGCTATGCCCTTTTCCAGGACATTCCATTCCATCCCCGCCCCCAACAGACAGTATTCTGTGGCTTCTGAGAGCATGCTCAGTCCTCACTGGGCTTTTGAGAGGGTTTCCCTCTTAATTTCCCCCCATGAAGATTGTTTGTACTTCTGCAAACCTTGGGGTTCCCCTCGTGTTTCTCAGTGGCCCCATTTTGGCTACAGTCCTAGTTGGCACTTACCACCTGATTTCTTTATTAGAAGGAGTGATGATGCCAGTATTCACTTTTATTTTTCTACCCTTTCTTACTCTTAGTTATCTATCTTAAATATTCCATTGACTAATTCCCGCTAAAAATTGCAAGTGAGAAACTATAGTGTTATAGAAATCATAACAACATCCAAGTTAGCTAAATTAAATCTACATTCACAGTATTTGAGTGACATACAATAGGTCCTTTAGAAATAACAAATACACATAGAGGTCATTTAAAAAACCAAAAAACCCACCCACATTAGGTTATGAATAAAACAGCATACACTAAATGTTTGGCAAAGAACTGTGGGGCGGCGGGGGGCGGGGGAGCTGGTCCTGAAAATACCATTAACGTTAATTATTTTTAAATCAACACCGTACTCCAGTTTCAGGCTAACATCCAGCTTCAGCTGTGTATCTCAGATAACCCAGCTCACAAACACAAATCACCCTACCAAAATATATTTTCCCTTCATCACTGCTCTTTCCATTTAATTTTTTTTTAATAGGTGAAGGAAACATAGATCCAGAAAAAAGAAGTCCACTAAGGAATTTTATTTATTATGATTGGAAGGCTGCAGTTGGCCCTGTAAGGATCACTTTATATTTTATTTTGATGGAGGAGATGGAAAGAGGAGATATCCCTTCTGCCAACTGTAATTCTTAAATGCTTCTCTTGCATTTGGGAGCCATGACCTTTTGCAACAGGCAAAATGCCACAATACAATGTGTTAATACCTGGTGGAATTTCACTTTTGTAGGAACTAACCAATGGCTAATTTTGTTTTGCTGTGAGATTTACTAACTATTTGTTCATTGTCACCCTAACTCTGCAAATGCACATTTGTATATCCCACATCAAGGTTTACGCATACTGTTGTCCATGCTTCTTTATTCTTATATCCTTACTCTCTGGGCAAATTTGCACATCACGACAACCCACCCTGGCAATAAGCCACGGTGGGTTGTTTTTTGGGCAAATTACCCATGGTGCACTTGACAGACAATTGGGCTCATGGTGGGTTGTTGGCCCCCTCCTTCCCCCTCAGAACTTCCACAGGGACCCCCTCCCTGCCATGATTGCGAGCCAATTTTGCAGATTTTTGTCCCTTTACCATTTTGTTTTCAGAGATTGTGAAGTCTGGCTTGACAGCTGGCTTTCACAATCTCCGTTTTGACAGCCACTGACAGCCTCTTCAAAGTGCCCGAGTGGCACCTTGGAGGCGCGGTCAGTGATGGCAAACTTTTTAAAAAATTATTTTTGTGCACGCAATGTCTGCAAAAAAATTCGTTTCATTTTTTAATTTTTTTAGCTGCACTTGTCAGAGTATGGCAGGTACCAAACCTGGCCAAACACAAAGAGGGTCCAAACAGGCTTTTCCTTCCCTTTGCTTTCTCTTGACAGCTGTCAAAAGGCAAGTTGTCAAGGGAAAGCAAAGGCACGAATGATCTTTGCTTTGCAGCAAGATCCTAATTTTTTCCCCTGATAGTCCTCAGGGTGATGCACATTTTGCATTCCCCCCCCGAGACTCTACCTGTTTGGGAAAGTGCAAAAGTGCATCCCACACCCTTTTCTGGGGAAAAGGACTCTGGATCCCCTTTAAAAGGGAGTTTTGACAGGGCAATGGGTGGTTTTAGACTGGGACATATGGCTGGAGCCCTTCCTTTAACTGCAGGTCAACCTAGAGAATGTGCATTTTCCCCAGTATATCTAGTCGAAGAGTCATTGGACCCAAACCCATTCCAACACTGCTGTAGCATCAATCATCAATGGAGGCCAAGCGCCCCTGTCACAATGTGCCACAGTGCAGATGCAGGCAGGAAACTGAGACAGTGGGATCCCTGTATTATCCTGGGGATCTTTCATGTCCACAGAATTCACAGAGACCAGCACAAACCTCTGCTGACCTCTGCAAAGAATATGCAGCAGTACCAGTTCTAGATTTTGGGCACGATGCCTTAAGCAGGTTCCCCCTCCCTGAGTGGGTTCACCTCCTTGTTGCTGCCACTCCTGCCCATTCACGTGCCCTCTGTGGGCAAGTGAGCACTGACAGGGGCAAGGAGAAGCAGTGGCAGCTTTCATTTGTTTTGCCTTCTAACTCCGGCATTGGTGCAGATCAGCCCCAGATGGAGAAGGCAACTGACTGTAGCAGCAGAGCTGGGGCATAGGATTTGGCATGTGCCCAACAATGCCAGCCCCTGATGACACCCCTGATATGCAGATCAGCGTGCTGCTGCAGTTGCCACAGTGGCCTTTGGACTTGTCTTACTGCTGCTTTTAGTATTACTAAGAGCACAAGAGAATAAGAAGAGCCATGCTGGATCAAACCAAGGGTCCATCTCGTCCAGCATTCTGTTCACACAGTGGCCAACAAGCTGCCCACAGGAAACCCACAAGCAGGACATGAGTTCAACAGCACCCTACCCCCATGTTCCCCAGCAACTGGTGTACGTAGATAGGCATACTGCCTCTGATACTGGAGATAGCAGATAGCCATCAGGACCAGTAGTCATTTATAGCTTTATCTTCCATGAATTTGTCCAATCCCCTTTTTATTATTTTATTATTAGTTCTATCCATTTTATTGCATGGTCTGTATCTTACTGTTTCATGTGATGTTGTAAATTTTTGTATTGATTTGAGTATGCTCTTATAGATTCATAGATCATAGAGTTGGAAGGGGCCTACAAGCCACCTTGGATGCTTTTATACTAAATGGTAGCATATAAGCCTTTAAAACAACAATATCAACATAATAACATGATTGGGTCGTGCCTCTATGACAGCTTGTGAGTACGTGCAAGTTGTATTTTAATTTGCACAGCATTTCCTAACTATAGCCAGTCCCCATGCACCTTAGATTAGGTGGCAGGGTTTTCAGATGAGTAATATGGCTTCCACCAGGCAAGTTTAATTCCTAATCTCTCTCTCTCTCTCTCTCTCTCTGTGTGTGTTTTAAAAGGCACCACTGCATATCTTTAACTTGTGGTCATGATAAGTTAAAGAACTTGAGCCTTTTAAATAAAACTTTCATGTGACAGACTATGTATGAAACCTGTGAATGAATTTTATGCACCAGGTTTTGTAAGTCATAAGGAGCAGTGCAGAGCAGGGGGCTGATCAGGACTGGGACTGTGACATACAGAAAGGAGGGTTAAACCAGTCTCCTCCAACCGGATGCATTCCAGAGGTGTTGCACTGCAACTCCCATCATTCCCAGCCAGTAGAATAGATGGAAGTGATGGGAGTTGCAGTCCACCACAACTGAGGAGCATGAGGTTGGGGGGAAACTGGTTTAACCCTTTCCCACCACACCAGTGGCAACTTCCTTCCCAGGGCAAATAGTAGCTTGGATGAGATTCCCCCCCCCCCCCGGATAAAAAGGGTTAAACCACCACTCCCTGCATGCCATTTTCCTGATTGCTTCCTTTCCTTTCCTGTGCTGTGATTTGAATTAAACACACTACAGAGATGTGAAATGCATGATCTGCACGTTCAACACAATGTCTATTATTTATTATTAACGTTCTATGTACTGCTCTATAAAGCCATCAAGGTGCTGTACAACAATTTAAAACAATAACACCTTAACACAATTTTTAAAAAGAACATTAAAAACAGTGGAACATTAAAACACCTCTATAATTTAGGTTGCAATGCTATGCATGTTTAGACAGAAACAGGTCCTACAACTCCCAGCATTCCCCGGCCAGCCATGGTGGTTGGAGAATGCTGGGAGTTGTAGGACTTTTTTTCCTGTCTAAACATGCATAGCATTGCACCCTTAAAAGGCCATATTAAAAAGGTCTTCACACCCCCTCTAAAAGCCAAGAGAGTGGGGGCCAGTTGTATTTCTTGAGGGAGTGCACTGCATCCAACAGTTTGAGAGTGACACAAGAGAAAGCCCTTTCATGCATGCCCCACAAACTTAATGATGCTCCCAGAAAGGCTTCTCCTATAGATCTCAACAACTGGGCAGGTTCAGAGCAAGACAGGCGATCCCTTAGATCAGCCTTTTCAACATGGAACCTCCAGTATGCTGGGAGTTGTAGTCCAACTCATCTGGAAGGTTCTGGGTGGGGAAGGCTGCCTTAGATCTAATTTGGCCCACACTTTTAAGCAGGCTGGGTGTATTTTTCCTTTCATTCTTTTTTATTCAGTGCTGATTTCACCTTTGTTCTTACCACGGCTGCACACAGATTCTGTGGAAGAGATCACTCTCTCTCTTTAAAGTATCCAACATGCACAACTACTTCTCTGAGGCCTTTCCCAGTTATACAGGTATCTGAAGCTGAACCTGTTTCTCAAACTGGCATCTGGACAGAGTTACAGTGCCTGCAAAGTCATCCGCAGCATAGACATGTAGACATAAGAATTCCATTTTTTATTGACCATATGCTTATAATTCCTCCAGTGCTGCAGAACACATGTTGCATCTTACACCGACCTATTTTAAGAGATTCTTTGCTATGGGATAATAAATAGAACTGGCACAACAAATGAGATTGCTAATGACATGCCAACATTTTCATAGCACAAATATTTGAGTCTAGGGTTGCCAGAAAAGCATGATAAAGGAAATGCGGTGCAGTGGCTGGATTTCCAAACTGGGAAGGGCAGTTGCAGCAGAAAACTTTACTCTTCGGAACACTCCCTCCAAAGGTCCTATCGGCCATTGCCCAGATCAGCCTTCTCCAACCTAGGTGCCCTCCAGATGTGTTGGACTACAACTCCCATCATGATAACGGGACTTGTAATCCAACCCATCTGGAGGGCACCAGGTTGGAGGAGGATGGCCCGGATGGACTTGTCTTTAGCTTCTGTGTGTGGTCAGGAGTCAGCAGTTTAACAGCTTGTTTTCTTGTTCTACTTCCGGTTCAGAAGAGGGTTGCACAGACACACCCCACCAGCCTATACCTTTTAAATCTTGGCATGAGTGACATCTAGAAATGAGAAGCTTCGTGCTTTCTGGGAGGGTAGTACAGGGGAAGAAACACATCTGGGAGAACCAACTAGGTTTGACATTTGCTCAGAGCTCAATGATGATCCAGGCAGCTGTGCTAAGATGGATGGTCGTGAAACAATCTTTTGTCAAAACGTAGATGATGTGATCGTAGTTGTATGGTAGGAATATGGTTTGTGTGAGGTCAGAAGAACTTCACAATGGTAAGCCACTTCTTAGAGAGCAATGTGGCGTAGTGGTGAGAGTGTTGGACTGGGACTTGGGAGATCTGGGTTCTAGTCCCTGCTCAGCCATGAAACTCATTGGGTGACTTTGGGCCAGTCACTGCCTCTCAGCCTAACCTACCTCACAGGGTTGTTGTGAGGATAAAATGGAGAGGAGGAGGACCCTTGGGTTCCTTGCAGAAAAAAGCCGCCTTGGGTTCCTTGCAGAAAAAAAGGTGGGGTATAAATATAATAAAATAAATAAATAAAATAAAAATGTTACATTATATGTTTTTTAAGCCTGATTCTGAAAAGTGGACTTATCTTGGAAGGCCAACTTCCTAACAAGAGTAAATCAGTGAACACAAATCTGTGAAACCATCTGCCAGGCCTCTGCTCTGCAGTGGCACGCCCCCAGGCAGTTGGGTGGCGAGACCCAGTGGAGCTGGGGTCTGCCTGGGTGGTAGAAACAGGGTCCGGTCCAAAACAGGCGAGGGCAAGTTCCAAGAAGGCAGAAGAACAGGGGCTGAAGGGCCAAATATATTAGTGTAATTAGAGCCAGGCAGAAGGGTGGCCATGTGTCCTACTTCACAGAGATTTGGTCCGCTTTTGTTGAAGCCTATGTATAATTGCTAGAACATGTGTGTATAAGGAGAACCCTGAGGAAAAAAATAAAAAGAAAAGAATTTAGAGGACTGTCCTTTGTAAATTAGGACACATGTGCTGATACAGAACTGAGCCTCTGTTGTGTCACTAGTTGTATGGCAGAGGGAATTCTAGCAGGTGCACTACTAGTGGCTATAGTGTGTGTGTGTGTGTGTGTGTGTGTGTGTGTGTGTGTGTGTGTCTGCTTGTGGGCCAAAACAGACTTTACTTTTTTGTAAATCCCTATCATCTACATCTCTTTTCATTTTTACTCTAGAGAAGGCACAGGGACCCTGATCCAGATCTTAAAAACACCTTCCGTTCCCTCCCACTACCATCCCAATCTGGAGTAGACACCGCTCACACACACACACGACGTGCCCTGGAGTAAAAATGGGGGGGGGGGAGATAGCTGCTAGTAGGGATATTAGAGAAATCCGCAAATCCGCAACGGATCAAAATGACACCGGATTTGTATGAATCTGCCCTGCGGAATCCACAGAGGACCAGTTTTTCAGTCGCGTGGATTCCGCAGACTTACGTACTGTTTTTTAAACTTTCCAGACTTGTCCGCAACTTTGTTCATACAAAACTAAGGAAGTTGCAACGTATACCGGTACACCATTATTTTTTTAAAAAAAACACACACCACAGCACTTTACACATCTCTGGTCCCTCTTCAGCCTCTGCAGTGTAGCAATTGGTTTTTGTGTGTGCTCTGCTCATTGATTTTATGCTGACCTAAGAAAAGTATCTAAGATGTTATGTACCAGTGAATGTTCTGTAAATTCTTACAGATTTTTGGGGGGCGTACTGTTCTGGAGGGGGGAAAATCTGCATCTCTCAATGAGGGGATGATGGAGCTGATGACGCCTGACAATCCGCTAAACACAAATGGAAAGGATTATACATACAGGCCTGTGGGATGTGCTAATTTAACTCGAAGGCTTTTTTTACATCGAGATAGCTCTGTTCTGCTCACTCAGCATACGTAATTATTTTTTGCGAGCATAAAAAGGTGCTCTAAGCACATCTGCATTACAAACCCGAGCAAGAGCTGTTGTTCTCAAATTAGCATTTCAATCTTAAACAGGTTTTACCTGTGTTTGACCACCTGCTGAGACTTAGGTTTTGCATTTCAATCACTGTTACTACATTTCTTTGTGTGAGAACTTCTTGCTGAAGGACATGGGGAGCTAGCTAGGGTTTATAATATTCAGACGAGTTAGAAGGGAGCTATCTCTCGAGCCTCGAGCAAAAGATCTTGCTGATTCACAGCTCAGTTGTGTTCTCGTGTCAGGTCTGTGGAAGGGGGAGAAGGAAAATCGACTAGCTCGAAGAATTAGTTAGGCAGCCGCTGCAAGGCTCGCTCCCACTTCTGCCAGGGTGGCTCACGCTGGCTCAGCTTGTCTGAGCGTGGAAAGCTAAGCAGGGTCAGGCCTGGTTATTACTTGGATGGGAGACCCCTCCTCTAGTTTCCTGCATTGAGCAGGGGGTTGGACACGATAGCCTTGTAGGCTCCTTCCAACTCTATAATCTATGAAATCTATGAAATACAAGTTCCTTACATCCTCTCTCTCTCTCTCTCTCTCTGGCCCTTTGTGAATGCAGTGCAAGCAAAGACACAGAAATGTAGGGAGGAGGAGTACTAGGCCTCAGACTGAGCTGGTAGCATCCCTAGTGTTTTATTAGCTACTGTTGGCCGTTTCTCCTTGCCCATTTTTGGGGGCAGCTTGCTGTTGCAAAAAGAGAAAAGAGCTGGTCCTTGACAAACATGTTTATTGAGAAGGCATTATTTTGGGTGGCTGAATCTTTCTATACAATATCCATGGAGGTGATGTCTGTGGCATGCAGCTGGGAGCTCAATTTATCACTGCCACCAAGATTGATATGCTTGTGACATATAAACAGACTAGGATTAAATGTGTATATGTTAGTGAAATTACTTTTGAAAGCCAGGGATTCTAACATAGTTTTCTCAACCTAGATGAGAACATTTAGAGATTATATTTGGGGCTAATTCTCCCCCCCCCCTTTATGTTTATAAGACATAGTCTCATCACTCCTGGCCTCTTGATTTAAAGTAATTGGGTTTTGGCAATTGGACTTGGATGCTGGGCGTTTGGCCTGTTTACATGGCTTATCCACTTGAGTTCAGCACAGTAGGTTATTTTGTTGCCTGATGCCTCTACGCCAGGGGTGGCCAAACATTCTTGACATGCTAGCTGTGCAGTGATTTACAGCTTGAGGCTCTGACTGCCGCCGTGCCAGCCAGGCCGCTGCTCTCTCTCGCTGACACATTGCACTTCTTGAAGCCACAGGCTCTTTTTGCCTGGCCTTCCTCCTCAGCCTCATTATAGTCATTATCCTACATTTCCTTTTGGCACAGAGTTCTGCATTATTGCTCTTTGGCATCCATCCGCCCCCCCTCTTGACTCTGCCCCAGAAAACCAAGTGGGACTGGACAGGAATAAATACAAGCAGGTGATTATGGCAAAATGTTTTCCCTCCCTCCCTCCCTCTCTGTATGATCATCAAGATGTTTAACCTGCCCCCATCTCCTAGGCTTCTCTTGTAGCACTTTTCAAAACCAAGTTTAAAATACGTACTGACTAAAGCCTTGCAAAAATATAGCAGCCTGACTTTTTATTATTCATTGGTTCACATTTCTAAGGCATCCCAAATCTGCAGGGTGGATAACAATATGCTAAAATGATACATAGAAAAAGTCTCTAGTTAGGTGAATAACTGAAATGTGTATATTAATAGTATGATATATTATTTGAGCCATGATCCTGTATTTTATGTAACCAGCATTCAGAACAGCGCTGGTGGTACTGCTGTTTGAACCTTGAATGCCTTCGACCTCTGTGAGCAGAGCATTTTCGCCATCAGCACAGATTGCCCAGGAGTGGGGCTATAAAAGAACTTGGAGGCCTGGCAAAGGACATGCATGGAAACTGGCAGCTAATAAAAGAAAACTCTTTGGAAGGCAAAGAGTAGGGCACAAACCCACCGCTGCCAACCCAAGCATAATATGCGAGGACTGACTTGCCCATACACAAACTTTTCACTTAGGGTTAGTTTGCACAGTGATCAGTCTCAACCTATGATGGGGCATATGCGGATGTGAGAAAGGGAAAGGTGAACTGGGTAGCACATGGCTAATAAGGCCATAGCCCTGTGCTTGTAGCAGCTAGAATGTGCTGCTGTGATCACGAATCACTTTTGGCTGCATCCTTGTACAGGTCCTCATGCATCTATTCCTTATGTGATTGCAGGCATTTACTTCGCCAGATGGAGCTCAGTGCTGCTTGCATGTATGGGAAATTCACTTTGTGCCACACAATACAGAAATTATTGGTGGGGACATACCATTGCACATGGAACTGGAAACTAAATCCTGCTAACTCCACTTAAAATCTTGTGAAATGCAATGAAGACTTATTATGCTTACTCTTTATTCCTTTGTTAGTTTGTTTAAAATCAAAATGCTAGTGTCAACAATACTGGAAGGCGGGCAATGGAGAATTTAAAGGAACTGCTCACCATGTGTACAAGATGTAAAATATTGATTCTGAGACAACTCCCTTCAGAAGTTTGTATCTTAAAGTGAATTAAGGGAGAGTGAACTGATTTAGAAAAACAAACAAGCCAAATGTGCTGTTCTAAAATGTTTCCAGACCAATTCCAAGCCCTTTCCCAAATGTTTTTGCATGGATTCAGGCTTGTTTCTTTATTTTGTTTTGTTCCATCCACTGTTTGGTTGTCTTGTACTTCTCTGGTGGTCTCATGTTGGTGGCATGAGACACAATGTTATATTTGCCACCAGGTCATTCTCTTTCTCACCCATGCTCCTACTGGAGATATTTATGGATTCTTTTTCTTCTTCTTTTCAACAAATTCCAAGAGAGGTTGTAGTGAAATCTTCCCATGTATTTAAACTTCACTGAAAATTTATCCAATATAAGATTCAGAAATATTCTCTACAAAATAAAAAACAACCAACTGACTGAAGTAATTGCTAACTCCCTTTTCATATAAGTCTAGTCCTCTGCTTGTGATGGTATAATCTCAGCTGAACTTCTGTTCCTCCTCTCCTACTATCTTTAAATTGCTTTTTGCCGAAAACCAGGGCACTATGGAACTAGAAGGAAATAACTTATTTACAAGGCCTCTAACACTTTTGCTGGTATCGTTACCAAATGTTCAATTGCCCCATTATAATGGTGCTATGGGACCACCAATTTAGTTACTGGGGCTGTCTGCATGACTAGACAGCCCACTGTGGGTTATTTAATCCACAGTGAGGCTGCACCACATGTGGGTGCATGTCGCCACCATTTTGAATATGCAACAGCGAACTCAGGGGTTTTCGTGTCGTGCAAACCCAGCAAGTGTGGGCTATGAGAGGGTTACCCTCCCTCTTACAAGTCATGATGGACCCTGAAAAAGTAACTCAACAGCCAGTAATTGGTGGCAAGAATGATATATATCACTTATACATACTCATAAGACCGTTCACTTAGAAAATATTCTTAATACAATAGTGAGTTTTTCAACACAAGGCTGTTAATCTGCTTTATCTGCTTTCAGTTTCATTGCAGAATTGAGATCCAAGCTATACACAAAGAGCTTTTCCTTTCCTGCTTTTCTGCTGCATAACCTCTAGGTGGCACTGTGCTATAGCAGAATAATTCAATAACACAAGTAGGAAAAACATTTTCTTTCGCTTCCACAAATAATGCTCCATTTCCCCACTCTAAAAAAAAACACTGTGAAAGTGCTCTTTAAAAGCAGAAGGAGGGTCACAACATTGTCTAAAGGATCCGTAAACAACCTTGAGTAAGGAATGATGAGCGCACAATAAATGTCTTACGTTACGTAGAAAAGCTCAGTATCATAATATTTGCACCTAGGATTATCCCCTGTAAAGTAATAAAACTGATGACAGTCCTGCTGTAGCAGATGATGCCCTTTCCCAGGCCCTTTCCCCTACACATGGTAGGGAGTGAGTACATGCCTTCTTGCTCTGCCCAACTAGCATGCTGATTGCATCACCAGATGTCCATGTGAAGAATAACACTCTTAGAGGTATACAGACATAACATTTGGGAACTGACTGTGCATTCTGGGCCTGCACATGTTGGATTTCACACATGTACACCTTTAAGAACAGAACAGGTATGTCAGGTAGAAAGGAAGGTGTACTCTGTTCCCAGTGTGCCTAGGGGAGCAGATCCAGGTAAAGGAATCTTCCAGTTCAGCCCACTACCAGCTGCAGAAAGTGCTGAGTCTATCAGCTTGAGGAGTACTTTTAAAAATGAGTGTATAGATTCCAAAAAGGCAAAGAGAATGTTCAAAAAAAAGTCATCATCACCCAAATAGCTCTCAGGCAGGGGATGCTTTATATCTGTCTGGTTCTGACAGGCCTAACAAAGCCTGACAAGAACCTGGTTTGCACATGACAACCCATCATGGGTGATCAGCCATGGTAGGTTGCCATGTTGTGCAAACCCAGCATGGTTTCTGCAAGGTGGCTTATTTTTCACGAACAAGCTATGCTGAGAACCCATGGCTTGTTTTAGGGTTGTTGATACCCATGGTGGCTTGTTGTGTTGCCTGAACCTGGCAGGGCAATTTTATTGTGGGTTGGCTAGAGAGCCGCCTGGCCTGAGCAGCAAAACCCCTGGCCACGCCTCATGATCTTGTTCGTTCCACCACCATCCTCCCTCGTCCCTTCTCGGTGCCCTCTGCCCCATGACCCTAAAAATTGTGAATATCAAGATGTGACAACTAGCAATAGAGGGAGGTGACAAGCAGGAAGGGGAGTGGGAGCTGAAAGTGGCTGGAGGGAAGGAGCTTTGCCAGTGGGTGCTCTTACTTTAGTATAAACTGAAGGTGTTCATCAGTGAGAGCAAGCAACAGAGGGAGGCGAGAAGCAGGAAGGGGAATGGGGAGCCAAAAGCAGCTGGAGAGAAGGCACTTTGAGAGCGGGTGCTCTTACTTCAGTGTAAAGTGAAGAAGCCTTTAAAAAGGCAAGCTCTGAAATGTAGGATGAAATTGACAAGGACATTGACAAGAGAGGAATATCAGTACACTGGGCTAAATATTGGAGAGTTGGTCTTGCGCTATTGCGCAACAGCAAAATCCCCCTCTGGGGGGGGGGAGAGAAGCTGGTGAATGAGTTCTGTGTTCATAAGGGCTCTGAAAATTAATTCCATTTGGCGATCTGATGCAGGGGGTAGGAGTTTCCCAGAGTAGCTGGCAGTGGCAACCCCAGCAGACCAATTGCAGAAATGATGCTGACATAGGGACCAAGGCAACGAGGAGCTCTACTACAAAGGTGCCTGGAATATCTGCCGGAGCCGGCTAGAGGACTGAGGGGGAATGAGGGCAAGCACGATTGTCTGTCAGGAGTACCGTGGGTTGTTCAGTGAACAACCAACCCATGGGGGCTCATTAGCAGGGTGGTTTAGCATGACATGTGAACCCGCCCAATGACAAACTATGACAAACACTGTCACTATGACAAACAAGTAGGTCATGCACAGCTGTTTGAACCATGTCACAATATTCACACAATGACCTGGTTTGCACAATCATTTTCAGCCACAGTGGCTTAAATAACAACCAACAACCCACACCAACAACCCACCTAGCGAGGGAGGGTTGCTGCATGCTTAACAAACCACCCACAACCCTAAAACAGCCAATGGGTTCTGGGTGGTTTTTTAAGCATGCCAGCAACCCAGCCTTGCTTGGTTGGGATGACATGACAACCTGCAAGTGGGGGTTGGGTTATGAAACGGGTGCCCACAGGCATCATTTGAGCCACATGGCTGAAAATGATCGTGTGAACCCACTCAAAGTCAGTTCTTCACCTCTCAACTTAACACCAGTGATGCAGCGCTGGCACCTTTTTATTAGCAGGGATTCTGACACTGTCTCTCCCCCACCCCGCCTCAGCAGTCCTCACAGTAACTGGGGAGAAATGAATTTTCCCAGCAACGCTATATAGTTGTGAGGTAATGCAAAGTATTTTGGGGTGTCTTGGTCTTGAATGGGCAATTAAGATCCATTAGCTTTGCAAAACACCTGCTCCTGGTGGAGATGAAAACTGCTAGAACTGGTTTGATGTGGGTCAATGTAGCTGCCTGCATTTTTGGACTCTCCTTGGGGATACAGCTATGGGCACTGTCATTATGAGCTCTTGCACTTCAAAATGTACCACCACATCACTGCTTAACATACACAACAACTACTACAAGAAATGTTTTTGATGGCTAATGAATAAAGACTGAGATATACAGTTCCCAGAAGATCTTTAAATTTATAACAGGAATACCAGAAAGACAGTAAACAAAGCCATAATAAAGGATAATCAATCTAGGACCTACAGCTACTAAAAATAGAACGGGTTTTTAGGAGACAAATTTATTGTTAGGAATTGTACTTGGAGGAATGCCGAGCCTTGATGCGTAGCCAGAAGCCACCAATAAGATGCTTTAGCCTCTTTGATGTGGGTACCTGGACTACAGATTGCAGAGCTTTGTGTGGTTTCAGACAACCAAAAGAATGAATGGGTCAAAACAGAGAATGAGTGATGGGCAAGGGTGCGAGAGAGATTCTTATCTTTAAAATTAAATCACAGGGGGAAAAAACCTTAATAGTCTCAAATCTATATAATAAACAAACTCCGGTATGTTTTCTCATCTGTAAAAAAAAAAGAGAGCATGCCCTGGAAAGTCTCCCTTGAACTTTCCATCACTTTGGGATGAAATAACATCTCAGCTTCTCAAAATACTAAGTTAAAAAAAAAAGAGGTTTTCACTTTGCAGTTGTGCTCTCTGTGTGTGGCCTAGCTCTCAGTGAGTGGGGTGGTATACCAGTATCTGGGATGTACATCTTCAGCCTACAGGTGTAGATTCACACAACTGAAATGGGGTGGGGGAAGCCCTGCATATAGAAAACTAGCATGTCAGGAACAAGGCTAAGCTACAGCCTTTAATCCAGTGTTCTCCAACCTTGGGTCCCCAGATGTTTTTGGCCTACAACTCCCAGCATGCCCCAGCCAGCATAGCTGGCTGGGGCATGCTGGGAGTTGTAGGCCAAAAACATCTGGGGACCCAAGGTTGGAGAACACTGCTTTAATCTTTGCCTCTCAAGTGATTTGTTGGTTTGCAGGAATGGTGGTAGTATAGTGGAGCCAGTGCTCACAGAGATGCAGCGCCAGCACCTTTTGATGAACAGGGACACTGACATCATCTGCCACCCCCCTCAGAATTCCCTCTGAGCTTAGCTGCAATCCTCACAGTAGCTGGGGAGAAATGCATTTTTTCCCAGCAACAATATATGGTTCCCTGTTGTAATGCAAGGTATCTTGGGGTGGCTTGGTCTTGAATTGGCTTTACAAAAGACCTGTTCCTAGCAAATGAAAACTCCTAGAACTGGTTTGTCAACACAGCTGCTTACAATTTTGGACTCTCCTTGGTAGTGTGACTATGGGGACTGTCACGATGAGTGCCTGCACTTCAAAATGTATGGCTACACCCTTGTGTAGGAAGGAGCACTCTGTCAGGTGAGTCCGGAAGCACTTCAGCTCAGATGGAAGTTTTACCACCACATGAATGAGAACTAGATCTATAGGCACAACACTGAGTCTGTGATTGCTGTCCATTATTGGTCATGATGACACACACACCCCCCCAGCCCTGAGCAGTGACCAAGACAGTGACCTGGAAGAGGAGGCTTCACAGAGTTCTGGAGGACCCTAGGGCCCTATAGTTTGGGCTGTGCAGGGGCCAGCCATGTGTCCTATTTGACACTGGACAGTCCTCTATTTGATGGCACCTTCTGTTTGAAGGGCTGTCCAGTCCAAGTCTAATTTAAAGCTGAAGCACCATAAGAAGGAAGAGTAGCAGGACAGGAGCACTGAATTTAGCGCCTGGAGAACAGACTGCGCAGGCACGCAGGACACCTGGTCGCAATCTTCCCCACTATGGTGGAATTTACTGTATATTTCTATTTAAATTATAGCAGTTCCTCTCGTGTCCTGTTTTTTGGCGATGCACTTCCAGTTTGGGGCGCTGCATAAGTGGCCACCCTACTACAGAGTAAGCCCAATGGAGCCGAGTGCGACCCATGTTTGAGTAAGCAGGGTTGCAGTGTGACATAAATGACAGCCAGCAATTTAACATACAATGATTTATGAGAAGCTGCATGACAATTTGAGGCTGTCTGTGGCACAGTTTTATGAGAACATTGCAAGCTTCTGAAATCAAAGATACTTGTAATAGAAGACAGGCCTTCTACTACCACAGATACCAAGGAATTAACAGATTTTCTCCCAGGAAGCTTTCTCCACAATGGTCATTTATCAACATTTCTGGTGCTGCATTAGAGTGGTTCACAGCATGATTGTCATTTGAGTGGAGTAGTGATGAATTTAAAGTGCAAGGGCTCGTCATGACAGCCCCTATAGCCATAGTCAAGCTTCCAGGATGCAAATTCATATCCTGTTGTTCTATTATTTATACTCAAAGGAGCTAACACCCTCATTAAAAACTCCATCATAAAACACGGACATCCAAAACAAACAAGGAAGCAAACCACTAATAAAACCTCACAGTTGGGTTTACAGGGTATTATTGCAAACTTGTACAGGATTAATTGGGAGTAGCTGCCATTGTACTCAGTGGTGCTTACTTCTGACTGCATAGGTTCAACGTGTAAAACACAAGTTGAGTTTTAACACAAAATCTTCAGACAGCTGAAATGTTGTTGAAACTTTAGCTTTCAACAAGTGTTACCATCTCAACGGCTAGCGCGAAGTAGGAACCCCATCAAAAAAAGGGAAATACATATCCAGTCTCTGCTTGAGTATTTTCCTCATTCTCTGACTTCCTCTATGCCAGGGGTGGCCAACGTGTGGCCCACTGGCCACATGTGGCCCTTTTGGCACTCTGTAGCACCAAAAAGGGTTAAGGTTAGCTTGGAAACAAACTAAATTTAACCACTGTACCACTTTGTAGTGTTACAGAGTCATTTGCTACCAAATTTTGGCAGCAAACTGGCAATTTTGGCCCTTTTGGGTGGGTGCCCCATGGACTGTGTGGTGCCCCCGGAGACTGTGGCCCAGGAGGGCAAGAATCCACGGGGGCAAAAATGATCCATAAACCTCCACAAGTTGCCCACTCCTGCTCTATGCTAATCGGTCTCAAGCAGTAGTAAAACTTGAAAGCCTTGTTATCGCCTCATTCACTACCAGTAGACGATGTCATGCTCATGCTCATGCTCATGCTCTGAAAAGAGTTCTGGAGGTTTGCTCCCCCTGCATTTTCCCTCCACTACACCAACCGTTCGAGATAAGTTCAGTTGTTTGTTTTGGATGAAGTGTACTTTGTTTTGGATGAAGTGTACTGATTCAGTCTTGCAAAAAGACTAAGGAATAGAAGCCCTCGTCTTCTTGTGCTCAGAATCTTGACACAAGTGTTAATGTGATAGGTCTGGTAGTTGCTGGTTTCCATCCCGGTTTTTCTTGCAGTCATTTGATATTTCCACTTTCTGTTGAAACAAGAGAGCATAAGACACAAGTGTAAATGTTCATGCTTCAATAAGCCCAAACTTTGAAACCTCAAAACCCAGGCTTTAGCCTCAGCTCAAGTTTCATTAGCATTAATTATTTTCATACACATATTTCTAACACCCGAATACCAATATGCTGTGAGGAAGTTTTGGCATTGATTTGAAGCATGTTTTAAAAATTATTTTACACAGATGAGCTAGTCACACCTAAAATGGGTGCTGCATAACAACCTGTGAAGTGTTACACAATAAACACAACGGCATGAGATATCTATCTATCTATTAGGATTTAGATTTGTAAGTAGTTGGCGGTGTGAGTTAGCTGTGGCTGTGGATTTACTTGAAAGTCTATTTTATAGTCTTCTAGGCATCAGATCAAAATGTGTTGGTAAAAAAGAAAAGAAACACCCACTGAATTTACTAAAATGCAGTGAACTGAAAAAGTTCAGTTTGGTTTCTTTTTAAAAAAATATTGTGCAGTTACCCATACAGATAGACAAAACACTACAAACATAAAGCAAAATAGTGATCTGTTTGCTTTATGGATTCATTCATGATCCAAGACAATGATCTGTTTGCTTTCAAATACTGTCTGGTTTGGCCCTGAGTGATGAACAGATCAGAAATAAAAGCAGATGAGCAGTTTGAAACTATGGTTTTTGTGTTATATGTCTGGAAGCTCCAACCATGCTGGGTCTTCTTCCTATGATAAGCACAAACCATAGTTTTGTGTTACATCCGGACTCATCCACTGGGTGAACCTTAGCTCTACTAAGAAATAATGTGTACATCATCATGAATCATCCCAATTTCTGAAAGCAATGGCTTATGGGAGCGGTCTATTTATACAAGAGCAGTGTGTAACACAGAAGAGTGCTTACTGAAGATGCAATGATGACTTCAAAAATCTACAGAAGGGAGCGAAATTTGTTTCAGCTCTAGTTAAAAAGACTTTTGCCCTCTGAGGATATGCACATTGGTGAGGGGGCAGCATTACAACTGCAGGTTCTGCCCCCAACCTCTGAGCATTTGCTTCAGTGCCAGAAGCAACACTACACTTGTCAACATGGAGGGTCACGTCAGATTTTGAAGTGAACCAGAGTGGGTGAAGATGGAGCCTATTTTGTATTTGGACTGCTTTATATTTTGTTTCATCATTTTACAGTCTGTCACCTTTTGCTCCAAACTGCAAGAGATATATTTTTATTCCTTCAAATTGTCCATATAAAAGCAGTGAGGTGCAGCTTATGATTGGAGATGAGATGTTGCTGTTCTTCCTCATTTATGATCTTGTTCTTATTGCAATGGATGAATGCATATGTTTAGATTTTATTCTTATATTTTTTGTATTGTTTGCCACCCTGGGAGCCCTAGTGGTTGAAGGTGCAGGATATAGATGTACTTTAAAAACAACAATTTTGGCGAGTCTTGATTTGTATGTTTCATCCAGTAGGGTTCAAAGACCATATTATTAAGGTATGAAACTTTAATGGATTTTGTCTCTCTGCTGGACTACATTCCTGAGGTTTTCTGTAGGACAGTTGTCTAGTAATATATTGCTGAAAACAAGATTACCATGGTCTGCAGAGTGGAAGGTAGCTCATCAAAATGTATTACCCGTCTAATCTACCATAAAGGCTTTGCTTTAAGACTTCTTTGTGTTTTGAAATCCATGAAAATTGTTAATACCATGACAAATCGTAAACTTTGTAGGTGCTCTTCATTAAAAACACCATGAGGCAGTGCTAAGTGAATGAATTAGCAAAAGACAATCTGGCAAGTTGCCCTTTAGCCTTCTGACACTGCATATCCAGGTCACACGGTGGTGTAGACGGAGGGTCAGACATTGTGATAATGTAAATTAATGAGCAGCAGTGCTTTGATGTGAAGAGAGATGCACATTTTGCACTTGCTGAGTCATAGGGGATCATTAAATACATCACTTGGAAAAGTGAAAATGGTGTGTATATGGTTTCAAGGAATGATTTTACGACGACTGTGGTCAGGATCCAATGGTGTGCTACCACTAAGACTATTGATGCTGTGCTAGCGGAAACCAATGCTTGTGCAATTATTATTTTTATTTATTTATTATATTTATACCCCGCCTTTTTTCCTGAAAGGAACCCAAGGCGGCTTACATAATCCTCCTCCTCTCCATTTTACCCTCACAACAACCCTGTGAGGTAGGTTAGGCTGAGAATCAGTGACTGGCCCAAAGTCACCCAGTGTGACATTTAATGTGACAAGTTTCCTGGAAAACCTGTTGCACAAGCAAGTGCTACTGATGTTGCGCAAGCGTTGGTTTCTGCTAGCACAACGTCAATAGCGTTTCCGGTAGTGCACTGTTGGATCTTTCCCAAAATTCTGTTTTCAGAGAAGTTAGCTGAGGGAGGAGGCAAGGAGCACAGAGGGGCTAAGGAGGAAAAAAAGAGGTGGGCAGTTATATCCACGTGTCTCTTTCACCAATGTCCTTTGCTCCATTTCTCTCCTTTTTCCTCTCAGAGAAATGTGCCAAAGTGGATGGAAGAACAGACAGATACAAAAAGACCTGTCTCCCCTCAGCCAAAGGCTCAGAGGTCAGTCACACACACACTCACACACACACACACACACACACACACACAGAGAGAGAGAGTGCAACATTTTATTTATTGCAGGGCCCCATGTGTGTTCTCTTAATTTGGATCAATACTTTTCATTGTTTCTTGCAAATGTTTTGTGCAGTTACTGTCCCTGATAAAGATTTAAAACCTTCACTTGTTTTCAGGTGTGTCTGATAGTGTTGGGGGTTGCATTTCCAAGCTGCTCTTAGTTATAGTTGGGCTGGGAATGACTATTCTTAGGGAACAATGCAAGAAGAGGCAAGAAAAGGCATACTATCAGCATGCATGAACCAACACTGCAGTCCAGGATAAAACTAGTCCCAAATAGATTATCCCACTTCCCTTGAAGTAAAAGGCAAACACAGCAAACAAAACCAACTGTTTCAAGCATTTACATCTTTCTCCTTTCTTGTGCACAGTTTGAACTTTCATTCCTAAACATCTATGCTCTCCTTGCGTAAAAGGATTTGGGCGGCAATTGCACATAACTGAGGGTAGAATTTGGCCCAAAGTACATGGGAAAGCAAAGGAAAGTATGCTGTATATTTTCTTGGGTTTTGCTGAACATTTTTACAAAGCCCAGTGGGCTCCCATGACGTTTCAGTTATCCCTGCTTAAGGTTCGCTTCGCAGTAAGCAACTATGCCTGCCTCCCCTATTATGACAGCATAAGGCAAAGTTTAAGCTAAAAATGAAAATGTAAGCATACAAATAAGCAACCCAGGATTGGGGGTGGGGAATACTGAATGTAAAATACATTCAAGGCTATACAAAGGCGGGGAAGGGGGAGGGAATCTTAGAAATGCTTTGAACAAATAAGTCAGAGGTAGGCAATCCAGTGCCCTCCAGATGTTTTGGACTAAAACTCTCATAAGCTCTAGCCAGCATGGAGCTGTCATCCAAAACATCTGGAGGGCATCAGGTAGGCTGCCCCTGGAATAAGGCATGTGCATGATTGAAATGTCATCCTTCAGTTTTATCTCTCTCCATTATAATCCCTTTCCTACTGGACTCACGCTCATAATTTTCTCTGCTTGTTCAGAGCTTCAGCACTGGATATGACACAAGGATGGATGAACCTGACAGTTTCACTTTCACCCACATTCACATTTTTAAAATCTCAAGTTCTTTCCCTCTCGTATGTGAAAAAATTTGCAAATTTTGGTAAATTCTTATAAAAAATGAACCGAAATGAAATTCTTGCCCATCTTTGAATCCCATCTGTACTGGGTAAATTCGATAGGCACAACTGTTACCAGCACGGAGAGGACCATGTTGTGCCTGGTTGCCATGTAGCAGTTAAAGACGAGGAGCCTATCAGAAAAAAGAAGTGGCAACCCTAACTCAGCACCACAACATGGCTGAATGCACAGGGGTACTTTAAGATCTAAGCACTCAAAGCATTGGGCCTGGATGGACAAAATTGTCAGTTTTGGTTTCTCCCACATTCCAATGTTTTAAATCTCAAGTTCTTTCCATCCCATTATAAAGATACTAGCTGTTGCCTGCGGCTGCGCTTGTGTGGATTTTAGGATTTGGTACAATGGAAAAGATACAATGTCTCTGACTGAGAGTGTAACATTTAGGCTGGGTGCTGGCAGCAGAAAACTTTTCTGACAGAAATATCTGATCTTAAAAGAAAAATCAGGTTAATCCTGAGAGTCTACAGGTGATGAAGAAAAGTGACCGTGCCAAGTTTGGGGTAGATCTGTCAAAATGTGATGGAGTAGAGCCTATGCGACGACGCCCCACACACAACAGTCATTTAAAAAGTTTCCCTCCCTTTTCACCCCCTCAGAGAACATTCTAAATGGCCTAGGGGAGATTTGCATACCCACCCCTATTGGCCCCTGCAGGAATTCATACGAACATTCTAAGTGTTTTATGGGCTATTTGCATAACTGCTCCTATTGGCTCCTGCAGCAATTATGAGGTGAGGCTGATTTGCATAACTGCTCCCCTGTTGTTTTGCCCATAGGATATGAGAGTGGGGCGATTCCCCCCTTTTTCACCCCCTTAGGGACGGAATTTCAAAAAATCCTTCCTTAATGGGGGTCTACGTCATAAAAGCAATGTCCCATCAAAATTTCACGTTCCTAGATTAAACGGTTTGAGCTGGGTGTTGATGAGTCAGTCAAAATCAGTCAGTCAGTCAGGACACCTTCTTTTATATATATAGATGTGCAGATTTTAAGTTATTAGTAAAATATGAACTGGACAAAATTCTCACCCATCCCTAGGAGTCTTAAAACTCTTGCATTGTGTGTGGGGTGGAGCAGGGTTGACCTCTTATGCATGCCCCAGCATATTCTTATGACCTGGAGGGGCAGGAATAATTTACTTCAACCAACCATACAAGATGCTAGGCCTGTGCATGAAGCTTCACATCAGATTCAAATCAGTGCTGGTTCTCTGCCTGTTCTTTGGGCTGCAGCAACCACCCAGCAGGATTTTTGCTCTGAAACTGAATGTTAAACTGGATTATGTAGAGTGACTTTGTCTGGTGGGAAGTGAGTTAATTTTTGTGTGCTGCTGGAGAAGAGCACTCTGCATTAGTCAGATCCTAACCTTTCCCGGAGGATTAGGGGCAATCTGGATGTGACATTACGCACATAATTGGCTCTTGTGCTCTTGTTTACTAAACAGCAGCTGCAGGAGGGAAATCTGGATTAGGACTCTGGCATGGTGGGGAGAGGTGATTTAACCTTTACCCCTGTTACAGTTCCAATCCAGATTGCCAGTTCCAATCTCAGTGGGTGAGATAAGCAAATGGTTTTTGTGGTATAGAAGGGAAGAGCTAGCTACTGTATTGGGGTGATGGCAGGGATTGAAATATTATGGGAGACATGTCTGAACTGAGGACTTCCGATAATCCCACTATGGGAGTTGTAGTAGTCCAAGACATCTGGCGGGCACTAGGTTGGGTAAGGCTGTCCTATAGAAAGGGAAGAGGGAAAATTCTGGGGAACAGAAGCCCCCACAGTGCAATATACTTGGAAGAAACTAGTTATGTTATCTATCCTCTGAGATATGCTGCAAGGCCTCATCTATTTTACATGTTAGTCAGGCCTTTAAAACAACTGCTAGTTTAGCTGCTGTTCTAGGAGTAGTGGTGTGCATTTCCCACCAGCCTGTCAAACAGAAGTAACAGAGAACAAGGCTGTATAGAAGAAGGAATCTGGACGCATGGATCTTTCCTCAATGTGATGCACTAGCCCTGTCCAGATAATCTATCCATGTAGAATCTACGTAGAAGAGGGGGACAGGTTGTTCCTACAGTTTGAACAGACCCTGGTCATGTACAAGCTGTAGGGACATAGGCTCTGCTCAGAAGTTACCTGCAGGTGGCGTCGAGAGCACATAATGCAGGCCACATGCTGAAGCTAAGCAGGTATGAGACAGGTCTGTGCTTGGATGGGTGACTGCCTGGGCTGCCCATATCTGTTCTGCATTGAGCAGGGGGTTGGACTCAATGGCCTTATAGGCCCCTTTCTATGATTCTATGTGTGGAGGCTGGCCGTGGGGCTAGTGGGTGCACTTCCAGCCCACCCTCCATTCTGCACAGATCTGTTATCTGAACAGGGCTACTATGGCAAGTTGCCTGCACCTGGTCGAAGTCCTCTGCTATGCAATTATGCAAGGTACAGAAGCCAAGTTCCCCCTATTGCTTGTGGCACCCTGATCTCAAACAAAACCACCATGTTCTCTCTCTCTCTTTCCCTTAGGGTGGCTGTGTGTCCTACTTAACAGAGGGCGGTCCTCAACAGAGGGAGAGCCAGTGGGGTAGTGGTGAGAGTGTTGGACTGGGACTCGGGAGATCCAGGTTCTAGCCCCCACTTGGCCATGAAGCTGATTGGGTGACTCTGGCCAAAAAGGAGAAGAAGCTAGAGCAGCAGGGACCGTGAAGTGCCCATCCACAGGGAGCACTTGGATCACAGACTGGGCATGGTCACACAGTCTTCTTCCCTGTGTTGAGATGTACCGTATATTTCTGTTTAAATTATAGCAATGATTTCTAAACATGCCTCTATACATATAAATCAGCAAATGCCAATTTTATGCAAACCGGTGCCCTCTTTTGTCCCCCATTTCGGTGGTGCATTTCCACCTTTTGGGCAACGCATGAGTGCCAGTCTGCCCTCCCTCTCAGACACTTTTTAAATGCTACTGAGGCAGCATATGAATACGAGGTACCCTAACTACCTCCATGTTAGACCGCATGCGGCATGACTCTCTCAGCTATGCAGGAGGGAACTGTCCACGCACGTTGCCTCTCTGACTCCATTCCGCTCTGAGGGATAACACAGGAAGAAAGAGTGATGGATGATGTACTTCAGGCGGCTTCCCATCTTCAGTCATTAAAGGTTTCCTCAGGCCTAACCACAATACTGAAAATCATTCAGCAGAGGCTCCCCCTTCCATGCTGGCAGTGATCACTTCAGTAATGTTTCAGTAAACACAGAATTACAGTCAGTGTCTTCTAAAAGACTCCCTCTTAAGATGATACCCTGTGTGATGAATATCTTTCTGCCTGCTTGGGTTATTACTCTCCAAGCTTGTGTTCACATTTGTTTGTTTTAACAGGTTCCTGTATGCCACACAGGCTTCTTAAATGGCCACAAAAACAGGATTTTATTGCACTAGGTAAATATTTGAAACCTGCTAATAGCCGTAGCATTTGCATTCCCTGCACTCTCTCACTGTAAAGAAAAACAGCAGCCAACAGTACAAGACAATTGTTAAAATGCCTGAGTAGCCAAGAATAGTTTTATAATACAAAAACACATGTCTCCTTACAAGGCAGCTGTGGGCTGATGAATCCAAACAACCTACCTTCTGAAATGCTGGATGCAATTCTCATTCCAGCTGTTATGGGTGAATCCCAGACCTTGGGAACATCTGGATATCACATGCTCCAACTTTCCCTGTATTTACCAGGGACAGTCCCTGTTTTTTAGTATCTGTCCAGGGTAAAACACCATTTTGTCCCTGTTTTATCTTTTGCAGAGATGGGAATTTGGGGGAGGATTGGAATGATGAGAGACAATGGGAGCACACACAACTCTGAAGTCTAAGAGCTCTCATTGCTAGGGATGAAAAGCGGACCTAGACTTAAGGCATACAAAAACAATTTAAAAAAATCAACAATAAAAATCACAGGACCAGTTAAAACCTTATCATATGCTGTCAAATGTCTGTGAGTAGAGGAAAATCAACCTGGTGCCAAAAGGATGACAATGTTGGCACAAGGTAGAGCTCACACTGGGGAGAGTGCTCTATAATCGGGGGGGGGGGGACACACACACCACCAAAAAGGCCCTCTCCTTTGTTATCATCCTCCAAACCTCCAACGGAATCTCTGGGAGACCCTCTGCCCCACCACCGTGCTGTCCAAGGGCACTTGCTGAAATAAAGGTACAGGGGTTCTTATGATCTCTGTTGTATCTGATCCCCCCTGGCTTAGCTGGCTTTTTGACCAGATGTGCTTCAACTCCTGCTGCCCCCCCCCTTGAATCTTTCTGCCTGAGGTTTTTTTCTGAAATCAAATCGCTTCCTCTCCCCTGTCCATACCTCCCTTTTTACACATAGGGGTGTCCTTAGGAGACAGGCTCCTTTAAAGATACACACACAGAGAGACTTTATGTAAATTAAACATACACAAATTTATGCATTTAAAAAAAATGTTTTGGTCCTGTGGGCCTGAGCCCTAGATCTTTTTGGTACTTAGCACTGCCATTGTTTCCAGCCATTTCTATTTCACAGGCTTGTCTTTTGATTGTAATAATAATGGAGGGCTCACTCACTCTACCACTACTATTGTGAGATTATTTTAGGATTGCTTATTTGTTAACTCAGTGTGTAGGTACTTACACAAACCCAAGACTATTCCTAGACTGATCCATTGAACAGCTGTTCTATGCCCAATTTAATTCCTTATGTTTTATTTACACAGGTGAGAAATAAATGGAATGGATAGATGTGACGGATCATTCCACAGGAAAGAAAGCTGTGCCCCTTTAGCATACTACCTGTTGTGTGCTTACCAAAGAGAAATCCAATGGAATGAGTGCAGTAGCTTTTTTTTACGTCATATTTCCGCCATGCAAAAATACCTTAAGAGGTGCCCTCCTGAAGAGTGACCACAAGAGAGTATGTTCGCTTCCTTTATGCTTAATGGTGTAATACTTTGGGCTTGCAAGCGCTGAAAAAATAGGAAAAAAATGTGTTTCAAGTAGGCATCCAAACCTAGTAACAAAGTTCTTGAAGAGAGATTAGTTGTTAGTTCTAAAACAATTGGATTCATGTGTTGTCCAGTGTTGCGTACGCACTCTGTAAGACCACCCCACCGCGTTGTTCCAGTCCATGGTTTTCAAAGAGCTTTTCCAACATAGTTGCGAATTATAGCAAGAGGGTTTTGTTTTGTTTTTTTTTGCTTTGCTTAGCAAGCATCCTGGGCAGGAAAGGAATTCTCTAAGCATTGTGAATTCCTCTTAAAATTTAGTAGAGGACCTTATGGGAAAATACCACAGATTCCAGAAGACATCATAAATGGGGACTGGTGGAGCCTTTTCCTCCATATTCTGCTGGTCATCCAAAGGTCATACGCCAGATGTAAAACTGACTAGTTGCAGCAAGGGCTACTGTACATTCATTGCCCTGGATTCATGCCAGCCACATGCGCGGTGGCAGAGCTCTGCGTTCTCACATAGTTTGTGGCTCAGGCTTTCTACATCTTTCTCTATCCGTGACATTAGCTGAACTTGAATCAGTGTTATTGGGCTTCTCTACACGAGGAATTTATTGTGTGTTCGTGATTCCTCGCTCACGGTAGTTTGTGGGTGCTTTACAAGACATCATTATCCTTCAGGGCCTCTCCCATGCTTTCCAAGCATTTCCATGGCATTTTTTTAGAGTGAGGAAAGTGTCGTATTATCTGGAAATGGTGGAATGAACCAGAATGAGAAGCGTGTGTATTTTTGCAATTCCAGTATACCTCAACACCACCTTGTGGTTGTGTAATGAAACATATAGAATAGCAGAGAAAGAAAGAAAAAAACCCAGGGGGGGGGGAAACACGTGTAAAGGAGCCGATCTTAATCCTGCAAAGAATCCAGAAGCAGAAACCTCAGCAAAGTGGTGGGTTAAAAGCCTCATGTAGAGAAGCCCTCAATTGTGGAATGCATAGAGAGCTATGCATGACAGGTACCATGATGATGATGATGATGATGATGATGATGATGATATGATGTACATAGCACCATCACTGGACATGGTGCTTTACAAAGAATGAGAAGACAGGTCTCTACCCCAAGGAGGGACACATAAGGAGAAAGGGCAAAGAAGAGATAAAGGATAAAACAGGGGTAAGCAAGAATGGACAATGTGATTATTTCACGTGCACATGTGATTATATCACCTGTGTGCATCCTCTTCACACACAATGTGGTATAAATGAGTCACACTAAATCTTGAATATGTTTCTATTATTATTCCCACACAGTCAGCTTCTACGTGTTGATGTGCTAACTATTGGCCACTCTGATGAGAACCACTTTGCAATGAACCACTCAGAAGCAATGACTTTATGCATCTCCTTTCCAGGCTTCCAGGATTTGGTGCCAAGAGTGAAGCTGTGCATCTCCTCTGTGAGAAGATACATGTGCTTCCAAGTCAAGAAAACCTCCATCTTATATATGAAGTCACCTTGAGTACCCTCCAGAAAACTGAAAGATAGATGAAGCTGTCAGCCTCTTCAGGCATTCAACAGAGGGCAGTTGTGAGCGCGTGCTCCAGCCCTGACCCCGCCACCCCTGACCTCCCCACGTTGATGAGGAAGGTCTGAAGAGGAACATGGTTCCAGTCCTCCAAGGGAATGGAAATGCCATGAAATCAGGCATTCCTGATCACCTTGAGTCCTGTAACTGCATTCAGCTGAACATGATTGCACTTCCTCTTCAAACCTTCCCCGTCAACATGGACAGCTTGGGGTGAAAGGATCAGGACTTGTGCATGCGTCCTCATTTGCTTTCCACAGTTTGAACACCTGAAGAGGCATCTATCTATCTATCTATCTATCTATCTATCTATCTATCTGTCTATCTATCTATCATTTTAGAATATTTATATACTGCTTCCCATATTAATAATCCCAGACTGGTTCAGAACGAATTATAAAACAACACATAATTATAAAAGCACAACCTTTAGTCAAGTTAATGGTTGGGAAAAGCCAGGGTAAACAAATAAGTTTTCAATAATTGGTGAAAGCACATGTTCATCAGTACCTGACACATATCACAAAAGGGAGGTCATTCCAGAGGGAGGGTGCCACCACAGAAAAGGCCCGTTGCTGTATTGCTGCCAGATGAGACTCAGTAGGATGTGAGATTTGTTTCAAATGAGAAGCGGCAAATAAATATTGCAAATAAATAAATAAATTGGTAGTCCAGCCTCAAAGTTACCGATGTATGGATCACAGTGGTTTAGCTATTCCTGTCCAGGAACAGGAGCAATTGATGTACGTACCAGCTGAAGCTAGTAAAAGGTGTGATGTGTTATGGAAGGCAATGGGAATGATGAATCTAGGAGCACACCCGAACTGCATACCTATTCTTTCAGGGGGAGTGCAAGCCCATCCAGAACATGTAAACTCCCTACCTGCCCGGCCTGGGAACTACTTACCCACCACAGTGCCTCTGTCTTATTGGGATTCAGCTTCAGCCTATTGGCTCTCGTCCAGCCTACCACTGTGTCTAAGCAACCATCCAGTTCATGCCTGCCCTTGAAGCCACCCCTGCAGCCACTAGACCCAAAGAAGTTACACCCAGAAGCCCTGAGCCACTTAGACAGATGCTGGCTGTTTCGGGCCTTTGTCAGTTGATGGAACTCTCAAGATGGGAGCGGCCAGAGAGTAGCCACTAAGGCAGACAATGTTACACCCAGCAGCCCCAATCCACCTAGGCAGACGTGGCTCTTCAGGGGCCTTTGGCAGTTGATCTCTTTGTTTGTTTAAATCTATTTGTTTGTTTGATGCTTTTACCCCAACGTTCAGTCAAGTAGACCCCCAAGATACATAACAGTACAGAAGCAATAATAAACAACAGCCATAGAACTAAAATAAGCTAAAACCGCAAACCAAAAAAAGAGACAACGCCTTAAAATCACCAGCAGCTCAGCAGCAGAAAGATCGCCAAATCTGCCAGAATGAAGGCCAAAGGCTTGCTGAAAGAGCCAAGTCTTGGCCAGCACCCAGGAAGTGAGCAGGGAGGGAGCCAGATGGGCCGCCTAAGGGAGGGACATTCCAAAGGTGAGGCACGCTCCCTGACTGACAAGGCCGGGTGTCATGTGCCCACCTGCCCTTGCCTTGACAGTGGAGGGACTCAGGTCTGATGCTGAGCAGACGGCACAGCCTCATATGTGAGAAGGAGCTCCTGAGCCACCTTAAGTGGCCAAAGATGCATATGGGATTATATATTTTTGCTGCATGGCTATATTTTAATTTATTCTGTATATTAAATAGGTATTGCATGCTTGCCTGCAATAGGCAAAATAGGTATTGCATGCTTGCCTGAGCTTTAAGTGTAGTTCATATAACCTCAAATCAATTAATAAAAATTAGCACTCTGCACTAAAAATGACCAAGCCTTAGGGTTTTATGCATAGTTAGCCCTCTACTTTTATTCTACACCTATCTCTTCCTTCTGTTCCCTCTATTCCCTGGATTTTAAGAATGTATAGAATCCAAGAGGGATACCCACCACTTTCAGTGGCTGGTCAACTGTGTCCAGCTCCCAAAAGAAGCTGGAGGGTGTGGTCACCCTACTAGTCCTGGTAATTCATCAGGGGTGAGAAAGAAAAGCACTGCTAGATAGAAAGGATTTAAATGATTGAATCGTGTGTGGTTCTTAGGTAGGGTGGCCTTGTGTCCTACTTTGCAGAGGACACTCCTCTGTTTGAAGGGCTCTCCAGTTCAAGTCCGATTTAAAGATCAAGAATGATAAAAAGGGAGAGCAGAGGCCTTCCCTCACTGTTACCCATCCGCAGTGAGCACCTGGACAGCAGATGGAGCAGGCACACAAGTCACCTGGTCACAGTCTTCCCCACTATGGCGAGATGTACTGTATCTTTCTATTTATATTATAGTAATTATTCCTAAATTTGCATCTATACATATAGATTACCCCCTGGACATTTTATGCAAGTATGTGTCTTCTTTTATCCGTCCCCCCCTTTTTTTGGCTGATGCAATGCATTTCCTCTTCTTTTGGGGGGCATAAGTGGCCACCCTATTCTTAGGGCAGCCTTCTGCAGCCTGGTGTTTTGTACTCAACATCCATCATCCCCATCCAGCACAGACAATGGTCAGGAATGCTGGGAGTTGTGGTCCAAAATATCAGACGGGCACCAGGTTGGGGAAGGTTGTCTTAGGGATTATAAGGGAGAGTAAGAGAGGTTGAGGGACATCCTAGCATGCAGTGGGTGGGATAATTTAGCCACCAAAGCCAATTTTGAAGAATGCTGGGATGGAAGAGGTTCTGTTTCTGCCAGGAAGAGAGGCATGGAGAAGGGAAAGAGGAGGTTCTGAGTTCTTCGGTCCCTCTCCTGCCTCTAGCCTGGTGCTGGTATGAAGACCAGTGGGAAGGGGAGGCATTCTCCCTTGGTAAACCCAGGGGGCACTTTCACAAAGACTGAGAAAGCATCACTGGCAAAGGGGAGGTTCTAATGAAGTCCTGGTTCTGGCGTGTCAATTTTTATATCAAATGGCACATCTACACTGTCAGAAATATGCAGTCCACATTTGATCTGCCGCAAAACATAGCCAATGCACATAATCCACACCATGCCCAATGCAAGGCCTGTACTTGAAATGGATGTCATAACAGAATTGGGGTGACAAGAGGAATATCATCGTCAGGGACCCTGGAAAATGCAGAGAAGTGGTCTAAGCAGGATATGCTTAGTATGAACAAATACTTAGACCCTGTCACCCTCCAGATGTTGCAGGGTTCCCGTTCACATGGAAGCCTTTGCAGGTATGGTTGTACATGCGAAGGCCCTGTCCCTGCAGACTTCATGCTCAGGATGTCAGAGGAAGGGCTATGGGAGGTGCACAATGTTGGGGGCAGAACTACTCGGTGCGACCTTGCATGTTCAATCAGCCCTAAAATTTGGGACAATTAATGGCTATAAATAGCCAAAATTCCAAGACATGTTGCCTCTGCCAAAGACGGAGAATCAGCCTGAAGCCATTCCCTCACCAGAAGCCTGGTGCGACCTTGCATGTTGAGGTCACTACTAGTGTTAAAGAACTCCTGCATATGGCATCAGCGTTTTTCAGATCCTGACCCTCGCATGGAGGTGAGGGTCAGGATCATGCCTAGCTGGTCCCAGCCTGTCCTCCATGAATTCATCCAAACCTGAGCACAGACCCTATGTGCACACATATTGTATGATATTATTGGTGCAATCTTGTACCTTGAAAATTCAGGGCACATACAGTGCAGAGAGATCCTATGTATGCAGAGAATTTTTACGTGTCTAGGCCTTTTGCACAGTTTTTGAAGCCAGCATGGCGGTCAGGCTGGGGCCAGTGGGTGCATTCTGAGTCTCACCTACATCCTGGGTTATCATCCAAAAGGGGTTCTGTTTTAATTTCTTATATGTTGGATCCAGACTAAGTTAGTTGCCCTTAGGTTTCTCTGAAATCAATGGGACCAGTAAGTCATGACTTAAGTCCCATTGATTTTGATTAAGTTCAATTAATTTAGTCTGAATCAAACCCAATGTTTCTTGATGTTTCAGAAATAAATCACTTCTTCGGAAGCCTTTAATTGAGGCCTCAAGAGTTAAAAACTCAGTAAGGTTTGACTTTAAAAAGTGTGCAGTGTTGTAATATTAAGGCATAAGAAACTAATACATTCAGGCTATAACCCTATACCCACTTACCTGGGAGTAAGTCCTACTCAACTCAGTGAGACTCCTAAGTAGACATGCATAGGATTACTCTGTCAATTCCTTTAAACCATTTACAGTTTTTCTTTGGACCCCCCAAGCATGTGGGTCTCCAATCAGAGGATTACCAAGTAACCTCAGAAATATAACAAAGTCTGTGTTCTAGTAAATATTTGTAAAGCAAAAGCCTGGGAAGAAACCACAGTATATTTTATTGCTGATAATTTAATAAATCTGTGGCATGTCTGAAATTTGTACTGTAAATGTTGGAATGTGTCAAGTGATGTTTCATGTAGAAATTAGCTGGCAAAGATGAGGTCTGTGAATGATGCTTGTCATTCTAAAAAGTATAAATTAAATCTATAGATTGAGAATGGTTGTCTGTCCTCATCTCTCTGAAGGACACAGTGCAAATGTGTGTCCTGTGAACAAAAACGTTTGTTCCTTTGTTAAACGTTTTATGTAGAGCATTGCCCACAGCCTTCCCCAATCTGGTTCACTCCAAATGGTTGGAGAGTAACTCCCATCATTCCCAAGGAGCATGGCTGTTGGCTGGGATAGCCATCATCAAGGGTAGGCATAATCACTAATCAGGCACCTGCCAAGAGTCCACACATCAGAAGGGGTCGACTGACAAGAGCCCTATGGGGTTGTTCCTCCTGTTCACCGTTGCAATCTGCTTGTTCACCTGCCACTCACTCTGGTCCAGACAACGGTGATGGTGAGAAGGAGGAGCGGTAGATGCCACTGCCGACTTGCTCACTGGCTCTCTGCCTGTCAAGCAAGCAAGCAAGTGGTAGCAATGAGGAGGAGGAGGAAGAAAAATAGCAGCCCGTGAAAATGGTAGTGAAAAGGTAGACTCCCTGAGGGAGGGGGAACACTGAGGGTGTCTTGCCCAAGGGCCCTCAAAAACCTGGAGCCAGCACTGCTGAGAATGACTGAAGTTGCAGTCCAACACATTTGGAAGGCATCAGGCTGAAGAAGGAGCAGTAGAAAATATTGTACACAATGTTTTTAATATTAGAACAAAGATAATCTTGAATTTAAAAACATGCATTATTATAACTGAAGCAGTAGTAATGAACTGATTCATGGTATAAATCATAAAAGGCATTAACCCCCGCCCCAACACACACACACACACACACACCTGACTCAAGCATTCTTTAGTTCAATCACTGCTTTAATGGGCCTTAACCGGAACAGAGCTTAGTGGCAATCAAAACTTCATATAACTAAAATCTCAAATTCTTGCTATTACAGACAACAGACAGTTGTGTAAACAGCTGATTACATTCACCGAATGCTTGGCCCCTGTGTTTAATGGATGGCGTACTCTTAGCCACAGTAGTTTGTTTGCAATGAAATTAAACAATAATGATTGAGATGCTGGGCATTTCCTGGGGATTAATGACCAGTTGTGAGCAGTGCTTGGCCTGAAGTGTAGCCTTTGGCATTAACCCCAGCTGGCCATGAAATCCAAAGGAAATGCCATGCCTTATGCTCTTCATTGTTATGATAAAATAAGAACGAAGAGAAAACCCACAAATATATTTGCAGGTCTTTGTTTGCTGTCGATGGTTACGTTTCCAATGAATGCATACTTTTATAAACAGTCACGCAGGTTTACCTACTATGGCTATCTCAACATAATGCAAAAGGGATGTCCAAATAATAGTCTGCATGTTTTTCAATCTCCTGAGAAGTTATAGAAATATTTAGAGCTGCTTTTAATTGACCAATCTGTGGTTTCCCCACCCCCACATGATTGCATTTATGATCACCACTTGGTAATATCTCTTATAGGGATGGATGAATCTCTCAATTTTTGTTTCTCTTAGTTTCTTATTTTTCTAATGGTAAGTTCAGCTCATCATGAACTTTGAAAATTTTTCCAATCTTAATTTCAGTTCATCCTGAATGTTGAGATTTTTAAAAAGTTTGTGTGAAAATGTTTATGCATTTTTCCTAACTCATGTATTTTTCTATGCAATTTTGCACAATATTCAGATTTTTGCAAGTAATTTTCACGAATATATGCAGATTTGTGCACACTTTCCTTTAATATACACATTTTTGTAAGCATGTTTTGATTGGAGAACTCCATTGCAAAATTCAGAGAAGTGAGAATTTTGAAGGATAACTGAGTTTCAGTTTGCATAGTGGTTCAAAAATGTGAAATTAGATAAGTTTGCATTAAAATATAAACTTAACAAAAAGTTCTCTCCCATCCTTAGTTAGGAACAATGATGTCTGAAGAGATCCAGCATGCAGCGGATTTTGTATTTTGGACAGGCCACAAAAAGACTAACTTGTTGAAAGCATGGTGGGCTGCTTCATATCATATTATTCTATAGCAGGGGTGGGCAATGTGCAGCCCCCGCTGCCCTCCAAAATTGTAAAAGAAAATATTTAAAAAACAAAACAAAATGGCATCTGTTGTGGCCATTTTGAAGCTTTCTAAGCTGTTTGAGTGCTTTGTAGCTACTACAGAGCACCAAAAGGGTCAAAAGAGCTGAGAAATAAGCTACTTTTGGCCCTTTTGGTGCTCTGTAGTAATAAAATTTTTAAAAATGGTGTCTGGAGCCCCTATGGAGCATCAAAGTGGTCAAAATTAGCTTGAATACAAGCTAATTTTCACCCTTTTGGTGTTCGGTAGCCACTAGGGACTGTGTGTATGGGGGGGGGGAGTATGGCTCGTGGGGGATCCAGGAGCAAAAATGCCCCCCTGACCTCCTGAAGATGCCTCCTTCTGCTCTACGGTGACTGAACAACATGATAATTTCAAAAGTTAGGGTACTTTCAGACAGAGACTGCTAGTGCTACCAGTGAAAAGGCATTTTTCAGCTTTTCCTCCTTAATAGATTTTTTTCTGGATTAAAAAAACCCCGGTGGACGAAGCAATGGAAAAACACTGGAAGGCTTCAAGTGGAAGATGACAACAACTGGACCCCCTGTAAAATTCTTTCATTGACGTAGGACGATTGCTCTATAAAAGTCTCATCTGGAAGCACCATTACGGTCAGGTTTTGCTCCATAAAATATACCCAGCTTAATTAGCCACTTAAAATAAAGAGTGCACTATCTCAACCCAGATGATATTTTAAACTAATAGGTCTTTAAAAAAAAACACATGCCTAAATTTATGGGGGGGGGGAATCATCTCACATCCTAGCCAACATCTGACTTGTAGTCTGTAGAGCCAACATCTGGAATCTTACTATACAACCCCCAACAGCTATGCAAAACATAACCACATAACAGATAACACCAACATTACAATAGCACAAATATTCTTTCCCAGCATCTACACTAGCACAAATATTTCTTTCTCAGCATCTATAGGTTTACTTATGGCTATAGTCTGCTTCATCCTGAAGGTACAGGGCTCAGTCACAAAAGTTGTACCATGCTTTACTTAGAATCATAGAAAAGTAGAGTTGGAAGGGGCCTACAAGGCCATCGGGTCCAACCCCCTGCTCAATGCAGGAATCCAGGTCAAAGCATCCCTGACAGGTGGCTGTCCAGCTTCACCTTGAATGCCTCCAGAGTGGGAGAGCTCACCACCTCCCTAGGTAGTTGGTTCCATTGTCTTACTTCTAGGAGGGCGCAATCCTATGGCTGCTAGACAATGTCTAGACAGCCATAGGAAAAGTTGGAGTCCCAGCTCTGACCTCGGAAAAGCGCTCCGAGGTCGGAGCTGGGACTCCAACTTTGGAGCGCCCTCCCTTCACCTTCACAGCTGTCGCAAGAGCAACCTCAGAAACCACATTTTGGGTTTGGGGAGGGGGTGGGGAAGCGAGGAGCGAGGCACTGCCATGCTACAAAGAACCCTGGCGCTGCCTCAGCCTCCTCTCCTTGCGAGCCGGGGAAAAAAAATTTGACAGCTGAAATTGGCTGTCTTAAGTGTTTTGGAGGGTGAGAGAAGTGTGGAGGCAATCCTTGCCTCCACACTCCTCCCACCTTCCATAGGATGCCCATAATCCTCCCAGTTCAGAGGGTCACAGGCAGCCACATTGGATTGCGCTGTCCAATGCACTTGAGTGTATGTGTGCTAGTTTCATCTGATTATATATGACATTACCAAAGAGCAGTCTGGTGGATTTACAGACCATGATGGGACATCGTGGAAGAGGCAGACCTGCATAAGAATAAGGTGATGATGATAATCACAAATGGCTGGGTTCTGCACAAAGATGAAATTAGCAAGGCCCTGCCTCCAGGATTACAATCTAATAATATTTTAAAAATAGAAAAAAGAGGAGGAAAGCGGAAAAAATAGAAGACAAGTTATACTTGCACAGTGCACAATAAAGCAGGGAGTGTAGAATGCAGTTTCACAAGAGACAGCTCCCATTCAATCTAATTTTAAAACTCACATTGCATGATCTATCAATAGCACGAATTAATCGTTTCAGTCTTTTAGTTCTAGAATGTAGTCCTACACGTTGAACTATTAAGAGGGCTCTGTGCATGGGACCAGACTTCTGTATTTGCAACTGATGTGGATCTGTATTTGCATGTTCATGCATCTGCATCATCATGATGTTCATCCAGACCCCACTGAACATTGCAAAAGAGGCTAGGAAGGGCTGTAGCTCAGTGGTAGAGCATGTGCTTTGCATGTAGAAGGTCCCAGGTTCGATCCCCGGCATCTCCAGGTAGAACTGGGAAAGAGTCCTGCCTGAAAACCTGGAGAGCCGCTGCCAGTCAGTGTCGACAGTACTGGACTAGATGTACTGTACTTGGATCTGACTCAGGATAAGGCAGTCTCCTACATTCCTATGTTCATCTGGTGCTGGATTGGAGCCCTGTAAAATTTTATGGTACCCAAGGTGATAGTGTGCAGTCCAGTGCTTAGGGCAGTGTGTTAAATGTAGACTGTCAATGGGTTAGTTCAATTCTTAGCTCAAGCATATATTTACTGAGGATCCAAAGCAAGTTACTTTCTCTCTGCCTCGGTTGCCATTAAAGGGGGACATTAAAGGGGGAATAATAATGTCCTACCTCACCAGGCTGTGGGTATAAATAAGTGATGGATATGTTATCACCTCACCCATGTGAGGTGATATAAATCTAAAAACAGATCAATATTATAGAACTTTAGAGTTGGCAGCACACCAATTAGGGGAACATATTTTGTCTTTTAGCTTTATTCATTTGCTTTGGTGCAATGTAAAACTATGTTTGACACTGATGTGATTTAAGTATGGCTCTCTTCTACTAAATGTATACTTTTAAGTAAATATCTTTAAGTGCCCTACATCATGTAATGTCTGGGCTTGGATATTTAAAGTCAGTCATGGCAGTGCACCAACATTTGATGCGCTTGTGGCTTTTGCTACAGTCAAAGCCCTTCCTTTCCTGGCTGGATCACTGAAACTCTATGGCCCAGCTCAGATTCAGAGAGGTCCCGATGTGGCCTGTGGGAGGGTGTAAAGCTGAGTGTGCGGGCTTGTCACCCAGTGGAGTTTATAGAGATGGTGATTTATGAACAATGTGGAGAAAGCCTGACACACATACACTCACACGCACATACACCTACCATCTCTCCCCCAAGGGGGCGAGAGAGAGGCACCGGAAATACAAGGAGGTAACCAGACAGATCTGCATACCAACAATGGGGCACCTCGGTTGGAATCCACAAAACCCAGGAAAGGACCATCAAAATGGCAGAGCAGTCTCAAAGAGCTGTGAAGTACCCAATATGTCACCTTTTCCTGGGCAGAATAAGCCCACCTGACATGAAGGGGCAGGGCAGGATAAGCCCACCTGACACAAAGGGGCAGGCATAAGCCCCACCTGACCACGCAAGGGTGGGAGAGTGGGAAACTGGGGGTAGGAAACCCCTCTCCCCACCCTTAAAGGGTTGTTGAGAACACGGGTCGCTTCAGCAAGTCCATTCCCCAGTGATGGCTGGGATAAGCTGTTCTCTTCCCTAGATCAGACGGATCCGGAGCCAGGCATGAAACTGACCAGCGTAGAGTCTCGGGTCTAAGGTAACCGACTTTCCTCAATACGCTAGCCTGGGAACCCATTCATTGATAAAACTCGGAGATCACGTCAGGTCATGTTGACGTTGTAGTATACCTAGAAAGCTATTAGTTCCGCTCCATTTAACTTGTAGTCAATAAACGCCTTATATGGTCATCAAAGTCTCTGGAGTTTCCTTTTGCTGCGCAAACCTCCTAGTCAATTTCAATCGCTTGTACGGGCTGTAACTCAGTGCGTGAACTCACGCAGAGAACCCAGGTACTGGTCCTTCACATGGTGGCAGACGACGGGACAATTGGAAACTATAGTTAACGGACGGAACTAATAGGGTCTAGGGCAGGCTAGCTGATTGCTGGAAAAATAATCAGGTTGAAGTAAAATGGGTAGCCCCAGCCAGGAACAGCTAGAACTACTGGCCAGTCCGGTGACTCCCGGAGAAGGGAGCCATGTCTCCACGATGGAGTGGGCAGTGCAGCCGAGGACCGTAATCCAGGAAAAGGAGGGAGCTCCCTCACCGTCATTGGCGGGGAGAGGACCCAAGCAGTGGGGCCGCCCCAGCCTAGCGAGCAGCCTTAGGAGAGGCGACAGGATGGACCCCGGGTTAGAGGAAGACCTCAACGGAGGGGTTGCTGGTGGAGCCATAGGAGGGGGCGGGTTTGATGCACTCTTCCCCCAGTTAAATTGGCAACAGACCAGGGAAGTGATGCGGCATCAGCAAGAGATGATCCAGCATCAGCAGGCGGCCCTCCAGATGCAGTTAGAGCTTGCAAGACTCACCACGAATGCCGGAGGGGTGGGACTACCTCCACCCCAGCCTACAGGGGCCACGACCCCTAAATGGGATCGGAAGCAGTTCCCCACCTACAAGCCTGGGCAGGACGTGTTGATCTTTTTCACCCTGTTTGAAGCTGCCTGCCAGGAGCAAAAGGTGCTGGACCAACTGCGGATGTCCGCCCTGCAGACGCAGGTTAGCGAAGAGCTGGCTGACCTCCTAGGCAACCATACCCAAAAGGACCCCTTGGACTATGTTGCTTTCAAAGAGGCAGTGAGGGAACGCATTGTCGCCACAAGTTCCGACATGGACAGCCCCCCTCCGGGGGAGACTTACGCATCCTGGATGGCGCACCTGGGACAGATTTGGGACGCGTGGATCGGGGCCACTGGGAAAACCACCCTGGCTGAGGTGCGGGAGCTCTTGATCCAAGAGCAGTTTTGTGCCACCATCCCAGAGGACTTAGCTACTGCTGTGCGGGACTGGGACCCCCCAAACTGTCGGGAAATGGGCAAGCTGATGGATCAGATGGGGCTGTATCGGCAGCCCAAAGGGGGAAAGGGGAGTAACCCCAGCTATAGCGGGACCAAAGGAGGCGCGGAGAAGGGCAACCCCGAACCTTGGGAGGGAGCCCCAAGCAAACCAAGGGAGAGTCCCAGTCCCAGCGCCAGTGGCTGTTTTTATTGTAAAGAACGGGGGCACCTCAAGAGAAGTTGCCCCGCACTCCTTGCCAAGAGCCGCAACTCCAAACCCACCCCGGGCAAGGTTGGGAGGGTGCTCGCGCCCGAGTCTCACCAGCCGGAGGAACAGGAGGAGGACCAGCAGTCGGTCTCATCCCTGGATGGAGAAGCAGAGGATGCTGCACAGTCCCAGCTAGGCGGAGGACAGCATTCCCTTGGGGCCATCTCTCAAGCATCCCTGATGCGAATTGCGTCCCTGGAGCAACCGCGTTGGAGCCAGAACAAATTCTGTGAGTCCATCTCTGTGAACAATGTTTCCCATGTGGGGTATAGGGACACCGGGGCGGACATAACTGCTTTACCTCGGAGTAAGGTGAAGAGGCGCCAGCTATTAAAAGGGTGCACCTGTGCCATAAAGCCCTATAACTTGTCATGGTCAGATCACTATCTGGTGGGGTTGGATTTCTCGGTGCCACAACCCCTCTGCAGGGGTGAGGGACCTATTAGGATGGTCCGCCCCAGGCGTCTTATGGATCCGGATGGATTCCTGAACGCGCTTGGGGAATTGGAGCACACAAACAGTAGCTCGGTCGAGACCCTGGTGGATGACTGGAATGCTGCAATCACCAGGGCATTAGACCGAGTTGCCCCAAAGCGCCCTCTTCGCCTAAACAGAGCTCGCGCGGTGCCATGGTTCACTCCGTCGCTGCGAGCTCTGAAACAAGAGGTGAGAAGGCTAGAGCGCCGATGGCGAAATTCCCGCTCCGAAGACGATCGAACTCGGGTTAGAGCTGCATCTTCAGCCTACCGGGTGGCAGTGAAGGCAGCAAAAAAGAATTTCTATGCTGCCTCCATTGCGTCTGCAGAGTGCTGCCCCAGGAGGCTGTTCCAAGTGGTCTGGAGTCTGGTCGGTCCAGTCGCTCCGGACCCACTGGAACAGTCAAAAGCCTCCTGTGAGGCTTTAGCGAAGCACTTCGCAGATAAAATCGATCGGATTAGGAGTGGGATATCGTACGTCGCGGACACAGGGAGTGAGCGGGAGGAGGCCAATGGCAGACCGGTTTTGTGGGATCAGTTTCGGCTTCTTCCTTCTGACGAAGTGGACAAGGTGCTTTCATCTGTGAGGCCGACCACCTGCTTGTGTGATCCTTGCCCTGTCCTGGCTCATCATGAGCTGTAGGGAGAGACTGGGTGAGGGGATCAAGGCGGTGGTGAATGCCTCCCTCGAGGAGGGAGTGATGCCATCAGCCCTCAAGGAGGCAGTAATAAGACCGCTTCTAAAGAAGCCCTCCTCGGATCCCCAGGATTTAAACAACTTTCGCCCAGTCTCCAATTTACCATTTCTGGGCAAGGTGATCGAGCGGGTGGTGGGTGCTCAGTTGAAGGCACACTTGGATGAAGTCGATTATTTAGATCCGTGCCAGTCGGGCTTCAGGTCTGGACATGGGATGGAGACGGCCTTGGTCGCCTTGGTGGATGATATGAGGAGGGCTTTGGATAGGGGCGAATGCTCCTTTCTAGTCCTCCTCGATCTCTCAGCGGCTTTTGATACCGTTGACCACGGTATCCTCCTGGACCGTCTGGAGGGGTTGGGCTTGGGAGGCACTGTATTGCAGTGGTTCCGGTCCTTCCTCTCTGGAAGGTACCAGAGGGTAGTTCTCGGGGAGGAGGCTTCGGACCCTCGGCTGCTCACTTGTGGAGTGCCGCAGGGTTCTATCCTCTCCCCGATGTTATTCAACATCTACCTCAAGCCGCTGGGAGCTATCATCAAGAGGTTTGGGGTGCACTGTCATCAGTATGCGGATGACACGCAGCTCTACCTCTGTTTTAAGTCCTCACCGAGGTTGGCCGTTGAGACCCTGTCCAAGTGCCTGGAGGCAGTGGCTGGCTGGATGGGAAGGAACATGCTGAAACTGAACCCCGACAAGACCGAGGTACTTCTGGTGGGGGACAAGGGAAGGTTAGGGGATGTTGACCTGGTGCTGAATGGGGTACATCTACCCCTGAAGGACCAGGTCCGCAGCTTGGGGGTCATTCTAGACTCCCAGCTGTCCATGGAGGCTCAGGTGCAGCTGTGAGCCGGGCGGCGCTGTATCAACTCCATCTGATACGGCAGCTGCGCCCCTACTTTCCTAATCACCTGCTCCCATCAGTGGTTCATGCCTTGGTCTCCTCTCGCCTAGACTACTGTAATGCGCTCTACGTGGGGTTACCCTTGAAGACGGTCCGGAAGCTTCAGCTGGTACAGAACGCGGCGACTCGCCTGATTAAGGGCAGCCGCCGGCGTGATCACATCACGCCAGTGCTTAATGAGTTGCACTGGCTTCCAGTTGCTTGTCAAGCCGAATTCAAGGTGTTGGTTTTGACCTTTAAAACCCTACACGGCTCCAGCCCAGCTTATCTCAAGGAGCGCCTCCAGCAACATCAAGTAGGCCGCTCAACAAGGTCTGCCACGGACGGCCTTCTCCTTATCCCATCAGCCAGAGCAGCCAGGCTGGTGGGGACTAGGAAGAGGGCCTTCTCTGTGGCGGCCCCCACATTATGGAACTCCCTCCCTAGTGACCTTCGCCATGCCCCCTCCGTGATGAGCTTCCGCCGTGCATTAAAAATATGGCTGTTCAGGCGGGAATATGGGGTGGGTTAGGTTTTTAATAAGAATTTTTTATATTGTTTTAATTATTATATTTTATTGTGTTGTTTTACTGTATTTTAATTGTACATCGCCCAGGGTGGCCGGGTGACCGGCCAGATGGGCGATTAATAAATATAATAAATAAATAAATAAATAAACTCCCCCAATATAGCTGTACCCCTCGCCCGGGTTTGGGTCAAGTACAGGGGATGGGAAGGAGAGGTGGATGTTATAGTGCATGGGCAGCAAGAGTGGGGGATCATAATTGGGAATGACATAGTGTTCCGGGCTGCCCAGGTCAAGGTGGGGGTGGTGACACGTTGTCAGGCCAGACAAGCACCTGCCCCACAACCTCCCAGTTCCCCGACTCTCGCCTCCGGTCTCGATAAGACGGCACCGGCAACCAATCGCTCACCGCCCCCCCCCCAGCTCCGGTTAGGGAGAATGGCCAAGGGGGGTTTGCCCCAATGGCCTGGGATTTTGGGACCCAAGCGGCTTTCCAAGAAGAGCAGCGGCACGATCCGTCCCTCCAGGAATGCTGGGACCGGGCCGGTCAACCGTTGGGGTCACTAGACCAATCGGAACGGTTTTTGTGGGAGGTGGGAGCCCTTTACCGGCAGTTCAGTCCAAAAACCGAGCTCGGTCTCCAGCAACAGAAGAGACAATTAGTTGTGCCCGCGAGGTACCGTCAAGCCGTACTACAGCTGGCCCATGATGTAGCTTGGGGAGGCCACTTGGGGCAGAAGCGGACCCTAACCAGAGTGACTGAAGGTTTTTACTGGCCCATGGTGGCGAACGAGGTCCGAGAATACTGTCGGTCCTGCGATGTCTGCCAGCGGGTGGGACATAACCGGGACCACCCAAAAGCCCCCCTGCAGCCCCTACCCATATTGGGCACCCCCTTTGAGAGGATAGGGTTGGACATTGTGGGACCCTTGAATCCTCCCACCAAGACGGGGAAGAAGTTCATCCTGACTGTCGTTGACTTTGCCACTTGTTATGCCGAGGCTTTCGCCCTAGCCTCCATCTCCGCTACCAGCCTGGCTAAGACTCTCCTCTCTCTTTTTGCCCGCCTAGGAATGCCCCACATGGTGGTTTAGGACTGTAGCACGGGATTCATGTCCAAATTGTTTAAAAGGATGTGGGAGTTGGGGTGTGTGGAGCATCTGACTTCGGTGCCCTATCACCATGAGACTAATGGGCTGGTGGAGCAGGTTCAATCAGACTTTGGAGAAAATGATCCGAGCCTACGCGGCTAAACATCCCGGGACTTGGGACCAAGCTCTCCCCTACCTGTTGTTCATGTACCGGGACTCCCCCCAGGAGAGCCTGGGATTCTCCCCCAATGAGTTGATGTTTGGGAGAGAGCTGAGGGGACCTTTGGCTCTATTGCAGGCGGAATGGGAGGGGGTTGCAGCAGAATCTCCCATGCCGGTTCACGCATTTATGCAACACCTGCAAACTGTTCTTCAGGAGGTGCGGGAGACGGCACAGCAGCAACAACGTTGCTCCGACGTTGTTGCGTCGGAGTGGCGCAACAACGGCAGAGCGCGTGGTACAACCGGACGGCCGTACCACGGACTTTTGAAGTGGGGGATCAGGTGCTAGTACTGCGACCCCTAAAAACGGACAAACTGTGTTTAAAGTGGGAGGGCCCGGGGACCGTGGTCAGAAGGTCGGGGGATGTGAACTACCAAGTAGCGTTTCCGGGGCAGCCGGGGAAACAAAAAGTATTTCATGTAAATATAGAATCATAGAATCATAGAAAAGTAGAGTTGGAAGGGGCCTACAAGGCCATCGAGTCCAACCCCCTGCTCATACAATATGTTAAAATTGTATGTGGAACGGTTAACTAATGTGGGGTGTGTACAGGAATGTACGGACAAGGAGTTCTCTGAAGGGGACCTGTTGGCAGAATGGGGGGAAGGGGGGGACTTGATGAGATCGAATTGTCTCCCTCCCTGTCGGAACAGCAGTGGAGGCAAATGACCCAGGTCTTGGAAGTTTTTCAGCCTATGTTTTCGGACCGCCCGGGATGCACTACTCTCGTGCAACATACCATTGCGACGGGGGATAGCCCCCCTATACAATCCCTGCCCTACAGGGCGGTGGGTCCCCATGCCCAAGTCATTGCAGACGAGGTCCAAGCCATGCTGGACCTTGGGGTTATTGGGCCCAGCTCTAGCCCATGATCCTCCCCCATAGTGCTGGTGGCCAAGAAGGATGGGGGGGTCCGGTTCTGTGTGGGCTACCGGAAGATCAACTACCGGAAGGTGACTGTCCCTGACCCCTACCCCATCCCAAACATGGACGTATTGCTGGAGCGGTGGGGGGGGGGGCAAATACATCACTACCCTGGATCTAACCAAAGGTTATTGGCAAGTTCTGCTTGATCCAGATGCCGCGTTGAAATCCGCATTTGTGACCCATCTAGGATTATTCCAATTCACCACCCTGCCATTCGGAGTCCGGAACGGTCCGGATACCTTCCAAAGGCTGGTGAATGGGATGCTAAATGGGTTGGAGGAGTTCGCCTGTGCATATCTGGAGGATATCGCCATTTTCAGCTCCACCTGGGAACAACATTTGCAACATGTCCGCCAGGTATTTCAGAGGATTCAGGAAGCAGGGCTGACCGTGAAAGCTAAGAAGTGTCAGGTTGGGCGGGGGGAGGTGGAGTATCTGGGACATAAGGTGGGGGGAGGTAGTGTCAAACCCCTAGAGGCAAAAATAGAGTCGGTCCGCACCAGGCCCCAACCCAAGACAAAGAAACAAGTTCAGGCTTTTTTAGGGCTGGCTGGCTATTATCGTAAATTTGTGCCCCACTTTAGCCAACTAGCCGCCCCTCTCACGGATTTGTGTAAAAAACAGCAACCAATCAAAGTCCAGTGGTCGGCCGCTTGCCAGGCAGCGTTTGAAGGGTTAAAAGCCTGCTTAATGGCAGCTCCCGTTCTGCAAGCGCCAGACTTTGAAGCTCCCTTTGTATTGCAGACGGATACCTCAGAAGCGGGAATGGGGGCTGTCTTGCTACAGGAACGACCAGGGCAAGGGCTATGCCCTATCGCCTACTTGAGTAAAAAACTTTTGCCCCGGGAGCGAAACTTGGCCACTGTCGAGAAGGAATGCTTAGCGGTAGTATGGGCAGTGACCAAACTTCGCCCCTATCTCTGGGGACTCCGTTTCTTACTGCAGACTGACAATTCCCCCTTGTGTTGGCTGGATCGGATGAAGGGATCCAACCAAAAGTTGTTATGGTGGAGTTTAGCCTTGCAGGACTTTGATTTTTCAGTAGAACACATTAAGGGCAAGGACAACATTTTGGCAGATGGGTTATCCAGGGCTTTCTCAGTAGGAGAAAATTAGGGATTGGGGTGGTGAGCCCCAATGCCATCTTTTTTCAAAGGGAAGGGTGTGGAGAAAGCCTGACACACATACACTCACACGCACATACACCTACCATCTCTCCCCGAGGGGGCGAGAGAGAGGCACCGGAGATACAAGGAGGTAGCCAGACAGATCTGCATACCAACAATGGGGCACCTCGGTCGGAATCCACAAAACCCAGGAAAGGACCATCAAAATGGCAGAGCAGTCTCAAAGAGTTGTGAAGTACCCAATATGTCACCTTTTCCCGGGCAGAATAAGCACACCTGACATGAAGGGGCAGGGCAGGATAAGCCCACCTGACACAAAGGGGCAGGCATAAACCCCACCTGACCACGCAAGGGCGGGAGAGCAGGAAACTGGGGGTAGAAAACCCCTCTCCCCACCCTTAAAGGGTTGTTGGGAACACGGGTCGCTTCGGCAAGTCCATTCCCCAGTGGTGGCTGGGATAAGCTGTTCTCTTCCCTGGATCAGGCGGATCCGGAGCCAGGCATGAAACTGACCAGCGTAGAGTCTCGGGTCTAAGGTAACCGACTTTCCTCAATACGCTAGCCTGGGAACCCATTCATTGATAAAACTCGGAGATCACGTCAGGTCATGTTGACGTTGTAGTATACCTAGAAAGCTATTAGTTCTGCTCCATTTAACTTGTAGTCAATAAACGCCTTATATGGTCATCAAGGCTCTGGAGTTTCCTTTTGCTGCGCAAACCTCCTAGTCAATTTCAATCGCTTGTGTGGTAACTCAGTGCCGGTTAATCCGTTAAGCGCTGAACTCACACAGAGGACCCGGGTACTGGTCCTTCACAAACAAGCACCGACATGTGGAACTAATACCCATGGCCATTGTAATTTGCACAACTGCAATGGCCCTTGATGGGCAACTGTTTGATTGTTTTTTCTTTACTATTCACTACTCAAGAATCTTTTTTTTTAGATACAAAGTGGTTAATAATACATTTTGTATACAACAGACTTCAAGACCCCTGTTCCCCCTTCTTATAGTTCTTTATCTTGAAACCAGACTTGGACTGGACAGCCCTTCTTCCAAAAAAAAGAAAAAAAAGGGGGGGGGATGCTTTCAAATAGAGGATTGTCCTCTGGCAGCCCTTCAAATAGAGGACTGTCCTCTCTAAAGTAGGACATATGACCATCCTAGTGTGGTGCAATTGCAAGAAAGAGGGGTGTCATCACTCAGCCATTAATACTGAGCTTCACCTGATAAGAAGCATGGGCTTGCTGACATACAGATTACTTACATATTGGTGGTGGGGGCAGCAGCAAGGATTAGGTCTGGAAAGCGCAAATGATATCACAGTGGGTCTCCAACAGTCATCCTTAGAGACTGACGTGGGCATGAACTGCCATTATTATGGAGCACTCTCTACCCTTGGATGCTGCTCGCTCAGTGACAGCGGCCGAGCTGCGCAGCCTGCCCCTTTCCACATATCATCAACTCAGGGGAAGGCTCATGCAACAGGCAAGCCTCCCCTTGCTCCAGTGCACTGGCATAGTCATTTTTAAAGACTAAGGCTGTGGATCTGTTGGCCTTAGAATAAAGGAGCAACAAAAGGTAATTTTTAATTGGCCTGCTGAACACCATTGTCTTTAGAAGATCTGAGCCCCATCACTTCCATTGTTTCCAAGGACTCATTCATCTAATGTGTCTCTCAACACGGCAGTGAAGATGCGCCACAATCAATAAACAGAGTTAAGTGTGCTTAAGCCCTTTGAAATCAGTGTCTGTGTTGGACTGTGGCCACAGGATTATTCACTGGAAACTGGATCCGTGAGATGCCAAGAGGCAGAAGCACTGCAGGAAGCATCAGCCTGAATCTTGCAGAAGGCACTTCATTTTAAAAATGAACAGGCTCATGGAATACTAGCAGTGACATTCCACGCCTCTTGTTTACTCATGAAAAGGTCAAAGATGTACCTTGCACAGATACCATATATGGCTGGAGGACTATTAATTTGGGGAGTGGGGTGGGAATTTCTGTACAGTTTTTTTGAAAACATCAAAGCACTAAAATGTGCATCCTCATTGAGTTCATTGACGTTGATACACAGGGTGGTCTGTAAATACTTGAAAGCTTTGCTTATTGTATAAAGTTACAAGGAAGCTCTCTCTTGCATCACTGGCATTTAGTGGTGAGTCTCTTTATTTAAAAAGAAGCCAACACTTTCTGAAAACAGATAAGGCATTTATTCTTCAGGGAATAGGGGTTTTGTGGAGCAAATTTAAAAGTAATTCCATACATTGGTTGAACCCTATAGAAAGTGACGAGAACTACATAGGGCATGCACATTAAATTTGCATTTCCTCCCTCCCCCCTCCCCTCCCCCCCTCTCTTCAGACAACAGTAACAGAATACATTCCATTTTATAGTCTGGTCTTATGAGCCCAAGCTCTCACGAAGATGGAAGGAGAGAGGGTAAGGCAAGGGCTGGAGCAAGGCTGGGAAGGAATTTCTTATGTACCACCCTGTGAGCTTTTTGGAACATGACACAGTCCCATATGTCAGATATATGTTATTGTCCAAGGACTGTTGCAGATGTTACACTTGTTTGTCAGTGATGGCCTGCTTTTTTTGGAAAGAGGGCCACAAGTCAGATTCAATGCATAAGATGGTTCCCTCTAGTCACTAGACTCTAGTGACTAGAGTGTAGTACAGAGGTAGGCAAACCTTTTGGGCAGTGGGCACATTTTGGCAATTAGAGGAATTGTCCTGGGCATCTCCACAAAATAGCTGCTATAGGAAGCATGGCAAACGACAAGTAACCTGTCCAAAAGACTGAGTACAAGGCAGAACTGGGGGTCTGAGCCCCAAACATTAAACAACTCATTTGAACCCACAGTTTCCAGCACCAACAGAAACCTATTTCCAGTCATCCCAGCTGCCAGTAAGGAAATGTGCTAATTAAAAAATAGTGGGAGGGCTAGGGCACTTTCGTGGGTGCCAAGAAAGTTGTTTGGGGGTGCACTGGTGCCCACGGGCACCGCATTGCCTATCCCTCGTGTCATGTGTATATGTATATGTCCCTATGCCTTGGGAGGGTTTTGCTTCTAGTCTTCTAAGCTGAGGAATAGGCAGAAGCACTAGAGAGGCAGGCAGGTCTGCCTGCCAGACTGCGTTTTAGCCAGGCCGTTGGCCCTCTGGTTCCTATCCTGGCATAATACAACCTTGTTCAGCTATGCCACCAATTGGCCATTCATGGGTTAGGTTTTGCACACTCGAAAGTCATTACATGATCTGTATTCACTGGAGCAATGTAACATTTAATTGGGAGCTGATGATACATGGATCTCTGATGCACCTTCTGTGACTTCAGACACACGTTTCAAACCATCCAAGAGCATGTCCTGTACCTGAACTAACCCTACTGGAAGCTGGCATTTACATGCCAGAAATGTGCTTTTGTCCACTGATTTAAAATCAATCTTAATTAATTTCCATACTAATCCTAACCCTAGCCAGATAGAGGCTCAGAAATACAAATTTCTATTCATACCAACATTATCAGAATTTAAACTGCTATAACAGTGTTGGCATTTCCAAGCAAAATTATATTCTCAAATAAATATTATGAAATGAAATCATTTCAGGAACAACAATTCAGTCCTCTGTTTGGATTCAGCTTGTGTCTGACTGCTTTGAACTTATTTTTGAACAACCTTCAGTTTCCCCAATGAAAGAGGTGTGTGTAATTTTGGAAAGGGAGGACTATTTCTCATTATTTCAATAAATTTGATTTGTTTAAAAATAATATCTGTTTCTTCATGGGATAAGATTATGATTGCATTTCAAAGTAGTTCTCTTGAAACATTCTAGCACAGATTATGTTCTTAAAAACTCAGTTCTTTACATGTTTTAACACCATTAAACCTGTGTTTGAAGTGACTAGGATTTGTTAAAAATTTGATAATGCCTAAGCAGATAAGAGATTATATGATTTATGTATATATTTGAGGGATTTATTCCAGCTTGGGCACTGTGCATTAATTGGCCACCTACAGTGAGCAATGTTTAATATTTGGAACTTTTTTTCCATGGTAGTATCTAGGCAGAAGGCCTTGTAAGTATTCTTTTAACTAAATTTACTAACTTTCTAGAAAACATTTAAACACTGGCGTGCTACTTGTCTGTGTCATATTACATTAATCTCACTTCTAAAGACAGGTTGTATACATATGTGATAAATAGCCCTTCAGGGGATCACATTGAGATTAACTGAGAGAAATTTACACTAAGTAATAGAGAATATCTCAGTAAACGTTTGAAGAAGAAACTTGCCTCAGCTTAACAGGTTAATAGTACCTTAGGTCATGATTGTGGAATGTTAAACTATCCAGTGGAAAGTTGTAATCGTTTATAATTGTCTAAGAGTGCAATTCTAACCTGCCAGTGTTGATGGGGATTAGGGCGGTGCGTTGATGCCTTCCCACCATTGGAGAGGACGAGTGCTACTGGACGGGGGGACTCCAGTGCAGTGGAGGCTCCTGCTGTACTTGGGCAGGCAGAAAGTTGCCACTGTTGGTTCTCCTGCCAGCAGATGCAGGCTGGAAGTCCCAAAATGTGGTGTTCCATGAGCAGGGCGGGGAAGGGCCACCTTTGGATCCACTGGATCCAAAGCCATTCCATTCCAGGGATGGGGACTTGGACTCCAGGGCTTGACTCGTGAGTCGGACTGAGTCCCCCCTCTGACCCGAGTCAGACTCGAGTCCCAATATTTTCTATGGGACTCGAGACTCGACTCGGCACTCGAGACCAAGGACTCATGTTCCAAAATCGTGTTCCTCAAATGCAACATGGATAGGTTTTAGGAAGTACAGCAAGTTTATTTTTAAAATCATTTCCCTAAAATGCAACCTTTCAGACATTTTGGGTGTGGCTGAATCTGCCTGCCTACTTTGGGGTTCCCTGTCTCCTCTGCCTGCCTGGTCTCTTCTTAACCAGTTCCACAGTTTGAATAGTCCAAGACAAAGGCCTCTGCCTGCCTGCTTTGGGGTTCCCTGCCTCCTCTGCCTGTCTGGTTATTTTGGGTTTGTCTGCCTGGTCCTTCTTGCCAAAATCAGTTGCAGAGTTTTGAAATAAAAAGGCACACTTGTGCCTAGAATTTATTTAAGCCACACATCTGAAATAGCCTTATTTTGTTGGGAAAACCCCCACTAATTTTAATAGGGACTCGTGGAGTCAGCTTTGGGAGTGACTCATGACTCGTGAGTCACCATTTTGAACCAAGGACTTGGACTCGAGACTCGGGTCCAAAGACTCGTGACTAGACTCGTGACTTGAAACCAAGGACTCTTCAGCATCCCTGTTCCATTCCCCCAGATGGGTCCTTGGAGCTGGTGAAGCTGATTCCCCCGCCCCGTTGCTGTCAGTGGGGGGTATTGTTAACATGTGGAGCCCTCCCCCACCCCACCTTCTGCCCTGTGTGGCTCAAGCCAGCAGGGCTTGGGATGAGGCAGTAGGTCTGCCTCATTGCTTCTCAGCAGCCACACTGAGGATTGCTCCACAAGTAGTAGTTAGTAGTAGTATCTTTATTGATTAATCAAGTAATGATGCTTCCAAGTAGGAGGAGGTATCTTTTCATCATGCCAAATTTTAATTAGGCACCATAAAACATTTGTGCCCCCCTTTTCTTCTGTAACATCTCAAACCCATTTTTTTTTTTAAAGGAACATACCACAAACCTTTGTTTTTTTTAATTTAACTTTTATATTTTAAATGTTCAAAATTCACTAAGGGCGCAGTCCTATCAGGATGCCCGTAACCCTCTGAACTCGGGGGATTACAGGCATCCTAGAAAAGGGGGCAGGAGGGGATTGCAGAGGCAAAGGTCCCTCCTCCACACTCCTCTCACTCTGCAAAGCTCTTAGACAGCCGATTCCAGCCATCTAAGTGCAGCGGTTCAGAGCGGGAGGGAAAGAGGCTGCGGCACCACCAGGATATGCGGCATCTTGGCAGCCACCAGTCTCCTCCCTTCCCTGCCCCCGAAATGTCCACAAAAGCCCTTCTCCAAGGTCGCTCTTACAACCTCGGGGAAGCAGGTGGCACAGTTCTTTCCACGCCAACTGCGAGGGGTGGGGACTGGGGAGGGGGATCTGAGCACCGATCCTCAGCTGTGAGGTTGGAGCGATTTTCTGACCTCGTAGCTGGGAATCCAAAAAAAATCCTATGGCCGTCTAGATGCTGTCTAGTGGCCATAGGATTGCACCGCCCACGATATAGCAAGCTGTTATGCAAAAACCAGTCAATCAAAAGAAAACTATCAAGTAAAGACATAGACTTGGCTTCTAAATGGCTCCTCCATTCGTGAGGGGGTAGGGCAATTTCTGCCAATCTCCCCTTCCATCTGCAGCCCTCCTCACCATATCCCACAGCATTTCCAAGGGTTCTTCAGCCCCCCAGGAGCAAATTTTCAGACTTCAGAGCAACAGTGTATTAGTAGCATAAGTGTGGCTTACATTGTGATTTCTTCTAGCCTAACAATGGATTAGTAAGTGACCATTGTCCATTGATGTGGACATCAACTTTACCATGACTTAGATTGGATTTAGAGACATGTTGGCTATTTGAGGGCCTCCACCATTTGGGGGTGGGGGTGTCTTCTGATGGATGTATTGTTTGTGGTGTTTATCTCATTATGGCAATCTTGGTTTAGATGTTTCTGGTGGTAGGTAGATTCTGAAGAAAAGTTTTTGATGTAGAGTATGATCTGGCCCAGTGACTTTCCTCTAGCTCTTGTGTATTTGATTTTACCCAGTATGGATGGCATGAACTAGTCAGGCCTAAGGCAAGGCTTAAAAGAAATTAGTGTTGGCATGCCAATCAACTGGCTGGTCAGATATTGTCAACTGACAGCCAATTATTTGACCATGGTCAACTATTCTGTGAAACCATGCTGCAGTTAAAGCTTGAAGAATTGGTCTGCTGCTTACTTAGCACAACTGCATTGAGAAACTGACTTTAAAAAAAGTTTTTAAAGATTTATTTAAAAAAATTCTAGGCTGTCTTGTAGGGTAAAGCCCTCTCAAGGCGGCTTGCATAAAAAGAATAACACAGAATTCCAATAAAATGCAATCAAATTAAAACAGCAGTTAAAACATTTCAAAAGCCTGCTCCACACTCTTATAAAATTAATTTAAACAGCTAAAAGACCAATTTAAAACCAATCGTTGATGTTACTTTGCTTTATTTCTGTTTTAATTTTATTTATAGAAAATGTAACTGTAGGCTGCTATTCCAGGATAAAAGCCAAAAAGAAGAACCTTTCAGTGAATCATTGACATTTATAGAAGCCTTACCTAACATGGCTGAAAAGTTATAGCAATTCACTGTCTTTTAAAAAAATTACGGGCAGCGCCATCCAATATGGCTGCCCGTAACCCTCTGCACTTCATAGATTTCATAGATCATAGAGTTGGAAGGAGCCTACAAGGCCATCGAGGAGGATTACAGGCAACCAATCGAGCATGGGAAGAGTGCAGAGGCAAGGATTGCCTCTGCGCTTCCCTCAGCCCTGCAAAAACATAGACAGCCAATTTCGGCCATCTATATCTTTTGCCCCTGCTCACGAAGAGATGGGGCTGGGGCCCCAGTGGGATACGTTGTATCCCGGTGGAGCCTCATTCCTCCCTTCCCTGCCCCCTGGAATGCCCCCCAGAGCTGGCTCCGAAAGAACCACACCGGCTGCAAGGGCAGAGGGAGGGTACTCCATGGTCGGCGTCCCAGCTTCAACCTCGGAACATGTTTCCAAAGTCAGAGCTGGGACCCAACCTATCGTATGGCTGTCTAGACAGCGTCTAGCAGCCATAGCATTGCACCCTTACATTATTATACAATTAGAGCTATCCAATTTGTTTTTGCAATTATCAAAAGTATCAACCCTGTTGGTGATGGAAGTATCTTTTTATTACTGTTCTAATAAAGTTAATGCTTTAAAATACCTGGCCATTATTTGACAATATTTAACCTGTCAATTGACCAAATCTTTTTTTTACCAGTCAAATGCTCAACCTTAACGCAAATGCCCTTGAATTAAATGGGAGCTAAGGGTGCACAAGGTTTTCCGCAAAATATGTCTATTATATCGCACTTGATGGTACTTCAATACGATCAAGGTTTTCCCCTTGCCACCCTGAAAATACCCACCCACAAAATGGTAACAGTTATAGTCCTTTGCACTCTGAATCACCCAATTCCCCTACTGCTGAGGAATCATTGGAACAATTTCTGATTACTTCTGATCAATTTCTGGTCTTTGTAAGTTGCTCTGGGAGCCTTATTTGGTTGAAGGGAGGGGTAGAAACGCTTTAAATAATTGCTCCCAAATCACCAAACAATGCCTCAAAACCGGTAAACAGTTCCAAAAGCACAATCCCCTACTCCTAAAACATACATTTTTCCATGGAGCTCTTTGTCTTGGGATTTCATGAAGCTCCAGATCTGAGACGATTCCTGCTGCTGTGCAAAGGGTTTCAAGGCACATCTCATGAGAACATACAAAGAGCTATGCCATGCTGAATCAGACCTCCTCTTTTACAGAGGACAGTATTTGAAGGCATCCTCTAGTTGAAAGTCCAGTTTAAATATAAAAATCCATCAGACAGAAGTAGCTTACGCTGGCTCAGCCTGTCTGAGTGTGGAAAGCTAAGCTGGTTCAGGCCTGGTTATTACTTGGATAGGAGACCCCTCCTCTAGTTTCCTGCATTGAGCAGGGGGTTGGACTTGATATAGCCTGTAGGCTCCTTCCAACTCTATAATCTATGAAATCTATGAAATAAGAGCTGATCCTTGAAGTTACCCATCAACGACGTCTGGACAGCAGCAAGATCACCTGGTCACATTTGTCCACACTATGGTGAGATGCACTATATTTCTATTTAAATTATGTTTGTAATTATGTAATAATTATTTCTACATTTGCATCTATACATATAAATGATCATATGCGAATGATAATGTATATGTATAGATGGCATCCTATTTTGTCCTCTCTTTTGGTGATGCATTTCCTCTTTTTTAATTATTCATGTGGCCACCCTAGGTCCATCTAATCCAGCATTCTGCCCCCACAGTAGCCAACCAGATGCTAATGGAAACCCCTCAAGCAGGACTCAGATCAGACAAACTTCCAGTAATATTGATTCAGGAGAACCATTCCCGCTCCACCTGACTAGCTTCTTTCTCTTAGCTGAACAGGCATCTCTGTGACTCACCTGACCAAGAGAGAAAACAGAGGCTATATGGACAGACCCCACTGAGAAACAGATGTGTAAATCCCAGCTGACTGTTCTGGGCTTCAGGATTAATTTATGGGTTGGGATCCCTGAAGCACACCCCTCAAGCTAGATAACACAAAATGGTACCACAAAATATATATTTATGCTCAAACAATATTAGAGAATGACAAAACTTTGCAATGATGAAACAAGCAAAACACATTATTACATACAATGCAATTAGGATGATTAGAAGCATAATAGGGGCTAGCATAGTTCTTAGCCAAATTAAAGTTCTATTCCTCTTAACCAACAAAGCAGTCATCAGTAAGTTCTTATCGTGACCTATCAGGCATGGTTGGCAGAGCTTAGGTAATAATGTTTGGTAGGCTTCTCAATCTCCCAGGATCAATCTGGTGGTCAGCCGTGTAAAAATTTTACTATTTATAACATTCTACCCAACATTAGCTCTAGTTTCTTATCTTAGACTTACACTAGTGCAGCTTGACTTTTTGGACTCAGCCATAGCTCCTACTAACACCTCAGGAGGGCCTCTCCCTCCCTGTTGCAGCCAGGCTTAAGGCTAACTTCAGAAGCACCCTTGCAAAGGTCCATGTCCTCATGAGGCAATGAGCTTTTTACTTCCAAGAATTAACCAACCCACCTGTGGCAAGCTTCTTTGCCCCAGTTCCAAAAACACATATTTGCACTTAAAACTAGTTTACAGCATATATAGTTAATCTCTCTATAATTACAGATAGCATGCACAGATTATTATGAATAGCACTCCTATGAAATACAATTAATTCTTATCAGCAATATACATTACATTCCTGCTTTGTGACAATATTGTCTCTCTGTTGTATGTTGTCCCCCTTTCTTAAGGCCTTCATAGGCCTTAAGGGTACCCCTGTGGCAAACAAGCTATTCCAGCAGGCTGAGAGGAGGGAGATGAGAGGGAGCGCAGGGCCATCCCACCAGCCCTGCCAGGATTATTCATTAATATTCCCCGTTTTCCCCTCCCCATTCCTTTTTCCTTGTGTGTCGTGTCTTTTTAGATTGTAAACCTGCGAGCAGGGACTGTCTTGTTAATTGCTGTAAACCGCCCAGAGAGCTTCAGCTATTGGGCGGTATAAAAATGAAATAAATAAATGGGATTTTTCTTAGAATCATAGAATCATAGAAAAGTAGAGTTGGAAGGGGCCTACAAGGCCATCGAGTCCAACCCCCTGCTCAATGCAGGAATCTAGGTCAAAGCATCTCTGACAGATGTCTGTCCAGCTGCACCTTGAATGCCTCCAGAGTGGGAGAGCCCACAACCTCCCTAGGTAGTTGATTCCATTGTCTTATTGCTCTGACAGTCAGGAATTTTTTCCTGATGTTTAGGTGGAATCTAGTTTCCTGTAACTTGAGCCCATTATTCCGTGTCCTGCAAACTGGGATGAACGAGAAGAGATCTTTGCCCTCCTCTGTGTGACATCCCTTCAAATACTGGAAGAGTGCGATCATATCTCCCCTCAGTCTCCTCTTCTGAAGGCTAAACATGCCCAGTTCTTTCAGTCTCTCCTCATAGGGCCTTGTTTCCAGTCCCTTTATCATCCTTGTTGCCCTCCTCTGAACCCTCTCCAGTTTGTCTATGTCCTTCTTAAAGTGAGGTGCCCAGAACTGGACGCAGTACTCAAGATGAGGCCTAACCAGTGCCGAGTAAAGGGGAATTATCACTTCCCGCGATTAGGAAGCTATACTTCTATTAATACAGCCCAAAATTGCATTTGCCTTCTTTGCAGCCACATCGCATTGCTGGCTCATATTCAGTTTGTGATCTACCACAATTCCAAGATCCTTCTCACTTGTAGTATTGTTGAGCCAAGTGTCCCCCATTCTGTAACTCTGCATTTGGTTTCCTCTCCCTAGGTGCAGCACTTGGCATTTATCCCTATTAAATTTCATTCTGTTGTTTTCGGCCCAGCGCTCCAGCCTATCGAGGTCACTTTGAATTTTGCTTCTGTCTTCCAGAGTATTAGCTGTTCCACCCAACTTTGTGTCATCTGCAAATTTGATAAGCATTCCCTGCACCTCCTCATCCAAGTCATTAATAAAAATGTTGAAGAGCACTGGGCCCAGGACCGAGCCCTGTGGTACCCCGCTCGTTACCTCTCCCCAGTTTGAGAAGGAACCATTGATAAGCACTCTTTGAGTCCGATTCTGTAGCCAATTGTGGATCCACCTGATAGTTGTTCCATCTAGCCCACTCTTAGCTAGCTTACTAATCAGGATATCATGAGGCACTTTGTCGAAAGCTTTGCTGAAGTCCAGGTATATAATGTCCACAGCATTCCCACAGTCCACAAGGGAGGTTACCCGATCAAAAAATGAGATCAGATTAGTCTGACAGGATTTGTTCTTGACAAATCCATGCTGGCTTCTAGTAATCACTGCATTGTTTTCAAGGTGCTTGCAGACTGACTTCTTTATAATCTGCTCAAAAATCTTCCCGGGGATTGATGTCAGACTGACTGGCCTATAGTTCCCAGGTTCCTCCTTCTTGCCCTTTTTGAAGATGGGAACAACATTTGCCCTCCTCCAGTCGTCTGGCACTTCACCTGTCCTCCATGATTTCTCAAAGATAATAGACAGTGGTTCTGAGAGTTCTTCTGCCAGTTCCTTTATTACTCTAGGATGCAGCTCATCAGGCCCTGGAGATTTAAACTCGTTCAGAGTAATCAGGTGCTCCTTGACCATTTGCCTATCAATCTCAAGCTGCAATTCTGCCCCTTCAATCTGCACTTCAGGTTTGCCAGGGGGGTCATAGACCCTCTTTTGGGAGAAGACCGAGGCGAAGTAGGAATTGTCTCCAGGTGATCGCTGCTCTGACTTTTCCTCATCCACCTTTTGTTCCACAGGTGCACAGGGGCTGAAGGAATATGCAAGCAGCTCCTCACTTCCAGGCACTCTCCACAGCATTCATTCCCGTCATGGGTTGCACTTTCTCTTGCTCCAACTCCTGCATGTTCTTTTCCTATTCCTTTGGCTTCTCCTCCAGCATCTTGTTTTCACTGCTGCTGCCAGCTAGCAGGTCTCCATAGTCCATGCCCATCAACTGTCCACTTCATGGATCTCCTCCTCAGCCACCCTTGTCTGGCTACTCTGAAATTGGCTTTCTGAATAAACCTTGGCCCCTTGTAGCGGCCGAACAAGCAAGTTGCTCACCTCCTCATGTTAAGACCCCACAGTCTGTATCAGCTGCATTTGGGAGGCCTCCAGGCTGCTCATGCTGACTCTAAGATCCTCCTTACGCTGCTGGTTTTGTTCCTCCAAGGCCTCTAACCACCAGGGATGGGGACTCAGACTCGAGGACTCGACTCGTGAGTCGGACTGAGTCCCCCCTCTGACTCGACTCGGACTCGAGTCCCAATATTTTTAATGGGACTCGAGACTCGACTCGGGACTCGAGACCAAGGACTCTTCAACATCACTGGGCTGTGCCAGAAGGAGTGGAGAGGAGCGTGATTGCCGGCGAAGAGCGCATGGAAGCGAGGTGTGCCGCTGTTCGGCCACTATGGACGGCTACCAGGAGTGCAGCCCCAACAGTGTGTCAAGATTTATTTTGATTGATGTGTTGCGTACTTGGGAGAGGCAGAAGAAGGACCTGAGATTACTCTGTGTGGCTGCTCTGAGTGTGTTTCTTGTTCCAGCAAGTTCATCACCAGTGGAGCGGGTGTTCAGTGAGGGTGGAATTGTGATGAGATCTCACCGTTCCAGAATGGGGGCCAAACATTTAGAAAAAATCATGTTCCTCAAATGCAACATGGATAAGTTTTAGGAAGTACAGCAAGTTTATTTTTTTAAATCATTTTTCTAAAATGCAACCTTTCAGACATTTTGGGTTTGGCTGCCTCTGCCTGCCTGTTTGGGGTTCCCAGCCTCCTCTGTCTGCCTGGTCTCTTCTTGACCAATTCAACAGTTGAATTGTCCAAGACAAAGGCCTCTGCCTGCCTGCTTTGGAGTCCCCTGGCTCCTCTGCCTGCCTGGTTATTTTGGGTTTTTCTGCCTGGTCTGTTCTTGCCAAAATCAGTTGCAGAGTTTTGAAATAAAAAGGCACACTCGTGCCTAGAATTTATTTAAGCCGTGCATCTGAAGTAACCTTATTTTGTTGGGAAAACCCCCCATTGATTTTAATAGGGACTCGTGGAGTCAGCTTTGGGAGTGACTCGTGACTTGTGACTCGTGAGTCACCATTTTGGACCAAGGACTTGGACTCGGACTCGAGACTCGGGTCCAAAGACTCATGACTCGACTCGTGACTCGAGACCAAGGACTCTTCAACATCCCTGCTAACCACTGCTGCCATTGCTGGTACATGGCCTCCATAATCAGCTCTGTGTGGGTTAGAAGGATTGCTGTTCCTTCCTCCATTCTAGCTCAATCTCACCCACTCACAAATTTGTCTTCATGGAAACACAATTCCAGTGTTTACTCTGTCTCCACTTCGCCAAGAGGTGGGAAGTTCCAGGGGTGCAGCCCTTACCTGAGTTCAGCTTCCTTTGGAACAAGGTCACTGGAAGTTTGTTGGCATGTGTTGTAATACTTGAGTTTATTTACAAATATACAGGTTGCGAATAGGTGGAGGGACCTCGAGAGGCTGGAGCGCTGGGCCGAAAACAACAGAATGAAATTTAATAGGGATAAATGCCAAGTGCTGCACCTAGGGAGAGGAAACCAAATGCACAGTTACAGAATGGGGGACACTTGGCTCAACAATACTACAAGTGAGAAGGATCTTGGAATTGTGGTAGATCACAAACTGAATATGAGCCAGCAATGCGATGTGGCTGCAAAGAAGGCAAATGCAATTTTGGGCTGTATTAATAGAAGTATAGCTTCCTAATCGCGGGAAGTGATAATTCCCCTTTACTCGGCACTGGTTAGGCCTCATCTTGAGTACTGCGTCCAGTTCTGGGCACCTCACTTTAAGAAGGACATAGACAAACTGGAGAGGGTTCAGAGGAGGGCAACAAGGATGATAAAGGGACTAGAAACAAGGCCCTATGAGGAGAGACTGAAAGAACTGGGCATGTTTAGCCTTCAGAAGAGGAGACTGAGGGGAGATATGATCGCACTCTTCCAGTATTTGAAGGGATGTCACACAGAGGAGGGCCAGGATTTCTTCTCGATCATCCCAGTTTGCAGGACACGGAATAATGGGCTCAAGTTACAGGAACCTAGATTCCACCTAAACATCAGGAAAAAATTCCTGACTGTCAGAGCAATAAGACAATGGAATCAACTACCTAGGGAGGTGGTGGGCTCTCCCACTCTGGAGGCATTCAAGGTGCAGCTGGACAGACATCTGTCAGAGATGCTTTGACCTGGATTCCTGCATTGAGCAGGGGGTTGGACTCGATGGCCTTGTAGGCCCCTTCCAACTCTACTTTTCTATGATTCTATGATTCTATGAAGCATAGCTTAACGGACAGCCAAATGCACTGTCCTACATCAGACCTCCAGAGGGAGGCTCCTCTGATGCCATTAGTTTGCAGAGACCCTGAGAAATTCATTTCAGTTTGTTTCGGACCAGAATTTACCCATTTTGCTTCTCCCAGAATCAAATGTAGCCCTGTATGCAATATGTGGTCAAAGTCCATATATTTCCAAGCTTGGGATGCAATGGGATTGGGGGGATGTGTTTGAAAAATGTGTACATTCGAAAAATGCGCACATACACACTTTAATCACTGGGAGGAAAAATGCATGCATTGAAAAAATTCACACAATTGATGCATATATTTGGAAAAATATGCACGAAAATATGCACCATTTTTCATGAAAAAGAAACACCAATGCTCACAATCTGATATGGGCACAAGACAGAACGAGCTTTGAGGAGGAATTCAGAGCAACTTGACAAGTTCCAATTTGCTGATTTGCACATCCTTACCCCAAAGTCTGTCTAGCTCTCCTCTGGGTGGGTTCACACGGCACTCTAAGCCAGGCTGCTGGCTTAGAAGTCACCCTACCCCTGATGTGCCCTACAGACAATTGGGCACATCGCGGGTAGACTGCACCGTGCCACCCCCTCCCCCACTCCCTCGGTCCTCCCACAGCTATCCCATGGGACACTGCACAGGAGCATGGAGGTTTCCCCCTTCCCAGCTGCCGCTTGTCAGTGGGGGCAGGGAAGGGGGAGCGGGGGACGCTGACAGCCCTCACCCCAACTTGTGGGGAGACCTTGTGAGCCGCAATGAGGGCTGTCAGTGGTGCTGCTGCTGCTCTCGGCAGCAGAGGTGGCTTGCTCAAGCCACCTCTGCTGAGATTGGGAGCAGCGCCATCCCGCTTGGTGGCAGCACCAGACTGCAGGTGCTGAGCTGCACTCTGCTTGGCCTACTCCAGAGCAGAGCACACACACACCCCGTCTGGCAGCAGCAGTGCCAGACTGGGGGTGGGGGCTGAGCTGTGCTTTGCCTACTCTGGAGTCAAAAGGGCTGGCAGCCACGGCAGCACCAGACGGGAGAAGCCAAGCCATGTTCTGCTTGGCCTACTCCAGAGTAAGCTGTGCAGAGCGCAGCAGTACAGGGGGAGCCTCTGACAGCCATCCCCAAGTGCTACTTCGACATTTTGGGGGCGACTGTCAAAGTCTTTTCACCACTCTTGCCAAGTGGCTCTGTAGCGGTTTTGGCTACCCCTGGGCTTGTCATGCCATCCAGGTTCATACAACATGGCAAGCCCAGGGGTGGCTACTAAACCCTAGAACAAGCCATGGCCTGTCAGGATGGCTTATGAGCCCAGAAGCTGGGCTTATAAGCCACCCCAAAGAAGGCATGGAGGGTTCACGTGACACAACAAGCCCCACTGGCTTATTAGCCGGGGGGGGGGGGTGTCGTGTCATGTGAACCCAGTCTCTGTCCCAAAAAACTGCTTCTATGGTTTTCTCCTCACAGCTAGTTGGCCCTTCCCTCTTGCTGGAAAGGAAGGGAATGAGTCATCTTCTTCAACCATCTCCTAGCCTTCTTGGGCCATTTACCTGTAGTTTCCCTACCAAAAGATGTGCTGGAAACTTTCCCACTAACTGGTAAGGGAGTCTCCAGCAGTACCTCTTGCTCCATTATGCCTCCTTCTGTCCAAACCCTGAATCTTACAACAATATCTTATAGAATAACCACAGACGATGGCAGGATGGCTCTAGAACAGTAGCATTCGTGGGAGCAGCTGCTTTGAAACAGTAGGAGTAGTAAGGCCAGGATGCTTCGCTGTTTTTGAGTCAACATCTTTTATTACCATTATAACACAAACAAAGCAGAAACATCTATATATTGAAATCAGCTGGCCTGTTCCGGTATGCATTATGTGAGGATTTCTGAAAAAACCAGTCCCAGGTATTTGAGACTGTCCAAATAACAATGACATTTGAAGGGTTAGTAAAGGAGTGCCAATTCAGTACTTGCTTTCCATGAGCTGTTCATAAAATATGCTCTCCACAGCCTGATCCTATGTATATTTACTTAGAAGTCAGTTCCACTGAATTCTATGCAACTTACTTCCAAGAGAATGCATAGGATTGCAGCTTTTGTTACTCATTAGTGGTTTCAAATGAAATTATGGATACTTGAACTGGGGATTGAGTTCCAGCCAACCCAACAGTTTAATTTATAGTAGGAAGTGTGGAATATTTCCTATCTTTTGCAAGTGCCAATGTTACAAGTTGTTTTAATGGGGATAAAATACAAACAGCCATAGCACCTACCTAGCTCTAATGTAGCCGTTTGTGAAATATTGCCAATTTATCTTCCTTTTACGCTTTGCTTAGATCAGCCCCAGCCAGCATGGCCAGTAGTCAAGGTGCTGGGAGTTGTAGTCCAAAACATCTGGAGGGTGCCAGGTTGGGGATGGCTGGATTAACCTATTCTCTATGCATTGTATGTGTATCATATATAAATAATATGGTTGCTGTAAGTATAAAACTAGGGGGGACAGATGCAAAAAAGGACAGGGCTCCTGCACCTAGGACAGCTGTGTAGAAGACTAGGGGATTTCAGCAGCTGGAGCTAGTCATGCAATGTCACCTGCTGAAATTCCTTCTTCTATACAACTAGTAGTCCTCTTCTGCACCTGGACACCCTATATAAAATATACATCTCACAACAAAATTATACACAAACACATGCACAAACACCATCCTGTGATTCAGATTGCCTCTGATTAAAAAAAATCCCCCTTTTCTCCTGCAGTATGATCGAATATTCTCCTTTTTCTTCACTCAACTTTGTCTTTTGGCATCTGCTAATGCAAGGCTCTCCACCCAGCATCTCTGGATATGCCTTATCACTCTGTTTTACAGAAACCCATCAGCTTCTGATTGACTTTGTTCTCACAGGTGTAGTATACTAGGCAAGTCTACCCTGCCCTGCCCTGCCCATCAAGCTCCCCTCCCTTCTTCAAATCCCTTCTCAAACCTCACCTCTACTCATCCCAGGCCACTTTAATTATTTTCATCCTCTTTAATCCTATCCCACTTCATCCTCTTAAACCAGTGTTCTCCAACCTTGGGTCCCCAGATGTTTTTGGCCTACAACTCCCAGCATGCCCCAGCCAGCATAGCTGGCTGGGGCATGCTGGGAGTTGTAGGCCAAAAACATCTGGGGACCCAAGGTTGGAGAACACTGTCTTAAACCCTATCCTTGTAACTTCTTTATTAGCTAGGCCAGAGTGATCCATGCTCTAATCTCCCAGTAGATTACTACAATGCATTATACATGGGGCTGCCCTTGAAGATGACCCAGAAGCTTCAATTAATGCAGAACCTGGCTGCCAGAATTTAAACTGGCCCAGACAGGTGGACTTGTGTTACTCCAATCCTGAAAAAACTACATTGGCTGCCTATTTGCTTCTGAACCCAATTCAACGTGCTGGTACTTACCTTTAAAGCCCTCAATGGCTTAGGACCCAAATACCCTTACCAGCCTGCCCGGGTCTTAAGTTCTTCAGTTGAGGCCTGTTATGTACAGTATGTCTGTCCGTCCTCCCCCTTTAACTTCAGCCTGTCCTACTTGATTTGATCATCAGCCTTCTAGATGGAAACAGTACTACTTCTGGGGTCTTTTCTTTCATGGCTGCTACAAAATGATTATAAATCTTGGTAAAAGTAAGTTTGACCTTACTGTTTGATGTTTACGTGACAAGAGTAGAAAGAAATCTATGAAAAAATCAATGCAATTCAGCTAGACATAGATCAAACCCTTGTTGTAATTTACAAAATAGCAAAATGTGAAGCAGTGTGGTGGCACTTTCTTTAACATGAAATTCCCAGAATGGAACTTAAGCATGGCATAATAGAATGGTCCTGGTTGATAGCTCTCAAGTGTCAACAACAACAACAACAATAATAATAATCTTTATTTCTTACCTGCCGCTCCACTTGGATCGAGGTGGGGAACAACAATAAATATGAAATACATAAACTGGCTAAATCATATTAAAACATTCTTAAGAACTTTTTAAAATATCCTAAAATTCCTAAGGTTCCACTGGGTAGGCCTGCCAGAAGAGATCAGTCTTTATGGCCTTTTTAAATGCCAAAAGATTATTCAGTTGACGAGTCTCCTCCGGCAGGCTATTACACAGTCTGGGAGCAGCAGAAGAGAAGGTCCTCTGGGTAGTACCTGCCAGCCTGGTCTTGGCTGACTGGAGTAAATTCCTTCCAGAGGACCTAAGTGCATGGGGCAGATTGTATGGGAGAAGGCGATCCTGCAGGTAACCCAGACCCAAACCATGTAGGGCTTTAAAGGTAATAACTAACACTTTATACTTCGCCCAGAAACTAATTGGTAGCCAGTGTAATGCTTTTAAAGCCGGTGTAATATGGGCACCTCTAGATGTACCGGTGATCAATCTGGC